>CM056052.1:74198480-74798480 GCA_029574335.1 Rana kukunoris
CTATTATGATACGTTCCAGCTGCCCGAGAGCGGTTTAATCCTCCTCACTATTGTTAGTTCTTGCTGTTGACTACACTCCACTCAAGGAGATATTGATTGTTACCCCCTCCTGCTTGTACTTTTATTTGATTATCTACGTGATTTGCTTGTAAACTCAATAAAATGTTTTGAAAAAAAAAAAAAAAGCCGTAGCAAACCTGCTGACCTTACATGCTTGCTAATGTGAAAGAACACCTCTGATTTTCACATTTAACTAAATATGAAAATTAGAGGTGTTCTGTCACATTAGCAAGCATGTAAGGTTTGCTGCTGCTTTTAAAATTTAACATGTAAATAGTCTGTCAGATTTACATATACTGGGCCAGATTCAGGTAGGAGAGCGGATCTTTATTTTGGAGTAACGTTTGTCATTTACGTTACTCCGCCAAAACTTTTGGAGCAAGTACTGTTATTCACATAGCACTTGCTCCTAAAGTTGCGGCGGCGTAGCGAACATGAGCCGGCGGAATTCAAATTGGGAGGGTAGGGGGGCGTGTATTATTTAAACTAGGCGCGATCCCGCGGCGAACGTACTGCGCATGCGTCGACTGTCAGTGCGCATGCTCCAAATTCTGTCAGTGAACGTCAATGACGTCAATCCCCATTCACGGACGTTTTACGCAAACGACGTTAAACTTTTTCAATTCGACGCGATGACGACGGCCATACATAACATAGGATACTCCACCTAGGGGGCATGTTTTTCTTTACGCCGCGTATCGCTTACAGAAACGTCGGAAAGTCACTGCGTCGGGCCCGCGTACGATTGTGAATTGCCGTCTCTCGCTGATTTACATATTCTTGGCGTAAATCAGCGGGAACGCCCCGAGCGCCCATTTTAAAATAGCAGTTCCGATACGATGGCGAAATACAATTACGCCGCTCGTATCTGAACTCAATCCCGGCGTATCTTGTTTTCTGACTACAGAAAACAGATAAGCCGGCTCAAAGTGAGAGTTATGCAGGCGTATCACTGATACTCCAGCGTAACTCTACCTGAATCTGGCCCACTGTATTTAACCAAATAAGCTCCGTTTTGTGTTGAAAATAACTGTTGGGTGTCACAAGATGTCCGCTTGCCCCTTTTTCACTATCATTACTGTGTGTGTGGGGTGGAGCAAGATGGCGGTGACGAAATGTAATTTCCTGATGAGACAGCCACCGCCGAGTGTACCAAGATGGCCACCGCTCCGCAGCTAGGCCGAAGCCGGGGACTTTCCTATGGCCGCACCCGAAAATCGTGGGTCATCCAGCCTGGAGATCACTCGCGCGGGGGGGAGGGCGGTGAATCGAGATTGCAATTTTCTTAAGATCAATTGTGCAGCTCTAGTAGTTAGCATTTTTCAAAATGAAAAATGTTCTTGGTTGGAGTATACTTTTAAATCAACTGAAGAATGCCCGTAAGAAAATCACAGCCGACACTCTGTTCCTGCTCCCATGCACTGTAGGATTTAAAGTCCCTGACCTATTGTTCCTTTTGTTTCCTGTCCTATTGAGACAAAATGCAGCAAGAGCAAATTTCACCAAAGTGAGGAAAAAAAATCCCACCACTACAGTAACCTGAGTGGTTACTGGAGACGAGAACGGATCTCTACACCAAGGTATTGCCTCCATTTTTGAGGCCCCTTGTTGTTAATATGTGAGGCGCTCCCATGATGGAGGCCTGAGGAGGGTGCCTCACTCGCCACCGATTGGCTATCAACCACAGCAGAATATATTGATCCTTCTCAGCCGCATTTAAGACAGCAGCAAACAGTACACAATATGGATATTCAATTCATACGGTTTCTCCCTATTTTTTTCTATTGGGGTCTAGCAAGGCAAATGTCCACTGCAAAATACATATCCTGGCTTAAGGTCATTTGATTCCAAAAGCTCCATAAGCCCTGCTCCTGATATTATAACGACGCCTGTGGGTGTTGGTAAATATTGTTGTTCCAGTTTATGAAGGGAAAACAACACAAACAAGTCAGAACTAACAACAAAGACTTTTCCACTGTGAAAAATCTCCACAAAATGTCTGCCATACCTCAGACACACATGCTGAGCATTACAGAGGCATCCATGTCTGACAGACAAATTTCACCTCAAATGCCTGTCACCTCTATAACTCATCCTCTGGGATCTAATCCAACTCCTGCTCTATATTCCTCTGTACTGAAAGAAAGAACAGTCACTGAGTTGACTGGTCATGTAATTTCTACTGCAATCTCCTCACAACCTCCTCCTGGGCATGATCAGGTGAATGTTGAACGGGCTCTTGATGTTTCTTTCAATGTAACTGATCTGTTTAACAGAATAGCTGAAATGTTAGACAAGGGTCTGACACAGACTGCTGAGAGGATCACTAGAGATATCAGAGCAGACTTCCAAAGTATTGGTAACAGGATAGAATCTATTGAACATAAATTGGACGCTAATGTTTCAAGGATTGATCAGAATACTGACCATCTACAATTCATGCAAGAACAACTAGAAGCTGCTCAAGATAGGATAGATGATTTGGAAAACAGATCTCGGAGAGATAATTTCAGGGTAAGGGGGATACCTGAATCCATAGTTAATGTTCACTCTGCTATACAAGACATCATTAGAGATCTGATTCCATCCATTCCTGCACATAAGTTGGAATTAGACAGAGCGCACAGATCCTTAGGCCCGTTACGCAAGGACGGTTTACCTAGAGACGTGGTAGTTAAACCACATTATTATTCCACCAAAGAGGAAATAATGCAAAAGTCCCGTCAACAAGAACATTTGCAGTACCAAGGAGCAAAGATCCAAATATTTTCTGACATTTCCCCCCACACTATTCAGAAGAGGAGAGCAATGAAACCATTATTGTCGGCCCTAATGAAGAAGGAAGTCAAGTATAATTGGGCCTTTCCCTTTGCTCTAAAATTCACCTATAATGGTAGACATTATGCCGTACGCAACTTTCAGGAGGGGGAAAGATTACTATTAGACCTAAGAATTATCGCAACCGCACCAGACATGGATACTACACCTCCACAGCCTCTCTCAGCTAAAAGACAGACACCTACTAGCCCTACTTCGGGCGAATGGAATAGAGTCAAACACAGGAAAGTTGGGAAAAACTCAGCAACCTGACTTGGATCATTAATTCCAGTTGAACTTTCCCGGAGGAGACACCAATTGGGGATTTGAGGGGGGGAAGACTCCCCCCCCTTTTTTTTTTTTTTTTTCCTCCACCAATGAGAGTATATGTGTATATATAAGAATATATATAGGGATATGCATATAATATGTGAAATTACAAAGAAATGTTTTTATTTATTTTTCCCCAATGAGATTATATGCGTTTATATGAAAATATATATAGGGGTATGCATATAATATTTGAAATTACAAAGAAAGGGGGGCCCCCCCCCCCCTTCCCCCCCCCCCCAATGAGATTATATGTGTATATATGAGAATATATATAGGGGTATACATATAATATTTGAAATTACAAAGAAGGGTTTTTTTTTTTTTGTTTTTTGTTTTTTCTTCCCCCAATGAGATTAATATTTGAAACTACAGAGGGGGGGGGGGAGGGAGGGGGGAGGAGAACATTTCTCATTTTTTTTTTTCTTTCTCTCTTCTCTCCCTCCCTTGTGAGCTTATATGTATACATAGGATAATATATATGGGTGTATGCATATTATGTGGGTTTCCCCCCCCCCCTTTTTCTCTTCCCTCTTCATCGCTCCTCCTCTGGGAAACCTCGTTACGGCACATGTCTTAATGCATAAACTGTACGAGATCAATTTCTTCCTAAAAACAAGTTGTATAGGATAACGTATAGACTGTTGGTAATGGGTGGTGGTGAGGCATTGAGCCTCTACTCACTTTCCAGACAGACTTTTTGTCGTCCTGGGAAGCAGGTGTTTGGTCCCTCAACACTGGACCACTTTGGAATTTCTTCTTTAAATGGGGGAAGGGGGATTAGTCCCTCTCCCCATTTCGGGTCATGGTTTGACCTTATGTTATGCCACATTTTGCTTTATTGTTTACTGTTTTATTCTTTCCTTTTGATTTCTCCCTCTTTCTCCCTGTCTTTCTACTCTGTATTCTCCTCTCTGTCGGCCTACCTGTCAGGATATGGGTTTTCTAGGTTACAGACTCATTACATGGTATACATTCTGGAGGATGTAAGGTTTAGGTTCCATGGCTGGACCAAATAGCTCTTCCACACCCCTTCGTGTTGTAACACACAACACTCAGGGGCTGAACTCTCCTATTAAGAGACGAAAGGCTTTTCAAGTCTATAAGTCTATGCATGTGGATGTTGTTTTACTACAAGAGACACACTTCCCAAGGCGGTACACCCCCTCTTTTTTACATGCTCACTTTCCAGTGTTCTATTTATCTAAGGCTGAAAATAAGACCAAAGGGGTGGCTATTTTATTTTCTAAATTTTGTAAATTCACTTTGATTAAGGAATACAGGGACTCGGAAGGAAGATTTGTTTTGGCTAAGGGAACCCTAGATGAAAAAATGTACACTTTTGTCTCATACTATGCACCAAATAGGGGACAACAGAATTTTTTTTCACAGATGCTAGATACTCTCCGACCTTTTATGGAGGGTATCATAGTTTTGGGGGGGGACTCCAACTTGGCCTTTGATTCGGGCATGGATAAATCTAAACCAAATAAGACTAAAATAATTAGGCCGACTAAAGCTAGTACTCAAGTGGCACGTATGCTACACCAATCTAGGTTGATTGATATTTGGAGAGAATTGAACCCAAACGCTAAAGACTATACACATTTCTCTAATCCCCACCTATCTTATTCACGAATAGACCACATATTGATTTCGAATCATCATGTCCCGGCAGCTGTTGAGTCAACTATTGCAGATGTTCCATGGTCGGACCATTCTATGGTACTGGTATCTCTAAGACGGGAGAATACAGCCCATAGAGTATCTCATTGGACTCTTAATCAATCTATTTTAAAAAATCCAGCCCTTGTGACGGAAATTGAACAAGCTATAAAGGAATATTTTGAATTTAATGATACACAAGAAGTTTCCCCGGAAACTCTATGGGCGGCCCACAAGGTAACAGTTAGAGGCAAAATAATACAAATTGCGTCCAGACTTAAAAAACAAAAGAGGGTGGAGGTGAGAGAGCTAGAAGAGAAATATCTAGACTTGCGCAGAAAACATAAGTCAGATCCTTCTGGATTTCCCACCTCTTCACTTGATGCCGCTAGATCGGCCCTGAACTTAGCACTAACAGCACGGGCAGGAGAAGATATGAAATGGACAGGTGCCAGATTTTACCAATTGAAGGATAAAATAGGGCCGATGTTAGCAAATAAATTGTCACCTAGATTTAAATCGAAGACGCTCCCCAAGATTAGACAAGCAGATGGATCCCTTACTTTAAATCCTCAGCGGATGATGGAAACCTTCCATGATTTCTATTCTAGACTTTACGCTTTTGACGATAAATCTACTTCAGATAAAATAGAGAAATTCTTGGATAAAATAAGTCTTCCTACTTTGAAAAAGGAACATATGGAGATATTGGAGGCTCCCATATCAACTGAGGAAGTTCTATCAGTAATTCAAAATCTAAAGACGGATAAGGCACCGGGACCCAATGGTTTTTCCTCCCCATATTATAAAACATTCTCAGTTATCCTTACGCCCTACTTAACTCGCTTTTATAATTCCTTGACAGATGGTATTTCTATTAATAAACAACTTAATATGGCTTATATCTCAGTGATCCCGAAACCTGATAAAGACCTTAGTCTAGTTGAAAATTACAGGCCAATATCTCTTATTAATAACGACCTCAAAATATTAACCAAAATTATGGCCAATAGAATGTCCCCTTTCATGAACCAATATATTAATGGGGATCAGGTAGGATTCATTTCAGGGAGGCAGGGACCAGACCAGATAAGAAGGGCAGTTGATCTGATTTCCATTCTACAATCTGGGTGGACTGGGGATCGTGGACAAGAAGGGATGCTCCTTTCCCTAGATCTCCAGAAAGCCTTCGACTCAGTGTACTGGCCATATATGTTTAGGGTACTGAAGCGATGGGGTTTCGGCTCTAAATTCATGGGAATCTTATCTGCGCTCTATTCATGTCCGGAAGCTAAACTCCGTGTACAGGGCCTATTCTCAGAACCTATTAAGATCCGGAGGGGCACACGACAAGGATGCCCCTTGTCTCCTATGCTATTCGCAGTCATGATCGAATCTTTGGCTATAGCTATTCGTGATGACCCGGATATCAAGGGAATTAAATGCTCTCAAAAGGAACATAAATGTGCATTATTTGCAGATGATCTATTACTTTTCATAACCTCACCTCCATCCTCTCTTCCTGAAATTATTTACCTATTGACTGACTTCGCTAGAGTGTCGGGCCTCAAAGTAAATTGGGCTAAATCCAGAGCGCTTAATGTGTCACTCCCTGAACCCACAGTTTTAATGTTAAAAAACAAATATGAATTCAAATGGGAAATTTCATCTATCAAATATTTAGGAATCAACCTGACTTCGAAGTTTGAGAATCTCTATTCTGCCAACTATCCTCCTACGTTTAAAAAACTCGAGAAAGATTTAAATGAATGGGGTTCCCAGAAAATAGGATGGATTGGTAGGATTAATTCGGTTAAGATGACTCTGCTCCCCAGACTTTTATATCTCTTCCGCTCATTGCCCATCCCAATAATTAAAAGTCACCTAAAATCATTTCAGGGCAAAATCACCAGATTCGTTTGGAACAAGAAGGGTCCGCGTGTTCCTTCTCGAAGCCTCTTCAATCTAACTGAACAGGGGGGTTTAGGAGTCCCGAATTTGTGGTGGTACTACCAGTCTGCTAGGTTGGCCCAACTATCTGAAGTATATCTTAAAAAGGACCGTCCTGATTGGATTAATATAGAAGAACAAGCATCTTCTGCGTTTACTATAGAAAATTTGATGTGGTGTACCCCCAAACACAGACCCGCTATTATGTCCCCAACCCTTTCTCAAGCTTTAGTAATTTGGGATTCACTTAGGAAAAATCCTTCTCTGGTCTCGAAAGGTCAACCCTTAGCGGAGGTTTTCCTGGATCCGATCTTTGCATCTAGAGTCGACGTCGACTCCTTCAAATGGTGGCATGACAAGGGGGTGTACCGCATTGGACAGCTCTTCTCAAGATTGGGCCCTTTACCCGAACAATTTTTTGTTGATAATTTTGATCTCCCCTCCTCCGAGAGATTGAGATTCTCTCTATTACATGATTACGCCCAAAATCTTTGGTCTGATAATCTAATTTCTGGCTCCCTATCTCCATTTGAACATAGATGCGACCAAGCCTCGGCGAGATGGGGTAATATCTCAGTTATTTATAAATCTCTCGCGACAAATGATACAAAATTACCCCACATGCTCGCTTGGGAAAGAGAACTTGGAGATGAATGGGACTTAGAGGATTGGTATGGAAATTTTGCTAGATCTATCAAGGGTTTGCTAAGTGTATCTCTGGCGGAAGCCAATGCGAAAATCTTTACTAGATGGTACATGGTCCCTCTTAAATTGGCCTCGATGTATCCTTCATACTCACCCTTATGCTTTAGAGGTTGCCAGGGAATAGGGTCCATGTTTCACACTTGGTGGGAATGTCCAAAGATTCGGGGTTATTGGAATAAGGTGTTTCACATTGTCAGACGAGTAACAGGGTGTAATGTGCATCAGTCTCCAGCAATCGCTCTATTGAATGGTCTAATCCCACAAATCTCGAAGGTTACCAGAAAACTGATTCTATTTATCCTGACAGGCGCCAGAATTACTATTGCAGCCGCATGGAAGAAACAGTCGGTCTCTATCCTACACATGAAGAGAAAAGTCACATGGATCATGGAGCAGGAAAAGAGAATTAGTTTAATGTTAGATAAAACTATTTTGTTTACTGAAACTTGGGAACCGTGGCTTAAGTACATGGGAATCCCCTATACTCCGGGGATACAGTAGTGGCTGTTGCTCCGGACTGATGCATAATCTTGGCAGGTGGGCTTACTCTTTCCTCTGAACTCTTTACTCTTCTCATCTCTATCTCCCCCCCCCCTTCTCTTCCTCCCCTTTTCCCCTTCTTTTTTTCTCTCCTTTTCTTTTCTTTTTTTCTCTTAATTTTAGATTCGAGAAGACTAAACATAGTACATTACTTCTCATAATGTGATATTCTCACTTTGGGGATAATGGGTTCGGAAATACTCATTATATATCGGGTTTTTCTATTATAGTTAACCCTGGGTAGGATGTTGTCTTGGTTCTTTAGACAAATGTTAGATCAAGTTGCTTTTGGGGAGGTTGGGTGGAGGGGACAGGTCCACCTCTAGGATACAGAGTGATCCCAAGAGGGGTGTCGGAGAGGCAGAGATTGTCCTGGATACCCACCTTCTTGGGGTCTATGAAAGATTGGTCTACTACATCCCTCAGTGCTTTAATATTCTGGATCAGACCATAGGATATATGAGATCTCGGGGGATTAGGGAGGTGATTTGGGACAAACTATATTACCTATGGGGTTCTGATTTATCTTAATAGTTCTCATTTCTCTTTGCAGTTCAATAAGTACTACCCTCTGGGGTTAAAAATGTTGGAAACGATAAACACTGAATGTACCTGTTTATTCTCAAATGTATGTTCAGCTGTAATATTTACTGTGTTATTTGGCGCATAGCTGTATATTTTATATTTTTTTGTTTTGAAAATAAACTTGAATTTGAATGAAAAAAAAAAAAAGAAAATCACAGCCATAGTTAGCGGCCCAACTACAAAGTGTTTGTGTGAGTTGAATAATCAGATATGCTTATTCATCATACTCTTATTACAATACTGTACAAGGGACCAATAAAGTCTTCTACAAACAAGCTCCACATTAAGCATGGGGTGAGAGGTGTTTGATTGATGGATAAAGCTCATTAGGGTCCCTAACATCGGCCTTTTTGAGGAGAAGAAAACCATTCTAAACCATTTGGGTTCGAGGTGTTAAAAACATCTCCAGGTGTTAAAATGTCATTTGGCAGTTAATGGCTGATAAACTTTTCTCCATAAAAACAGGGGAATGAATTCTGGAAGCCAAACTAAACTGTATGTTAAAGCGACAGGCGATAGAAGAGCCTGCCATTGCCTTAAGATATGTTGTAGGTGGCTGTGAAAACTGAATTCTGAATTTTTGTGGGAGTAGAAAAAAATCTGGTCTAAATGATGATTTATGTAGACGGCAATGAAAGAACAGTTTAGATATCTAAATATATAAAGGACGTCAGATACTCAGAATTGCTCCTCTAAAGTCATACTAAAGGCAATTTTTTTGTGTTTACTTACTTATCTATTCTGTGCACAGAAAGGTCCCTCACCTCCTCTTCTGGAAGTCCCCTGCTGGCGCTTTCGGCTTCTCTATTCTCCGGGTGCCTCCTTAGTAGACATGTGCAATTTGCCACATCTAAACAAATGGAACAGAACTTCTCAACTTTTCCGACAACAAAAGTTCTTGTCAGAAATTCCGATCGTGTGTATGCAACTTCGACACACAAAAAAGAATCAATTTGACGCATGCTCGGAATCATTGAACTTCATTGAACTTAATTTTTCTCAGCTCGTCGTAGTGTTGTACGCCACCACGTTCTTGGATTTCGGAATTTCCAACAACATTTGTGTGACCGTGTGTATGCAAGACAAATTTTGAGCAAACTGAAAAAAATTGTCGGAATGTCCTATCATGTGTACACGGCATTAGACAGATACAAAATGGCACAAAGTGATGAAAAAGTAATGCAACTGTATTCATTATTACTTCATTGTATTTGACCTGTTATCAGTTTCTTGTAGTCCTTGTACAGCAAGGTCCAGACTGGAAGAGGTAGAAACAATGCAAGGAGCCAACCAGGTGTAAAGTAATGTTTGTATACCAACTTGGAGCAACGCTGATAGGGGGACAGTGCAGAAAAAGATGAGCTTGTGCTGCTTCTCCTTTCACAGTACAGTCACGGGCTGGAATAGAGAGAAGACCTGCAAGTACAGGTAAAACTCCAGCAGAGAAAAATCAGGTCTCCTGCTCTGTGCTGTGTGGCAGAGTGGTGTTATTATCAGAAGGCGATTGACAGAACTACATTATGTTTGGAGGGTAAAACAGCTCCCATATACAGTATGCATTTTATTTGTGCATTTAGCTGTATGCCAAGAGTTCAGCTCAAAGAAGTGGCCCCTACAGGCTTTTGAGCTTTTTTGAGCTCTCACTTTTTTCTGCCTGGAAACTCCCCTTCATGTTAGCCAATGTGTCCAGGCACACTATGGCTTTTTTCAGGAGTTTACAGGCAGAAACCCCCCCACCAAACTCACATTTTTGAGAGAAGCTTTTGAGCA
This sequence comes from Rana kukunoris, assembly GCA_029574335.1. Taxonomy (NCBI): domain Eukaryota; kingdom Metazoa; phylum Chordata; class Amphibia; order Anura; family Ranidae; genus Rana; species Rana kukunoris. The sequence continues at coordinate 74,208,903 of CM056052.1, forward strand.
GAAAAGTGCCCAAAAATAAAGAAGCTCAAAGTAGCTCAATTAAAAGGTACAAAAGAGCCCAAAAAAGAACAAGCTTCTTCAAGCTTTTGGAAAAATAAAAGCTCAAATGCTTGTAAAATCATTTTTTTTCCTGAGCTGCAGTGCGCATGAGCCTTTAGGGTCCATGCACGGTGGCTTAAAAATCGCTGCATATACAGGGTGTTTTTTGTTTTACCTGTAGAAGCAGCTCAATGTTATCCTAGATGTCCATGCACATTAGGACTTTTAGAGGCACCCTTCTGGTTTGCGTTTCTGATTGAAGCATTCTGGCAGAGAAAACGCTAAACTCGTCTAAACTGTGTTCAAAAATACTTTGTTTTTCGCAAAGGGAACTGCCATTTTTTTTAAGCCCAGTTTGTTATAGACATAGATGTTAGATAATTTTTGGCTGGAACATTTAACCATCTAATAAATGGACACCTAAAGCTCCCTGTACATGTTACAATCTAACTGTACAATCCTTGCACAATACATTTTAAAGTGATACTAAAGTCTCAATTTTTTTCTTTTAAAATAAGAAACATGTTACAGTATACTTACTTGCTCTGTGTAGTGGTTTTGCACAGAACAGCTCAGATCCTCCTCTTCTCGTGTTCCCTCTCCCGCGCTCCTGGTCCCTTCCTCCTGTCAGGTGTTCCCATAGCAAGCAGCTTTTTTATTCAGACACGTAGCCGCGGTTTGACCCACCCTCTCTCTCTCTTGATTGGGTAACTGACTTTGATTGACAGCAGCAAGAGCCAATGGCGCCTCTGCTGTGTCGCCAGTCAGGAGGGGAGTCTCGGATGGCCGAGGCACATGTGCATATCACTGGATAGAGATAGGGCACAGGTAAGTATTAGGGGGGCTGCTACGCACACAAGGTCTTTTTATCCTAATGCAGCGAATGCATTACAATAAAAAACCTTCTGCCTTTAAAACCACTTTAAATTAACCAAAAATGTCTACCTAAACAATACAATAAGGGGCCCTTGCCATACATAGCTGTTGCTAGATCTAAAGGAGATTGCTATGTGGGTGGTTGAACTCTGGGCAGATAAAACAAAAATAAAACCAAATACATATATGCATTATAAGCAGTGCTAATTTCTTTACCAAAAATACTAACTACTAAATAAAAATTTTACGTAAAAATTAACACTGGTTATAAGTGTGCCGCTCCTTGACTGCATAGGTCAGATCAGAGAAGGCTGCCTTTGTGAAGCCAAATCTGTGTCTCTGTAAGGCCCATTTCACACGATCAGTCTGATAGAGTCTGCCTGTTCTTGGATCCGATCAGACCTTCTTACATTTCTACGGGCAGTTGGGTGTTGTGACAGACCTAGCCGGGACAGATTCTTTTGGAGGGGACTGAATGCTAGCCTCTTGCCTACCGATTATGGGCCCTGGCATTTGGGGGAACGGTGCTCTTTGTGAGCTGTGTGCCTGGGGACCCTTGAGGTGGTGTTACTTTGGATTCAGGTCCATGTCCCCCCAAGACACACAGACTCTGGGAACCATGTATATGTCATATTAGAAAGAGTGACTGATTCATACTGTTGGGACACATACTGTTGCTGATGTCAACTCCAGCCACTTGTCTGTCTGTTGTCTGTTAGAATGTAAATGAGTCTAGTATAACTTCTTAAGCCCTGTATACACGATCGGTCCATCCGATGAGAAGGGTCCGACGGATCGTTTTCATCGCTTCACCGATGAAGCTGACTGATGGACTGATGTGCCTACACACCATCGGTTCATGAACCGATCGTGTCAGAACGCAGTGACGTAAAACACGACGTGATGAAAAAAAAGAAGTTAAATGCTTCCAATCATGCGTCAACTTGATTCTGAAAATGCGTGGATTTTTAACCGATGCTCGTGAGTACTAACGATCGGTTTTGACCTATCGGTTAGCCATCCATCGGTTCAATTTTAAAGCAAGCCTTCTGTTTTTGGACCGAAGGATAACGGACCAATGGGGCCTACACACGATCGGTTTGGATTGATGAAAACAAACTTCAGTCCGTTTTCATCGGTTTGAACCGATCATGTGTACGCGGCTTTAGAGCCTTTCACCTATTATTGTCTGTGCTAATTAACCCTGCAATTGTATGAAGCAGCTCTGTGTTGATATGTATGATAATGTGTATTATAGTTAGGGAGTCACATCGGTTGCTTTAAGGGATTAGTTAATTAGTTTATGTTAATTTATGTTTCTGGTTACAGGTATATTGTTAGAGTAATATGAGCAGGAGGTAGGAACCTCCTCCTCCTCAACTGTATATAAGACTTGTATTCTGGTTCTAATAAACAGTCGAACAAATATCTGCGCTACATAAAAAGTAAAAAAGTGCAGAGCAGCTAGCACAGTTTGTAGATAAGCAAACAAAAACAATATAATCCAATAGTGCAGCGCTCAAAAAAAGATAAAAAATTAATACAAATATACAATGTATGTGATATAAAGTCCACAGAATCTATATTCAAATAAACAATGTAAAAAGTCTGTGAAAAATATGTCCATCAATGGAATGAAGATATACGCCTCTGAAGATATCCCTTAGGATGAAACATGTAAGGCTGACCGACACAAGCACGCTATGAGCCGCAGAGTTTTTTTTATATTCTTTGATGCCTGTTTTACCTGTCTGTTTGTAAGTACCATACAATAAATTTATAAGGATTTTACATACAGGCTTCACTATTTGCTGTTTCTTCTCTGCATTTTATGATCATACATGTGGTGATGAGCGCAATGCATGCTCTTTGGACCTTCCGTAACATTAAGCCCTGGTTCACACTGGGCTGCGGGAGTGAAGCAGTGCGAGTTCAGCTGAACTCGCACGATTTCACTCCCGCCCGGCAGTCCCGATTTCAGCCGCGATTTCAGAGACATCTGTGCAGGTTTCTGCACAGATGTCAATTTAAATCGCAGGCTGAAATCGCAAAAAGTAGTACAGAGACTACTTTTTGAAATCGGTGCAATGCCGCAGATGCAGCGTCGCACCGATTAGGACGGTGCCATTGCCGTCAATTTGAGGCAAAATCTGCCGTTTTGACATGCGATTTGACATGCCAAATCGCATCTCAAAACGCACCAGTGTGAACCAGGGCTTAAGATGTCTTTCCATCATTGATGCTGCCTGTGGATTATCGTCCTCACCTGAAGTGTGACAGCCACTGACCTGCACGTTATTTGATTACATGACCATAACGAATTTGGTTCTGGTAAGCGGATTGTTTGCACGGTGGTGTTGTGTTTTTTCCGTATCTGCACACTGAATCTTTGGTGGAGGTCCTATATCTTCATTCCTTTGATGGACATAATTTTCACTGACTTTTTACATTGTTTATTTGATTATAGATTCTGTGGACTTTATATCACATAGATTGTATATTTGGATTAATTTTCCATCTTATTTTGAGCGCTGCACTATTGGGTTATCTAATAAACAGTCCATGTTCAGGAAACAAACGAGTATTGTCTTGTTTGTTATTAATAGCGGTTGGAATATCTGATATCTACATTCAGACTGGGAGGAAGTGGTATATGACAAAAGCACTCAAGTTCACTCTGGGAAATTTCGTTATAGGTGTAAACAGACTTTACACCTGGCTACCCGCAATCCGATCCGGCAAAAACAAACAAATGTTCAGATCGGACGGCAGTTAGACGTGAACGGACAGCCAGTCTATATAAATCCAGCTGCCCATAAAGCAGAGCGTGCTGTGTCTGCGTCTGCTCTGCATAAGCGAAGTGGACACGGACCAGTCATCCATCCGCCATATGAATTCTGCCCCGTGTGAAGTGGGCCTTAAAGCGGATCTCCACCCTAAAGTGAAGATCCGCTGATCGAAACCCTCCCCCCCTCCGGTGTCACATTTGACACCTTTCAGGGGGGTGCAGATACCTGTCTAAAGACAGGTATCTGCACCCACTTCCGGCCCGCAGTCTCGGGCAAAAGTCTGGTTTTTCCCGTTGTGTGCTGGGAACTCTCGGCTCCCAGCACACAGTGGGAGCCAATCGGCGGGCGCAGCGCGACTCGTGCATGCGCCGTAGAGAACCGGGCAGTGAAGCCGCAGCGCTTCACTTCCTGGTTCCCTCACCGTGGATGGAGGGGGGAGCAGCAGAGAGACGAGCGAACGCTCGTCCTCTGCTGCAGACGCCGCTGGACTCCAGGACAGGTAAGTGTCCTATTTTTAAAAGTCAGCAGCTGCAGTATTTGTAGCTGCTGGCTTTTAAAAAACATTTTTAATGGGCCATCCGCTTTAAAGCTTGTTCAAAGTTGTGTCCAGGGGTAGTAAAAATAGACATATGAGCCATGGTTTGACTGCACCCCTGAACCCAACACAACAGCCAGAGGGGGTTATACTGTATATATGCCATCACCACAATGCTTTGATTTGTGGCAAAAATTATACCCCCCCTCCTTTCGAGTTTGGTGGGCAGTACCACCACCAAACTGAATTAATTCAAGTAAATGGGGCTGCACCGCAATGGCAATAATATGTGAATAAGCACACTAAAATGTGTTTAGAAATTTTTGTAAGTGCAAAATAAATTTGTAAAGCTCAGGAATAACTGATAAATTCAGACTTGCCCATATGCTCCATAAGACCAATGGTAAATGCCACAATCAGGGGTATATCTACCACAAATCAAACAAGGTGTTTGCCCTGGGCGGCATTTTTCAGGGGGGGCGCCTGTCCCGGGATGATGCCTGCCGCTAGGTAAATTAGGTGGTCGCCTAAGGTCTCGTGCTCACAGGGGCCTTGCGGACACCTAATTTACCTAAAGAGCCTCCTCTGCTCCTAAAGTCAAGATAGCTCAGTCCTCTGCAAGTGTCCCAGTGCGCCTATCTGTGATTGTCAGCCCCTGTCTCCCTGACCCCTCACTCAACTCCACTCATCTAGGGCTCTGCTGCTGGGGTTCAGGCTCAGTCCAGTGCCGATCCTCAGCCATGCGGGGCCAGGCGCTCCACATCCTGCACATGCACTGCCTGCTGATCCGCTTCTCTGCTGCTATCTCCCCCCAGGAGCTCTTCCCCTATGGAGAGTCACTGAGGACCACACTAAAGTGGCCTTGAGAACAGCTGGGGTGGGACAAATTGTGATGGGGGACCGCCCAATTTTAGTCTTGCCTAGAGCAGCACGAAAACAAAATACACCGGTGGCCACAACAAGTCTTTTATCAAGGCTGTTTACTTGCACACATGGCAGCCTTGTGTCAGACTACTTGCACCAAGTAATACTTTTCAGATGGGCAAAGGAAAAAAAAAGTTATTTGATTATATAAGTCCACATGTCTTTGAGCTGAAAAGCTATGCCAGAAGTATATTTCAAGTAGTATACTTGATGTGTTTTCTTAGCAAAGACTGCACCATAGTTTTACAGTTTTCCCAAGGTTCTGATTGGTGAAAAGTGAAAAGAGAGGAGGTATTAATGTCACATCAGCCTTCATACCTCCAATGGACAGACCTGTAGCTTGAGCTGGTCTTGACGTACTTTTATTGCTTGTTTTATTGACACTGGATTTTATTTCCTCCAGTAACCACTTTTTCTTCTATTTTAGCAAAATGTTTGATGACCACATTCCCATTCATGATGAGTTCATCTACTGCCTTGGAGCCGCTACACAAGTTCTTAAATTTGGACCATGGAAGGACTTGAAGAAAACCACAGATGATTGCCCTCCGGAAATTCTGTTTCTTGTAATTCCTGGTGGGTGTCCTAGATTACTATTTCATAAAAGTACGATATTAGGAGTATTCTGAATATTCCAAGTTATAGTTCTCTTGAGGCTTTTTGTGGACCAGTGTCAAAGTGCACCAATTAGTGTTTGTGTTTATATTTTTTGTCCTTGTTTGACCACCTCTGAATGCTTATGGGTAGAGCAGACAGAATTGATGGTTGTATATGGATTGCCAACGAGTCATCTGACCTTTTTTTGTAGCTCAAGCAACAATAATTACTTTATTTTCTACCAGTCTCTGATTTTTTTAACTGTATATTTATTTTACGCGTAGGAAGTGCCTCTTTTTTTAAACCAGGCAGCCTATACAATCTGCTACTTCATACTACTTGGCCATGTCTGCTAGAATTGGAGATTTTAAAAAAAGACCTGAGAATGATAGTTTTCCTGTATAGAATTTCTAAATTTTCGGGCCTTGATTTTCCAGGGGGGTCATGCAAATTAGACATGATCACACAATAGTTATTGGTGGTTTTAATAGAATTACAGTTCTAAAGAGCAGTGGTCACCTACCTTTTGCACCTCATGGACCACTAAACTCACAATTTTGAATCCCGCAGACCACTAACATGAATTTTACATGCCGTATACACATAATGCTCTGGCTCCCTGTCCCCCTCCCCCTGGATCACAACCAACGGTGGGGGGTAGCAGACGCCAAGCGGTTTGTAAGGTGGGTGAGCCTGGCAACAGTGTTCATGATGGACTGAAGGGGGATAGCCTATTAAGATGTAAGCCAATGAGGAGGGAGTTTCAGTAGTCAAGGCGAGAGATTACCAGGAAGTAGATTAGAAGCTTTGTGGTGACATTGGTTAGGAAGGGGCGTATCTTGGAGAGGTCACTGGGGTTGAAGTGGCAAGCTTTAGACAGCGATTGGATGTGGGGCCGAAAAGATAGTTTAAAGTCCATGATTACACGTAGGACCTTGGCATGGGGGGACAGGTTGATAGTTGAAATGTTGATTTTGACAGAAAAATCAGGAAAGGGTCATGTGGGGGGGGGGGGGGGGTGTTGCTCGGTTTTGGATAGGTTGAATTTGAGGAAGTGGTGCGACATCCAGGCTGATATGTCTGTTAGTAAGTTGGTGGTGCATGAGGAAGACAGATGGAATAAATTGGGGGGTAAAGATAGAGAGGTAGATTTGGGTGTTGTCAGCATAGAGATGATATTGAAAGCCATGGAAGGCAATCAACTGACCCAGGGAGGAGGTGTAGATTGAGAAAAGGAGAGATCCAAGAACAGAACCTCGGTGGACTCTATAGTATTCCTCTTTAATTCTTCCCCTGCATAAAGGTTATGTACAAAGAGCCTTATCAGTGCCCAACAGTGCCATATAGGTGCCCAGCAGTGCCCCAATCCGTGCCATGTTAGTGCCCAGCGGTGTCCCAATCTGTGCCATATCAGTGCCAAATCTGTGCCCCATCAGTGGTCTACACTGCCACATTCATGTGTAATTTACGCCTGACGGTTCTTCCTGCATGTTGGGCCTCTGTATGTGGCCAGGCTGTGAAAAACTCTCACACATGGGGTATAGTTCTACTCAGGAGTAGAAGAATATATTTTGGTGTTTAATGTGTGGTATGCATAAGCCATGTGAGAGAACAAACCCCTTAATATGACAATTTTGTGAAAAAAATATAAAAAATCAAAAAATTTTTGCAAAGAATTGTGGAAAAAAATTACAATATGAAAAAAACCCTATGCTTCTTAAAAAATACATTGGAATGTCTACATTCCAAAAGGGGGTTATTTGGGGGGGGGGGGGGGCGATTTGTACTTTTCTGACATGTTAGGGTCTCAAGAAATGAGATTGGCCGTCAGTACATCAGGTGTGATACATTTTCAATGATTGGCACCATACCTTGTAGACTCTATAACTTTCACACAGACAAAATAATATACACTAATTTGGGTTATTTTTACCAAAAATATGCAGCAGTATAAATTTTGCCCAAAATATATGAAGAAAAATTACTAATTTGCAAAATGTCAGTCTTTTTTTATTTATAGTGCAAAAAATAAAAACCCCAGTGGTTGTAAAGTTTTGCGTTTTTTCACCTTAAAGGGGTTGTAAAGGTCATTTTTTTCCCCCTAAATAGCTTCCTTTACCTTAGTGCAGTCCTCCTTCACTTACCTCATCCTTCCATTTTGCTTTTAAATGTTTTTATTTCTTCTGCTCACTTCCTGTTCTTCTGTCTGTAACTCATCGTAATGCGAAGTTTTCTTCCTGGTGTGCAGAAACCTCTTGAGGGGGGAGGGGGCGAGCAGGAGTGTCAGGACACCCACTCTTTTCTCTATCTGCAAAGTAGAGAGTGTCCTGACACTCCTACTCATCCCCTCCCCCCCTCAAGAGGCTTTCTCCACACCAGAGAGAAAGCCTTGTATTATGGTGGTGAGTTACAGACAGAAAAACAGGAAGTGAGGATTTCTCAGAAGAAATAAGGACATTTAAAAACAAAATCGAAGGATGAGGTAAGTGAAGGAGGACTGCACTAAGGTAAAGGAAGCTACTTAGGGAAAAATTTTTTTTCCTTTACAACCCCTTTAATGCATCCTATGCATTAAAGTGAAAAAACACCTGGCAATGACGGGCCCCCCAGCCCCTACGTTTTACTTACCTAAGCATGTTCACCTGCTCAACTCATCCCTGGTATCCTCTTGTCCACTACTTCTCAGCATTGATTGGATAGATTGATAGCAGCGCAGCCATTGACTCCCGCTGCTGTCGATCAAATCCAATGATGTGGCAGCCGTGGGGCGGAACCGAGACTGTGTCTATGGACGCAAAGTGTATGACACAGGAGCGCGCTTGCAAGGTAACTCCTTCGGGAGAGAGCTTACCTAGGGGGTTATCTATTGCGGGGAGGAGCCGAGAGAGTTGCCGTGGGACCCCAGAACAGGAGGATTGAGGCGACTCTGTGCAAAACAAACTGCACGGTGAAGGTAAGTATGGTATGTTTGTTTAAAAAAAAAAAAATGAACGATCGGATATTTCCACAACAAAACTGTGGATTTTTTTCCGATGAATTGTTCGCTCAAACATGTCTTGCATACACACGGTCACACAAATGTTGTCGGAAATTCCGAACGTCAAGAACGCAGTCACGTACAACACTACGACGAGCCAAGAAAAATCAAGTTCAATGATTCCAAGCATGCGTAGGATTTTTGTGCATACAGACGTTCGGAATTTCCGACAAGAACTTTTATTGTCGGAAAAATTGAGAACCAGCTCTCAAACATTTGTTGGCGGAAATTCGGACAGCAAATGTCTGATGGAGCCTACACACAGTCGGAATATCCAACCAAAAGCTCACATCGAACATTTGTTGTCAAAAATTCCAACCGTGTATACGTGGCATTACAACCCCCTTTAAAAACCACCAAAGGAAAGCTCCATTTGTGTGAAAAAAGGACAAAAATGTCACATGGGTACAGTGTTGCATGACTGAGTAATTGTCATTCAAAATGTGAGAGCGCGGAAAGCTGAAAATTGGTCTGGTTAGGAAGGAGGTTTAAGTGCCCAATGGGCAAGTGGTTAACGCAATCTCTTATGCCGTGTACACACGATCATTTTTTGTGATGAAAAAAAACGACGTTTTCTGTGAAGTAAAAAACAATGTTTTTTAAACGTCACTTTTCAAAGACGATGTTGCATACACACCATCGTTATTTTCACAAAAAGCGAGGTTACGTTCACCACTCTTTTCCATTGAAGCTCGCTTCATAACTAGCTTCTGGGCATGCGCGGGTTGAAAAACGTCGTTTTAAACTACGTTTTTGCTACACACGGTGACTTTTTGTGAAACAAAAAACGATGGCCCAGATTCAGGTACATCTGCGCATTATTGGACTGGCGTAGCGCACCGCCTTTACGTTAGACTTGCGCAATTTTGCCGCGTAATCACCGTATTCTCGTAGCTTTTGCGCAGGAAATTGCGCATACGTAACGTTTTTTCAGAGGCGTAAGGAGGAGTAATACAAATTGGGAAGGACGTGGGCGTGTTACATTGAAATGAGCCGTGACCCCATGCAAATGAAGGGCCGGCCGGCTCGCGCATGCGCGCTTGAAGGAGACCATGTCAGCTCCGCTGTGCGCATGCTCACAACTCGGGAGCGGTGCAATCAGTGAAATTGGAAATGGACTAGGGCAACGTTGTGAACTACGCAAACAGCATAAATAGACACACACAAACGCACTTCCTTTGCAAAAGTACATCCCTTTGTCCCTTCCCATTTAACCAAGTGCTTTTGTCCTGTTGTTCGTTGCGGTGTGTTTTGTAGTTGTCAGATTAGTGTTCTGTGTGATCAAGTGTTTTTGAAAGTGGTTTTTGATAAGTGTTTGAGAGACTGTTTGTTTGATTGATATATTTGTGTTTGTTTCTTTTCCTGCTGTATTTTTGTTTTGTTTTTTGGTGACTGTTTCTTGCTCAGTAGTTTTCTCTCTGTGCGTGTGTTTTTTTTTTGATTGGTTGTGCTTGTTTGTGTGCGTGAATTTTGTTGACTGGGACTGATTTTTTTTGGAAAGATGAGTGAGAGAAAACGCAAGCTGAATTTTACACTTGTGGAAAAACAGATTCTTGCCTGGGCCATTAGCGAGTATGGGCGTTTCCTCCACGGCCCACAGAGTGCCAACACCACCCCGGCCAGGAGGAGGGAGATTTTGGATAGGATCACTGACCAGGTGAATTCTGCGGGGCAGGGGGAGACACGGACCAGGTCTGGGATTGACAAAAAAATCAATGACCTCCGGCGTCTGGTCAAACAGAAGATGGCCAGAATGCATGCCCATGCCAGGGGCACAGGAGGGGGCCCACCATGCCGTATTAGACTGACAGCGGAGGAGCGTGCGGTGGCCCTGACCTTTCATCGGCATGAAGTTGAGGGCCTGCCCGGCTTTGACTCAAGTCCGGAGCCCGTGGTGCCAGGTAAGTTTTTTATTTTTTTAATATCAGGTGTGTAGCATGTGTGGGGGAGGGGGTGAAAGGGAATATGTGTCAAGTGTGTGGATCCTCCAACCTGTGAATGTTTTGTGTCATCCACAGATGTGCAGGAGGGTGCAGGGCCATCTGGCCTGACCGCACCAACCCCAGGACAGCAGCCTAATGAGGCCCCCCCAACAAGGCCGGAGTCCGCGGAGGAGGTTCAAGAGGAGCAGGACAATCATGAGGAGGAGGAGAATCATGAGAAGGAGGAGAATCATGAGGAGGAGGAGTCCATGTCAGGCACTGGACGTTTGGGTTTTGAGGACTCCTCCCCTCTGGCTGCCAGCAGGCAGGCCTCCCTAAGGGGGAGCCCCCCCCTCCTCCCCCAACATGGCTCCCCTCACAAGGGCCTCCCCTTCTCCCCGGCCACAAGCATCAGCTGGAGGCAGGATGTCATCCCAGACCACCAGGAGGTTGGCCGATCTCCTGCCCGCCACCCTGAGAAGGGACCAGTTCCTCCAGACCCGCCATCTGGGACAGGTCAGCCAGACATTGGTGCGGATGGAGGAGAGCCTGTCCTCCATCAAGGATACGCTGGGGAACCTGGACTCCCACTCCCGGGCTTTCACAACCTGCCTTAACGAACTGCAGACGACATCAGCAGGCGTTGGGCAGGATGTGAGGGCCCTTACCCTGGCTATCCAGGCCAACACGGCAACACTTGGTGCTGCCCTGGACAGAATAGCCGTGGCCTTGGAGGGCAGGCCGCCAGGTGGGCAGAGATCAGGGGCTGCTCCTCCTTCCCCGGTTTTACCCCTCCCCATGAGTCTCCCCTGAGAAGCCGGGGCCGTGGCCGGGGGCGCCCCAGGCGTGGCTCACGCAGAGGGCACTAATTTGTTTTTCCCCATTTTTTTTTTTTTTAAATAGATTTTTTTTTTTTGTCATTTTTTTTTTTTGCTGGGAATTTTTTGCTTTGCCAGGTCATTTTTTTTTTGGTTATTTTTTTTTTGTGTTGTGAATGCTGTGTGAATGTGGGGGTGACATTCCTGCCGGAAAAGGGGTGTCACCCTCTATTTTGGTGGAGAAGGGTTCCCCAGGACCAGGGAGAAGTGATCCCCAGGTCCGTGTGAATGGCGTGGCGTTGCTGCTCACAAGTCCAGCATGGTGGACTGGTGCCAATCCAATTTGATGAGGATGTGATGTGTATGTGCTAGGGACCACAGTGGTGTGCATGCATGCATTCTCATTGTGCCATGATTAATGTGTGTGTTTAACGTGCAAAGATGCATAATGTGAGCTGGCATGAGATGGGGTCATGAGATGGGGTACCAGTGCATATGCAGAGTCACCTTGAAGGGAAAAGACAGGAGGATGTTAGTCATGCATGTGCCCCTTGTGATGTGTGCATCACAGGAGGGGATAGTCATGCCTGACTCCCATGTCACTCACCAACCAGCCAGCTGTCCCCATACATGTTCTATTCGAAATCTGTGGGGATGGGGCTCTGATTGGATATGTAGCTGTCATGGGTGGTGCCATGTGTTGGGCTGGTGATGTCCTCCTGCAAGGTTGTGGTAATTCCAGAATGACATGAGGGGTGAATCTGAAGATGCGAGACACCTCAGAATCACTCATGCCAAAGATGTCTATGCGTGTGTGATATATCAAGTGAAGAGTGAGGGGCTTGTATCAGATAAGAATATTGTATTAGATTAGATTAAATTGTAAATTTTATATAAGCAAATAAAAATAAAACATCTCCCATGCCCTCCTTAGTGCCCTCCTCAGTGCCCTCATCCTTCTTTGTTCATCTAAAGTCAGTAGTATAGCTATGTGCGACGATGCCCCTGGCATGTTGGCATACAGATTGTTGTGCAACACGTGTGACTGCTGAGCTCCTCACTAACAGTGTTGCTTTATCTGACAAGTAGACTTTTTTTCTCTTTTTAGAGCAGCTTTTATATGCTCTAATTTTAGACAGGACATTTTGCTGTTGCGCACACTGCGTCGCCTGCGCTGCCCCAACGTTGTTTTGTGGATCCCCGTAAGTCCCTCATTAGCATATTTGACTAGCAAATCAATGGTGTGTCTAGCGCACTTTTGCGCGGACGGATGCGCCAGTCTAACGAAATTACGCGGGACAAAAAAAATTGATTTTTTGCGTATCTCGTTCTGGGGATGCCGCGCAACGAAACGCACGCGCACATTTAGACTTACGCACGCGCATCTCCTGTTGTGCAGGCGTAATCGCTCTGTGAATCTGGGCCGATGTTTTGAAAAACGACACAAAAAATTCAAGCATGTTGGAATTTTTTTTGGGTCGTTTTTTTTAAGACAAAAAACGACGTTTTGCCCACACACGATCATTTTAAATGACGTTTTAAAAAACAACGTTTTTTTTTCATCGCAAAAAACGACCGTGTGTACGCGGCATAAGATTCTGTTGGCTTTCAGAGTGCACAGAAAAAAATATCAGGTTCAACTATCACATTGACAAGCCAGTGGCTATGGTTCTTTTGCTCTAAAGCAGGGGTCCCCAAACTGCGGTCCTGGGGCCAGATGTGGCCCTTTGCTTGCCTTAATGCGGCCCTTGGGGCACTATTCCATACAATTTAAATGGGGCATAATTCCTGTTGCTGACACCAATGGGGCACTATTCCTCCAACTGACAGCATCAATTCTTTCCATTAACACCAAGGATGGGGCACTAGTCCTCCCACTGTCACCACATTTTTTACTCCCAATGGCCCTAGTCTGGCCCCCTAAAGTCTGAAGGACTGTAAACTGGCTCTTTGTTTAGAAAGTTTGGAGACCCCTGCTCTAAAGTCTCAACCCCATCTCCTGGAACATGTCTGAAGACAGAGGCTCCTGAAAAGTCATCCTCCATCCCTTGCCTTTCATGACAAATTGCCACCATTAAGGTTACAGATTCAGGAGACCACACCTAGTTACTTGTGTTATTCAGCCCTGTTCCACCTCTCAAGGAGGATTACAGGTACACCTACCACAGCTGAAAAATATCTTTAGCAGTTGTTCATCGAATTTTACAAGGTCTTAATGAGATTGTTACGTTGACTTGGAGTTCTTTTTTTTATATAATATTTTCTTTTTATCGCCCTGCCTGTTGGCACCAGTCCCCGACTCTTCTTCTATTTACTTGCCAGTTTCCTGCTGTGTTTGATACAGCTTGGATTGCTTCTGGCGAAATGGCACCCAACACATTTGTGAAGGAAATTGGTGGTGTCTTGCATGTTACTGAGAGCTCGGGTTTCCTAATCATCTAAAGCGGGATGTCCTAACCTATTATGCGTGTCTTTTGTTTTCGCCGGCTGGATGTTAAACTCCCTGACAGACCGTTCTGTCCGAGAGACTGTTGGGTTTCTTTGCGTTTCCAGCAGAACCTGCTGCGCCGGCCACATCTGGAAAGAAAGAAAATAAAAAGATAATGGCCAGACATTTCCATGTGATGACTGCATATAGGGAAACCACCAGTGTTACAGCAGCTACATGGAGCCTTGCTTTCTGTTTATTTTTACAAGGGATTTTCAATGTCTGCCCCACCCCAAAGCAAATCATTTTGTTTTGATAGGTAGATGATTGAAGACCGTCGCTGTAAATTAAAAAAGTGGCATGTTTTGAAATGCAGAGCTGAGTTTTTTCCTGGTTCAGAAATACTCAGCTGTGACACAAGATTTATTATTTTTACAACAGTTATATATCTGCATAACACTAGAATATTTTGTAGCTTTTGTTGCTCTTCTATATTAGAGTAGCGCCCATGCTGTACACAGGCTGTGACACCATAGAGTGGCTTTCTCACATATTTGCAAATGTATGCAAACTGAGATCTCTGTCTTTGTTGAAATATTAAAGCATTTTTTTAAGTTGCTTTATTTGGCTGAGGAACAGGTTGAGTGCTGGGGAATGCTTGTGTTTGGTATATAGTTAATTGCTCGCTCCTAGCTTTTCCCATTTCTCAGATGCTCTGACAGCACAGTCTACCTGCTATCATTTCTGACTCCTGTTATCCAAAGAAAAATCAACAGTTTAATTTTTCTCCCTATTCATACTTACCTAGGTGGATCCGGCATTGGATCTGTCCCCTGGTGATTCTGCACTGAGAACCGAGCGATCTAACACTGCCGATCACTCGGTTCTCACAGCTCCCCGTGTGGAGAGCTGCTGACTGTCAATCAGCAGCTCTCCTCTCTGCTCCTTCACGCTTATTGGAGCTCTGAGCTGTGGAGGGTCGGGAGGGGCTGTCTCAGGCTCTCAGTGTCTTGCTGAGAGGCTGAGGCGGGCATCAGTCCAAGCACCTGGCGGATCCAGACTTTATTGTCGTGATATTGTCACTGCTAAAAAACGGGTAACAAGAGTGCAAAACTAATTGCACTCCTGTGACCCATAGGAAAAGCCCAACCAAAATGAGCTCAGGCTGGAGTTCTCCTTTAAGGATTTAGAGAACATCTGTAAAGAGTGGACAAAAATCCCTCCTGAGATTCGTGCAAACCTGCTCACCAACTACAAGAACCATCTTGCTTCTGTGCTTGCCAACAAGGGTTTCTCCACCAAGTACAAAGTCATGTTTTGCTTGGGGATCAAATACTTATTTTACTCAATGTACTGCAACTTAATTTATAGCATTTGTTTTATGTGTTTTTTTTCTGAACTTTTGGTTGATATTCTGTCTCTATCATTTAACTACTTGCCGACCACCCGCGTTCATATTACTGCGGGACAGTGGCACTGTTTCGCGAGAGCACGTAGCTCTACGTCCTCTCTTTTGCGGCCACTAGGGGGTGGTCCCAAAAATGTGTCAAAAGTGTCCGATGTGTCCGCCATAATATCGCAGTACCGAAAAAAAAACGCTGAACGTCGCCATTACTAGTAAAAAAATAAATATTAATAAAAATGCCATAAAACTACCCCCTTTTTTGTAAACGCTATAAATTTTGCGCAAACCAATCAATAAACGCTAATTGCGATTTTTTTTACGAAAAATATGTAGAAGAATACGTATCGGCCTAAACTGAGGAAAAAAAATGTTTTTTTATATCTTTTTTGGGGATATTTATTATAGCAAAATGTAAAAAATATTGCATTTTTTTCAAAATAGTCACTCTATTTTTGTTTATAGCGCAAAAAATAAAAACCGCAGAGATGATCAAATACCACCAAAAGAAAGCTCTATTTGTGGGAAAAAAAGGACGACAATTTTGTTTGGGAGCTATGTCGCACGACCGCGCAATTGTCAGTTAAAGCGACGCAGTGCCGAATCACAAAAAGTTCTCTGGTCTTTGGACAGCAATATGGTCCGGGGCTAAAGTGGTTAAAATACACCTATGATAAAAAAATTATAGACCCTTTGGGCCAGATTCAGAGAGCCCTTACTCCTGTCTAACTGGTGTTAGACTGGAGTAATTTCAAATTACGCGCGTTTTTTAGCTAGTCGGAAACCACAAACCATGAATAGACGGCTGCGGGCTTCAATTCGACTGGATTACGTGTTCGTACGCCTTCGGATCTACGCTGCAATAAAATTGCGGCCACTGGGTGGACTTTCCGTCGTTTTCCGTGTCGGGGTATGCTAATGAGCTTTTGCCGGCGATCCCAGAAATTAATCTCTTACGGCACCTTTAGTCATCTTTTTTTTGCGTAACACTATACCAGCTTTTTGCTGCTCTAATATTAGACAGCCCATGTTAAGTATGACCGTCGTTCCCGCGTCGAATTTCTACGTTTTCTGACGTCTTTTATTATTTTTTACGTACTGTAAGTCGTCCGGGAATAGGAATGTTCGTAAACGACGCTACTCAAACAACGAATGACGTAACGACGTGATTTCGCGCAATGCACGGCGGAAAATTTCTAAACGGAACATGCGCAGTTCGATCGCCGTGGGGACGCGCCTAATTTAAATGCTTCACGCCCCCTAATCGCGTATTTCGAATACGCGGCGAGAAATAGACTACGCCGCCGTATGGTACGGGCAAAAATCTACCAGAATTCGATGTAGAGCCTGGTAAAATATGGCAGCGTAGAGTATTTCGATTACGCAGCGCAATATTAAGTGTATCTGAATCTGGCCCTTTATTTCTTCGTAAGCGGGCAAACTTACGAAATCTGCAGGGGATCAAATAATTATTTTCCCCACTGTATGCATGTAAGGTAGGAACGGTACACTGTAAGCTGCTTAAGAGCAGGCATTGCTGTTAAAGCAGAAGTACAGCCAAAGCTTGTTTGGCTGTACTTCTCTTGTGGATTACAGGAGTGCAGTTTGTTCTGCACTCCTGTGACCTGTTTTCAGCCAACAGTGGGCTGAAGCCTGCTGTCGGCTGATGTCACAGAGCCAGTCCTGGCCCGGAGAAAGATCTGATTATATGGTCGGGATCCACCCAGGAGTCTAGACTGGCACCAGGCTCAGCCTCTCAGTGACTAGCTGAGAACCTGAGCCAGCCCAGTGCTCCAGTGAGTGCAGGGGGGGGGGGGGGGTGGCAGAGTAGAGAGCCCGGAGACTGACAGTTACTTCTCTCTGCTCAAAGTGGCTGGGAGAACTGAGCGATCAGCGATGTTTGATCACTCAGTTCTCACCTTTAGAGATGGTGTGGGACAGATGCAGCATTGCATCGATGCTGAATCCACCTAGGTAAGTATGATTTTTTTAAAACAAACCCATACTTCTCTTTAAAAGTACAATATGTAAAGAGCCATCTACATTGTCAATACTATGTATTTACCTGTAATAAATAAATCAACCAGGAGGTATGGACAACATTCATACCATTCAGATACCATCCAGACATCAGAGCGAAAGAGAGCTAGCATTTCTTTTGCTGTTCTCCCTGAGCACCATTGCTGAATGGAGCATTGTGGGTTACAAACTGCTAGAGACATAGGGCCGGATTCACATACATTTGATGTATCTGTCCGGCGGCGTAGCGTATGCTGTTTACGCTATGCCGCCGCAAATATTATGGGCAAGTGCCTTATTCAGAAAGCAATTGCTCCATAATATGCGGCGGCGTAGCATAAAGTGCCCGGCGTAAGGCTGCGCAATTCAAATTTCTGAAGTGAGGGCGTGATTCATGTAAATGAATCATGACCCAACGTAATTTACGTTTATTTGGATGGCGCATGCGCCGTCCGTGGACGTTCCCAGTGCGCATGCGCAAAATCATGTCGCTTTTTGTCAATGTAAACGCCGTGAACGTAACTAACGTCGAGCCCCATTCCCGAACAATTTACGCAAACAACGTAACCTACGTACAATTCGATGCTGTCCCGACGTCCATACTTAACATTGGCTACGCCTCCTATAGCAGGGGTAACCTTACGCCTGAATAACGCTTACGCAAACGCAACTATGTTCAGGAATCGGCGTAAATAGCTAATTTGCATAATTTACGCGTAAAATGCTGTAAGCGTCACCTAGCGGCCAGCGTAAATATGCAATTGACAAAAAGCGGCGTGATTTTGCGCATGCACACTGGGAACGTCATGCGCCGTCCAAAAAAACGTCAATTATGTGGGGTCATGATTCATTTTCATGAATCACGCCCACACCATCCCCATTTGAATTACGCGGCCTTACGCCGCAACACATACGTTACGCCGCCATAAATAAGGGCGAAAGTTATTTCTGAATACAGAACTTGCGCCCAAAGTTACAGCAGAAAGATCCGCTGACATTTCTGAATCTGGCCCCATGTGTATGTGTATGTTCCACAGGAAAACTGCCAGAAAAAAAAGAGCAGGATCTCTTTTTTCCCGCCAGGAAAAAATCCTAGCGGGAAAACCATTTGTCTGTATGCTTTTCTGACGGGGAAAAAAATGGAGTATGCTCAGAAGCATTGAACTTCATAGGGCCCCCAGGCAATAGGAGATTATGGGGCCCCCAGGCAATAGGAGATTATGGGGCTCCACAGTATACATACGCAGTATAGACACACAGTATACACACACAGTATACATACAAACAGAATACACATACACACACAAAATAGTTACTGGAGAGGCGGGGCTTGGGATTTTTTGAAAAACACAGATTGTTACATACTATCCTTTGTTTTACTGAGGCTGGCAACCCTGATGGGGCCCCCTAGTGCCAGAATGGTCAGTCCACCCCTGCGTAGTGTTGTACGTCACCGCGTTCTTGGCAGTCAAAAGTTCACCAAACTTTTGTGTGACCGTGTGTATGCAAGGCAGGTTTGAGAGGAATTCCGTCGGGAAAACAATTGTTTTTTTTCGACAGGAAAACCGTTTATGTGTATGCAGGGATGGACTGAGACCAAAATTTGGCCCTGGACTTTATCCAGACCGGCCCACTATATGTTTGCAAACAAGAACAAAAACAGTATATAAACTATACGCAATTGTGCAAAAAAACATAAGTAACATAAGGAGCCCTCACTCACCTCTTATTATTTCACTTATTCTCCTCTGTATTTTTCTAATCCTTCTCGCATCACTGCATGAAGTGGAGGGCGAGCTGCGCAGCCATAACTTTGACAGGCTGTCACTGAAACCGGCCCACTGAGCCATCGGCCCACCGGGAAACTCCCTGTAGTCCCTATGGCCAGTCCATGCCTGTGTGTATGGGGCATAAGACTTTGAAGAAGCATACATTTTCAACTCGCAATGGATTGTGCTAAGATGCTTTAAGCCACCAATAACTACCATTTATTTCCTCTCTCAATAAAGTGTTGAGGCAGGATGTGTCCTCAGTTATCATGGCAAGTATAAACCCGATGATATCCTTCGTGACCACATCCATTTTGTCTTATCCCACTAAGGAAGAGCTTTTCTATACATCTCTGCTTAAACATGTCTCTGTTGACAAATACTGCTTACATTATAGCCCCTTGGGTCTCCAGCCGGTGCCAAAAATTGTACAAGCTAATAAAACATCAGGCAAAGATGGAAACAAAATGTAACAGATATTTCATAATTTCTGATTACTGGCACATAACTTATCCTAGTCTATGAATTCAGAATTTTTTATATGTCTTCTATAGATAAGTCAGTGATAAAGAAAAGTGAGCGTATCCACTGTTCGCACAAAAGCCCATACACCTGATAACATTTAAATCAGCAAGCACTACTCACCGTTTCTATGCCGTATTGTTGCCCTCTGCTGTTTTTTTGGTCCTCGCCAATGTGCCTCTTCCAGGCCTCAAAACTGTATATCTGGGAAGGGACCTGGGGGTTTCTTTTTCACAGGCTCAAAAGGATAGGATTCTATTATTTGCTCACAAGACCTCTCTGGCAAGTAGGTACCATGAAGAAGGTGATAACATTCTTACGAGATGGTATAGAACCCCCGGCAGCATTACATTGGATATTTCCTCAAGTATCAGATGTATGCTGGAGGTGTCAGGAGTCGGAGGGCACCATGATACATATACTTCTGGGAATGCCCGATATTAAAGGGTCACTAAAGGAATTTTTTTTTTTTTTTTTGCTGAAATGACTGTTTACAGGGTATAGAGACATAAAAGTTAACTGATTCCTTTTCAAAATAATTAAAAATAGATAAAAATCAATCATATAATGTGCCTGCAGGTTAGTTTCACTTTTGAACTGGCTTCATGTTTCTCTGAAGTAGAAATAGACACACAGAACCAAAACAAACAAATCCAGGGAAGTGTTTTGTTTTTAAAATTAATCTGATTGGTTCTGGGAAGTTTTAGACACACAGTAATGACAGCTCAGACCACCCTGATAAAGCTCCCAGCACTGTGGTTATAAGGAAACAGACAAGCAGGAAGTGTGGAGATCAGAGCAGGATTACAGCAACTTCAAAGCAAAAACAAACAATAAGGACATGAAACCAGTACTGCAGTAAGGTAAAGGAAGCTATTTAGCTAAAAAAAAAAATTCCTTTAGTGATCCTTTAGGAGAATTCTGGAGGATGGTGGTGGAAACTCTGAAAATTATTAAAGGGGTGTCTCTTGGAGAGAATCCAGCAGCCTTTCTTTTACATGACACCCCATTGCCAAATGAAAAATACAAAAATGTATTGCTAAAATGTCTGCTTACTGCAGCAAAGGTGTGTAATGACAGCTCAGACCACCGCGATAAAGCTCCCAGCACTGTGGTTATAAGGAAACAGACAAGCAGGAAGTGTGGAGATCAGAGCAGGATTACAGCAACTTCAAAGCAAAAACGAACAATAAGGACATGAAACCAGTACTGCAGTAAGGTAAAGGAAGCTATTTAGCTAAAAAAAAAAATTCCTTTAGTGATCCTTTAGGAGAATTCTGGAGGATGGTGGTGGAAACTCTGAAAATTATTAAAGGGGTGTCTCTTGGAGAGAATCCAGCAGCCTTTCTTTTACATGACACCCCATTGCCAAACGAAAAATACAAAAATGTATTGCTAAAATGTCTGCTTACTGCAGCAAAGGTGTGTAATGACAGCTCAGACCACCGTGATAAAGCTCCCAGCACTGTGGTTATAAGGAAACAGACAAGCAGGAAGTGTGGAGATCAGAGCAGGATTACAGCAACTTCAAAGCAAAAACGAACAATAAGGACATGAAACAAGTACTGCAGTAAGGTAAAGGAAGCTATTTAGCTAAAAAAAAAAATTCCTTTAGTGATCCTTTAGGAGAATTCTGGAGGATGGTGGTGGAAACTCTGAAAATTATTAAAGGGGTGTCTCTTGTAGAGAATCCAGCAGCCTTTCTTTTACATGACACCCCATTGCCAAATGAAAAATACAAAAATGTATTGCTAAAATGTCTGCTTACTGCAGCAAAGGTGTGTATTCCAGCGCTGTGGAAAAGTAGTACCTCTCCTAGATCACACTGGATGGCAAGGGTAACAGAAATCCAACAAATGGAAGATCTGACTATGACATTGAAAGAGCAAGAAGAGAAATATCGGAAGATCTGGACTCCCTATCTACAATATAGAGAACAGACCCTCCCAATTGATTAATGGTAGGTAGATGATCCTTGGATAGATACTGGCAAAGTTATAGATTAGATAGTGAAGTGCGGCTGACCTGGGCTCACTTCGAAGGGAGAGGGGCATGGGGTGAGAGAGAAAATTATTCCCTTGTTGTTTGTGGTTTTTTTTTTTACTGACTTACCGCTGGACCCTTGGTGATAAGGAAAGAATATTGTGATGTACGGTATCTCAAAAAAGTGAGTACACCCCTCACATTTTTGTAAATATGTTATTAAGGGCCAGATTCTCAGAGGCGCTACGCCTGCGTAAATGTATATGCGCGGCGTAATAGTAAATGTTCGCCTGCGTATCGATACGCGGTAAACACAGAACCACATACGCGCGAAAAAAATTTCCGTCTCTGCGGCGAAAATGCATTAAGCTAGCGCGGCGTAGGCGCATAGTTACGCATGAAAAATATTCAGTTCCCATTGAATTAGCATGCAAATATGCAAATGAGGGAGATGCGCGTATTCCCGAAACTACGCGCGTCCGGCGTTGGCTACTCGTGGTGCGCGTAACTCGAAAGCCTTGAGTAAACATACCCCTCATAAAAGCACGGGTAACTTTGCTCAAGGCCGTGTGCAAGTCAGCTGGAGAGCAACTACAGCAGCACCGTAACGGACTAGCTGAGCAATCACACTTACTGGACAACACATTCGTATGCCAATGATGCCAGGGCCAGCCATGGTCTTATCACTACTAAGGTATGCAGAGGAAGAGGCACATAGAAGGAGGAGTAGGAGGAGGGGGGCACGTGAGAGGATCTACCGAGCGCGCATGAGGCTCTTTGGCATGGGTGATGAGGAGGTGTATCGCATCTTCAGATTCAGCCCTGCTGCCATCCTGGAAATAACCACAGCCCTGCAGGATGACATCACCAGCCAGACATACCGCTCACGTGCACTGCAGCCACTGGTGAAGGTACTGGCAACACTGCATTTCCTGGCCAGTGGATCATTCCAGCGTACAAGTGGAGTGGTGGCTGGGATGTCACAAACCAGCATAAGCAGATGTCTGCACCAGGTTGTCCCCGCAATCCTCAGACGCATGTCCAACCAGTTCATCAGACCCACCACTGTGCACCTGCGGCAGAAGGCAATGACAGATTTCTACAGAATTGACGGATTCCCACGCACCATCGGGGCCATTGATTGCACACATGTGGCACTCCAGCCCCCCAGTGCCACAGAGCACATATACCGCAATCGGAAGCATTGGCATTCCATCAACGTACAGGTGATAGCCGATGCCAAATACCTCATATGGCACGTCCGTGCCAAAGACCCCGGGTCCAGCCATGACAGCTACATCTACCGTCAAAGCAACATCCCAGAAGATTTTGAGCAGGACATGTATGGGGACAGCTGGCTGGTTGGTGAGTGACATGGGTGGCAGCCATGACTATCCCCTCCCATGATGCACAACAGAAGTGGCACATGCATGACTACCATCCTCCTGTCTTTTCCCTTACAGGTGACTCTGCATATACACTGGGACCCCATCTCATGACTCCTTTCCGGAACCCCCAAACCAGAGGAGAGAGAAGATACAATGAAGCACACATCAAAACCCGTGGAGTGGTGGAGCGCACATTTGGCCTCCTGAAGTCCCGTTTCCGATGCCTGGATAAGTCTGGGGGGGCCCTATTGTATTCCCCCAACTTTGTGGGTCAGATCATTGGTGCATGTTGTATTCTGCACAACTTTGCCATGCGAAAGGGCCTGCACATTGCCCTACGTGATGACCTGACCCCCCAACCACACAGCCCCCCCCCGCCAGAGGAGACCCCGTCAGCTGATGGAAGAGCAGTCAGGAGGGTCCTCGTGTTACGAATCTTTGAGCGTTAAACACACACATACAGCATGGCACACAGACAATGCACGCGTGTACACCACTGATGTCCCTAGATCACACACACCACATGCACATCGCATTGGATTAGCCCAAGTCCAGCATGTAGGAGTTGGGAGCAGCAACGCCACGTCAAGGCCCCAATGATGTTGCTGTCCATTCATACACCTTTCACACATCATTCATACAGCCGTGGGGTTAACTTCACCTCCACGGCCGAGGGTGACACCCCTTACTGTCAGGAGTGCCACCCTCTCACATTCACACACCATTCACACTGCACCGTGTGCAGTATTAAAAAATAAATAAAAAAAACTCTTATCCAAAGCACAAAAATAAATAAAAAAAGCTCTTATCCAGAGCATAACAAATAACAAAAAAAGCTCTTATCCAGAGCATAACAAATAACAAAAAAAGCTCTTATCCAGAGCATAACAAATAAAAAAAAAGCTCTTATCCAGAGCATAATAATAAAGAAAAATAAAATTAATGGGCCTGGCGGGGGCTCTGCCTGGTGCCACGGGTCCTGCCCCTCACTTGCCTGGGGGCAGCCACAGATAGGGGGGGGGCAGCAGGTTGAGGAGGAGCATCCCCACGTCCCTCCCTGGCTGCCTGCATGCCCTCCAGGGCAACCGCTATGCGGGTCTGCACAGCAGTCTGCGCCTCGACAGCAAGGCGCAGGGCACGAACCTCCCCCACAAGTTCCGAGGTGTTTTCCTGCAGCTCCCCCAAGCTGGTCAGCGTTGCTGCGCTGTTAACAGCAACATCCTGGATGGCATCAGTAATATTGTCCGAGGATGCCAGGCTGTCGGCCAGGCGCCTCATCTCCTCCACGACCTCGGCCAGGTGCAGATTCTGCTGGTCCTGCTGTCTGACCAGCTCTTCCGGCAGGACCTTATGAACACCCCTGGTCTTGCACGTCGCCTTGCGGGGAGTGGCAGGGGTCCGGGCATAAGGGGAGGATGTTGAGGGGCCGGAGATGAGGGGGGGGGAAAGAGAGGGACTGGAGAGGTTGGAGGGGGACGCTACAGGTAGAGGAATAGCCTGGGCTGGTCCGGCCAACCCACCATCCTCCTCCACAACAACATAGAGGGCCTGGTCATGGACTACCACACCCTCCTCAACCACCTCCTCCGTTGAGGTGTGCCCACTTCCCTCCAAGTCCTGTTCCAGGGGGGCAGCCAGAGGGACTGAATCTTCAGGGGATGGATCCTGATGGGCCCTGGCATCAACAGATGGCCCCGCTCCCTCCTGCACATCTGTGGATGACACAAAAGATGCCCATGTTGGTGGAGCCACACACTTGGCACATGTTCCCTTCCACCCCCATACATGTACACAACAGATATAATATAAAACACACTTACCTGTCCTCACGGCTGGCTTCTGGGACTCATAGCCCCCAACTCCCTCTACCTGCTCCGTCTGTAGGCAGCGGGCAACCACCTTCTCCTCCTCAGTCAGGCGGACAGGGCAGGGTGGGCCCCCTCCAGTGCCCTTGGCATGCCGAGCTATGGCAGCCAGCTTGCCCTTCACATTACGCCGCAGGTCATTCATTTTCTTCTGAATGTCCTGCGGTGTCCGGACCTCATGAGAGAGGGCATTGACCTGGCACGCGACCCTCATTAAAATCTGATCCCTCCGGGACTTGCTGGTCCGGGCACTGTCAGCACCATGGAGCCGCGAATCAAACTTCTCCATGGCCCTGACGACAAGGGCCCTCTCCTCTGGGGAGAAATTCTTCTTCCTCCTCTCCTTAACCACGGTTGTCATCCTGTCCAGCACAAACTTTGGCCGTCACTATCCAAAAAATGGGAGACGTTTGCGCTGCACGGGCGCATGTGTGGGCGCATTATATACCCTGCGCCGGCGCATCGTAGGGAGGCTTTGCGCATGCGCAGAAGGCATCCACGTCACGGCGCGGGTCAACCACGTCATGGCGCGGGTCATCCATGTCACGGCGCATGCTCCGTTCGTCCCGGCCTGCATTTGCATGGGGTCACGCTTCATTATAATGCAACACGCCCACTTCCCTCCTACTTTGGAGTTGCGCCGGATTACGCCCATGATTTTACGCGACGCAGGCGCATCTTGGAGCGCATTTACTTAGGGAATACGGTACTTGCCACTCCGTGTTACGTCGGCGTAGTGCATCTGAGATGCGCAACGCCTGCATAATTAGGCGCGCATCTACGAGAATCTGGCCCTATATCTTTTCATGTGGCAACACTGAAGAAATTAAACTTTGCTACAATGTAAAGTATTGAGTGTACAGCTTGTATAACAGTGTAAATTTGCTGTCCCTACTTACAAAAACACAACACACAGCCATTAATGTCTAAACTGCGGGCAACAAAAGTGAGTACACCTCTAAGTGAAAATGTCCAAATATGGCCCAAAGTGTCAATATTTTATGTGGTCACCATTATTTTCCATCACTGCCTTAACCCTCTTGGGCATGGAGTTCACCAGAGCTTCACAGGTTGCCACTGGAGTCCTCTTCCACTTGGTGGATGTTAGAGACCTTGTGCTACTCCACATTTCCCTTTGAGGATGCCCCACAGATGCTCAATAGGGTTTAGGTATGGAGACATGCTTGGCCAGTCCATCACCTTTACTCTCAGCTACTTTAGCAAGGCAATGGTTGTCTTGGAGGTGTGTTTGGGGTCGTTATCATTTTAGAATACTGCCCTGCGGCCCAGTCTTCGAAGGGAGGGGATCATGCTCTGCTTCAGTATGTCACAGTACATCCCAGTTGGCATTCATGGTTCTCTTAGTGAATTGTAGCTCCCCAGTGCCGGTAGCACTAATGCAGCCCCAGACCATGACACTCCCACCACCATGCTTGACTGTAGGCAAGACACCCTTGTCTTTATACACCTCACATGGTTGCCACCACACGCTTGACACCATCTGAACTAAATATGTTTATCTTGGTCTCATGATCAGACCACAGGGCATTGTTACAGTAATTCTTGTCCTTAGTCTGCTTGTCCTCAGCAAACTGTTTGCAAGCTTTCTTGTGCATCGTCTTTAGAAGAGACTTCCTTCTGGGACAACAGCCATGCAGACCAATTTGATGCAGTGTGCAGCATATGGTCTGAGCACTGACAGGCTGACCCCTACCCCTTCAACACCTGTAAAAATGTTGGCAGCACTCATACGTCTATTTCCCAAAGATAACCTCTGGATATGATGCACATACACTCAACTTCTTTGATCAACCATGGCGAAGCCTGTTCTGAGTGGAACCTGTCTGGTTAAACTGCTGTATGGTCTTGGTCACCATTCTGCAGCTCAGTTTCAGGGTCTTGGCAATCTTCTTATAGCCTAGGCCATATTTGTGTAGAGCAACAATTATTTTTTTTTAGATCCTCAGAGAGTTCTTTGTCATGAGGTGCCATGTTGAGCTTCCAGTGAGCAGTATGAGAAAGTGAGAGCGGTAACTCCAAATTTAACACACCTTCTCCCCATTTACACCTGAGACGTTGAAACACAAAAACGAGTCACATGTCACCGGAGAGGGAAAATGCTAATGGCTGTGTGTTGAGTTGTTTTAAGGAGACAGCAAATTGACACTGTTATACAAGCTGTACACTCACTACTTTACATTGTAGCAAAGTTTAATTTCTTCAGTGTTGTGACATGAAAAGGTATAATAAAATATGAGGGGTGTTCTTATTTTGTGAGATACTGTATGTCTCAAAAAAGTCCATGGCTACTTGTATAGTTGTTTGTACATGCCTCTACCAAGATTTCTGCCTCCACACAGAGACATGGTGCAAAGCAAGGCATGATAAGTCAGTAATGGGTAAAGATCAGCAGAAATGGGTCCACTGGAAAAACTGGTGACTAGTTCTTAGCCTTCTGTTTTTTACTAATCCCGCGTACACACGACCATTTTTAATGGTCTAGAAAAAACAATGTTTTTTTTAACCCGACTCTTGTCAAGCCTGCCTTGCCTACACACGATTGTGAAAAAAAAAATGCTTGAGCAAAGCGTGGTCACGTACAACACGTACGACGGCACTATAAAGGGGAAGTTCCATTTGGATGGCTTCACCCTTGGGGCTGCTTTTGCTGATTTCGTGTTAGTAAATGTTTGGTGAGAGACGATTTGCGCTTTTCAGTCTTCGTGCTTTTCAGTCTGTTACAGCGTTATGAATGTGCTATCTCCATTGCGAACGCTAGAATTACCAGAACGAGTGCTCCCGTCTCAGAACTTGCTTCTGAGCATGCACGTTTTTTTCACCTCGTTAAAGCCTACACACGACCGCTTTTCACGACGTGAAAAACGACAATGTGAAAAACTATGTGAAAAAATAGAGCATGTTCTAAATTTTTAATGCCCATTTTTCACGTCATGAAAAATGCTCTGGAGCCCACACACGATCGTTTTTAATGAGATTAAAAATAAAAATAAAATTCACGTCATGAAAAACGGTTGTGTGTATGCCTTTGCTAGTAATACATTTTTTTGCAACCTGGAAAAATCACAGTCTCCTACTCTCAGTTGACACTGTTATGTCAGATACAATGGCATTTTCAGCAGAAAGATATGGTGGGCAAAAACTCCCAGTATGTACCACAGTCTTCTGAACGCCTGGAATTTCTGCCAACAAAAGATTAAGAGCAGGGTCTCTATTTTTCTGGAAAATCCGCTTGTCTGTATGCAATTCCGACTCGTAAAACAACACACATGCTCAGAGTCAAGCAGAAGAGCTGAACTGCCTATAGAACCTCATTGATCTCGGCTCGTCGTACATCTTGTACGTCACCGCGTTCTTGACCGTCGGAATTTCCGACAAGATTTGTGTGACCGTGTGAATGCAACACAAGTTTGAGCCAGCATTCCGTCATAAAAAATCCATGTTTTTCTTGTCGGAATTTCCGACCGTGTGTACGTAGACATAAGACAAATCATTTGTAGTTTAGTGTCCTAGCTCTTTCCATTGGAGAAATATATACAGTGTACGTGTGTATGAATGTACATATATACTGTATGTGTGTGTATATATAAAACATTTTATTGTAATTTATTGCATGCATTTAATAAAACAGAACCTTTACCATGGGGAGAAGTTATGTAATACCACTTCACCTATTTTGTATTAGGTGTCACCATGATGCGGTATTCTTCTCAGTAACATATGTATGCGTTTGGTATAAATATGGTATAGAATAATGTTTCACACATTCTATGCATCATATTCTCAGCCTGTCACATATTTATGTCTAGAGCACAATGGAAATGCAAGTTTTTTTCAGAACACCATAAAACATATTACCACATTGCGCTTTGGTCCCCAACGTCTGCTCGCAGCGCATTTCGCAGGGTTTGCATGAAATCACTGTGACTTCATTAAGGCCTTTGCACTGTAATGGGTTGTGTCCTTTGATAATGTCATAGCGATGTAATACCTTACAGATGTCCCAGCTGCTCTGGTAAATCAATGTACGCAGTGTCCTAGGTGCTGGGATTTGCCTTCCACATATCTGCTAGATTACCTATTGTTTATTACAACAACAAGGGCAGGTGTTATCCCTCGAAGAGTGTAAAGAAATAACGGGGGAATATCAATGTATTGCATTCTGGAAAGCATTCACAAAATAGAATTATTTCTTTCAATTTTTTTATATTTAAAAAATAGCAAGTTTATAAATGTAGTTTTCAGCGCATTTTAAAGGGCACAGGTACTTGGAACAAAATTAAGTTGCCTATAATCGGGCACTACAAGGTACCCGCTTTAAGGTTTTAGTTTGTGAGGCCGCATACACACGTACGAGAACCTTGTTGGGCTTAACACATCGTTCCGCCCGACGAGGTTCCCGATGAGCGGTCAGAAAAGCTTGTCGAGCCAAAGTCCTCATTGAAAAACGAGGAAAAAGAGAGCGCGCTCTCTTTTTTGGCTCAACGAGCTTCCCGACGGGACGCTCGTCGGAAGTGTGCACACGACCGAGAACCTCGGCAGAATATGTTTCCCAGCGAGCTTCTCGCTGCATTCTGCCGAGAAGCTCGGTCGTGTGTACGGGGCCTAAGAGAAGGTTCTCCTTTGTGTCCCTTTTGATCCTGTTTCCATTCCGTTGCTAAGAACTGAATATCAACGACCGATAGCTAATTCTGTCATTCTTTCTTGTTGCTTTCTAACAAACATTAGGATTGCTGCAGACAGGGTTAGTTTTCACCTACAGGCTTAAAATACATTATATTACCAAAAGTATTGGGACACCTGCTTTTACACATACATGAACTATAATGTCATCCCAGTCTTAGCCCCCTTTCACATTTGTATGACTTCAAAGTCGCACGATTTTACCGCGACTTCGCGGCCGCGAGTTTGCCGCGATTCGCGGCCGTGATTTCAATGAATGCCTGTGTAAGTGGCATCAAAATCGGACCAAAGTAGTGCAGGGACTACCTTGAAGTAGGCACAACTTAAAGTCGTGCCAGTATGAATGGTGTTCATTGAAAATAATGGAGAATGACTTGTCATACGATTTTGCAGTCCAAAATCGTGAGACAAGTCGTATAAGTGTGAAAGGGGACTTAGGCTGGCCATACATGATACAATTTTCTGTGGAATTTTCTTTAAGATTTACCAAAAACCATATAATATAAGGTGAAACTAAACAACACTTTCAATTGTATGCAATCAGGCAGGCCCTTGTACTACATAGTTGAAGGTAAATCTAAAGAAAATTGTACAGAAAATTGCACAGAAAATTGTATCATGTATGGCCAGCCTTAGTCTGTAGGGTTCAATATTGAGTTGGCCCACCCTTTGCAGCTATAACAGCTTCACCTCTTCTGGGAAGGCTTTTCACAAGGATTAGGAGTGTGTCTATGGCTTTGACCATTCTTCCAGAAGCGCATTTGTGAGGTCAGGCACTGATGTGAACGAGAAGGCTTGGCTCGCATTCATCCCAAAGGTGTTATATCAGGTTGAGTTCAGGACTCTGTGCAGGCCAGTGAAGTTTCTCTGCCTCAAATTCGCTCTTCCATGTCTTTATAGACCTTGTTTGTGCACTGGTCCAAATGATTTGGTGACGGGGGGATTATGATGTGGGGTAATTTTTCAGGGGTTGGGCTTGGCCCCTTGATTCCAGTGAAGGGAACTCTTAAATTGGATGTAAACCCACTCTCATCCTTTCTAAACTACTGCCATAGTGGTCATTTATAAGGATGTACATGCCTCCTGCATGTATCCTTACCTGTCATATGTCTCCCCTCTGTCTGTTATGAGACCTGAAACTGCAGATTCTGTGGGTGGGTCTGTTCAGAGCTCGGTGGGTGGAGTTGTGATGTCAGTAGACTCCCCGACCACCTCTACACGCCCCTTATTAACATGCATTTTCTCCTGTGTATTTCTTACACTGAACTTCTGCTATGATCACTAACATCCAGTCAAAACCCCAAAAAGTCACCACATGACTGCAGCATGTTCAATCTTGCTGAGGTGTGGAGCAGCCAATCCTGGGAGAGCTGGAGAAGAAAGGAGGAGGGGACCTGAAGTACATAGAATGTCTCTCTCAAGCTCCTACATGAGATATGTAAATTACCTGTCTCACAGCAAGGGGGAAAAACTGATTCCTATTTCTCTGTGTGTCCATTTTTATCTCACTGAAAAAATATAAGAGGATTGCTCAGAGCTGGATTAACTCTTCGAGGCAAAACTGGGCACATATACTGTACAAGTTGCAAGCCTAAATAAAAAAATAAAAAAATGGGTTTCCATCCACTTTAATGCGTCAGCATACCAAGACATTTTGGACAATTTCATGCTTCCAACTTGTGGGAACAGCAAGGTCCATAAAGACATGGATGAGCGAGTTTGTCCATGTGCATGAGGTATGGCACTCTACCTCATAATACAATATTTGCATCTAACAGATAAAATGCTGAGGTGCATTAGCATTCTGGGAAGTTTGCATATGATGGAGTAAACTGTGGCCCGATTCCTTCCACTGACACCAACAACAGGGCGCCATTCCTCCAATAACACCAATGATGAGGCAACATTATCCCCCACTGACAACAGCAGTAGGTCACTATTCCTTCTACTGACACCAGCAATGAGGCACGATTCCTCCCATTGACACCCCACAATGGATTACCATTCCTTCCACTGACACCAACGATGGCACACCATTCCAATTTAGGATATGATTGCCATATAGTGCCCCTCTGATCATATCTGTGGTGAATAATGTATCCACGTGGCCCAAATTTATAAGATTCATTGTATTTACTTTGCATCTATTGTAGTGGAAATTTTAAAGCTTCTCCTATAAGCAAAAAAATTCCAGGTGCTAATAAGCACAATCATAGCTCTCTTGTATAATGCACGCTTGTTTATCTCTTAGTAACACAGACAGATGCTGGTATCACGTTGAGCTTAGCAAAATCCTCCCTAGGATGAGCAGCTGCTTTATTTATACTGTAAACATGAATAACAAATGAAGGTGGTGGTTTCAGAATCATCCAATCAGACACTTGTATTCTTTCAAAAGAACCAATCACACACATGTATATATTTAAACAAAATTCCAGTAGTGACATGTGCAAATGGTTGTCTACAGAGCCATGCGGCAAGCGTCTTATGAGACACAGATCTGCCGTGTCCACGGGAAGGTTTCCGCAGCCAATGGCCTTCCACCAACGTCTGTATGTGCATGTACACTCGCATGAGCGTATTACAGCAAAACTGACACTGGAGGACATATGACAACATACATTAATAAAAAGTTCCACAACACTATAAATCCAACATTCTGCCTCCATGATCCTATCCACCTCCCATCTCTAGTCAGATAATTTGGGACACAAACCACTCCTCTAGTAACTCCAAAGACATGCGGGTAGGTAAATTGGATCTCGTCCAAATTGGCCCAGTATATATGTATATATGTGTGTATGACTGTGTGTCCCAAGCGTGTCAAGATCCTACGGATCCTGACCGCACCAGCCAAGCAGACACTGGCTGGAAAAAGCGCCCAGAGGCGATTCAGTTCGCATGCGTTGCGCTATACAAGTCATTCATTCATTCAATCAATGGGGTACAAGATCTTTAGCTGCATTTGGAAGGAAAGGTAAAACACTATTCTCATACACTTTAAATGAAACGGATGTATTATGATGTCAGTGCTCTTTTGAGGCCCTGAGAGACAGAAACAACAAGCGCCCAGAGGCGATTGAGTTCGCATGTGCCGCGCTATATAAGTTTTTCATTCATTCATTCATTCATTCATGGAATAATATCCGAAGAAAACTGAAAAAGGAGATATTCTATTTACCCATGGTAATATATCTTCCCAGTAAGTTAAACATGTTGGGGCATTTTCTGCTGCCACAGTCCAGTCCCTCTAAGGCCCCTTTCACACTGGGGAGTTTTTCAAGCGTTTTTCAAGCCTTATTCAAGCGTTATTCAAGCGTTATTCGAGGGAAGCCTCATCTGCAATCCCAATGTGAAAGCCTGAGTGCTTTCAGAGCCCTTTCACACTGGCAGCGCCCGAAAAATGCTGGTAAAGCACCGCTAAGACCCTAACGTTTTAGGGCACTTTTGCAGTGCCTCAGTGTGAAAGGGTAAGGCGTTTTTACAGGGCTTTCAATTCATTTCAATAGAGAGGGGCATTTTTAGAGCGGTTTTTTTTTCAGCGTTTAAAGACTGCTCCAAAGATGCTGCTTGCAGGACTTTTCTCAACGCCCCGCCAGTGAAACGCCTCAGTGTAAAAGGGCAAGGCGTTTTTACAGCGTTTTCAATTCATTTCAATGGAGGGGGGCGTTTTTGTAGTGTTTTTTTTTTTTTTAGCGCCCAAAAAATGCTGCTTGCAGGACTCAGTGTGAACGGGTCCATTGAAATACATGGAGAGCGTTTTATGAGCTTTTTAATAGCGCTATTTTTAACGCTAAAACGCTGTAAAAACGCTTCAGTGTGAAAGGGCTCTTAAGTCTTTGTTTAGAAAGTTTGGAGACCCCTGGAGTAATGGATAGTACAGCTCTGGGAAAGGAATTGTACTTCAATCTGTTTATATCTGACATAGCTGCACTTGATGAAAGGCACTCTATAGATGCAACAAACAGGATTTTTTTAAATGCATATGAGCAAAGATTTACTTAACTGTAGGGGCGGTCTAAGGTATATTAAAAGCCTAATGCCACATACACACGGATGGAATTTCCCGACAACAAATGTTCGATGTCAGCTTGTTGTCTAAAAAACCGACAGTGTATATGCTTAATGGGACATTTGCTGTCGGAATTTACGACAACAAATGTTTGAGAGCTGGTTCGTCTGAAACCAATTCCGACGCTCAAAAATCCTACGCATGCTCGAAATCATTGACATTTATTTTTCTCAGCTCGTCGTAGTGTTGTAGGTCACCGCGTTCTTGACGTTCGGAATTTCCGACAACATTTGTGTGACCGTGTGTATGCAAGACAAGTTTGAGTGAACAATCCGTCGAAAAAAAAAAACACGGTTTTGATGTTGGAATGTCCAATCGTGTGTACGCGGCATAAAGCATAGAATGGGCTCTTAGAACAGTAGAGCTCAGATGCCATATAAGTTCACCTGGGGGGAAATGCTTGGAAATCTAACATGATTTATTTGAAGAGGATGTAGCTAACTAAGAAGTTGAATTTAACAAATCAACCCCAACCTTAAACTAGAAGCAAAGATTACTAGGCTGAAGCTGTCTTATTTTAGGTATACTATGAGAAGACCCAACACATTGGAAAATACAGTAATGCTTGGAAAAGTTAAAGGAGAAAGAGAACAACTAGCAATAAGGTGGATGGATACAGTCATAGAAATTATGAGCATGCAGTTGCAAAGACTTAAAGGATCACTAAAGTAATTTTTTTTTTTAGCTAAATAGCTTCCTTTACCTTAATGCAGTGCTGTTTTCATGTTCTCATTGTTCGTTTTTGCTTTGAAGTTACTGTAATTCTGCTCTGATCTCCACACTTCCTGCTTGTCTGGCTCCTTATGAAAAATCTCATGGCAGCTTTTCACTGTGGTCCAAGCTGTGTGTCTAAAACTCCTCAGAACCAATCCGATTCATTTTAAAAACAAAACACTGCCCTGGGATTCAATTTAAAAACAAAACACTGCCCTGGATTTGTTTGTTTTTGTTCTGTCTCTCTCTCTCTACTTCACATAAACACAAAACCAGTTTAAAAACGAAAGTGAAACTAGAGGCATATTATATGATTGATTTGTATCTATTTTTAATAATTTTTCAAAGGAATCAGTTAACTTTTATGTCTCTATACCCTGTAAACAGTCATTTCAGCAAAAAAAAATGTTTTCCTTTAGTGATCCTTTAAGACCCAAACAAGGCAGGTCATTTTGGAGAAACATTATCCATGCGATCAGGCAGGAGTCAACACAGACTTAACGGCACTTAATATAATAGCACTAGCCAGGAAGTAGTGTGCTTTCTTCCCTAATTTCTTATCACATCACATGGAAACTAGTAAGCAGAGTGATCTATATTAGAATCATGTTCATGTTAGTGCATTGTTATAACACACACCTGGTTATTGTGCTTTATTCGCCCATATAAGTACGTTGTGGTGAGTAGGCAGCCTTCTCAAGATGAATAGGCTGACATAATGCAACACTCATTAAACTGGACATGGACCATTTTTTTTTAAATGAGGCACATCACAATGTACAGATGACTCATATCTGTGCATTGTGGGCACTACAAACTAAATGCATTGCAGTGTGCTACCTGTGCTTTTCAAAATGAATAGCATAGCAACACACTGTATTTCATGTGTTGTGCTAATGGTTGGTTACATACATATTTACCATGCAGTAAGGCAAGGTACTGCTGCCAAGGAAGACTAGTCACTAATGACTTCCATAGTATAAGAAACTGCTGCCACATGGGGAAGCTATGTTGGCAGAGATGTCCATATTTATATGCAGAAAAGCAGAATGCCACATAATCTCAGACCAGGGCAGCACCAAAAAATTTGCCCATGGGACTTTTAATGAGTGGTGCCAAATGAAGTTAATACGTTAAAAAAATACAAAATGTATTTCATATTACATTTAAAATAAGACAGGTTTTAACATTGTATATATCATCATAAAAACATACCCCAATATACATATATTTCTGGTAATGATGTATAAACAAAATTGCAGAAGCACTGAAACACAGAAATATAGATGCACAGTAGGTGCCATTAATTGGGTACAGTAAGTGTATCAAGGGTCCCGGCAATGTGGAGAGACCTCCACGAAACGTGTAGATACTATAGATATTTGGGAATATATTTCAATTTAGGTGCTTCTACAATTTTGTTTATACATCATTACCAGAAATATATGCATATTGGGATACTTTCTTTATTGTACACTACGGGACACAGAGCCTAATGCCGCGTACACACGATCACTTTATGTGATGAAAAAAAATGACGTTTTTAAAAACGTCAATTTCATTGACCGTGTGTAGGGGAAAACTTAGTTTTATGTCTTGTAAAAAACGACAAAAAAAAATGAAGCATGGTTCAATTTTTTTATGTCGTTTTTCAAAACGTCGTTTTTTGTTTCACAAAAAATCACTGTGTGTAGCAAAAAACGTCGTTTAAAACTATTTTCAACCCGCGCATGCCCAGAAGCTAGTTATGAAGCGAGCTTCAATGGAAAAGAGTGGTGAACATAACCTCGCTTTGCTAGAGCATTGTGAAAAAACGATGGTGTGTAGGCAACATCGTCTTTGAAAATTAAAGTTTCAAAAACGTCGTTTTTTACTTCACAGAAAACGTCGTTTTTTTTCATCACATAAAGTGATCGTGTGTACGCGGCATTAGTCCTTACATAATGGGTTATATGCTCACCAGAGGTGATTGGACACTGGCACAACCAATCAGAGACAGTTCCCCTCCATATAACCCCTCCCATCCGGGAAGTGCTAAGAGAAGCTCAGCTAAAGAGACCCCTGGGGGCTAAAAGGAGCTAGACCCTTGGGTCCATTCAAGTGCTAAAGTTTACGCCAAAGTGGATGAGATCTGGGCCTCACGCAGGAGGCATCGCCTGTATTGTCTCTCTTCGGAGGACTGGACTCTGAGGTTCAGCACTTTTCGCTATTGCAGCTAAAAGGCTTTAGAGTTTTTTTACAAGGCCCAGGGAAGAGGTCTCCTTTTAGGAACCCATATCCCTGAAGGTTGGCACACAAAACCCACTGAGATGGGTGAAGATTGGTACTGTCTGAATTTTTTCAGCAGAAAAATCTGCGCCGGGGATATGCAATGTTGAAATGTGTCTTATTTTAAATGTAATATGAAATAAATTTTGTATTTTTTAACATATTGTTATTTACTTTGTTTGGCACCACTCATCAAAAGTCCCATGGGCAAATGTCTTTATTGGTTGTACTCCGTCCATATTTATCGTTTCTTTTTGCAAGTACAATTTACATGACCAGTTGTGACCTAACTCAGTCTACCCCACCAAGCACTAAAAAAAGATTCAGCAGCCCACAGATTGGGTCATGCACCGTGGAGTTAAGGAATGTATTTCGTCTTTGGTTTCAACAGATGTAGATTGCTCTTATCATGTTGAGCTGACTTCTGCTTGTCCAGATGCTGTATTGTTTAATAGCTCTCACCAGCAGATGCTGGGTCAGCATTCCGCACTTGGCATATAATAATAGTTGATTTAGTAAACACAAGCTTCTGAAAATGTGTTAATGAGATGCTTTTAGTGTTTCCAACAGAGCAAATGGTTCCATCATTAAATTATAAGGATTTTTTGGGTTTCTAGAATAAAAAGGTAACAATTTCAACTGGCCTTAAGAATTGTGTAAATTGTTTTACTGCTTTGTTTCAGGGGAGTTTACTTCCCTTTATTATGAGAGCAGTTTTGATTTTTGGACAGTCTGAGAGTATCCATAGTTCTTTCATGCAAGGGATGGTAGCGGTAAAACTCTGTCAGCAGGCTGTAAATATCACTTGGGATTGCGTAGTCCACAGTACTTACATGCCTGTGCATCTGCATCTAAAGTTTGTAAGTGTATGGGAAAGCCAATTATTTATTTATTTTAGTTTGTGTAGAAAGAGATTTTTTTTCCTTTAGAACCCCTGTCATGTTTATATTGGTGTCTACACATTTCGGAGATTTACTTTTACTAGTGGACAGGATAGCAGAATCTCCTCAATGGGGATAAAACAACATTTAAAATATAAATGTGGTTTAAACTCTACCCCATCTTATGTAAAACAAAATGAAAACGGTTTGTTGGGCTTTATACAGTGTTCTAAGGTGCTTTAGGTCAATGTGTATCTGTACTTTTAAGATGGGGTTACATAAGTCATGTGATTCTCTTTCCTAATGCAGAACTGTTGGATCAATGACCTAGTCCTTTCTAAAAATCCTCCCATCTTTTCTGCTACTTCATCAAGAATTATTTTGTACCAAAGTTCTACGCTGGAAGTGCTGGGTGAAGTCCTAGAACTCTAATGAGATCCCTCTACAACAGGAGTCTCAAAACTTTTCAAAAAAGGGCCACTTTATTGCCCTTCAGACTTTTGGAAAGCCGGATTGTGGCCAGTAAGGGAAGAAAATGTCACGGGCCCGGCATCAGTGAGAACAAATATGGCCTCAGGGTTGGTGGTCAATAGGAGGGAGGAGTATTCCCCCTATTAGTAGGAGGAATAGTATCCCATCATTGGTATTGGTGGACGATATAGTGCCCCATTGTTGGTGTCAGTGGGAGGAATAGTGCCTCGTATTAGTGGGAGGAATTGTGCCCCAAGGGACAGATAAAGGCTAGCAAAGGGCCACATCTGGCCCTCGGGCCGCAGTTTGGTGACCCCTGCTCTAGAAACTAAGATATGCTTATAGTATGGTTATTGTAATAAAAGGCAGATCTAAAGCAGTAAAACAAGCTCTGGAAGGTCATTTAACCACTTTAGCCCCGGACCATATTGCTGCCCAACGACCAGAGCACGTTTTGTGATTCGGCACTGCGTCGCTTTAACGGACAATTGCGCGGTCGTGCGACGTGGCTCCCAAACAAAATTGGGGTCCTTTTTTTCCCACAAATAGAGCTTTCTTTTGGTAGTATTTGATCATCTCTGCGTTTTTTATTTTTTGCGCTATAAACAAAAATAGAGCG
Source organism: Rana kukunoris (assembly GCA_029574335.1). NCBI lineage: Eukaryota > Metazoa > Chordata > Amphibia > Anura > Ranidae > Rana > Rana kukunoris. The sequence goes on from CM056052.1 coordinate 74,247,542, forward strand.
ACTATTTTGAAAAAAATGCAATATTTTTTACTTTTTTCTGTAATAAATATCCCCCAAAAATATATAAAAAAACTTTTTTTTACTCAGTTTAGGCCGATACGTATTCTTCTACATATTTTTCGTAAAAAAAAATCGCAATTAGCGTTTATTTATTGGTTTGCGCAAAAGTTATAGCGTTTACAAAATAGGGCAGTGAAGCCATTGGCAGTGAAGGGGTTAACACTAGGGGGTAGGGAAGGGGTTAAGTGTGTTCCTGGGTGTGTTCTAACTGTATGGGGGGGTGGACTCACTAGGGGAAATCACTGATCTTCTGTTCATACATTGTATGATCAGAAGATCAGCGTTTCCCCCACTGACAGTAACGAGAGCTATGTGTTTACACACATAGCTCCTGTTCCCCGCTCTGTAACGAGCGATCGCGTGTGCCCGGCGGCGATCGTGCCCGTTGGGCACGCGCACAGGACTCGGGGGCGAGCGGCGGGGGGGGCACGAGCCGCCGGCAGCGCGCACGCGCCCCCTAGTGGCCATTAAAAGTGACGACGTAGAGCTACGGGCTCTCGCCCAGGAGAGCCGACCTGCCGCCATATAATTGCAGCGGCTGGTCGGCAAGCAGTTAAAGCTGATATTTGGGGATGATATATCTTGCATACTTTAGATAAGCTTGGCACAATGCAAGTATACATGTATGATACCTGATCAGCCTCTGTTATCTGATTGGAGGACTTGGAGATTGAGCCCACCCCACCTTATCCATCTTATCCAGTGTTATGCCGCGTACATACGATCGGACATTCCGACAATAAAACCGTGTAATTTTTTTTACGACGGATGTTGGCTCAAACTTGACTTGCATACACATGGTCGCAAAAATGTTGTCGGAAATTCCGATCGTCAAGAACGCGGTCATATACAACGGCACTATAAAGGGAATGTTCAATACCAAGTGTGCCACCCTTTGGGCTCCTTCTGCTAATCTCGTGTTAGTAGAAGTTTATTGAGAGATGATTTGCAATTTTCAGCCTCGTGTTTTTCAGTCTGTTACTGCTCTTCATAAATAATAAAGAAATGAGTTTGTCAGAACTCTGTGTGAAATCAGCAGCAAAACAACTTCATTATTCTAGCATTATAAAGAACAAGAGAATGCGCTGCATTAAAAGATTAAAATATTTGCAGCGTGACAAATGTGCTATCTCCATTATGAACGCTAGTTTTACCAGACCGAGGGGCTTCCGTCTCATTCTTGATTCAGAGCATGGGTGGAATTTTGTGCATCCGAATTATCTACACACACTCGGAATTTACGAGAACGGATTTTGTTGTTGGAAAATTTGGGAACCAGCTCTCAAATTTTTGTTTCCGGAAATTCAAACAACAAATGTCCGATGCAGCCTACACACGGTCGGAAAATTTCAACAAGTTCCCATCGAATATTTGTTGTCAGAAATTCCGAACATGTGTATGCGGCATTAGAATGCTTTTCATTAATTGGGGAGAAGGGCAACCAAACTGATAAGAGGATACTTTCCTAGATTTGCATAATATAACTGGGTACTAACATTTATAGGTAAAGTTAATCCAGGGAAAATCTAATTGCCTCTCAGGGATCAGGAAGGATTTTTTTCCCCTGCTGTAGCAAATTGGATCATGCTTTGGTGTTTTTTTTTGCCTTCCTCTGAATCAACTGTGAGTATAGAATTAGGGATATGGGATTGTACGAAAAAAAAATATATATTTATTTTTTATGGTTGAACTAGATGGACTTGTGTCTTTTTTCAACCTGACTAACTATGTAACTATGAAATGCAAGGCGCTCTCTGAATGGCAGCCTTGCTGTGCGAGCAGCTCCCTGTGGTTTCTCTGCCAAAGGGAAGCTGCTTGGCACAGCAACCAAAAGACTGCGGCCATTACTATAGTAGCACGGACTACTACAGTGATTTACAGCTTCCACATAGGCTAACCAGATCTCACATATGCACACTTACACTTTGCCAAGCTGGTCTAATTTTGGTGTGCGAAATATATCATCCCCGGAGTTGGGCTTTAAATGTATGTTTGAATATGTCAGTACCTGGTATTGGCCTCTTGCAGTCCCTGTACAGTGGAGCTGTCATGTGAGTGGAAGAAGCAGCAGAAGGATCCAATCAGTTCATGTGCTGGCAGAATGCATGCTGATAGGAGGAGAAATCAAGGGGACAGAGAAATTAGCTTGTCGCTGTGCTGCTTCTCACTGTGCAGTCACAGGCTGAAACAGGTCCAGGAATACTTGGGCTTAGAGGAAGTGAGTTGTATGATGCTGGGCTTCAGGCGGAGGACATTTGGAACCAGAACAAACCTACTTCAGGAAAAATCTCTTGATTGTAGTTGAATATTGCAGCAAAATCTGGTTTTGTGATTAAAAGATACTGGGCCCGATTCAGATACCTTTTGCGTATCTGTCCGGCGGCGTAGCGTATGGTGTTTACACTACTTGTACTTGTACTTGTACAAATATTATGGGCAAGTGCCTTATTCAGAAAGCACTTGCTCCATACTATGCGGTGGCGTAGTGTAAACTGCACGGCGTAAGCCCGCGCAATTCAAATGAATGGAGTGGGGGCGTGATTCCTGTAAATGAATCATGACCCCACGTCATTCACGTTTTTTTGGGGCGGCGCATGCCCAAAAAAACGTCGATTTTATCAATGTAAACGACGTGAACGTCGAGCCCCATTCCCGAATGAGTTACGCAAACGACGTAGCCGACGGCAAATTCGACGCGGTCCCGACATCCATACTTAACATTGGCTGCGCCTGCTATAGCAGGGGTAACCTTACGCCGTCTAACGCTTACGTAAACAACGTAAAAAACTACGTGCCGTCGCAAGTCCGCTCGTGAATCGCCGTATCTTTCTCATTTGCATAGGCAAATGAGAAATCGACGTAAACGACACCTAGCGCCCAGCGTAATAATGCAACTAAGATACGACGGTGTAAGCGAATTACGCCGCTCGTATCTTAGAAGAAAGCCGGTGTATCTTCTTTTCAGAATAGTAAAAAAAGATACAGCGGCTATTCTTAGTATTTACGCAGCGTATCTATAGATACGCTGCGTAAATAGCTTTCTGAATATGGCCCACTATCTTTTACTATTCATTTAAATCTTATTCTTGTCTTATTTTGTTCTGCTTTGGCCATTCCCTACTTTATTTAAATAAGGAAAATAAATACCTTTTATTTACTGTATACTTTATAGAAGTTGCTATGGAAGGAAATTTGGGGGCTACCATTGCTGACCTCCTTCTGAAAATGGTCCTTTAATGAAGTCAGAGCCCATGATCTACATTAAGTGAAAAGCTAGAGATGGCCAAAAGACTAATGCCCCGTACATATGAGCGGTTTTCTCGTCGAAAAAATAAAACAACGGTATTCCTGACGGAATTCCTCTCAAGCCTGCCTTGCATACACACAGGGAAACAAAAGTTCCGTGAAATTTTGACTGCCAAGAACACGGTGCCATAAAAGACTACGACGAGCCAAGCATGTTGAAATTGCATACAGACGAACGGTTTTCCTGATAGGATTTTTTCCTGACGGGAAAAAAGAGATCCTGCGGGAAAATGTCAGATGGAGCATACACACTATCGGGATTCCTGAAGAAAAGCTCTCATTGGAGTTTTTCCGACGGGAAAACCGGTCGTGTGTACGGGGCATAAGATTTTCAGACAAAAGCCTCAGCAGCGGCAAACTTTTTTTGAAGTCTTTGCAAAATTATCTCATTTTATGCCTTCTGTATGGTTATCTTTTCTGTAACTTTATAAAAAAAATGTTTTAATAAGTTTTCTTAACAGCAAGACTTTACACCATTTACCAACTCTTATTTCCCAACAAACCCATCCTGGAACAGATGTTCAGATCGAGGCATTTTGAACAAAACCTTTAAATTAAACTTGCTATTTGCTTAGTGAAAAGAGATAGGGGAGGGGGGGGGGGAAGTCAATGACATCAAATAAAAGATTTTTTTGTCTGTATGGAACATCAGTCACAGGTGCGATGGTCTGTACAAAGGTCGTCCTGTGAGCTGACACACACCTTACTTTCACTGTCCTCTCCAGATGATTGCTGGAGCTTGGGAACGTCTTCCAAGCTGGGAGAAATTGTCAGAGCACTCGAGGGCGCGTTAATCCTTTCAAGAAATTAGAGAGGGCTCTTTTAAAGATAATACAATTTTGTGTCTGGTTGAAAGTGGATATTGTAATTGCACTGTTAAAGGGAAGAGGAGCTTGTGTGCAGGTCACCTCGAAATGTTGACAGTAAACAGTTTAATGCATTGCACAGGGTTCTCGCTTTCAGGAGCAGATCGCTTCAACTCTTTTTGCACTCACTTTCGTAGGCGCGCTCCAGCCTGTGAAACATTTGCTTCCATTCAGCAGCTGTTGCTCTGCAAAATTCACATGATGAGGATTTAATGCCGAACATTTCCGACAAAATATTTGAAAAGACGTGGAAGTGCTCATTTGGACTTCAAGAAAAATACTTTGTAGCCAAAACAAATCCACAAAGTGCACTAAATTTAAAGGTGGTGCAGGGAGGTGGGGTGAGCCTACGGGTGAGCTAAGTCGTGGATTTTACAGTCCAAACAATAATGGAATTCGCATCTCCTACTGTCTGAATTGCAAACAAATGGCTTTCATTTATATATTTGATTCTGGGCAAGGTGCAGTTTTCGATAGCTTTGTGACCACTTGCTCAAATATGCATCATTAAAGCCTAACTCCAGTTAATTTTTTTTTTATTGTTACATTTCTGTCAATTATGTTTATTGTCTGTGATTTCCATTACAGAGGTTTTCTCTCCTGTTCCTATGACGCCTGTAGAAGTGCAGGGTGTAGTTGCCACTGTACTGTACTGGGAAGTCACAGACACAAATAAAAACATTATCTAAAATTTGAACCCTTTCCTATTTTCTATAATTGTTTTATTAATTTACAGTAAAACCTTGGTTTGAGAGTAACTTGGTTTGAGAGCATTTTGCAAGACAAGCAACATTTTTTAATACATTTTGACTTGATATACAAGCAATGTCTTAATATACAAGTAGCATCATGTCAGAAATTAGTATAAGAGCGAAGAAGAGAGGTGCCTCTAAATTTAGCAATGTGGTTACATTTAATGAAGGTACAACATCACTCCCCTAGTGAGACTACAACAGCCGTACAAAATACTTTATGCAGAATGGTTCACCGCTGTCACTGTCAAAAAGCTGGTCCTGAGTAGTGTTGAGCGGAATACGCCATATTCGATTTTGCGATATTGCGTGAATATATAGAAGAATATTAGCGAATATTCGCTAATATCGAATATTCGTGATATTTTATCCAAAAAAAAATTTGCGAAATTTCGCTAATGCAAAATTTCGCTAATGCAAAATTTCGCTAATGCGAAAATGATTTGCGAAATTCTCATAAACGGAGATCATTTCCTGTATTACTAAACTAATATGCACTAAACACTAATTCTACACTAACTCTACTTAAAAGAAAGGAGAATAAGGGGGCAAAAGAAGGGCGGAGAAGATAATCGCGCAATATTCCTATTGCGCGATTATCTTCTCCGCCCTTCTTTTGCATCAGAGCCAATCAGAATAACTCGAATATTCAGCAAAAGGAATATCGCGCAATATTTCTTTTTGCCGAATATTCGAGTTATTCTGATTGGCTCCGATGCAAAAGAAGGGCGGAGAAGATAATCGCGCAATATTCCGTTTGCCGAATATTCGAGTTATTCTGATTGGCTCTGATGCAAAAGAAGGGCGCATCAGAGCCAATCAGAATAACTCGAATATTCGGCAAAAGGAATATCGCGCAATATTCCTTTTGCCGAATATTCAAGTTATTCTGATTGGCTCTGATGCAAAAGAAGGGCCGAGTAGCTGATGCGATTCTTTTATGTTGCCGAAAATTCGCAATGCGAATTTTCGGCAACATAAAATAATCGCATCAGCTACTCGGCCCAGGGTCTCTCTCTAATCATACCAGCAATGCTTTTAGACGTCGATGGAGATCACTAGGATGTGATCTGTTTTAAAAATAAATTTGAAAAAATACGAATATTCGCTATAGCGAATATTCGCCGCAATATTCGAGTTATTCGCGAATACTCGAATATGCAATATTCGTAGCGAATATTCGCAATGCCAGGATGGGGTGCAGGCTATCTCTGAGAAAAAGTAAATGTTTTCTCTAGCAGTAGCACAATCGGGAGCAATGCATAGAATAGGAAAGGACAAAACAAAACAAGGACCCTTATGGCAAAATTACCAGCTGCACGTGCAAATACGTTTGAATTGAATTGAACAATTTTGAAATTAAATTAACTGTATAAGATGTCAGTAACTGGATTCTGTGTCATTGTTAATACCATTTATGTTCCTGTAACCAGTATTTTCTGCAGTGCTTTAGACTCCTACATGTCCTTTTGATGAAACAACGGCCCCTCTTTTTCATATAACATTTTTACTAGTCAAGCTGAAAAGTAATAACTACATTTATTTTACTCCTTTTTTAGGTAATCCTGGAATTGTAGGATTTTACAGAACATTCATGCAGTCCCTGTATTGCGATTATAACAAGAAATACCCTGTGTGGGCCATTAGCCATGCTGGTCACTGTTCACCGCCTCCAGGAATGGACATATCTGATGGTAAGGTATTTATTGTCTGTTTGTGTTTTGCATTGGGTGAAACACACAATATAATGAATGTACTAAATGTAATACACAAGCCTGCATTGCTTGGAGTCAAGAACCTATAAGGCAACCGAAGATTGCCACTGTCACATCATAAAAAAGAAAAATAGATACAAATCCCTTAGCGCAAGCAGAGTGGACCCATTGTAGCTAGAATGTTAGTACATGGGTTAAAAGTCAATGTGGAAGACTTTCTCTTTATAAATGGCTGCAGCTCTTCTTCAATAATGTTTTCGATAGCCTATGTGAACTTTAGTTGAAAACTGAAGGAGAAGGCGCTGCCATCTAAGTGTAACAATGAAATATATAAAAACACATAGCCGGATTCACAAAGCACTTACGCCGTCGTATCTATGCGCCGTACCCATAGAACTAAGATACGCCAAAAAACTGACTTCATCCGACCGACGTAACTTGCCTACGACGGAGTATAGTGGGCGCATATTTACGCTGAACGCATTTGGTGCTCCCATTGATTTTCGATGCAAATAGGCAAATGAGGGAGATACGCCGATTCACAAACGTACTTGCGCCCGGCGCATGTTTTAAGCGATTTGCGTAAAGGTTACGTCCGGCGTAAAGTTATTCTCCATATTGGAGGGGCAACTCATGCAAAGGTATGGACCAGGGATGGAACGCCATCGAGTTTTACGTAGTTTACGTTGTACGTGAATAGGGCTGGGCGTAGGTTACGTTCACGTCGTAGGCAGTGATTCGACGTATCTTAGCAAGTTGTTTCAGCGTTATAGTGAGCATGCGCACTGTGATGCGTCCAAGGTACGACGCATGCGCCGTTCATTTTAAGTACTTGTTTGAAGCTCAGCCCATCATTTGCATGGGGTCACGCTTCATTTAAATATATCACGCCCACTTTCAGCCCACTTTGACTTACGCTACCTTACACCTACGACTATACGACGCTACGCCGGTGCATTGCGAGCATTTGCTTTATGAATTCAATGCTTCCCTCTCTGTGTTGCGCGTGTGTAACGTAAAGAAGATACGCTACGCCAGCATAAATATGCGCCGATGTATGTGAATCCGGCTAACAATGATTAAAAAGAAAGGCACTCACAAGGGTTAAGGTGGTGCAGGCAGATCATCTGTTTCTTTCGAGTGCCGGTGACTTGGCAAAGGTCCAGGAGGGATGGATGGATGTGTCATCAGTCGCCGCTGCTGTACAGGGGCGTAGGTGCATGTCACCATGACGTCTTATCTGGATGGACTGGCAGGCTGTGGGCAGTTAGATGTGTACAGTTCCAAAGGGGTAATGGATGATGGTAATTGCCAGGCAAGTGGACAAGTGAGGGAAGCTGTGGCTTGGAGCCGTGCCAGGATGGGGTGCAGGCTGGCTTGAATGCTGTAAGGATGGAAGGACATGGGGCTGTGATGACATCACAAGGTGGGCGTCAACATGTTTCGGAGGGCTTCAGCTCCTTCGTCAAACCGAACGGCTTTCGAACATCCCCCCCCCCTTTGAAAGGAAGTAAGAAATTCAAGAAGAAAAAAACATTTAGAAGGGAAATCGAAGGAAAAGGTAAGTGAACCAACAATGCACTAGCTTAAAGGAACCTATTTAGAAAATAAAAAACAAACCTTTACAACCCCTTTAACTGTAAAAGCCTGTTTCAGTCCTCCGATCAATTAAAGCCCTTGCAGTGGGCCATTGCCCGCCCCCCCCCCCCCCAGGCCACCTGCACTGCAAAGGTTTCATTACATCTATGGGGAGATGAGATGGCTGCATTAATTTCCTTATCCCCCCACTCCAGTGCTGTCCTTTTCTCCCTCCGACATTCTAGGCTGTAGGCAGTCCTTCAGGATCATCACATAGAGTGAAAGGTTGTTGACCCTGCTTGTATGTGGAGGAGTGCGACCGCAGCCAGGAAAACCTTAGAGAAGAGGTTGCAGGGGATAGGTTGCACCACTGAATGGACATGACTGGAGTGAGGAATAAGGTGACTTGCAAAAAGGTGTATGGTCTAGAGACTGGCTAGGCCACTCCATGACCTTAATGTGCTTCTTCTTGCGCCTTTCCTTTGTTGCCCTATCGGTATGTTGTGGATCATTGTCATGCTGAAAGACCCATCCACGGCTCATCTTTAGGGTTGAGCGAACCCGAACTGTAAAGTTCGGGTTCGTACCGAACTTTAGTTTTTTTTGACCCGAACAATTTTCTGAAAGTTCGGGTTCGGTGTTCGGCTGTGTAATGGCGCGCTGCAGGGCAGCCAATCAGCATTTCTTTTACTTGTGTGACTTGAAAGCCATCACAGCCATGCCTACTAATGGCATGGCTGTGATTGGCCAGTGCAGCATGTGACCGAGCATGTGACCCAGCCTCTATATAAGCTAGAGGCACACAGCACAGCTCGTCACTCTGCTTTAGCTAGGGTAGGGAAAGGCTGCTGCTGCTCTCAGGGACAGATTTAGATAGGATTTTCCTGCTTCAGAAATCAAATTACAATAGCATTAGTACATAGCATTAGCTACTGTAGTGAAAGGTTCCCGATTGTGCTTATAGGGAGAGAATTAGTTAGGAGTCAGTCCTACTTCACAAATCTAATTGAACCAGAATAGTGTCCCATCATTGATATCATTGGCAGGAATAGTGTCCCATCATTGGTATCATTGGCAGGAATAGTGTCCCATCATTAGTGTCAGTGGGAGTAATAGTGCCGCATCATTGGTATCAGTGGGAGGAATAGTGTCCCATTATTGGTATCATTGGCAGGAATAGTGTCCCATCATTTGGGTCAGTAGGAGAAATAGTGCCCCATCATTGGTATCATTGGCAGGAATAGTGTCCGATCATTAGTGTCAGTGGAAGAAATAGTGCCGCATCATTGGTATTAGTGGGAGGAATAGTGTCCCATCATTGGTATCATTGGCAGGAATAGTGTCCGATCATTTGTGTCAGTGGGAGAAATAGTGCCCCATCATTGGTATCATTGGGAGGAATAGTGTCCCATCATTTGTGTCAGTGGGAGAAATAGTGCCGCATCATTGGTATCAGTGGGAGGAATAGTGTCCCATCATTGGGGAAGGTTCCTGCTTGTCAATATTATTTTTTTTTAATGTATTTTATGTTATTTTAAGTTATTTCCCTATCCAAATATGATTGCAGAGTACTTGCCATGCTCTTACCAACATTTTTCTGCCATTTGCAGCCATCCCTTTCCCTTAGTTTTTTAGAGACATTTTAGTAGTCAAAAATTTGGGTCCCCATTGACTTCAATGGGGTTTGGGTTCGGATTCGGGTCAAGTTCAGGTCCTGAACCCGGACTTTATTCCGAAGTTCGGCTGAACCCGCCGAACCCGAACATTCAGGTGTTCGCTCAACTCTACTCATCTTCAATTTTCTGGCTGAGGGAAGAGGGTTCTCATCCAAGAGTTTACAATACATGGCCCCACCCATTGGCCCCTCAAAGCAGCAAAGTCTGCCTGTACCTTTAGCAGAGAAACAGCCCCAAAGCATAATGTTTCCACCTTCACGCTTGGCTGTAGGGATGGTGTTCTTAGGGTCATAGTCATCATTTTTCTTTAAAAAACACAGCAAATCTAGTTAATACTAAAGAGCTAAATTTTGGTCTCATCTGACCACAAAAATTTCTCCCAATCCTTCTCTGAATCATTTAGATGGTCATTGGGAAATTTCAGACCACCCTGTACAGAGGAAGCTCCTCCAGGGCCTCCCCATATACACAGCCCCAAGCCTCTCCTGCCCCTAGGAAGGCCACCCGCAAAACCAGGGGTGTTCCAGATGCGATCCAAGAAAATTTGGCCAGGGATCAGGCCCGCCAGACCCGACATGTGGGTGCTATTGTCCGTCACATTCGGCATGTCGCAGACAGCCTGGCATCTGCAGCAGAGATGCCCGACAGTCTGCAGGACATCAGTGGGAACACTGCTGCAATAGTGACCTGCGTTGGTGATCTGCAGACCACGACATCACGCCTTGTGACAGAGGTGAAGAGTTTGACAGTGGCTGTAAAGGCCAATACGGCGGAGGGCCGATGACTTGGCAAAGGTCCAGGAGGGATGGATGGATGTGTCATCAGTCACCGCTGCTGTACAGGGGCGCAGGTGCATGTCACCATGACGTCTTATCTGGATGGACTGGCAGGCTGTGGGCAGTCAGATGTGTACAGTTCCAAAGGGGTAATGGATGATGGTAATTTCCAGGCAAGTGGACAAGTGAGGGAAGCTGTGGCTTGGAGCCGTGCCAGGCTGGGATGCAGGCTGGCTTGAATGCTGTAAGGATGGAAGGACATGGGGCTGTGATGACATCACAAGGTGGGCGGCAACATGTTTCGGAGGGCTTCAGCTCCTTCGTCAAACCGAACGGCTTTCGAACATCCCCCCTTTGCAAGGAAGTGAGAAATTCAAGAAGAAAAAAAACATTTAGAAGGGAAATTGAAGGAAAAGGTAAGTGAACCAACAATGCACTAGCTTAAAGGAACCTATTTAGAAAATAAAAAACAAACCTTTACAACCCCTTTAACTATAAAAGCCTGTTCTGGGCATTTTTTTCAATTTCTAGGCTGTAGACAGTCCTTCAGGATCTTCACATAGAGTGAAAGGTTGTTGACCCTGCTTGTATGTGGAGGAGTGCGACCAAAGCCAGGAAAACCTTAGAGAAGAGGTTGCAGGGGATAGGTTGCACCACTGAATGGACATGACTGGAGTGAGGAATAAGGTGACTTGCACCACCACCCGCCAGCTGCAGATGCAGGCTGAGACAAATGCGGTGCTCACCCGCATTGCCCTTGCGTTGGAGGGCAGGCAGCCAGCACCTGGCACACCTGAGAATTAGCCTGCTCCTAATACTCCACCCCCCCACCTGAGGCTCCCCCAGGCAACTGAGGAGCCGGGGCACCAGGCGTAGCCCACACCAGGGCAATTGATGCATTTTTTTTCCAGTTATGCTCTGGTGAAGAGCCTTTTATTTTTATTTATGCTCTGGTGAAGAACTTTTTATTTTTATTTATGCTCTGGTGAAGAGCCTTTTATTTAAAAAAAACTGCACATGGACAGTAGTGCAGGCTACAGTGTGACTGGTGTGTGAATGTGGGGGTGCCACTCCTGCCAGTAAGGGGTGTCACCCTGGGTTGTCGGGGAGACGTGATCCCCACGACCGTGTGAATGTGGTATGAATGGACAGCAACATGATTGGTGCCTTGGCGCGGCGTTGCTGCTCCCAAGTCCCATGTGGTGGACTTGGGCTAAACCAGTGTTTCTCAACTCCAGTCCTCTAGGCCCCCCAACAGGTCAGGTTTTCAGGATTTCCAATAATTTGCACAGGTGATTTGATCAGTTTCACTGCCTTAGTAACCCATCACATATCCCCCCACACAGTATTGCCCCATCACATATTCTCCTACACAGTATTGCCCCATCACATATCCCCCCACACAGTATTGCCCCATCACATATCCCCCCACACAGTATTGCCCCATCACATATCCCCCCACACAGTATTGCCCCCTTTACATGACCCCCATCACATATCCCGCACAGTATTTCCCCATCACATATCCCCCCACACAGTATTGCCCCATCACATATCCCCCCACACAGTATTGCCCCATCACATATCCCCCCACACAGTATTGCCCCATCACTATCCCCCCACACAGTATTGCCCCCTTTACATGACCCCCATCACATATCCCGCACACAGTATTGCCCATCACATACCCCACACACACAGTATTGCCCCATCACATACCTCCCCACAAAGTATTTCCCTCTTTACATGACCCCCATCACATATCCTGCACAAAGTATTGCCCCATCGCATATCCCCCGCCCCCACAGCACTGCCACTGATCCCCATCCTTAACATTTACATATATTTTCCTCCCTTTCCTCTCCACTCCTACCTTTCAGAGAGTGGAGAGCAGGAGGCAGGACATTCGTGACCTGAAGGCGCAGCAGCACTGGGCGGGGCAAAGAGATGCCGGGTTGACTTTTTGGCGAACTGGTGATTGGCTGCTAGGACCACCTCCTAGCAGCCAATCACATGCTGTCTTACCTGACAGGCTGCTACCTCTCTCGTCCCGCCCTCAGTGCAGAAATGTCCCGTCCCCCGCTGTCCACTCCCCTAATAGCGGAGGAGGCTGGGGACAGAAGCGGCGACTAAATGGCGCAATCGCCGCGGTCCGGGAAGAGCTGCAGGTCGGGCCGGACGCGGACCGCGGGCCGCCATTTAGTGATGCCCGGCATAGGAAATTATTGGGTGCGCCAGATGCGTTCAGCGTAAATATGCGCCTACGATACGCCTGCTTAGAAAAGTTATGTCAGGGAGCTGTGGTGGCTCAACGTGATTGGCACTGCGCTGACAAGCCATTCACCTCTGCAGCCAAGGGTTCGGATCCCGGTCTCGGCTACATGTGAATTGAGTTTGGTGGTCTCAGCCCGGCTCCCGGTGGGTGTGCTATGCAAGGTACGCCTGTGCTTAGTACTCCCCCCCCCCCACAAAAACCACCACACTTGCACGCACACAAAATTGGTTTAAAACACATGCACTTTGGCCATGCGGTCTCTTAAAATAAAGAGAGGCGAAGGACCTACGGGGCTGGCTGGGTGGGCTAGGCCCCCTCACTCCCTCATAGGGGGAGTCCCTCTGCCCCATTGGGGTCCCGTTGGGCCCCAGTTGGGCTCCCAAGAGGAGCAGGTAGGGCGGGGTGAGTGGGAGGCCCCCCTTCACACCCGCCATTGCCACCAGGGGCATGGAGAAGGATGGCGATTGCCTCCGGGGGGAGGGTCTGCCTACTCCCAACTCCTGCAGTCCGGCTCCTCTCTCTCGAGTTCACGCACAAAAAAAAAAAAAAAAAGAAAAGTTATGTCGGTCGGGAGAAGCCTATTTTCGGGCGTATCTAGTTCTGTGGGTACGGCGCATAGATATGACGGCGCAGATTTAGACTTACGCGGCGCATCTCGAGATATGTTGGCGTAAGTCCTACCTGAATCTAGCCGAGTATGTCTGGATTGTAATTTTTTAGCAGGAGCCGTTTTAGCTCTGACCTTATTATATTTTGAAGAGGTTCATCTTGTATCCAGGACTTGTTCAGTTTCCAGTAACAGGTTTTGGGTGTCACTTCGGCCAGAGTGAATGTGATTGGGGCAAGCCTTATCTTTTAAACAGCGCGAAGCAAGAAATTTGTGAATGATATGGCTCATTTTGACACTGCTGTCTAGACCCACCTTTTTATTAATTTTCCACATGTGGGTTCTATGAGCCCACCATTGAAGAGGTGCTTCCTGTTTCTATATCTGGGTCCCTGATGACACTATGGATGTAATTCAGTGATCAGTAGCAAGAGTTAGCATTAAATGCCTTTTAAGAAGTTAAATAAGAGCCTATACGAGCAGAAGGTACCTAGGAAGTAGGTCAGCGCACTGCTATATCTAATCAAGAATTTAATGTTTAAAGGGGTTGTACAGTGGGGATCGAAAGTTTGGGCACCCCAGGTAAAAATTTGTATCAATGTGCATAACGAAGCCAAGGAAAGATGGAAAAATCTCCAAAAGGCATCAAATTACAGATTAGACATTCTTATAATATGTAAAAAAAAAATAATATGTCAAAAAAAGTTCGATTTTATTTCCATAATTTACACTTTCAAAATTACAGAAAACTAAAAAATGGCGTCTGCAAAAGTTCAGACACCCTGCAGAGTTAATATCTTGTACTGCCCCCTTTGGCAAGTATCACAGCTTGTAAACGCTTTTTGTAGTCAGCCAAGAGTCTTTCAATTCTTGTTTGAGGTATCTTTGCCCATTCTTCCTTACAAAAGTCTTCCAGTTCTTTGAGATTTCTGGACTGTCTGTCACGCACTGCTCTTTTAAGGTCTATCCATAGATTTTCAATTATGTTGAGGTCAGGAGATTGTGAAGGCCATGGCAAAACCTTCAGTTTACGCCTCTTGATGTAATCCCCCATGGATTTTGAGGTGTGTTTAGGATCATTATCCATTTGTAGCAGCCATCCTCTCTTTAACGTCAGCTTTTTCACAGATGGCATCAAGTTACCATCCAAAATTTGCTGAAATTTTATTAAATCTATTTTTTCTTCTACTTGTGAAATGTTCCCTGTGCCACTGGCTGCAATACAACCCCAAAGCATGATTGATCCACCCCCATGCTTAACAGTGGACAGAGGTTCTTTTCATTAAATTCTGTGCCCTTTCTTCTCCAAACATACCTTTGTTCATTCTGGCCAAAAAGTTATATTTTAACCTCATCGGTCCACAGAACTTGTTTCCAAAATGCATCAGGCTAGTTTATATGTTCATTTGCAAAGTTCAAACGCTGATTTTTGTGGTGAGGACGTAGAAGAGGTTTTCTTCTGATGACTCTTCCATGAATACCATATTTGTACAAGTATCTCTTTATAGTGGAATAGTGTACCACAACTCCAGTGTCTGCCAGATCTTTCTGGAGGGATCGAGCAGTCAAACGTGGATTTTGAATTGCTTTTCTCACAATCCTGCAAGCTGTTCTGTCTGATATTTTTCTTGGTCTTCCAGATCTTGCTTTAACTTCCACTGTTCCTGATGACTGCCATTTCTTAATTACATTCCGAACAGAGGATATTGACATCTATTGCTATCTTCTTATAGCCTTCTCCAGCTTTGTGAGCGTCAACTATTTTCAGCTTCAGTTTTCTAGACAACTGCTTAGAAGAACCCATGGTGCTGATTGTTGGCAAGGTCAGATGAGTCTGGGCATTTAAAACCTTTGAGATTGACATCACCTGGTCTTCCCAGATGACGATTGAGAACAATTCATGACACTGGCAGGTCTCAGCTTTGCAAATGGGGCAGTGCATGCTATAAATTCTGTTCGTTTTGCACAGAGTGGCCCCAATCCTCCTGTTCTGGGGTCCCTCGGTGGCTGTCTTGGCTCCTCCCCGCAATAGCTAACCCCCCTCTGCGGGCACGCTCCCTGTCATACACGCTGCATCCATAGACACAGCGTGTATGACTCGGTCCTACCCCCTGGCGGCCGCATCATTGGATGTGATTGACAGCAGCGAGGGCCAATGGCTGCACTGCCATCAATCTATCCAATCAATGGCCAGACTCCATGGAGAAGAGGACACCGGGGGACTCGCACAGCAGGTGAACGGACTCAGGTAAGTAAACGGGGGGGCGTCATTGCCAGGTGTTTTTTCACCTTAATGCACAGGATGCATTAAGGTGAAAAAACACCCCTTTAAAGTACATACTTGAATTATTGTTTTCTACTTTAAACTGTGCTGATTAATCCCCTTTTAGACAGCCAAGTTTTAGGTTAAATAAATAAATTTGAAAAAAGTTCCTAGAAGAGACTTTATACTTACCTATCCTGGCAGTTATTCATTGAATCTTCTCTCTGCTGTAGTGCACAGCCACGCAAAGAATCTACGGGACTTGGCAGAGATACCCGTTGTGTGTATGCACATGAGCCAGATGCCTCAAGCATGCACAGACATGCTGTGGATCTCTGGGACAGGAAGTGAGGTAGAATTTCTCCACTAAATGGCAGTGATCATCTGGTTAAAAAGTGACCCACCCAGAGAGCAATTAAAAAGGAAAAGGCCTGAGTTACTTCTAAATTCTATCTTAGATTTTACTGAAAACCAGGCAAAGCCTAGATGTCATCTATGACCAGCATGTAAATCCCCAGTGAAAAGTCTGAGTCTGCTTACTGCTTTTTATGATTGAAAGAGGAAACATTTGTAAATGTAAAAAATCATTAGTTAGGCTGCCATCTCCACACAGGAACATCCTTCGAAGCAGACGTTAAGTATGCAATGATCTTGTGTTTTACTTGACAAGGCTTGACCATTTTCTGACGATTGCTTTAGGGCAAGTCAGTGTTTCTTTTTGCAAGCCCTGTTTAAAATACTGACCTGTCTACACTGATTTGGAAGAAATTACATACAGTTCCACAAGTAACCTCAGTCATAATATACACTTCATCTTTAATTTGCTAAAAACTAAACACAAATGATGCCGTTATGGGCAAAACAGTACATGAAAGCCTACTACTGGCACTCCTCTCAGGAAGCATTGTACTGGTGACTTCACCTGCAAACAAGCAACAGGCAGTGAGAAATGGACTGCTAGATAATTACAAGGAAACTGTAGTCTTTTTAAAATATATCCAAAACCTTAACTTGATGACATTTACTTTGCTCAAACACTGTTGCCATGTTTTTTCCATAAAATACTGTTTTCAGTGCTACTGATCTCCTTCAGCCTTTAGACTGCTTCCACCACTTCCTGTCTATGTGCACAACCTCTAATATTGGCTGCACATCACTATACTAGGCTGATTTACTGATACTGACAATAGTAAACCACAGCAATGTGTGTCGGCACAGCTACTTGTAGCCTTCACTAGGGGTGCATGTGACAGGGTGACAACTCTGAAGTACAGTTGGAAGAAAGTTGTCACTCCCATAACAGGAAGTACCTGAGCAAGGACCTTTATGGCTGGATTACCAGGTATTCTTTAACTGAGGTATTTTTCATACAAGGTAGATTGACATTGCATTAATCAACCCAGGCTTTACCGCAAGAAAGCGATGGTTCTCTATATTTATAGTGCACTTTCCGTTTTGAACATTAACATCAACCCCTGCCCTCAAGGAGCTTACAATCTACATGCAAGTGATTTGGTGTGCAATGCTAGATTTTTTTTCAACACACAAAAACGTGTTACAATGCACAGTAATGGGTTGTAACATGCTTTTATTAATATTATTATACAGGCTCCATATAGCGCCAACAGTTTACGCAGTGCTATATAAAAAGGGAGACAGTACAGTCACAGTACAATAAAATGCAAGTGGGGTAAAAGGGCCCTGTTCATAGGAGCTTACAATCTAATCGGCTGTTGTGCAGAAATTTAAATATTTTTTTTTTCCCCTTATTGGGGAAATTTTACCACACTTCTCGTCTCATAGCTAGTGCAGGAACTGAGAGAAAATCCCTGATTAACACCAGAGTCACCAGAGCTAGTGATCCCATTGGAAAATTTCCCCTCTACTCTCTGTTCTATGTGACAACCCATAATTTGGGAAATTCTTTAACTCTTGGTGATAACAGTCACCAGGATAAATAGAGATGGTGAATCACCTTAACTGGGCACAGACCACAATAAAAACCTGACAGGGGTTTTAATGCCTCTCTACTTTAGCCAAATATAAATAATAAAAGTTGTGCCTTAAGTTATGCTTTAAATAAAGTTTAAACAGATAACACTTGTCCGCTGGTGTGAACAAGGGCTGAAAGCTGCAGATTTGAAAAGACTGAAAACAACTTTTGAAACAATATGTCTATGCATCTTTTTTTTTTTTCCTTCAATGTTATCTTCATCTCCACTGGGTAGATTTGTACAGATTTGGTCCTGGAGACTCTAGTCCCTGGGAAAGAAAGGAATAAGACATTTCACAGCTATGAACAGAACAAAAGGTGAGCTCACATTTTTCAGAAGGGACACCGGTTCCTGTGACAACTGTCTAACAGTGCAATTCTCCTTAGTTTAAAGGGATTTCTCCAGGACAGGAAGTGAAGGAAAATCTATCCAACACGCCACAGCTAAATAAATAAATAAACGGATGGGGCTTTAAAGAAGTATAGTCAAAGCTTGTTTGGCTGTACTTCTTCTATGGATCACAGGAGTACAGTTCTGTCATCCATTTTCAGCTGACAGCAGGCTAAAGCGTGCTGTCAGCTGATGTCACTCAACCAACCGGATAGGCTCAGGAAAGATCCTGACAGTTGGGACCCCCCTAGTTGCCTGGATCGGCAGCTGGCTCACCCTCTCAGTGAGCCGCTGAGAGGCTGAGTCAACTGCTCCCACCTCCTCCACAGTCCAGCACTGGAGGTGCAGAATGAAGAACCAGTGACTGAGAGTCACCAGCTCTCTGCAGGCTGAAGACCAAGAGCTGAGCGATCAGCAGTGTTTTATCGCTCAGTTATCGGTTTTAGATACTAGATGATAACGTTTTTTGTTCTATTGTTTTATTGAAACCCCTAATTCTCTTTTAACCTGTATGGCAGCGTGTCTAAAAAAAAATGGAACTAGCTGTAATTGTATTTAGCTAGTTGTCCATAGATGGAAAATATTCAGTTTTATCTGCTACATGCTATCTTGGCTAGTAAGCCTAAGTCAAGGGAAAAATAAATTACCCTTACAGTTGGGACCCCCTGCATGCCTAGGTTAAATTTTCTTTATGTCCAGGGGTGTACAGAAAGGGAGTAAATACTTACCTTACTCCTGGCCTGCTCTGATCACACTCCAGGCTTCTCTTGTACAATACAGAGTTAATAGCCCTGTATTGTATATTATAACTCCAATGCTCTGCCCACAGACCAGAGTCAGAAAAAGTGGGGTATAAGGTCAATTATAGGGCCTTCAATGTGCACCCCTTGACATAACAAGCTTGTAACCCTTGCAGTGGGCAGGGGGGGGAGTCACTACAGCAAGCGTGCATTTTTTTTCCTATTGTTGGGCTTTGCCGGCTCGTATACACCAGCAAGCCATGCTGAACACTTTGCTTCTGGTGTGCACTAGGGGGGGCACAGTACATATGCGTTGATCCCACTACATCACACTGTTTACTTTTTTTTTCCCATAGAAGTTTATTAAAATGCCACTTGTGACATTACAATACAGTTCTACTTACTGCAGAGGTATTGATTTGTAACCTGCTGCTCTGATACGAAATAAGGCATTTTGCCTTGTCTTGTGGTGGGACTACGCAGCTCCAGCACACCTGGTGTGAATGAGCCCTAAGAAAATCGTTTACACAGGGTGCTTTAGAGTCGGTTCACACTGGGGCGACTTAGGATCCGACTTGAAGTCGTCTCAAGTCGTCCCAAGTCGCGCTGTCCAGAAAAACAATGTAAGTGAATGGGAGCGGTGTTAATACACACTACCTAAGTCGCTCCGACTTCAGAAAAGGTTCCTGTACGACTTCAATCCGACTTCTAGGCATTTGTACCCATTGGTTTCAATGGAAGTCGCTTCCAAGTCTGATCACTGTCTTAATTGAAGCTACTTTTCAGGAAGATAACATACATTCCTCAGGCAAACCCCTCCCTCCCCCTCCCCCTCCCTCTCCCAGAGCTGATTGTTGTTTTTTTGGCCACTGGAATGTCTCCTGTCCTGGAGACAACTTCAAGTAGTGTTGTAAATCTCCCCAGATCGCCCTGTGGTTCATGCTCAAGTCGTGTTGGAGTTGCTTCTGAAAGTCGTGCTGGAAGTCGTGTCGCCCTAGTGTGAACCGACTCTTACTGTGAGCCCCATGCATGTCAGAGTTTTCCCTGCAAGGACATGCACAGGTGTTGATGCTGCTGTTCCCTAATGTGGCATGTGCATGAGTGTGGGTGCGCACCTTGTATGTGTTCGTGGACCCGCACTCACCCACAAGTCATATTGGGACACTGTGGCCGTGTCCATACAGCCGTGTGTCCCAGAAGAAATCAAAGGGATGCTGGCAAAGGGATGCACGCAACACCTGCGCATGTCCATGCTGGGAAAACCCAGCCTGCAGTAAAGTGCCCAGTGTGAATGAGCCCTAGATGTTACATTAATAAACAGATTAAAATAAAAAGTCTTTATACTTTCACAACATATGCAGGTTATCTACAATGCTTCCATTATAAGGTAATACAAATTAGAATGGGTCAGTTAATAGACTGCTCAGCCCATTGTATGGGGGTGGCTGTTCCCTGTAAAAGTTGGTGGTTTTTAGTTTGTTTTGCCATACACAGATTCTGCAACTAAGCAACAAAGATGGCTCCCCCGGTGAAGTAAATGTATACACTATACCTCATGTTCTTCCGTAATTGCCATTCAGTCTGGTTATTTGAAACTGAAGCAGTGACATTTTCCTCGTTTTTTTTATAAACATTTCTTCATGGATTTCCAAAACTGTGGTTAGTACACTGAGCCCGATGTTTACCTGAGAGTGTGGCAATGTTCTTTGTTGTACACACTCAAAATTACACGTCAGACTATGTGCAATGAAATAAAACGTTTATAGGAAAGAAATAGGCGCACGTCATCTTAGCGTCATTGAATGATCTGACTAAAAGGAAAACGATGGAGAGACGTCAGCGGTGTTTTTTTTAGAAAATGAAGGACCATATATCTAGGAAGACAATGCTTCATGTGACAGAGTCCCGATACCTCAGGGATAGGTGGACTGGGCCCAAAACAGGGCTATATTTATACTTGAAGTTGCGCGACTTGCTGTGTGTATTGAGGGTTGAGGTTGTTGTGGGAGGCACTGTGTAAGCAGGGCTATACACAGAGCGAATTTCTTGATGAACCACACAAAATTTGCTCAGTGAGTGGCCCTGTCGCCACTCTGCTGACCAACATGGAAGGAGCCAGATAGAAAATTGTCAGACGAACAGCGCTTACCTTGACTCAGATGAAGACACTGGGTATTTTCACAGCTGGCAGAGTCACCTGTCAAAATACAATAGACACAGTGAGGGTTTCATCCATCCACAATGTATAGCACCCTTGTGTAGTGTCCATATGCGCTGTATGGCCAGCTTAAAGTGACACTACAGGGCCTGGAAAAAAATATTCATACCCCTTGGAATTTTCCACATTTTGTCATGTTACAACCAAAATAGTAAATGTATTTTATTGAGATTTTATGCGATAGACCAACACAAAGTGGCACATATTTGTGAAGTGGAAGGAAAATATATATATATTTTTTAAAGTTTTACAAATAAATATCTGAAAAGTGTGGGTGCATTTTTATTCCGCCCCCTGAGTCAATACTTTGTAGAACCACCTTTCTCTGCAATTACACCTCCAAGCCTTTTTGGGTATGTCTATACCAGCTTTGCACATCTAGAGAGTGACAGCTCAAATAATAAAGTGACACTTTAATATCTGACACCTCATCCCTATTTAACCACTTGAGACCCGCGCTGTAGACGAAAGACATCCACAGCACGGCTTTGGTGCAAGTGACGGGAGGACGTCCATGGACGTCCTGCTATTTACATTCCCTGCGCATGCCACCAAGGGCGCGCAGCGGGGAAAAACTGTGTCCGGCGTGTCGCATGGTGCCGATGCGCGTGCCTGGCGGCCACAATGTCCACCATGTATCCACGATCGGCAGTGACAGAGCAAAGACGTGGAGCTCTGTGTGTAAACACAGAGATCTATGTCCTGTCAGGGAGAGAGGAGACCTGTGCTCCTGTGCTGTGTCCTTTGTACATAGGAACACAGATCGGTCACCTTCCCCAGTCAGTCCCCTCCCCCCACAGTAAGAATCACTCACAGGGAATACATTTAACACCTTCCTCGCTCCCTAGTGTTAACCCCTTCCCTGCCAGTCACATTTATACAGTAATCAGTGCATATTTATAGCACTGTTCGCTGTATAAATGTGAATGGTTCCAAAATAGTGTCAAAAGTGTCTGATATGTCTGCCGCAATATCGCAGGCCTGACAAAAATCGCAGATCGCCACCACTGGTAAAAGAAAAAAAAAATCATAAATCTATCGCCTATTTTGTAGGCGCTATAACTTTTGCGCAAACCAATCAATATACGCTTATTGCATTTTTTTTTCAAAAATATGTCGAAGAATACGTATCGGCCTAAACTGAGAATTTTTATTTTTTTATTGGGATATTATTACAACAAAAAGTAAAAAAAAAAATGTTTATAGTGCAAAAAATAAAAACCGCAGAGTTGATCATATACCACCAAAAGAAAGCTCTATTTGTGGGAAAAACACGATACAAATATAATTTGGGTACAGTGTTGTATGACTGCGCAATTGTTATTCAAAATGCGTCAGCGCTGAAAGCTGAAAATTGGTCTGGGCAGGAAGAGGGTTTAAGTTGCCAGTAAGGAAGTGGTTAATTGAAAATTGCAGCAACAGGATAATTGGGATTATAGCGGTGCCTACAATTACATTGAGAGGCTTTCTCCACACCAGGGAGAAAGCCTTGCATTATGGTGGTGAGTTACAGACAGAAGAACAGGAAGTGAGGATTTCTCAGAAGAAATAAGGACATTTAAAACCAAAATGGAAGGATGAGTTAAGTGAAGGAGGACTGGACTAAGGTAAAGGAAGCTATTAAGGGGGAACAATTTTTTTCCTTTACAACCCCTTTAACTGGAGTTTGACTTCCATTTGTTATTTAAATCTATCTACATAAAATGCTACCCTCTCCCCAGACTCATAGTGCTGATGTCCAAAGGTATCTCCATTGCTCCTCCACAGAGTAAAGGCATTCTAAAACAAGGTGAAAGTAAAGGAAAAAAGCCTAAACAAAAGGAAACAAATGCAGCCACTACATTTAAGGGTTTTTAAAGCGGAATTTCACCCTAAATATAAGATCTCCCATGTGATCCAGCATACTGGCGTCAGCGCCAGTATGCTGTTTTTTTTTTTTTTAATCCCACACTTACTGTATTATCCTGTAATTTCATTTTTTTCCCCCGCGGTGGACGGCGCCAGTACAGCGCGTCACATCTTCCGAAAATACCCAATATGGACTCGGGTAATCTCGGCGAAAATGCGGCGCCTGCGCACAGACCTAGGAGCTGACTGCGCAGGCGCCGTATTTCTCCGAGTCCTACGGCTATGGCGCGTCACGCCCTCCGAAATAGGACTCGGAGAAATACGGCGCCTGCGCAGTCAGCTCCTAGGTCTGTGCGCAGGCGCCGCATTTTCGCCGAGATTACCCGAGTCCATATTGGGTATTTTCGGAAGATGTGACGCGCTGTACTGGCGCCGTCCACCGCGGGGGAAAAAATGAAATTACAGGATAATACAGTAAGTGTGGGATTAAAAAAAAAAAAAAAACAGCATACTGGCGCTGACGCCAGTATGCTGGATCACATGGGAGATCTTATATTTAGGGTGAAATTCCGCTTTAAGCTGCAGTATACAGTATTACATTCTTGTTTTGTAGTTTAACTGATTGCCGACCGCCCGCCGTCATATTACTGCGGGACGGTGGCACTGCTGGGCGAGAGCATGTAGCTCTACGTCCTATCTTTTTCGGCCACTAGGGGGCGCGATCGCCGCCGGGCACGCGCGCGCGTTCGTTACAGAGCGGAGAACGGGAGGTATGTGTGTAAACACATTCCTCCCGTTCCTGTCAGCGGGGGAAACGCTGATCTCCCGTTCATACAATGTATGAACGGAAGATCAGTGATTCCCCCTAGTGAGTCCACCCCCCCCCCCCCCATACAGTTAGAACACACCCAGGAACACACTTAACCCCTTCACTGCCAATGGCATTTTTATAGTAATCCAATGCATTTTTATAGCATTGATCACTATAAAAATGCCAATGGTCCCAAAAATGTGTCAAAGGTGTCCGATGTGTCCGCCATAATATCGCAGTACCGAAAAAACGCTGATCGCCGCCATTACTAGTAAAAAAAAAGTAATAAAAATGCCATAAAACTACCCCCTTTTTTGTAAACGCTATAAATTTTGCGCTAACCAATCAATAAACGCTAATTGCGTTTTTTTTTTTTTACAAAAAATATGTAGAAGAATACGTATCGGCCTAAACTGAGGAAAAAAAAATTTTATTTCTTTTTTGGGGATATTTATTATAGCAAAATGTAAAAAATATTGAATTTTTTTCAAAATAGTCGCTCTATTTTTGTTTATAGCGCAAAAAATGAAAACCGCAGAGATGATCAAATACCACCAAAAGAAAGCTCTATTTGTGGGAAAAAAAGGATGTCAATTTTGTTTGGGAGCCACGTCGCACGATCGCGCAATTGTCAGTTAAAGCGACGCAGTGCCGAATCACAAAAAGTGCTCTGGTCTTTGGACAGCAATATGGTCCGGGGCTAAAGTGGTTAACACCATTGTTCAGCCTAAGCAGTATTCTTTCAAATCGACCTCTGAAAAATAGTAGAGCACTTTCTGGTATATGCCCAGACAATCCTTTGCCTACAACCTCATAGATGTAGGCCTTTTGGTCACTAGGGGGTGCGCTCGCGCCCACGGTTTGCCGCCGTAGCCGATGCGAGTGCCTGGCGGGTGCAATGACCGCCAGGCACCCGCGATTGCTTGTGACAGAGCGAGAACCGGGATGTGTGGGTGTAAACACATAGATACTGGTTCTCTCTAGGGAGAGGAGACGTGTGTTCATACTAAGTATGAACAGTGATCTGTCTTCTCTCCTAGTCAGTCCCCCCCCACAGTTAGAACACACACTAGGGAACACAGTTAACCCCTTGATCGCCCCCCTAGTGTTAACCCTTAACTGCCAGTGACATTTATACAGTAATCAGTGCATTTTTATAGCACTGCTCGCTATATAATTGTCACTGGTCCCAAAAATTTGGCAAAAGTGTCCGATCAGTCCGCTGCAATATCGCAGTCCCGATAAAAATCGCTGATCACCATCATAACTAGTAAAAAAAAAATATTGATAATAAAAATGCCATAAATCTATCCTCTATTTTGTAGACTCTATAACTTTTGCGCAATCCAATCAATATACGCTTATTGCATTTTTTTTAACCAAAAATATGTATAAAAAAACATATCGGCCTAAAGTGAGTAAAAAATATATATATATATTAAAAAAAATGGGATATTTATTATAGCAAAAAGTAAAAGGTATTGAAATTGACGCTCTTCTTTTGTTTATAGCGCAAAAAATAAAAACCACAGAGGTGGTAAAATACCAAAAGAAAGCTCAATTTGTGGGGGAAAAAAGGACGTCAATTTTGTTTTGGTACAGCGTTGCACGACTGCGCAATTGTCAGTTAAAACAACGCAGTGTCGAATCGCAAAAAATGGCCTGGTCATTGAGCAGCCATATCTTCCGGGGCTGAAGTGGTTAAACAAATTTAGTGACTAATAAACTTTTCCTGGAATGCAACCCCAATTCCCAAAAAGTTGGGATGCTGTGTAAAATCTACATAAAAAATCTAAAACAGAATGCAATGATCTGCAAATCTGATAAAGCCATATTTTATTCACAATAGAAAACAAATAAGGTTTTTTAAACTTATGGCAGTAACATGTCTGAAAAAAGTTGGGACAGGGCAACAAAAAGCTGGCAAAGTAAGTGCTACTGACAAGAAGGAGCTGGAAAAACATTTGCAACTAATTGGGTTAAAAGAGAAGTAAAGCCTGAACTTTTTAGGCTGGGCTTCTCCTCTGGTTCACAGGAGTGCAATTAGTTTTGCACTCCTGTGACCCGTTTTCAGCGGAGAACGGTCTGAAGTCCACTCTACGATGACGTCACTGCCATCAGTCGGGGCAGCGCCACTTCACGACTTCCAAGTCTGGATTCGCCATCTGCCCTAATTGATGGCATTCTCAGCAAGCTGCTGAGACACTGAAGACAGCCTCTCCCGCCCATCCACAGCTCATCGCTCCAATGAGCGTGGAAAAGCAGAGAGGAGTGAGAACCAAGCCATCGGCGGTGTTCGGTGGCTCTGTTCTCAGTGCAGAGACAGCTGCAGCATCGGTCTGATGCTCCATCCACCGAGGTAAGTATGAACCAAAAATAAAACCCATACTTCTCTTTTAATTTGCAACAGGTCAGTAACATGACTGGGTGTAAAAAGAACATCTTAAGCCTCGTACACATGGAACCAATCGAGCGTCTAATTTTTGTCAAAAGGGGCGTGTGCCGGGATCTTGTCTTGCAACGTTGCACAATTGTCATGCCACAAACACGAACGTAGTGACATACTATGAGGAATCTCAGCCTTGGAGAGCCACCCTCTGGGCCCCTTCTGCTAATTTTGTGTTTGGTGAGCATTGATTCTGAGCATGCGTGTTTTGTACTTTTGACTTTTGTGTGATGGATTTGTGTACTGACCATACGAAAATCTGACGTGCAGTCGTTGTCCACCGGAAATTTACTAGCCTGTCATCCAAAATTTGTTGGCTGAAAATTGGACAACAATTATCAAAAGGAGCGTACTAACGGAAAGATTTTAGGACAACAGTCTGTCAACAGATAATCCCCTGCTAAAAATCGAACCGTGTGTACGAGGCTTTAGAGAGTCAGAGATTTTTTTTCTTTTTTTACTGTTAACTTGTGTAGTTGGAGTCAACGGCACTTGGAGAGTGCAACTGCACAATTTATTTGCCTTTAGTAAATCAACCCCAGTCTCAGAAGTAAAGATGGGCAGAGGTTCATCAATCTGTGAAAAGCTGGGTCTAAAAATTATTGAAAATTTCAGAATAATCTTCCTTAACATAAAATTGCAATGACTTTAGCTATATCATCATCTACAGTACATAATATCATCAAAAGAGATTTGAGAGAAATCTCTGTGCAAGGAACAAAGCCAAAACGCAATATTAAATGCCCATGATCTTTGTGTCTTCAGAGGGCACTACATTAAAAACAGGCATGGTTCTCTTTTACTGCATGGGGTCAGGAATATTTCCAACATTCACTGTCTGTGAACACACTTTGCCTTGCCATCCTCAAATGCAAGGTAAAGCTTTAAAGAATGAGCCATATCCTAACATGATCCAGAAACACCACCATCTTCTCTGGACCAAAGTTTATTTCAAATGGTCTGTTGCAAAGTGGAAAACTGTTCTCTGGTCAGACAAATCAAAATTTGACAGTCTTTTTAGCAACCATGAGTGCCGCATCCTTCAGACTAAAGAGGAGAGGGGCTTATTATTAGCACTCTGATCAAAAGCCTGCATCTCTGAGGGTATTGGGTTGCATTAGTGTGTATGGAATGGGCAGCATGCTCATCTGGAAAGGCACCATCAATGCTAAAAGATATATCCAGGTTAGAGCAGCATATGCTACCATCCATATGATGTCTTTGTCAGGGAAGGCCTTGCATATTTCAGCAGGACAATGCTAAACCACGTACGGCATCTATGACACCAGCATGGCTTCATAGAAGAAAAGTCTGTGTGCTTAACTGGCCTGCCTGCAGTCCAGACCTTTCACCAATTGAAAATGTTTAAGCCGCTTAGGCGATATTCACAATGGCTGTAGTCGATGAAGTCACTGCACATGCGCAGTGACGCTCTGGATTTAGAGCACACTTAAGCCTCGTACACACGATCTGATTATCCAACGAGAATTGTGAGATGGCAGGCTGTTGGCCGAAAATCTGACTGTTCGTATGCTTCATCGGACAATTGTTGTCGGATTTTCCACAGACAAATGTGGGATAGCATGCTTTAAAATTGTCCGCCAACAAATGTGTACACAAGTCCGTTGTACAAACATGCATGCTTGGAAGCAATGCTCACCATAACACTACATTAGCAGGAGTTGCCTAAAGGGTGGCGCTCAAGAGCTGAAACATGACATTGTTTCATGTTTGTTGGCTGACAATTCTTTGACGTTTGTATGCAATACAAGTTCCTGGCCAACGCCCTTCGGACAAAAGTCCTACGCTTTGTCCCATACAAATCCGATCGTGTTTATGAGGCTCTAGTGTGGCTTAAATCCAGAGGGCTGCACTGTGATGATGACTCACATGCGCATGAGCAAAAGTGACGTCATTGCGGCTCAACCATTTAAATGGTCAAAGACTGGAAACCTGGAAGGAAGACCGGGTGAACATTGGCACACCAGCATCAGTGGCAGAGTGCTGCTGGAGGGCTCCGTTTTAAAGGTAAGTACATTTTTATTTTTTTGCCTCTATGAGTTTACTACCACTTTAGAAATTGAGTAGTTCAGGACAATGCCACATTATGGCCACTAGATGGAGCTGACATTCATAGTAAATAAGTATTTATTTCATGTGATCATCAGCTCTATCTAGTGGCCATAATGCAGCATTTTCCAGATTAACTCTATTTTGCATGAATGAATAGCTTTTGACCTGGAAAAAGTATTGTCTAGTAAGATTTTACCCTCAGTTGAACCAAACTAATATACAAGCTGTTTTCCAGGATGAATAAATAAATAAATAAATAGCTGGGAAAAAAAAAAAGTTAAGTGTTCCCTTATCGTTTAGGCAATTTCTACTGCTTGTCCACGGTTTCTTTTAAAAATTTGATGTAGGTAATTTAAAGGAAAAATAATGTGTGTCACTCTTGAAGATCAAGGTTGTACAGCCCTGCAGAGTGGAATGTTGTTAACTTTCTATTAAAAGGTGTGATAATGGTGGATGACATGGAAGCCGCCAGCGGTGTCATTGGCCATCAGGCTGATATCAGACACTGGGGAAGTGGCAACACTTCAGCTTTATATGAACCGACTCATTGGTGGGAAGGTTTGCCCTGGACAGAGAAACGTTGGCCTTAGGCAATCACTGTGACATCATGTGTGATATTAGTGGACATAACTCCTCATATTAACCTGACTGTTGTTTGGTGTTAGCTCTTACATCTGACCTTCCTCACCCTGACAATACCTGGCTGTCCCTTCAAGCAATTGACTAATGATGGGAAATTCCTTCACACCTTTTGTGTTCTAAACAGCTGTGCTCCAGAATGCAGTAAATTGTCATAGCTGCAGCAAGTAGCATTAAAAAGTAATAAGCGGTCCTTAGCATTGTTATGTGCATCTTACCAATACAGTGCCTTGAAAAAGTATTCACACCACTTGAAATTTTCCACGTTTTGTCATGTTATGACCAAAAACTTAAATGTATTTTATTGGGATTTTATGTGATAGACCAACACATAGTGGCACATAATTGTGAAGTGGAAGGAAAATGATAAATGGTTTTCAAAATGTTTTACAAATAAATATCTGAAAAGTGTGGCGTGCATTTGTATTCAGCCCTCTTTACTCTGATACCTGATACCCCTAACTAAAATCTAGTGGAACCAATTGCATTCAGAAGTCACCTAATTAGTAAATAGAGTCCATCTGTGTGTAATTTAATCTCAATATAAATAAAGCTGTTCTATGAAGCCCTCGGAGGTTTGTTAGAGAACCTTAGTGAACAAACAGTATCATGAAGGCCAAGGAACACACCAGACAGGTCAGGGATAAAGTTGTGGAGAAGTTTAAAGTGGGGTTAGGTTATAAAAAAATATCTCAAGCTTTGAACATCTCACAGAGCACTGTTCAATCCATCATCCGAAAATGGAAAGAGTATGGCACAACTGCAAACCTACTAAGACATGGCCGTCCACCTAAACTGACAGGCTGGGCAAGGAGAGCATTAATCAGAGAAGCAGCCAAGAGGCCCATGGTAATTCTGGAGGAACTGCAGAGATCCACAGCTCAGGTGGGACAACCATTAGTCATGCACTCCACAAATCTGGCCTTTATGGAAGAGTGGCAAGAAGAAAACCATTGTTGAAAGAAAGCCATAAGAAGTCCCGTTTGCAGTTTGGATGCAGGTGTATGGCCCTAAACACAGACAGTGAGCATTTGGGGCCACTCTCCCACACCTGCACTAGGACCGTCAGCTGTGTTTATAAAGCCACTCCTTCCTCATAGAGTAATAGGAGACTTCAGCCACACCAAAAAAACACTGTATGGGCAAGAGGACCCGATAATTAAGCCCTTAATTTTTTTTTTTTTTTTTTTTTTTAAATGCTTCAATTTTTTTTTTTTTTATGTTTTTTTTTTTTTTTTTTATTCCTTTCTCTGCATCCTTAGCTACACTGCACAGAATGCACTCTGTACAGAATATCATGTTTATTCACAAACTGAAACATTATAAACACAGTTAAACGTCCAGTATATAGTCTCATTTTCGTATTAGTAATGTGTTGAAATCATCCCTAGTAGTTTGGAAGCCCATGAGAGAGAATAACAAAGCAGAAGCGTGCTCCCAATGCCTGCGAATGTGGCTAAGTACCAAGGATTTTCTTTTTAAAGCATCCCCCAACTCACAATTTAGTTACACCAGCCAATCAAGCAGTGGTTAAAAAGTAATGCCGCGTACACACGGTCGTTTTTTTGCGATGAAAAAAGACGTTTTTTAAAACGTCATTTAAATTGATCGTGTGTGGGCAAAACGTCGTTTTTTGTCTTAAAAAAAACGACCAAAAAAAAATTCCAACATGCTTGAATTTTTTGTGTCGTTTTTCAAAACGTCGTTTTTTGTTTCACAAAAAGTCACCGTGTGTAGCAAAAACGTTGTTCAAAACGACGTTTTTCAACCCGCGCATGCCCAGAAGCTAGTTATAAAGCGAGCTTCAATGGAAAAGAGTGGTGAACGTAACCTTGCTTTTTGTGAAAAAACGATGGTGTGTATGCAAAATTGTCTTTGAAAAGTGACGTTTCAAAAACGTCGTTTTTTTACTTCACAGAAAACGTCGTTTTTTTTCATCGCAAAAAACGACCGTGTGTACGCGGCATAACCGTATGGTGCGTATATTTTCTGCATGCACATTTGTTTCCTCCCCCCACAATGATTATTTCACAGATGTGCTCCTAAGTTTGCCTCTGGCAAAATTTGTTAATTGTGGACCATTTTTAAGAAAACATGAGTGATGAGATCAAACACATTTTGTTTTATTTATAATATGATCCCAATAAAATAATGTAGCATTACAAAACACCACAATAACAGAACAATCATTAAACAAACCATAGCAATAAAGGAAAATAAATGGTCCTGCTTATACGTTTGCGTACCCTTTGTTCCTAACATTGTGTATTACTCCCTTTAGCATCAATGACAGCATGTAGTAGAGGCCCTTTATTCTCTCATGTGGTGAAGCTGCCCATTTTTCTTGGCAAATAGTCTCTAGGTCCTGTTAATTATTTGGTTGTCTAGCATAAATGGAAAGTTTGATATCTCCTTAAAGTGGTTGATTTATGTTGAGGTCAGGATAGTAATGGCCACTCGAGAACCTTCACCTTTCTTCAGCTGTGTTGAATAAATGGTTAATTAACTTTATATTTCGGTTCATTGTCACATTGCAGAGTCCTTACGAGCCCCATGCACATCTTCCAAGCTGACGAATGCAAATTATCTTACAACATTTTCTCATAATATGCTGCCTTTATATTGCCATTAATTTTGACTAAATTCCCTGTGCTGATGTCAGGGCCGGCCTTAGGTGTTCAGGCGCCCTGTGCGAGCTAATCATGTGGCGCCCCCCCCCCCCATCTTCACCCCTCGCCCCCTGGTCAGAGGAAAGAGGAAAATAATTGTAACAAATAATTTGTTTTAATTTAACTTTACATTACACAGCACCCTGAATCTCTGGACCCCTTTACATTACACAGCCCCCTGCATCTCTTTACATTACACAGCACCCCCTGCGCCTCTGGACCCCTTTACATTACACAGCACCCTGCATCACTGGATCCCTTTACATTACACAGAACCCTGCAGCTCTGGACCCCCTGCATGTTACACAGACACCCCTTCAGTGTAGCCCCCCATTCAGTGTAGCCCCCCAGTTCAGAGTAGCCCTCTGTACAGTGTCGCCTCCCCCCATTCAGTGCAGCCCCCTTCAGTGCAGCCCCCTCTCCGGTGTTGCCCCCCCCCCCGTTCAGTGTAGCCCCCCCGTTCAGTCCCTCAGATCATAAGTGGCGGCACATGCACAGCAGGTTCCCCTTCCCCTGATTACACATAAACAGAGAGGAGGGGGAGGAGGCTTCACTTGGTTGTGCCTGTGTGACATCCGGGATCGCACAGACAGGCAGCCCGTGGCCGCAAGAGGAGATGATGGTAGGTGCAGCGGTGTCACCCTGAACCCCCTTGCACACCCCCTCCCCCTCACCACTGTAGCTAGCTCGCCTCACCCTGCCTGTGCTAGTGTGCCGCTGCTTAAACCCGTGGCTCTGCCAATGTGGGTGTAATACGATCACAGAGGGGGATGCCAGTCTGACACCCCCCCAGTGTGTGGTATCCGGGGGTGGCCCGCCCCCCTTAGTACGCCTCTGTATGGCCTCACGGCGCCCCTGTTGCCCGTAGCGACCTGTGCGGCCGCACAGCTCACACACCCCAAAGACCGCCCCTGGCTGATGTAGCTCACAAACCCCCACTTCCCTCTATACAGCAGAGACCGATCTCTTTTCTTCTTCGTAGGGATAGTGTGCTCTCTTCATAGGCCTTGTTGACTGTTCTCCAAATGTAGCTTCTTTGGTTGTGACCAAAACATTCATATTTGGTCTATTCACTACAAACCTCTATCCCACTTTTAGGATATTGGGATTGATTCATCAGGAACTGTCCAGAACTCGCCCCATGTATTGCCAGGTTTGATGGTCCCCAAGGACTGATGCCCTGGGAGAGTAGTTCGGGAGCACTGTAATGTACTGTATTTGTTTCCTTTTTGGACCACTAAAGCCCCGTACACACGATCAGAATTTCTGATGGAAAAAGTCAGACAGATAAAGAACATGTTCTCTTTTACTCCGATGGAATTCTGTCAGAATTCCGATGTGATTTTGGCCGGTCAAAAGTCTGACCGTGTGTACGGGACTTAACAGATTGCCTCACTTAAAAAGTACATTCTACTCATTGTTTTTGCACATTGATCAACTGCAAGTCCAAATGAAAGACACAAAAGAACATTTTTTTTTTTTTTTTAATCACAATTTTTGTTTTCCACTTTCAGTACTACACAGAATGCCTCAATTACAGTGCCTTGCAAAAGTATTCAACCCCCTTGGCATTTTTTGTGTTTTATTGTTTTATTCAAGTTTTTTTTG
Source organism: Rana kukunoris (assembly GCA_029574335.1). Classification (NCBI taxonomy): domain Eukaryota; kingdom Metazoa; phylum Chordata; class Amphibia; order Anura; family Ranidae; genus Rana; species Rana kukunoris. Next base: position 74,280,852 of record CM056052.1, read on the forward strand.
TGTTTTATTGCCTCACAACAACTTTAATTTACAGAACATGCCCACAACAAGATTTTTTTTTAGTATTGTGAAGCAAACAACAAATAGGACAAAATAACAGAAAAAGTCAATGTGCATAACTATTCACCCCCTAAAGTCAATACTTTTTGTGGCTATCACAGCTCCAAGTCGCTTTGGATAAGTCTCTATGAGCTTGCCACATCTTATCACTGGGATTTTTCTCATTCCTCCTGGCAAAACTGCTCCAGCTCCTTCAAGTTGGATGGTTTGTGCTTGTGAACAGTAATCTTTAAGTCTGACCACAGATTTTCTATTGGGTTGAGTTCTGGGCTTTGACTAGGCCATTCCAACACATTTACATGTTTCTCCTTAAATAATAAGAAAAAGGTAAACAGAGTAAGCATCCTTAATGTTATCTGAGAGACCATGAGAAAAAGAAGCCACGAGGGCCTAATTTTTCCAAGCAACCTCTGCTGCCAGAGTACGGAATTCAATGGTGTTATTGGTAACAGTTCTTGTACTCTGTTTGATGGACATGAGGCTCTTGGCAGCAGAAGCTGAGCGTGCGGGAACGTCAAATACCCTTTTGAAGGAAGCCACAAATTCTGGGTAATTTAGGACCACAGGTTTTTGCGTCTCCCATAAAGGGTTTGCCCAGGCTAAGGCTCTGTCAAAGGATAAATAGAAAAAAAGTGCAGTGCCAAACTTAGACTCGTGAAGGTTCCACCTGGAGGGTGGGTCAACCAGTAGTGCATTCACATGTGAACATAAGACCTCATAAATTCACAGATGAGGAAAATATGCAATCATCATATAAGGTGATGAACAGAATGATAAATGTGATGAATATAATATTAAAGTTCTAATATTGAGAATGGGGGTTCATCAGAATCTCCTGAGTGTGTTCAGACATCTAGATATTCCTTTTCTAGAGGTTCCTCATCTTCCTATAAACATTTCTTGGCATATGGAAATGAAAAAAATATGCTTACCAGCAGTTGATGACCCGCAACTCACCATACGGTGGGTGGGTCCCGAGAGCTTATGTGGGCCAACCGCCCTCCTTGGAACTGGACGTGGGTCTGACTCCCAATCCTGATAGTCCTGGTAAGTCCACAGTGAAGCTGGTAGCCACAAGGATCTCCAATGGGGTATGTAGAAGGGATGCTCCAAAATTTCAAGTAAAGGGCTGAAATCTTCAGTAACCCCCAGGGAGAGCTGTGCTGTGTGCTGGACAGGCTCTGTCAGACAGCAAAGATATCACAAAACCTACTTTGCTTCTGTCCGTAGGAAACGCCTGGGGCAGCATCTCTAAGTATATCTTAACCTGGTTGAGAAACCCTCTGCACTGTACTGGATCACCCCCAAATTGCTGGGGAAGTGGAGCGGAACCAGACATATCTTTAATAGAGGTAATACTAGAGGCGAGTGCCTGCACAGAGACTGGGGCAACAGCAGGGTCGGCCTGCAACACAGGTTCTACCGGAGTAGCCACAGTGGGAGATTCCAGATGAGCCGTGCGACTCAGGCTCCTCTGTAACTCCATGGCAAACTGATCCATGCAGTGATCCAGGTCATCCAATCTGGAAAAAAATATTATTAACACATGGATTGGCTGCATCTTCTGAATTCATGGCCTTCACCTACTGTCAGAAACCATGAATCAGACCGAGACAAAAGTACAATTTAAATCACACTTGTTTAATAATAATAATAAAAAGGTAAACAGAGTAAGCGTAGTCAAACATAGCCAGAGTTCAGTAACCAGATTGGATAGTCAGCCAAGCCAATGTCAGAGAGCCAGAGATAAACGTAGTAGTCCAACAAGCAGGATCAGGAGCCAGAAGGAATGACAGCCGAGCAAGTCCACAACAGGAATGCAGGAGAAATTCTCTGTGATGTTGACGAAGGCGAAGGCAGAGATGAAGTGAGCTGCAAGGCTTTAAGTAGGCAGATCATCAACAGGTGAGTCACTGTGGAGAGAAAGAAGCTGGCAATTAGCCGACAGCTGAGCGGCCAGCTCAGAGAAGGAAGGGCTGAGCCTAACCCTGACGCTAAACCACTCAAGTGTTGCTTTAGCATTATGTTTGGGGTCATTGTCCTGCTGGAAGGTGAACCTCCGTCCTAGCCTCAAATTACACACAGAGTGGTACAGGTTTTGCTCAAGAATATACCAGTATTTAGCACCAGGAAAAAACAAGGGGGGTGGTGTCTGTGCTGTGAAAAGTGGGTGAAATCCAAGGGTGGTACGGGAATAAATCCCTGGGCTGGTGAATGTGGGGGAGGGGGGGGGGAGGGGTGGTATTTTTAGAACAGAGTGATAGCGTACATAAGTTTAGTGTCAATACGTAAACCGTCAAAATGTAGCACAAAAGATAATATTGAATACTAAACAATGGCAAGTGACAAAAAAGGAGTACAAATTCACAAGCAGTAAAATGTACACAATGTGCTGGTCCAAGTAATGTGAAATCAGGGAGAACTACCGCTAGGGGCGCCCCTGAATGTGTAACACAGTGAACAATACAAATAATAATATATAAATCAGTGAAGAAATGCAAAAAAGTCTCTGAAAGTGTTTCCCAAATGTCCCAGAAGACAGGTTACAAAGATGTCCCAGAAGACAGTTTCTAAAAGATGGAGGAAATGGTGCCGGGAAAGGACGTGGTACAGTGAACACCTCAGGTGGTCCCTAGCCCCTCACCTCACGGCTATGGCACGGATAGCCAAATAAAACCACCTCTGGCAGGGGGAGGAGGAATACACTTCAATGGACAGAAACGACATCAGCACTCAGCAGTAAGGCATGGAGAAGATACAAAGCAAGTAGGATATGGTGTTATGGAAGTGTCTAAACAGGCAACATCATTCACTCATACATCCACTCACATGGAGGTGATGGATGGTGGGCCTATCTCCCACGAACACCGAGTTCGTCCTAAGTCCTGGATGCACACCTGGCTCCTCTTCTTCTGTGTCTGAGCTGGGTGGACACTTGGAGCAGATAGATGGGACCCTCACACAGCATATAGGATGGGAGAAAAAAAGACCATAGTACAGCCCCGCAAAAATGGAACAGGTTTATTAAAACATATAGGTGCACTCACATTTGGATGATAAAAACTGGGCACAGAAACCAAACTAAGGAAGTCATGTGACATGACGAGACGCGTAGGGATCAAGGAGCATCAGAGTCCACACGCATGACGCAGCAAGACCCCCTTGCCGTCCGTTTGGTTTCTGTGCCCAGTTGCTCCAAGTGTCCACCCAGCTCAGACACAGAAGAAGAGGAGCCAGGTGTGCATCCAGGACTTAGGACGAACTCGGTGTTCGTGGGAGATAGGCCCACCATCCATCACCTCCATGTGAGTGGATGTATGAGTGAATGATGTTGCCTGTTTAGACACTTCCATAACACCATATCCTACTTGCTTTGTATCTTCTCCATGCCTTACTGCTGATGTTGTTTCTGTCCATTGAAGTGTATTCCTCCTCCCCCTGCCAGAGGTGGTTTTATTTGGCTATCCGTGCCATAGCCGTGAGGTGAGGGGCTAGGGACCACCTGAGGTGTTCACTGTACCACGTCCTTTCCCGGCACCATTTCCTCCATCTTTTAGAAACTGTCTTCTGGGACATCTTTGGAACCTGTCTTCTGGGACATCTGGGAAACACTTTCAGAGACTTTTTTGCATTTCTTCACTGATTTATATATTATTATTTGTATTGTTCACTGTGTTACACATTCAGGGGCGCCCCTAGCGGTAGTTCTCCCTGATTTCACATTACTTGGACCAGCACATTGTGTACATTTTACTGCTTGTGAATTTGTACTCCTTTTTTGTCACTTGCCATTGTTTAGTATTCAATATTATCTTTTGTGCTACATTTTGACGGTTTACGTATTGACACTAAACTTATGTACGCTATCACTCTGTTCTAAAAACACCACCCCTCCCCCCCCCTCCCCCACGTTCACCAGCCCAGGGATTTATTCCTGTACCACCCTTGGATTTCACCCACTTTTCACAGCGCAGACACCACCCCCCTTGTTTTTTCCATTTGCTACTTCTCTCTGCCCAGGACAGAGTGTCAGGTGTTTGCAGCAGTGACCCCATCCCACTCCACCACCCCCCTCGGTAGCGCAGGAGCCTCTATCTACAATACAGTATTTAGCACCATCCACTCTTTCCCTCAACTCTGACCAGTTTCCCAGTCCCGACTGCTTAAAAAAATCCCCATGTTTCACTGTGGGAATGGTGTTCCTTGGGTGATGTGATGTTTTGGGGATTGCACCAGACATAGCGTTTTCTGTAATGCCCAAAAAATAATTTTTTTGTCTCATTAGACCAGAGCACCTTCCTCCATACATTTTGGGAGTCCCCCACATGCCTTTCACAAACGCAAAACATGCTATATTGTTTTTTGCTGAAAGTAATAGCTTTCTTCTGGCCACTCTGTCATAAAGCCCAACTCTATGGAACGTACAGCTTATTGTCATCCTATGTACAGATACTCCAGTCTCTGCTGTAGAACTCTGCATCTTCTCCAGGCTTACCTTAGGTCTATGTGATGCCTCTCTGATTAATGCCTCCTTGCCCAGTCCGTGGGTTTTGGTGTGCGGACGTCTCTTGGCAGGTTTGCTGTTGTGCCATGTCCTTTCCATTTGATTATGATAGCATTGATGGTGCTCCTAGGGGTCATCAATGATTTGGATATTTTTTATAACCTAACCCTGACTTGTACTTCTCAACAACATTGTCCCTTACTTGTTTGGAGAGTTCCTTGCGCTTCATGGCAGTGTTTGCTTAGTGGTGCCCCCTGCTTAGGTGTTGCAGCCTTTGGGACCTTTCAAAAAGGTGTGTATATGTAACGACAGATCATGTGACACTTAGATTGCACACAGGTGGACATCATTTCACTAATTATGTGACTTCTGAAGGTAATTGGTTGCACCAGAGCTTTTTATGGGCTTCATAACTAAGGGGGTGAATACATACACACATGCCAATTATTAGTTTTTTATTTCTGAAAAATAGTTTTATGTATAAATTTTTCTAATTTTACTTCATCAACTTATACTAGTGTGTTCTGATCCATCACATATAATTCAGATAAAAAAAAACATTGAACTAAAGGCTGTAATGTAAGGCCGCGTACACACAATCGGTCAAAACCAATGAAAACGGGCTGAAGGTGCGTTTTCATCTGTCCAAACCGATCGTGTGTGGTCAGTTATCCTTTGGTCAAAAAAAAGAGAACTTGCTTTAAAATTTAAACGATGGACGCCTAACCGTTAGGTCAAAACCGATCGTTAGTATGCAAAAGCTTTGGTTAAAAAGCTGCGCATGCTCAGAATCAAGCCGACGCATGCTTGGAAGCATTGAACTTCGTTTTCTTCAGCACGTCATTGTATTTTACGTCACCGCCTTCTGACACGATCGTTTTTTTAACCAACGGTGTGTAGGCACATCAGACCATCAGTCAGCTTCATCGGTTAACTGATGAAAACGGTCCTTCTGACCGTTCTCATCGGATGGACTGATCGTGTGTACGCAGCCTAACACAATAGGTAAAAAGCCAAGGGGGTGAATACTGTTGCAAGGCACTGTATGATTTTTATTTGCTTCCTCGTAAAACACAACAAAACTGCTACCCCACCTAAAATTACATTAAGTACAAAGTGAAGTAAGTGCAGTTGTGGGACTCCAGTTGAATCTAGTATATAAATAAAGAGAGAAAGAAACAGCAGAAATGAACCCCACTAAACTAAGAAACTTAAAATGCAGAAATAGAATAACAAAAATGAATTAAACAAATGAGAAGATAAATAAAAAATGTAATAAAATACAAATATAGATATAAAAAAAGACCAAAAACAAATAAAACATTTAATAAAAAACAGTAAATAAAAATCATTTACTAATTGTTTGATGAATGAATAAATAATGTAGTACATTATTTATTCATCCATAAAACAATTATTAATACATTTTTATTCATTATTTTTATTTATTTTTTAGTTATTCGGCTTCTCCATTTTAAGTTTCCCCATTTAGTGGGGTTTATTTGAACTGTTTCTCTTCCTCTTTACTTGCCAATTGTGTTGTACCTGGACACTGACAGACAATTTTTTTTTTTATCCCCTGTGCCTTCAGATCTAAAATGGAAGCCTTTAGAAAATGTTCAATATCAAGAGGACTGTAATACGGCTCTTGGTCTGTGGTGAAATACAAAGTGTAGCAATAGTTGCATTCCAAACAAACCTTGCACAGAGCAATTTATTTGACTTGATTTGTAGTCAGGATTGTGTTGGTATTGTATTTTGAGTTATACATAATTGGCTCTAAATTGTTAAAAGCTACAATTTGTTCTTAAAAATTAAAAAATGTTGTAAGCAGTTTTGCAAGCAAATAATAAAGCATCATAAGCCCTGTTATGTTTTATTGCTTTTTGCGTCCAACTGGGGAGATTCACACTCTCTGTTTGTCCTAATGACTGTCTCCAGGTATGGAAAATGAGGGAAAATCCAAAGTTTTGAGTTATCACCAGAACAGGATTAGAGGGGAAATCTGCCAATGGGTAAACTGTTTTTAGTGACCACTATCTACTAAGGATGTCCTCTCACTTTGTTTGTTTGTCTCTCACAAAGTTTGTAGGCCCCTGCTCTAGAGGCCCCTGGAAAGATTAGTGAGAAGATTAAAAGGCTTACCTGGAGATGGTCTTTAAAAATTAAGGGCTCACGTCAGAGGTTAAATTGTTAGGGTCAAGTTATGGGCTAGGTTCAAGTGGTTGTAAACCTTCCTATGCATTAAGGTGAAAAAACACCTTGCAGTCACCGCCCCCTTGAGCCCCCGTTTTACTTACCTGAGCCCTGAATTTCCGTGGGCGCGATGCCGCGTTGCTTTCCCAGGTCTTGTCGGCTCTTCATTGGATAGATTGATAGCAGCGCAGCCATTGGATCCCGCTGCTGTCAATCAAATCTAATGACGCAGCCGCCGGGGGGGGGGAGTCATACAACCAATTGTATGGCACGGGAGCGTGCCCGCAGGCTAACCCCCTCTGGGAGAGAGCTTTCCAGAGGGGGTGAGCTCTTGCGGGGAGGAACCGCTGTGGGACCCCAGAAGAGGATGATCGGGGCAACTCTGTGCAAAACTAACTGCACAGTAGAGGTAAGTATGGCATGTTTGTTATTTAAAAAATGAAATTGAAGCTTTAGTACCACTTTAAGTGTTGGCAGGTACATGTATAACTGTCCCATCTTCCTAGGTTCCCTGAAACACTAGTTTTGTCCCCTTGGTGTTGCCCGACAATGCAGCTATCAAGGGGAATGCTTTCATAGCGAGTGCCTGTTTACAGCTCCCAGCACTTGCCTGAGGGAGTTGATGGGTTTTCAGACACTTCAGGGAGTGTGGATACTCATACTTCTCAACTTCTAAACTGTACCAAAGTGTCACACTTACCTTGCGCCATATTCCAGCTCCATGTCCTTTCCCCTATATGAGACCGTTGGCATGCAGTCAATCAGCGTCCAATAACGCAGCAGCTAATCCATGGCCAGTTTCTGTCTTAAATGGTTGGCGCACATATTGCTCGACATTCGATCGCCGGCTTGCCACACTAGCTGTTGAGTCACGTCTCTCTCCATGTGACTTCCTGGGCATATCTCCAGTGGCCCTCTGTGACCCCTGCATTCTCCCTGTGTCCTCCAATTTTCCTGACTTCAGAAATTCTCTGTGACTCCTTGCGCATTTTCACTTTTAATGAATCTCATATTTGCTGAATGAATGGGCACATTGACACCATTCCCTTTAGTGCCATCGGTTATCCTGTCTCTGCATTCTCTTTTGCCTGTTTCCTCTGTGGTTCAAGCCTCAGTTGTTGTTACTAAGACCTAGTCAGCCAATCGACCCCAGTAGGAATAGTTTCCTTATCCTTGACATAAAGAACTTGAATTATTTGTTTGTGTCATCTTGCTTTATGTTTAAAGGATAAGTTCACCTTTTAAAAAAAATAAAAAATAAATGTACATCTTTTTGCAGGTAAAAAAATGTGCATATATTTTTTATTTTTTATTTTGGGAGCCTGGAAAGCATTGCACCAACGATCAACAGATTGTGGGCGCAATGCAAGGCTCTTGCAGGCTATGTGTGTAAGCTGTTTGGCCTTACACCATACAGCTAGCAGTTACACATCAAAAGGAAACATCAATGAAGTACCACATTGCTCAACAGCACCATGGCAGTTCATTGAGAACTACAAACTGACAGCCACAAAGGCTGCCGGATCTTGTAGTTTTCAGTTCACAAAATCTTGTGAATAAGTGATGTGACCGGGCAGGCGGAGAGGATATGCTCCTGACATCAAAGAGGTGCAGGGGCTGGTGGATTTGTAACATGTTACACCCTGAATATGGGTGTAACATGTAACATGTTACAATAGGTGAACTTATTCTTTAGGGAAATTAGGAGTCAGTAGAAGCCATTCTGTTTGTGTCCCAACTACCACTTATACTAGAACTCCAGGTTTATGTTACTAAACCCAGGACCCTGCATTCACTATATCTGGTCTCCCACAGTACACAGAACACGGACATGCAATTAATTTAATTAATACAGTATAAACTGCTCAATGCCTTCTCCCATCAGCAATATATAGCAGACTTGTGACTTCGATCAGTGTCTGGTCAAAGCGTGTAAGAAGAATTTTCATTCAACTCTGACTGTCTTATGAGGCTGCAGTACCCCTGACCCTCTGTGTGGACAGTGCTAATTGGCCCTGTGCCGATCACATGCACTCTCCCAGAAAAAAAATAAAAAAACTCTAGCAATACACATCAAACTGAGTATGTGCAGATGGATTGGCTACAGTGGAAGAAGGGGAGGATCAGAGAAGACGGGATCAAACAGCCTTTTTACACAATGCAGATAATTAATCCCTTAGGTTCTACAGTGAGTATAACAAGCATGGGGACAAAAACAAAATTACTAAGAGGACAGTAATTAGTGGACAGACTTTGGGCCAGATTCAGGAACACTTGCGCTGGAGTATTTCGATATGCGCCGCGTAACTGTGATGATGCGCCGTCGTTTCTATGTGCCCGTACCCACCAAACTAGATGCGCCCAATAACGGGTCATTTGCGACTGGCGGAACGTTCCGACGCCAGAGTATCGTCAGCGCTTAATTTCGTTGGGCGCATCAGTCGCGCCTATTGATTTCCCCTGCAAATATGCAAATGAGGGATTTTTCACAATTCACGAACGGATTAGCACCATACGCTGGCTACATGCGCCGCGCGTATCTCGTCCGTCCGGCGCAAAGTTATTTCTACAAAAGGCTGCTTTATCTTTACTCCAGATGGCCACAGGTCAGCAGGAGAGCAGCTACAGCAGCGTTACCGACGATAAGAGCTAGCTGAGCACCCCCACTTGCAGGACAACACCTCTGTCCATGCTTGTCTGTCAAATTTTACAGCCATGGAGGAAGACATCATAGGTCTCCATAGCCGAGATGACGGCTGACAGCTCCTGGCCATTAAAGTTCAGCTTTCTCCTGTGTGTTTGCGGGGAACGGGAGCAGCCATCTCAAAACAAAAGTAACATCACTGCGGGGAGGGGGAGCAGGATATACTTTAGTGCCGAAATGGCGCTTCTACGGGCGCATTTAAACGCCCAACGGAAGGCATTGCGCTGACGTTTCCCGTGAAGTGGTGCCGACGGAAGTTGTGAGCATGCGCACAAAGGGGGCGAGTGGAGCCGCACTCACTGCGCATGCTCCGTGGTTGATGCGCTGAACGTAAGCCTCTGCGCTGGGCTCCGCCCATCATTTACATATGATCACACCCACTTCCACTTGCGTCGGGTTACGCCAGCGCATTATCGTTACTCTGGCGCAAGTTTACGCGCAACTGCTATGTGAATTACAGGACTTGCGCTGAAAGGGTCTTCAGAGTAACGTAAATGAGAAGCGTTACTCTGGAGCAAAGATGCTCTCATCTACCTGAATCTGGCCCTTTAAAGGCAAGACGGCAATATCCAAATTACAAAAAATATTTTTATTACAAATATTACACCATTAATACAAAAACACATCAATAAAAAGAAACCATATAGGATATATCACATGGAAAATATCCTCTATGCATCGTCTAGGCGTTTCGCCTTTGGGCTTCCTCAGGTCGAGCAGAAGAGATTTAGCAGTAGAAAATTATATATTTCATTATCAAAGCGGTCGTCAGCCTTCCAAATTGCCACAGAACACTTTAAATCGCATATGCATCAGCCAGAGCAGTTTACTCAAACGCCGTTTCAAGAAGATGGTGGAAAAAATATATCCCAAAACACCTGAAAGGAGGGATTCGTCTGTCTATATTGGTAGTTACACCATGTTTCTATAGTAGATAGTTCTAATATTGAACCAATAAGCCTTAACATCTGGGCGGGAGGGAGAAAGTATAGTCAAAGCAGACATATGTCCACATACTATAACCAGGTATATCAACCTGGACCATCAACAGCCTCAGCAGACCGACAGCCAGCAGAATCTCAATAGGGAGAATGCCCAGAGATGTAACAAGCGTTGTATGCCCCGGGGGATAGCCTGTGCCTATACAGACTGATTATACTGTTATTGGTTCAGAAACAATTTAAATAGTTTGGGCTTGCTGAGAATTAAAGCGGTCGTTCTACGGGAAAAATCATTTTTTTTTTTACTGTGATTCGGGCGCTGTTAATATACCTAATGTTACACTCACCAGTCCTGTCTTTGCAGCCACGATTGTCCCGATTTTCAGTAAAAGGATGTTTTATAAAACGGAGAGATGGACGTTTTCATCTTGTGTGTGGGCACTCCTGAAGCCCACCACTGTATACTTCCGGGATGTACGCGTTGTGCTCAAATCGCGCGAGCCGCGCCGTCGACACTGCACAGTTGCCATCGCAACGGCCGGCGTCATAATGACCCGCCCCGTTGTGACGAGACACAACATGTTTCCTCACGCTTGCCGAGTCACGTGACCGGCGATATCTCGCGCGATTTGAGCACAGCGCGTCTCCTGGGATTGTCAGGACTCACTCCCAGGAGACATATCGCCGTCGGGGGAGAATACACATACACGCCCACTCCCCGCGGTGGATTGTGATTGACAGGGCATAAACGGAAGCAGAAAAGGGGTAAGGATGTAAAAAAAAACAAAAAAAAAACGTATTAGTTACTTTTAATGCCTAGCAGTTTGATTGAGATAAAGTCCAAATTTAGGGTGAACCTCCGCTTTAAGGACTGTCCAGCAGAAAAAATGCGTAGCAGAAGCCTATTATATGTTTGCCACTTTTTATGTTACAGAGCTGGAAAGTAGAACCAAATTGCAGTCTGAGTGGTGAATCTCCTAACCAGTAGGCATTACCAAATGGTGCTTTATTCAACAAATATTTTTATTGCTTCTGTAAAGAGACAGAACCTGTTATGGAGCACATATGAACATTGCACAGTGTAAATAACACCTTTTCACTGTACTAGAGGCTTTAGTCGCCCTGGGCCATGTGCTGTTCACAAAATGATATTCATAGGTGTTAATTCCCACCTGCAATGCACAATTTCGGAGGTCTGTATATTATGATTTTTGTTGGAATGCTAAAGCTTGGGATACTCAAGAGTTTTAGATTAATATTTTTACAAGGTGCAGCTGTTCTAATATTCACTGGGGGAGTCTAGTAAGGAAAAGCTTTGTCTTGAAGAGCTTTTTACAGTTAATTCTGAGAACCCAGGAGTATGTTGGTTAGGATGGGTGCCATTATGAGATTCGTTTTTTCTTAGGGACATAAAGAAATTGTTAAATGTTGAATAAAGCTTCTCTTGTACTTATCTTACCATAGCAAATATAAATGCATAGTGATTAAAGTGATTACAAATAGTGTTGCTCACGAATATTCGCATTGAGAATATTCGCTACGAATATTGCATATTCGAGTATTCGTGAATAACTCGAATATCGCGGCGAATATTCGCTATTTCGAATATTCGTATCTTTCAAATTTCGCAATAAATTTCGCAATAAATTTCGCAATAAATTTTGCATTCGCGAAATTTCGCAATACCGAAATTTCGCAATAGCGAAATTTCGCAATTTTTTTTTTTTATAAAATATAGCGAATATTCGTAAATATCGAATATTCGTGATATTTTATCCAAAAAAAAATAGCGAAATTTCGCAATCATTTTCGCTTTCGCATATGCGAAATTTCGCTTTTTTTTTAATAAAATATAGCGAATATTCGTAAATATCGAATATTCGTGATATTTTATAATAAAAAAAAAAAAAAATCGCGAAATTTCGCATTGGCGAAAATTCGCAAATTTTTTTTTTTCTTTTTATATCACGAATATTCGATATTAACGAATATTCGCGAATATTCTTTGAAATATTCGCGAAATATTGCGAAATCGAATATGGCGTATTCCGCTCATCACTAATTACAAAGTCTATTTTTTTTTTTTCAAATTAAAAGTAACAAACTTGTTATACTTTCCTCCTCTGTGCAGTTGGTTTTGCACAGAACAGCCCAGATCCTCCTCTTCTTGGGATCCTCTTTGGCTCTTCTGGCCTCTTCCTCCTGTTGAGTGCCCCCACAGCAAGCAGCTTTCTATGGGGGCATCTGAGCCACGTGACAACTCCCTGTGTCCATTTAAACACAGAGCTGTGGCCCCGCCCCTTTTTATTCTCATTGGCTGACTGACTTGATTTACAGCAGCGAGAGCCAATGGTGCCATGCTGCTGTCTTAGCCAATGAGGAGGGGCGTCCCGGAAGACCGAGACATTCCTACAACATTGCTGGAACTAGAGGGACCTCAGGTAAGTATTAGGGGGCTGAAGGGGCTGCTGCACATAGACGAATTTTTATCCTAATGCACAGAATGCATTAAAATAAAATAAAAACTCTGACTTTACAACCATTTTAACCACTTAAGGACCTTAGGAGTTTTTCAGATTTGGTGTTTGCAAGACTAAAACATTTTTTTCTGCTAGAAAATTACTTAAAACCCCCAAACATTATATATATTTTTTTCGAACACCCTAGAGAATAAAATAGTGGTCATTGCAATACTTTTTGTCACACCGTATTTGCGCAGCTGTCTTACAAGCGCACTTTTTTTGGAAAAAAATCACTTTTTTTAATAAAAAAATAAGACAACAATAAATTTGGCCCAATTTGTTTATATATTGTGAAAGATAATGTTACACCGAGTAAAATGATACCCAAACATGTCGTGCTTAAAAATTGCGCCCGCTCGTGGCATGGTGTCAAACTTTTACCCTTAAAAATCTCGACGTTTAAAAAATTCTATAGGTTCTATAGGTTGCATTTTTTGAGATACAGAGAAGGTCTAGGGCTAGAATTATTGCTCTCGCTCCAACGATCTCGGCGATACCTCACTTGTGTGATTTGAACACCGTTTTCATATGCAGGCGCTACTCGCGTATGCGTTCACCACTCTCCCTACATAAGTTTTACATGTATATCTAATGTCTTAATTTTTATATACAGTATTCTTTAGAATGTTCAGATTGTATTAGGATATTTTCTCTTCCTGTTCATCACTGCAGTGAAGCCTGGGCATACAGCTAAGATAGCTGATTTGAGGAAAGGCACACACCCCCCTCCTCATAGGTAGAGACTTTCAGAGCTGTTCGTTGAATGGTTCAGCACTCTGCTAATCTATTTATAGCATCCTCCCCAACACAAAATACAGGCTGCTTTTATCTCAGTTGACTGATAACTTCTCAGGAGTTATCAGGCTAATAACAGAAGAATGGAACAGGAGACAACTATGGGACATGGTGCTTTGAAGAGAGATACAGGAAGTAAACACTGCAGATATATGTGCCCAGCTCAAATTTCATAAATCGGGTTTACATCCACTTTAAACATAAAGCATAGTATCAAACATAGAAGTTCCACCATCTATGCATAGAAAACAGAATTTGCTAATGATTTTTTTTATAGCTTTTATAGCTTAAATTGATCTCATGTATCTCCATGTATATTTTAAATAAAAGCAGTGTACTCAAATGTTGCTGTTTTGTGCTAACTGGCGCTATTGAAAAATGTGGCAGCATCTTCACAAATTTCAAACCAAAGCATCTTATTTTTCATAAAAAAAAAAAAAAAAAATTAACACACCCACTGAACTAAAACATCAGGATAGGCTGCATTACAAATAATTAAGTTAACCACATTCAAACATTTTGTTGTTAAAGGGGTGGTTCCCCTAAAAAGAAACTTTTAACATTGCTTGTGTCTTCTTAATAACATTTAGAATCGGCTGGTAGTTTAAAAAAAAAACACCCGTACATACCATTTTCGGCATGTACTCTCACCATCGCTTCCGGGTCTGGCAGCCGGGGACAGGCATCCGATCGACGCATACAGCGCGTCACGAGATGCCGAAAGAAGCCGAACGTTGGTGCGGCTCTATACGGCGCATGCGCACCAACGTTCGGCTTCTTTCGGCATCTCGTGACGCGCTGTATGCGTTGATCGGATGCCTGTCAATGAAGCAGGCCCTCCCATCCCCGGCCGCCAGACCCGGAAGCGGCGGTGAGAGTAAATGCCGAAAATGGTATGTACGGGTTTTTTTTTTTAAACTACCAGCCGATTCTAAATGTTATTAAGAAGACACAGGCAATGTTAAAAGTTTCTTTTTAGGGGAACCTCCCCTTTAATGGATATATAGTCCTCTTTATAATTTTGACTTATTTCAATGAAAACAAAAATGCTAAAAATGGATGATAAGTGGTGAAATGGAAAAAGCGTTTAAAATCTGCCAAAAAAAAAGCTTTACAAGAACAAAAATTCACCAAAAAACTATGCTTACTGCTTTCGACTTTCTAGATGCCATTTGATTGCTTTTGTGTGGAAGTAAAGTGAACATTTTTCATTCTGTTTCTGTACTATTACATTCAAATGTAGTTGTACTGTACATACATGTTTTAGACCTGGGGTATCCAACCTACAGCCCAAGACTGCTATGAGTGTGTTTCAACAAAAAAAATGTTGATTTTTTTATATTTTTTTGCAAAAATTAATTTAGGCCTCTTTCACACAATCAGACCGTCTATCCATTTTTCATCCATCCATCCGTGCTACACAGATAGCACACACAAGGACAAAGCAAGGACTCAGCATGGACAAGTCACTCATTGAAAACTGCAATGCAGCATGGGAGGAGCAATGCTTTCTGGGTAATATCATCATAGCCACAGAAACTGCTGTAAACAGATCAAAACAGATGTAAATGGGTAAATTAGCGGGTGTAAACGGATGTTAACGGAACAAAAGATGGATGAAAATGGAGATTAACGGAATTTACGATGGATGAAGACGGATGAAGAAACAGATAAGAACTGATACGTTTTTAACATGGCTAAACTGACGGTGCCCGTGTGAATGAGGCCTTATGCCATGTACACACACGACCGTTTTTAATGGTCTAGGAAAAAACAACGTTTTTTTCGGCGTGATTCTTGTCAAGCCTGCCTTGCCTACACACGATCGTGAAAAAAAATGCTCGAGAAAAGCGCAGTGACGTACAACACGTACAATGGCACTATAAAGGGGAAGTACCATTCAGATGGTGCCACCCTTTGGGCTGCTTTTGCTGATTTTGTGTTAGTAAAAGTTTGGTGAGAGACGATTAGCGCTCTTCAGTCTTCGTGCTTTTCAGTCTGTTACAGCGTGACAAATTGCTATCTCCATTACGAACGCTAGTTTTACCAGAAATGAAAAATGCTCTGGAGCCTAGACACGAACGTTTTTAATGACCATTTAAAAAAAAAAATCATGTCATGAAAAACGGTCTGGGGGAACGTGGTTTTACACTTTGCAAACGAATGCGGCTGAAAAAAAAATTGACAGTGTTTCTTTACTGGAATTTTTTTTAAGTTTTATCTTCCCAAAGAAAAATATCCCACTCTTCATAATCATGTCTTATTCGTGTCATCAGTTTTCCACAGCACCAATATTTGTGAGCAACTATTTTGAAGAATGAAGCACGCGTAGGGCAAAATTAGAACCAAAATATCTGACCGTTTCCATCGGATATGTCAGCCGGACTGTTTGATCCGATGGCTGTACACACCATCGGATCAAATTCCCCGCCGGCGGACAGCGCGGTGACGTGGCGGTGACGTTGACGCCGCCACATCACCGCTACGTCACCGCCACAGGAAGTAAACACTTCCTTGCGCATGCGTCGGATCCATTCACAGGATACGACGCATGTGCGGGCAGATATGTCCGCTGGTTTGCCGTACTAACCAGCGGACATATCCGACGGGCAGCTCTCCAGCGGAAAAGTTCCAAAGCATGCTTTGAAACTTTTCCGCTGGAGAAATCCGGCCAAAACTGTCCGTTTGCCCCTACAGACGAGGGGATTTTTCCGCTGAAATGGTCCGTCGGATTTATTCCCTCGTGTGTACAAGGCCTTAGTGTGTTTTATGTGTGGCCCAAGACAGTTCATTTCCTTTCAATGTTGCCCCCCCATAGGCCAAAAGGTTGGACACCCCTGTAGTAAACAAAAAATATATATAATTTTTTTCAAAAGATCCATTTTCAAATCTTTAGAAGTCATAACTGTGTTAAATCCATTAATTATGTTTGTTAGTTTTCTCTAATGTGAATGGCAAGGCACCTGTCATGATTTTGCATTCCTGGTGCTGGATACACACAACAGAGAATTGGGTGAGAACAGAAGACAAGATGGGAATGAATGGTCTGGAATAGTGAAATAAAGAGAAGTAACACAGGGTGGGGTGTTGTTTCATGTCACATATAGGTCAGTAGTGGTCAATAATCACTCTTGTAGAATGTTAGAGTGAAATGAAAAGCAGTATAACACAACACTGTGCTCAAAGAAACACATCCACAGGTGTGGCACCTACCCAAAAACATCTCAGCTGATATGTTTTTCTTGGAATTCCTGGGGAAATTTTGTCAGGAGGACAGGTTCATGTGCACGAATGGAAAATCTATCTCTTGTTACAAGTAAATGAACTTGTTCTTACATTGACCCTCTTACAAAGAATCTGCATATACACTTGCGGTGTTACAAATTGGAACCTAGTTTTATTTTTTTGCTCTCTGTTCTCATGTTCTGTGCTTTTAATACTTGATAGTCTGGAGATCAGCCAATGCAACAAACTTGTAATCTTAACATAACATTGCATTATAAAAATGTATTCCGCTTGCGATTAAGGTACTATCATATTGGGAAAATTGCCCTGTCACCTGTAGTCATTGGACTCCCTGGCTGGTTTTAGTGAGAACAGAATGGGTGGTTGCCTAGGGCCTCAGACTCCAAGGGGGAAGGGGGGGGGGTGGTCCTCAATGGGAATGAATACAAAAAAAAAAGTTAGCAATGTTTATAGGAAATCAATGTCTGATTTGCAAGTCTTTGCACTTTTGTAAGTGTCAATCTTCGAGTCCCCCTACAGTACATTCTATGGTTCTTCCGCTAATCTCCAAGTTACTACTGGATACAGTAGTGATGTGTCAGCCCTTCGGGTGGAACCACAGCATGCCGAAGGAGACCAGACATCTAACACTGCAGACAGTATTTTGGAGAAAAGATCAGAGGACAGTGCAGTGTAATATAACATTTCTTCATATATGAATATTTTTTATTGTCATTTTGGGGTCTGAGTCAATATAATATACCTAAAAATTTCTGAGCAGGGCAGATTTTTTTTGCAGAAAAGCATGCTAAGTCTCTTCTGTGAAAAAAATAATAGTATTATCTTCCTCCTCACAGGATGTTTTAGAATGGGCATCGTGCATGTGCAATAGTTATTTTATCCTGGCCTGGACAGGCAAGATGGCCAAAGGCCCTAAACTTTAATAAACCGGGGAGAAGATGGCAGCTCTGGTGAGGAAGCTTGTGGACTTTGCATTGCTGAATGGAAGGTTAATAATGGAAGGCTTAGTTCTGCTTTAAAGGTACCCTCCAGTCACAGGGAGTACAGTCATCCCACTTAGGGCTTTAGCTTTAATTCAGCACTCTATGATTTATTTGTCTTTATTTTTTTAATATGTATTTTCCAGCAGTGCAGGTCTGATTGGTAGCTTTGGAGTTTTGAAGGCCCTTTGGAAACTTTTTTTTTGGTGGCTTTAAACAGAGCAGTCCTGATCCTCTTATTCTCGGGTCCCTCACCGGTGCTCTTGGCACCTCCCCACTGCTAAGTGCCCCCAGAGCAAGCAGATTCCAAGCCAAGGCTCTGCGTTTCCATTCACACATAAAGCTGTGGCTCGGCCTCGCCACCTATTTCTCTGCATTGGATCACTGCCTCTGATTGACAGCAGTAGGAGCCAATGCCTCCTGCTATCTCAGCCAGTGAGGAGGGAGAGTCCCAGAAGAGCCGAGGCTCTCAAGCACATCACTGGATCGAGATGGGGCTACGGTGAGTATTAGGGAGGCAGAGGAGGTTTTTTACCTTCATGCATAGAATGCATGGAGGTAAAAAACCTTGAGCCTTTAGAACCACTTAAAGTTTAAATATATCTCTCTGTAGCTGCAGGATCTCCTACTTTTTCCTGTGTGACTTGCCCAGTGGATCAAAGCAGCACATCTGCAACAGTCCAGATGACCACGTTTCGGAAAGTTCCTTTTTTGGAAAGCTACAACCCTCCCATTTTCATTATTGTTGGGTGCCTGGTTCCCCACTGTGCACTGTGAGGGGATAGGCATTCAACAGACTTGAAAATGTGTTGGATGCTGATGCTGATGTTTCTTCCCTGTAGCCTAGTTTACTGATCAAGAGACTGAAGATCCAAGGTGTGGGTGAATGGTTCCTTTTCTTTCATAGATAGCTCCTATTTTAGTTTGAATCTGAGTTGCTTTAACACCTTTCTTCTGTCTTCGGCTCGGTAGTTCATAAATTTCCAACAAGTTGAATCATTTATGGGAGTGATCAAGATAACTTATCACAGTTGCAAGCGCTTATTATCACCCCCTTTGGATAGACCTAGATGGACCATATTGCAGCCAAGCTTCGAATTTTATGGCCAACCTTATTTACGCTCAAAGTGGGTTTCTATTGTATTATTATACCTCCCTTTGTTTCACAGCCAGTTGGATTGTTGTACATGCCTGTGTGCGATGAAAATAGTACAAGGAAAGACAACATGTTAGCCAACGGGAATTTCAGAGGTTTTGGAACATAGTATAATATAGAAAAAAGAAGATCCCCTTTGGCTAAACAGCCTCTTATCTCATTTATTAGTGTCTGCATGTGTTTCACTGTCAGTTCCAAACTCTGTTCAAAAGAAGGCATTCCGCGACCTCTGCCAGAACTGGAAAGGCGAATTGCACTGGGACAATGTTTTATTTTGTTCTATTTGTATTTTGTATATGACTTGTTGCATTTTCGTCGCTATTACTCTCAAATCCTGAAAGGCTGAGAGATTTATTAAGTATTATGCGCCGGGAACAGAAAGGTTGCTTTAGGTAATTTAAAACACGTTAACAGTAGACATAAAATAAAATAACACACTCGGTGTTAAACATATTAGTTCTGTTTACATTAAGTATTATTCAATTTTTATAAAGTGATGTGGAGATGTTGCGCAGATGAATAAACACAGTTCGAGAAAATATATTATCTGTCATTGAGATACTCAAAGCCCGAGACCTGGTGATGTTAGTTTATATTCTAGGCAATGCATTCCGAGCAGGGACTGTGCTCAAGTGACCTTTTGTTGTACAGCGGGAAAGAATCACATTGCGTTAATGGAGTGACAGCTTCATCTACAAAGGTCCTTTTTTTAGGTTTATAATATATTTTACATGTACACTTTTTTTACCCTTCTGTCCTCCTTTTTCACATATTGTAATTTTTTTGTTATTGTGATCCCGCTCACAATTTTAAATGCTGTCTGCTGGGGGTCCTGTACACACAGAGGAAATCCTTGAGTGGCTACTACCTATCCATTGTCTACCATGGTGAAAATTGTGTATACAACAGGAAAGCAATGCATGCAGGATTTATTTCTGTAATGCAGTGTTTTATTTATGGAGGGAGGTGGCAACCATATTTCAGTACAAGTTGTTACATTCCTCTTGCAATGTATCTAAACCCAAAACCAAACAATTTAATGTACGGTATTCATAAAGTATTTAGGCCCCTTGATTTTTTTTTTTTGTTATGTTGCAGCCTAATACTAGAGTTGTTTAATTTTTTTTTTTTCTCATTAATCTATACTCAGTACTCCATAAGAGAAAACACATGTATGAAAAAAGAAAAACTGAAATATCACATTGGCATGAGTATTCTCCAAATTCTAAATGAATGTAGCCGTATTAGTGTACTTGCGACAGA
This sequence comes from Rana kukunoris, assembly GCA_029574335.1. Classification (NCBI taxonomy): domain Eukaryota; kingdom Metazoa; phylum Chordata; class Amphibia; order Anura; family Ranidae; genus Rana; species Rana kukunoris. The sequence goes on from CM056052.1 coordinate 74,301,219, forward strand.
GACAATTGAGTACTGTCCGTGTTACTTTTTTTATTTGCACTAAGGCCCCTTTCACATTGAGGCGTTTTTCATGCGGTACAGCGCTAAAAATAGCGCTGCTATACCGCATGAAAAATCATGCCCTGTAGTGTTCAATGTGAAAGCCCGAAGGCTTTCACACTGAAGCGGTGCGCTAGCAGGAACGCTCCAAAAGTCCTGCTAGCCGCATCTTTACCGCGGTATAGGAGCGGTGTGTTCACCGCTCCTATAGCGCGCCTTCCCATTGGAATCAATGGGAAACCGCGGCAATAGCGCGGTAATACCGCCCGCAACGCGGGCGGTATTAACCCTTTTTCGGCCGCTAGCGGGGGTTAAAACCTCACCGCTAGCGCCCGAATATCGCGGTAAACACGACGGTTAACATGCATGGGCCCTTGTGTAAAAGTGTCCTTTGTGCTACTAAAGGTGAATAATAAAATGTACCCAAGTAACAGAAAAAGTGATAAATATGAATAAAAACCAGCAGCAAAACCTAATGCCTTGTACACATGATCGGAATTTGCGATGGAAAAAGTCAGGTGGACTTTTTCTATCGGATTTTCCGATCGTGTGTAGCCTCACCTGAGTTTTTTCATCGGAAATTCTGATGAATTCCATCGGAGTTTAGATATAGAACGTATTCTATTTTTCTCAGATGGAATTCTGATGAGATTTGGCCTGGCAAAAGCCTGACCGTGTGTACGTGGAATTAGAGTGTTCACAATACACAAAATAGAAATAAATATAAAAAGTGATCTTGCTCAGTGATAAATAGTCAATTAAACACTAAATAAAAATCCCAAAGGGATTAGTATTTTGAATAAATTGCAAAATATATGAAATAAAGTGCAAAATATGTTGTATATAAAAATCCAAAAAGATCCCAAAGGGGCCCTTGATTAAGGGGATATACCCTAAAAGCTTGTTCTGTGTGTGAACCAACCTTAAATCTATACTCTTTCTAGATGCAGCTTTTCAGATTGGTGAACCTCTCTGACGTCCTTTTTATATCCAGTCATGTTACTGACCTGTTGCCAATTGTCCTAATTAGTTGGAAAATGTTCTTCCTGCTTAGAACCACTTAACCACTTAAGCCCCGGACCAATATGCTGCTAAATGCCCAGAGGCGTGTTTACAATTCGGCACTGCGCCGCTTTAACAGACAATTGCGCGGTCGTGCGACGTGGCTCCCAAACAAAATTTGCATCCTTTTCTTCCCACAAATAGAGCTTTCTTTTGATGGTATTTGATTACCTCTGCAATTTTTATTTTTTGCGCTATAAACAAAAATAGAGCAACATTTTTGAAAAAAAATCGAACAAATTAAAATTTAGTCAAACATTTAGTAAAAAAAAATGCAATAAAAAAAAAATTAGCTACCTAGCGGCAACAGTGACACTAATACAGCGATCAGAAAAATGATCGCTTAGTGACACTGGCAATAGGGGGTGAAAGGGTTAACTAGGGCGGTGATCAAGAGGTTAAAACTTTATTAGGGGGGGGTACGGGGCTACCCTGGACCTAACACTAACTGCCTGTCACACTAACTGTCACACTGACACTAAATGCAGTGATCAGTAAATATATGATCACTGCATTCAGTGACACTGTGACAGGGGGGTGGGGGGGTGATCGGAAGGGGTTAAATGTGCCTATGTGTGTGGTGTCAGTGTAGTGTTGGTGCGACTTACTGTGTGAGTGTTCTCTCCTCTCGGCGGATTAAAATTACCACCGAGAGGAGAGCTGACATCACTTCCTCTGCCAGTGTTTACATTACACAGGCAGAGGAAGTGACACAGGGGGAGGACGCGCATTGGCTGGAAACGATCCGGAGGGGGCAGACAAAAACCAACCGCCCCCTCATCCCGGATCGCTCGCACAGCCACGGGAACAGCCGCATCTACCGGGGGGGGGTCCCGATCGGACCCCCAACCCACGTCTAGGCAGGGACGTACAGGTACGTCAATGTGCCTGTACGTGCCATTCTGCCAACGTAAATGTACATGCGGCGGTCCTTAAGGGGTTAAAGGATCACTAAAGGAATCTTTTTTTAAGATATATAGCTTCCTTTACCTTACTGCAGTCCTGGTTTCATGTCCTCATTGTTCGTTTTTGCTCTGATGTTGCTGTAATTCTGCTCTGTTCTGGACACTTCCTGGTTGTCGGTTTCCTGATGACCACAGTACTGGGAGATTCTAGTTTTGTTTTCCTAACCATCACTCTCTATGGCACTGTCCAGCATAGAGGCATTAAATTACATGCAAAAACTAAGCTAGATGCAAAACGAAAGTGAAACTACAGGTACATTATATGATTGATTTTTATCTGTTTTTAATTGTTTTTAAAAGGAATCGGTTAACTATTATGGGCCAGATTCTCAAAAGAATTACGCCGGTGTATCTACAGATACACCGGCCTAATTCGAATATCCCGCCGGCGTACCATTGTTTTGTATTCTCAAAACAAGATACGCCAGAATTAGGCTAGGATCCGACTGGCGTAAGTCACTTACACCGTCGGATCCTAAATGCAATAATACGCCGGCCGCTAGGTGGCTTTTACGTCGATTTCAGCGTCGAATATGCAAATGAGCCGATATACGCCAAATCCCGAACGTTTTTGCGTTCGCCGTAGTTTCCGTAGTTTCCGTAAGCATAAGGTTACTCCTGCTATATGAGGGGTAACCTTGCGTAGGTCCAGCGTATGCCATGTTAAGTATGGCCGTCGGGATAGCATCGGGTTTTTCTGTCGTTTCCGTTGTTTACGTAACTTGTCGCGAATAGGGCTGTGTGTTAATTACGTTAACATCGCGACCAATGTATTTTCAGGGGACTACGGAGCATGCGCACTGGGCTACGTTTACGGCTGGCGCATGCGCAGTTCATTTGGCGCGGGGGCGCGCCTAATTTAAATACAAGCCGCCCCCTTTGATTTACGCGGGGATACGCCGGGCCATTTATACTACGCCGCCGCAAATTACGGAGCAAGTGCTTGGAGAATGCGGCACTTGCTCCTGTAAGTTGCGGCGGCTTAGTGTAAATAGGATACGCTACACCCTGCTCTACGAGAATCTGGCCCTATGTCTCTATACCCTGTAAACTGTCATTTCAGCAAAAAAATAAAAAATTCCTTTAGTGTCCCTTTAAGCCTCGTACACACGATTGGATTTCCATCGGACAAATCTGTGGAATTTTGTGTGAAGGGCATTGGCCGTGAACTTGGTATGCATACGGACGGCAGAACATTTTCAGCCAACATACACAAAATTATGTGGTTTTTCAGCTCTTTAGCGCCACCCTTTGGGCAACTTCTGCTAATGTTGGGCTATTGGTTCGGAGCATGCGTGTTTGTACTTTGGATTTTTTCTGACAGATTTGTGTACACATGATTGGATAATCTGACAAGACACGTTTATTGTTGGAAAATTTGAAAGCATGCTATAAAACATTTGTTGTCAGAAATTCCGACGACAATTGTCCGATGGAGCGTACAAACGGTTGCATTTGCCGACAAAACCCCTGCTATCACACATTTGTTGTCAGAAAATCCAATCGTGTGTACGAGGCTTTTTTACTTTGCAAGGCTTTTTGTTGCCCTGTCCCAACTTTTTTGAAATGTGCTGCTGCCAATTATTTCCTTCTCTTGTCCTAAAATGGTAATTTTTTCTTAGTTTAAACATTAGATATGTTTTCTATTTTTTATTGTGAAAAAAAAATATGGATTTATGAAATTTGCAGATCATTGCATTCTGTTTTTCAACATCCCAACTTTGATGGCATTGAGGTTGTATTTTCCTTTATTGCTACACTTTGTTTAACCACTTTAGCCCCAGGAGTTTTGGCTGCTCAATGACCGGATTATTTTTTGTGATACGGTACTGCGTCACTTTAACTGACAATTGACGTTGTACCCAAACAAAATAGAGACTTATTTTAGTGGTATCTCTGCGGTTTTTATTTTTTGCGCTATAAACAAAAAAAGAGCGACTATTTTGAAAAAAACACAATATTTTTTGCTATATTAAATATCGCCAATTTAAAAAACCAAAAACACATTTTTTCTCAGTTTAGGCCGATATGTTTTCTTATACATATTTTTTGTAATAAAAATCGCAGTAACCATATATTGATTGGTCTGCGCAAAAGTTATAGGCCCAGATTCAGGTACATCTGCGCATTATTGGACCGGCGTAGCGCACCGCCTTTACGTTAGACTTGCGCAATTTTGCGGCGTAATCCCCCTATTCTCGTAGCTTTTGCGCAGGAAATTGCGCATGCGTAACGTTTTTCCCGAGGCGTAAGGAGTAATACAAATTGGGAAGGACGTGGGTGTGTTACATTGAAATGAGCCGTGACCCCATTCAAATGAAGGGCCGGCCGGCTCGCGCATGCACGCTTGAAGGAGACCATGGTCAGCTCCGCTGTGCGCATGCTCACAACTCGGGAGCGGCGCAATCAGTGAAAATGGAAATGGACTAGGGCAACGTTGTGAACTACGCAAACAGCATAAATAGACACACACAAATGCTCTCGAGGCCGCAGACGAAGGAGAATCTTGTCTTCTGGTTTTGTTGGACCTAAGCGCAGCTTTCGACACTGTAGACCACAAGCTTTTATTGACTCGGCTAGCTGAAGTAGCCAAAGTCACAGAAAGCGATCTATCTTGGTTCTCCTCTTTTTTGGAAAACCGGTCGCAAATAGTGAAGCTAGGACCTTTCACTTCTGAAAAACGCACGGTGTCATGCGGAGTCCCTCAAGGATCCCCCCTGTCGCCGGTGTTGTTCAACATTTATCTTCGTCCTCTTTTTGAAATTATTAGCAGTCAAAAACTGCTTTATCACTCATACGCAGACGATACGCAACTGTATTTCCGCATTTGCAATAAAAAGGATCACCACCTCAATCTAGAGACATGCCTCTCTTTGATAGAGGACTGGATGACAAAGAGTTATCTTAAACTCAACGGAGCGAAAACAGAACTTCTCCTGTTTCACGCCAAGCGTAAGAATCTACCTGCAACAACTTGGAGTCCCCCACCCATTCTAGGGAAAATCATCACCCCCTGTGCCAAAGTCAAAAGTCTCGGGGTCATTTTCGACTCCTACATGACAATGGACGCACAAATAGGGTCAGTTGTCAGCGGATCTCACCATCTGCTGCGCCTACTACGTAGACTCATCCCTTTTATTCCCAAAGAAGACATTGCGGTCGTGGTGGGAGCAATTGTGAACTCCAGATTGGACTATGCAAATGCCCTTTACCTCGGACTCCCTAAGTACCAAATCGCTCGTCTACAAGTCGTTCAAAATACGGCCGCCAGACTTGTGACTGGGAAAAAAACCCTGGGAATCAATCTCACCTTCACTGAGATCCCTTCACTGGCTGCCAGTAAAAGACAGAATCACTTTTAAAGCACTCTGTCTAACGCATAGATGTATTAATGGGAATGCTCCCCATTATTTATGCGAAAAAATAAAAGCTCATAATCCCAATCGCGTCCTGCGATCCACCAATCAAAATCTACTCCAGATACCGAAAGCCAACTACAGGTCCAAAGGAGATAGAAGATTCGCGGTCCAGGGTCCCAGACTATGGAACGCTTTACCAACCAGCATTCGGTTGGAGGAGAACCACTTAGCCTTCAGGAGAAAGATCAAGACTCATCTCTTTTGATACCAAAGGAGACAGGAACAACAAGCGCCCAGAGGCGATTTAGTTCGCATGTGCCGCGCTATATAAGTTTTCATTCATTCATTCATTCACAAACGCACTTGCATTGCAAAAGTACATCCCTTTGTCCCTTCCCATTTAACCAAGTGCTTTTGTCCTGTTGTTCGTTGCGGTGTGTTTTGTAGTTGTCAGATTAGTGTTCTGTGTGATCAAGTGTTTGTTAGTAGATCTTTGAAAGTGTTTTTTGATAAGTGTTTGAGAGACTGTTTGTTTGATTGATATATTTCTGTTCGTTTGTTTTCCTGCTGTATTTGTGTTTTGTTTTTTTGTGACTGTTTCTTGCTGAGTAGTTTTCTCTTTGTGTGTGTTCTTGCTTGATTGGTTGTGCTTGTTTGTGTGAGTGAATTTTGCTGACTGGGAGTGAATTTTTTGGGAAGTATGACAGAGAGAAAGAGAAAGCTCAATTTTACAGTTGGGGAAAAACAAATTCTTGCCCGGGCCATTAGCGAGTATGGGCGTTTCCTCCACGGCCCAGACAGTGCCAACACCACCCCGGCCAGGAGGAGGGAGATTTTGGATAGGATCACTGAGCAGGTCAATTCAGCGGGGCAGGGGGAGACACGGACCCGGTCTGGGATTGACAAAAAAATCAATGACCTCCGGCGTCTGGTCAAACAGAAGCTGGCCAGAATGCATGCCCATGCCAGGGGCACAGGAGGGGGCCCACCATGCCGTATTAGGCTGACAGCGGAGGAGCGTGCGGTGGCCCTGACCTTTCATCGGCATGAATTTGAGGGCCTGCCCGGCTTTGACTCAAGTCCGGAGCCCGTGGTGCCAGGTAAGTATTTTTTTTAATATCAGGTGTGTAGCATGTGTGGGGGAGGGGGTGAAAGGGAATATGTGGCAAGTGTGTGGATCCTCCAACCTGTGAATGTTTTGTGTCATCCACAGATGTGCAGGAGGGTGCAGGGCCATCTGGCCTGACCGCACCAACCCCAGGACAGCAGCCTAATGAGGCCCCCCCAACAAGGCCGGAGTCCGCGGAGGAGGTTCAAGAGGAGGAGGAGAATCATGAGGAGGAGGAGTCCATATCAGGCACTGGACGTTTGGTTTTTGAGGACTCTTCCCCTCTGGCTCCCTAAGGGGGACCCCTCCCCCTCCTCCCCCAACATGGCTCCCCTCACAAGGGCCTCCCCTTCTCCCCAGCCACAAGCATCAGCTGGAGGCAGGATTTTATCCCAGAACACCAGGGGGGTGGCCGATATCCTGCCCGCCACTCTGAGAAGGGACCAGTTCCTCCAGACCCGCCATCTGGGACAGGTCAGCCAGACATTGGTGCGGATGGAGGAGAGCCTGTCCTCCATCAAGGATACGCCGGGGAACCTGGACTCCCACTCCCGGGCTTTCACAACCTGCCTAAACGAACTGCAGACGACATCAGCAGGCGTTGGGCAGGATGTGAGGGCCCTTACCCAGGCTATCCAGGCCAACACGGCAAAACACTTGGTGCTGCCCTGGACAGAATAGCCGTGGCCTTGGAGGGCAGGCCGCCAGGTGGGCAGAGATCAGGGGCTGCTCCTCCTTCCCCGGTTTTACCCCTCCCCCATGAGTCTCCCCTGAGAAGCCGGGGCCGTGGCCGGGGGCGCCCCAGGCGTGGCTCACGCAAGGGGCAATAATTTGTTTTTCCCCCTTTTTTTTTTTTTGCTGGAAAGTTTTTGCTTTTGCAGGTAATTTTTTTTTTTGGGTTGTGAATGCTGTTTGAATGTGGGGGTGACATTCCTGCCGGAAAAGGGGTGTCACCCTCAATTTTGGTGGAGAAGGGTTCCCCAGGACCAGGGAGAAGTGATCCCCAGGTCCGTGTGAATGGTGTATGACATAATTGGAGCCTTGGCGTGGCGTTGCTGCTCACAAGTCCAGCATGGTGGACTGGGGCCAATCCAATTTGATGTGGATGTGGGGTGTGTGTGCTAGGGACCACAGTGGTGTGCATGCATGCATTCTCATTGTGCCATGATTAATGTGTATGTTTAACGTGCAAAGATGCCCAATGTGAGCTGTCTCCTGGCTGCTCTTCCCTCAGAAGACGGGTTAACCTCGGTTAGGGGGGGATTGTCTGGTTCAGGGGTCAGGTCATCACGTAGGGCTATCTGCAGGCCCTTTCTTACTGCGAAGTTGTGCAGCATGCAACATGCACCGATGATCTGGCACACAAAGTTTGGGGAATACAAGAGGGTACCCCCAGACTTATCCAGGCATCGGAAACGTGACTTTAGTAGGCCAAAGGTGCGCTCCACCACTGCTCGTGTTTGGGCATGTGCTTGATTGTATCTTTCCTCTCCTGGAGTTTGGGGGTTCCGGATAGGAGTCATGAGATGGGGTCCCAGTGGATATGCAGAGTCACCTGTAAGGGAAAAGACAGGAGGATGTTAGTCATGCATGTGCCCCTTGTGATGTGTGCATCATGGGAGGGGATAGTCATGCCTGCCACCCATGTCACTCACCAACCAGCCAGGTGTCCCCATACACGTTCTGTTCGAATTCCATTCGGATGTGGCATTGATTGTATATGTAGCTGTCATGGCTGGACCCTGGGTGTTTGGCACGGACGTGCCATATGAGGCCTTGGGCATCGACTATCACCTGTACATTGATGGAATGCCAATGCTTCCGATTGCGGTACATGTGCTCTGTCTCCTGGGGGGGCTGGAGTGCCACATGTGTGCAATCAATGGCCCCCACAGTGCGTGGGAATCTGGCAATTCTGTAGAAATCTGTCATTGCCTTCAGCCGCAGGTCCTCAGTGGTGGGTTTGATGATTTGGTTGGCCATGCGTCTGAGGATTGCAGGGACAACCTGGTGCACACATCTGCTCATGGAGGATTGTGACATCCCAGCCACCACTCCACTTGTTCTTTGAAAAGAGCCACTGGCAAGGACATGGAGTGTTGCCATGACCTTGACCAGTGGCTGCACTGCATGTGAGCGTTGTGTTCGGCTGGTGATGTCCTCCTGCAGGGTTGTGGTTAATTCCAGGATGACATGAGGGGTGAATCTGAAGATGCGAAACACCTCAGAATCACTCATGCCAAACAGGTCTATGCGGGTGCGGTATATCCTCTCCCGTGCCATCCTCCGTGCCATCCTCCGTGCCCTCATCCTTCTTTGTTCATCTAAAGTCAGTAGTATAGCTATGCGCGACGATGCCCCTGGCATGTTGGCATACAGATTGTTGTGCAACACGTGTGACTGCTGAGCTCCTCACTAACAGTGTTGCTTTATCTAACAAGTAGACTTTTTTTCTCTTTTTAGACCAGCTTTTATATGGTCTAATTTTAGACAGGACATTTTGCTGTTGCGCACACTGCGTCGCCTGCGCTGCCCCAACGTTCTTTTGTGGATCCCCGTAAGTCCCTCATTAGCATATTTGACTAGCAAATCAATGGTCTGTCTAGCGCACTTTTGCGCGGACGGATGCGCCAGTCTAACGAAATTACGCGGGACAAAAAAAAATAGATTTTTTGCGTATCTCGTTCTGGGGATGCCGTGCATCGAAACGCATGCGCACATTTCGACTTACGCACGCGCATCTCCTGTTGCGCAGGCGTAATCGCTCTGTGAATCTGGGCCATAGCGTCTACAAAATAGGGGATAAATTTATGTCATTTTTATTATTATTATTTTTTTTCTAGTAATGGTGGTGATCTGCGATTTTTATCGGTACTGCGACATTATGATGGTGCCAACCTGCCACAGTAGAATGACGGTGGCAGGTCGCCAAGTGGTTAATGAGTGTGACTCTCCTGGTATCCCATGACTGGTGCAAATTTCTCAGGATGGCGAGTGGAGGAGGATTGGTAAAAATTGGTGGTCCTCTTATCTTAATAAAAAAACTACAAGCCAGGGTCTTTTAAATCAATAATACATTCTTATGCCACGTACACCCGATCAGAATTTCCGATGGAAAAAGTCAGGTGTGTGTAGCCCCATCAGAGTTTTTTCATTGGAAATTCCGATGAATTCCATCAGAGTTTAGATATAAAACATGTTCTATTTTTCTCTGATGGAATTCCGATGTGATTTGGCTGGGCAAAAGCCTGATCGTGTGTACGGGGCATAAGTGATCCCTAATAATGTGAAACACCCCCGATTCTCCTGGTGGCTAGAGACCGTATTATCTAGTTTGCCTAGGTTTCAAGTAAAACAAGCTCTGGAGCAGCATTTTAATGTTTTTCTTTTTTCGGGGCACGTAAAACGTTTTTTTGTTTTTTATTTAGAATGACAAGTGTCTTTCTGATTTAAAGGATCACTAAAGGAATTTTTTTTTTTTTAGCTAAATAGCTTCCTTTACCTTATTGCAGTACTGGTTTCATGTCCTTATTGTTCGTTTTTGCTTTGAAGTTGCTGTAATCCCGCTCTGTTCTCCATACTTCCTGCTTGTCTGTTTCCTTATAACCACCATAATGGGAGCTTTCTCACGATGGTTTAAGCTGTCATTACTGTGTGTCTAAAACTTCCCAGAACCAATCAGATTCATTTTAAAAACAAAACACTGTCCTGGATGTGTTTGTTTTTGTTCTGTGTGTCTATTTCTACTTTGCAGAAACATGAAGCCAGTTCAAAAGTGAAACTAACCTGCAGGCACATTATATGATTGATTTGTATCTATTTTTAATCATTTTGAAAAGGAATCAGTTAACTTTTATGTCTTTATACCCTGTAAACAGTCATTTCAGCAAAAAAAATGTTTTCCTTTAGTGACCCTTTAAGTAAGTTTTAATGACGTCCCATTTTGGACCTAAGGTTTTATCTCACAAATGGAAGAGTGGTCAAACATTCCCATAGACACATTCCTAAACCTTGTGGGGACATTCTTCCCAGAAGATTTGAAGCTGTTAGGCCGCGTACACTCGATCAAATTTATCTGCTGGAAACGGTCCGACGGACCGTTTCAGCAGACAAATTTGATCGCGTGTACGGGTGGACAGACAGGTTTTTCCAGCAGACAAATTTTAAAGCATGCTTTAAAATCTGTCTGCTGGGAACCTGTCCGTCCGACATGTCTGCTGGTTAGTACACTAGCCAGCGGACATATCTGCCCGCACATGCGTCGAATGGATTTGACGCATACGTGGAAGTTTTTTACTTCCTGGTGCAGTGACGTGGCGGCATCAACGTCACCGCCACGTCACCGCGTTGTCTGCCGGTGGGGATTTTGGTTTGACCGTGTGTACACGGTCAAACCAAAATAGCCCAGCAGACAAATCCGATCAAATCGGTCTGTCAGATTTATTTAGTGTGTGTTAGTTATAGCTGCAAAGGATGGGCCAACTCATTATTAAAATTAGAAGAAATGGCCGCCCACCACTGAAATTAGGAGAAATGGCCGCACACCACTGAAATTAGAAGAAATGGCCGCACACTAGACATGTGCAGACTGGAATATTTTGTGTCTTTTTTCATTTTCGTTTGGAAAATACATTTATTTAGTTACTCCCGAAAATCTTTTTGATTTATGTTGCATTCGTCGGGAACGTTTTTGTTTCGAAAACAAGGATTTTCGATGCTTCGTCAAATTTTCGTTATTCAATTCCTACCTATATTCACTGTATTCACTGAATACAGTAAATAGGTAGGAATTGAACGCCGAAAATTCGACAAAGCATCAAAAATCGTCGAATTTTCGACGTTCAATTTCTACCTATTTACTGTATTCAGAACGAGGATTTTCAATGCTTTGTCGAATTGAACGACGAAAATTTGACGTAGCATCGAAAATCGGCGGATCTGAACGGTTTTCGTTTCTTGCGCTTTCGTTTTCGTTCATTAAAACGATAACGAAAATACCCGATTTTCAGACGAAAATGCATTCTAACGAAAACTAATGCACATGTCTACCGCACACCACTGAAATTAGAGAAATGGCCGCACACCACTGAAATTAGAAGAAATTACCGCAGACTACTGAAATTAGAAGAAATGGCCGCACACCACTGAAATTAGAAGAAATGGCCGCACACCACTGAAATGAGAAGAAATGGCCGCACACCACTGAAATTAGAAGAAATGGCCGCACACCACTGAAATTAGAAGAATTGGCCGCACACCACTGAAATTAGAAGAAATGGCCGCACACTACTGAAATTAGGAGAAATGTCCGCACACCACTGAAATTAGAACAAATGGCCGCACACCACTGAAATGAGAAGAAATGGTCGCACACCACTGAAATTAGAAGAAATGGCCGCACACCACTGAAATTAGAAGAAATGGCCGCACACCACTGAAATGAGAAGAAATGGCCGCACACCACTGAAATTAGAAGAAATGGCCGCACACCACTGAAATTAGAAGAATTGGCCGCAGACCACTGAAATTAGAAGAAATGGCCGCACACTACTGAAATTAGGAGAAATGTCCGCACACCACTGAAATTAGAAGAAATGGTCGCACACCTGTGTTTTTGGGATGTCCAAATAAAAAGGATTTTGATCTACAGTGGTTTTTTCTAGTTTCATTGTGTGCACCTACTGGATCACTAGGCTTCCTGGTCTCACCTGAAGCAGCGGGTGTGTCTTTTTCTATTGCAACTCAATATTGAGCCGTACAGACTGACTGGGATGCCATTAAAGTTCATGTAAAGGCCGGTGTCCCAATACAGTACTTTTGACAATATAGTACATTCTAATAGCATTAGTGTTGTATTTATTGCAGAATGAAGCATCCATAGTCTAGCAGCTGTTTTGGTGGCAAATACACTACATAGTACGATGCACTGTTATACTCTACTGCAGAGGTCCTGGCAACTGAGCAGCAGCTGAACTATGAACAGCCCGAAATGGATGCCTTACCCTGCAATTAATACATCACCACATTTCTTCATTTGACACACTATGCCAGCAGAACTGAGAGAACATGAATTAGCTGTAAGCAGGATGATCTTTGCATAGCTCATTGCTTTCAAATGTGTCCAAATCTGACTTTATAATTTTTTTTATTTTTTTTTTGTAGAGCAGATTTAACTTTAGCCCCAACTTTGCCTGTCTACTTCACGGCAGCCAAACATCTGATTCAAGGATGTTGTTGCTTCTTTTGTTTTTTAGGTTGCCAGCTGACAGATTTTTTATTTATGTTTTAATCCAAAGAAACATGCTGTCTTGGAAAATTCATTAAAGCGGAGTTCCACCCCAAAATGGAACTGACGCTTTAAGTGACAGTGACCCCCTGACATTCAAATTTTTTTATATTTGTTATATGCTTGTTATATTTTTTCTACAACAGTTCATCAACCCCTTCATGCCCACTTCGACAAGGATTGGCGATCACTGCTGTAGTGGTTACATGATCAGAACCCGGTCCCGCTGGCTACCGATCTGTAGCTATCTGTAATAGTTTGGTCTTTGCATCGAGAGCGGACTATCCACACGTAAACAGCAGCCACCCAGAAATGCATACGTGCAGCATGTGGGCATTGAAGCCCATGCCTTTGACATATGTTTTGGGGCACTGTAAAGGGATTAGAGAGAAAGTAAACCCTTTTTTCAAAAACACCCTGCAAGGCAACGGCATAATGAGCTAGTATGTATAGCATACTAGCTCATTATAAAGTACTTACCTGAGATCGAAGCCCTAGCAGCGGTGCTCGGTCACATCCGCTGCCAGCGCCATCTCTCCACAAGTGACTTCCGCATATCGAGGCTCCGGCGATGACGTCACTCCCGCGCATGCGCGCGGGTGCCGCCACTAACGGCATGATCGCCCTTAGTCATGGCACGCTTAGTACCATGACTAAAGTTGTCTGTAAGGGTTTACAACCAATTTAAAGCTGAAGTTTAGGTATGCATATTTTTGCAGAGACACATTGGTTCAAGTTGGACTAATGTAGGTATGCATTTGGCATAGCTAAAAATCACTAAATTTATTAGTGACATCATCACTATGCTGTACATAAACTGTGGAGAGAAGAGGGCTGTGACAGGGGCCCAGAAGCTCCACCTAGTAAAGCTGTCTGGAGACAAGACCAGTCACCCTGTTCAAGACGAGAGAGTAGCAGTGACTGGTCTTTACTGCAGAAAGCTCCTGCACAGAGGTAAAGCCTTGTGCTGGATTTCCACAAAGGTCTGGAAGAAATACACAAACGAACAAGACTAAACTGATGATATATATGACTCTTGTATTTAGACAATATTTGCTTATCAAAGTTCAGCTATAAAGGTATTATGCAACCACAATAAGAACCACACAATTTATATTAAACAGAAAGTGTTACTAAACCCACAACAGTAAAATCAGTCTGTATATGCAGTAAAGCATGCTCTGCATTGTGAAAAAAGACTGTTTAATCATGTCTTCTCTGATCCTCACATTCTTCCACAGTCCACAACCCATTTCCTGATAGAATAGAGCCTTGGGGACACTCTGCACATGCTCAGTTTGGTTTGTATTACTACATTATTATTTTTTTGAGAGTGCATGTGATCAGCACAGGACCAATTAGCACTGTCCAGACAGAGCGTCAGGGGTCATACAGCCTCATAGGACAGTCAGCGTAGAATGAAAACTTCTCCACAAGCTTTAACCTGACTCTGAAGTCATAAGACTGTTGTACTGCTGATGAGAAAATGTAATTAGCAGTTTATATTTACTAAAATAATTAATTTTCCATGTTCTGTGCACTGCGGTATACCAGATATAGTGAATGCAGGCTTCAGGGTTTAGTACCTCTTTAACATATGAATTTATGATCCACAGGTAATTTTCTTTATGTTTCTTCTTAGTTTATTTGTAAACTTGATGTCATATTTCTGATACAACTGAAAAACTGTTCTTGATGCTATGTAATTTTTGCTTATTTCTTATAAAAAAAAAAAAAAAGAGCTTCTAAAGTTAAAGTGTATTTATGGTCAAAATGTAAAATCGTATATTAATTTCCACATTTACAGTATTTCAACTATTTCTAGCCTACTCCTATTATTCAGAATGATCTTGAAATTTGTAAAACTTTTTATAAGAAGGTTCTAGCCCAGGATTCAGTGAGACAAATTGTTCTGGAGGGCAGAGGGTTCTGCTGTGCTCTCTCTTTAGATAACTCATAGTCCTTTGTGAATCTGTTACCATTTATTAGATGTTTTTTTGTAAAACAATATTGTATTTACATGGTAAAAAAATACCAGTATATAAAAACATCAGTTTAAAAACGTATAACCCTTAAACAAAATTATAATAAAATAATAAAATCTAATAAAATAAACCCCAAACCATTCTAGTTCCCCTATAAATATAAATACAGTGCCTTGCGAAAGTATTCGGTCCCCTTGAACTTCGCGACCTTTTGCCACATTTCAGGCTTCAAACATAAAGATATAAAACTTTAATTTTTTGTGAAGAATCAACAAGTGGGACACAATCATGAAGTGGAATGAAATGTATTGGATATTTCAAACTTTGTTAACAAATTAAAAACTGAAAAATTGGGTGTGCAAAATTATTCAGCCCCTTTACTTTCAGTGCAGCAAACTCTCTCCAGAAGTTCAGTGCGGATCTCTGAATGATCCAATGTTGACCTAAATGACTAATGATGATAAATAGAATCCACCTGTGTGTAATCAAGTCTCTGTATAAATGCACCTGCACTGTGATAGTGTCAGAGGTCCGTTTAAAGCGCAGAGAGCATCATGAAGAACAAGGAACACACCAGGCACGTCCGAGATACTGTTGTGGAGAAGTTTAAAGCCAGATTTGGATACAAAAAGATTTCCCAAGCTTTAAACATCCCAAGGAGCACTGTGCAAGCGATAATATTGAAATGGAAGGAGTATGAGACCACTGCAAATCTATGAAACTTTCAGCTCATACAAGGAGAAGACTGATCAGAGATGCAGCCAAGAGGCCCAAGATCACTCTGGATGAACTTCAGAGATCTACAGCTGAGGTGGGAGACTCTGTCCGTAGGACAACAATCAGTCGTGTACTGCACAAATCTGGCCTTTATGGAAGAGTGGCAAGAAGAAAGCCATTTCTTAAAGATATCCATAAAAAGTGTCGTTTAAAGTTTGCCACAAGCCACCTGGGAGACACACCAAACATGTGGAAGAAGGTGCTCTGGTCAGATGAAACCAAAATCGAACTTTTTGGCAACAATGCAAAACTTTATGTTTGGCGTAAAAGTAACACAGCAACACACCTCATCACCCTGAACACACCATCCCCACTGTCAAACATGGTGGTGGCAGCATCATGGTTTGGGCCTGCTTTTCTTCAGCAGGGACAGGGAAGATGGTTAAAATTGATGGGAAGATGGATGGAGCCAAATACAGGATCATTCTGGAAGAAAACCTGATGGAGTCTGCAAAAGACCTGAGACTGGGACGGAGATTTGTCTTCCAACAAGACAATGATCCAAAACATAAAACAAAATCTACAATGGAATGATTCACAAATAAAATATCCAGGTGTTAGAATGGCCAAGTCAAAGTCCAGACCTGAATCCAATAGAGAATCTGTAGAAAGAACTGAAAACTGCTATTAACAAACGCTCTCCATCCAACCTCACTGAGCTCGAGCTGTTATGCAAGGAGGAATGGGCAAAAATTTCAGTCTCTCGATGTGCAAAACTGATAGAGACATACCCCAAGCGACTTACAGCTGTAATCGCAGCAAAAGGTGGCACTACAAAGTATTAACTTAAGGGGGCTGAATAATTTTGCACGCCCAATTTTTCAGTTTTGTATTTGTTAACAAAGTTTGAAATATCCAATAAATTTCGTTCCACTTCATGATTGTGTCCCACTTATTGATTCTTCACAAAAAATTACAGTTTTATATCTTTATATTTGAAGCCTGAAATGTGGCAAAAGGTCGCAAAGTTCAAGGGGGCCGAATACTTTCGCAAGGCACTGTATACGCATTTGCATTATTTGACAATCCTCTCCCTTCTAGACTGTAAGCTCTAACGAGCAGAGCCCTCTAATGTGACTGTACTGTCTTCCCTGATGTTGTAAAGCTCTGTGAAAACTGTTGGCGCTGTATAAATACTGTATAATAATAATAATAATAATAATTAACATTCATTTTAATTCACAGACTCGGTCCAGGCAGAAGATGTGTTTGGCCTTAATGGACAAATCGAACATAAGCTGTCTTTCCTGCAGCAGAATATTCCAGCTGAGATGAAACTGATTCTTATTGGTCATTCCATTGGATGCTATATAATATTGGAGATGATGAAGCGATTACCTGGTCTTAAGGTAAGTCACTAGCTTTGGAAGATGTCCACCTAAAAAAGAGAAAGAGTTTTTAAGTTTTTTGTTAAATCTTGGGTTTTATAAAGTGTATCTAAAGTTAATTGTTTTTATTGGTTTTGAGTAGAACAGAACATATTTAAAACCCCTGTCTATTTGTGTACCATTGGAATTAATTATTTTTCCCATAGACAGTAAAGCCCTGTACACACGATCGGATGTCTGATGGAATCAAATCCGATGGATTTTTTCGTCGGATATCCCATGTTTCTTTCCCAGTCACAAGTCTGGCGGCCGTATTCTGAACGACTTGCAGACGAGAGATTTGGTACTTTGGGAGTTCAAGATAGAGGGAATTTGCATAGTCCAGTCTGGAGTTCACAATTGTTCCCACCACGACTACTATGTCTTCTTTAGGAATAAATGGAGTAATTATGCGTAGTAGGCGCAGCAGATGGTGAGATCCGCTGACTACTGACCCTATTTGTGCGTCCATTTTCATGTAGGTGTCGAAGATGACCCCGAGACTTTTGACTTTGGAGCTAGGGGTGATGATTTGGTCCAGAATGGGCGGGGGTGTCCAAGTTGTTGCCAGCTGACTCTTACGACTGGCGTGAAACAGGAGAAATTCTGTTTTGGAACTGTTGGGTTTAAGATAACTCTTCGTTATCCAGTTTTCTATCAAAGATAGACAGAGATGATGATCCTTTTTGTTGCAAATGCGGAAATACAGTTGCGTGCCATCTGCATATGAGTGATAAAGCAGTTTTTGGCTACTAATGATTTCAAAGAGAGGGCGAAGATAGATGTTGAACAGCACCAGTGACAGAGGGGATCCTTGAGGGACTCCGCATGACACCATGCGTTTTTCAGAAGTGAAAGGTCCCAATTTCACTATTTGTGATCGGTTTTCCAGAAAAGAGAAGAACCATGATAAATCACCTTCTGCAACTCTGGCTACTTCAGCTAGCCGAGTCAGTAATAGTTTGTGGTCTACCGTGTCGAAAGCTGCGCTTAGGTCCAACAGAACCAGAAGACAAGATTCTCCTTCGTCTGCGGCCTCGAGAGCGTCATCCCATATATTGAGCAATGCTGTTTCTGTCCCATGTCCGGGACGGAAACCCTATTGAAATGGATCAAGTAGATTATGGGTATCTAGATGCTGTTGCAGCTGTTGTACCACTACTTTCTCCATTACCTTGGAGAGAACGGTTAGGCCTGTTATGGGACGATGTTGAGTTGGGTCCTTGGGGTCTACGGTGGGTTTCTTCAAGATGGGTTGGATTGTGCCCTCTTTTAACTGGGAGGGCACTATGCCTTCCTTGAAGGACTGGTTTATAAGCTGCGTGATAGGAGGTGCCAGAATCCCGGCACATTCCTTCAGCAGTTTGGTGGGGACGATATCATTGGGCGCTGTGCTGTTTCGCAAAGTACCGATGATATTTTTAGTGGCATCGATGGAGATGAGTTCCAGAGTGAACTTTGCTGATTGTGGTGAATTTCTATGGGTATTGTATGAACGATTGAGGGGCGGGGGGGTTGAGGGGGGTATTGTTTTGCTGAATGCTTTACCGGATTCTCTCAATTTTGTTAATGAAGTAATCCAATAATTCATCACAGAATTCTTGGGGATCTGAATTGGGGGCTTCAAGACAGCCTGGATTCATGGTCTGAGTGACCAGCTTGAAGAGTTTGCGGGGGCGGTTTAGGGCGTTGGTGATGGCATTGGAAAAGTGATTTTTCTTGGCTTTGAAGATTTCTTTGTGGTATTTTCTTGTTATTGCCTTGTAGATGGTGAGGTTTTCCTCTGAAGAGCTTCTTTTCCAGGCGGCTTCCGCCCTTCTGCGCTCTTGCTTCAGTAACGACAGCTGGTTGTTAAACCAGCCGGAGTTGTTTTTCCGGATGCAGGTTTTGCGTTTTGGTGCTATTAAGTCGGCTGACTGTAATAGGGCTGTGTTTATGGCATCCAGTGTTTCTGAGGCCGTTTGATGTGGTTGGATTGTTTTTATTTTATTTCCTAATGTAGTTTTGAAGAGTTCCGAATGGAGCTTCTTCTGAGATCTAGTCCAGTGTGTTGTCACTGGCTTTGGTGTTTTTGTTAAGGGGGGGATTTTGGTAATTATGTGCAGATATAGAAGAAGTTCAGTCTCTCTAGCCGACAGGCAGATTAATAATTAAAGTACATGGCTCTATTTAGAGCTACAGTCTCTGATACAGTTTTGCTCACCCAGGCAACGGTTCATTTTCCAAAATGTTTATTTCCAGATCTTGTCTGAAAATTAGGTCAAGCGTGTGACCTGAAGCATGTGATGGCCCACATGGCAACGGTTCATTTTCCAAAATGTTTATTTCCAGATCTTGTCTGAAAATTAGGTCAAGCGTGTGACCTGAAGCATGTGTTGGCCCACATACTAGTTGCTGTAGCCCTAATCCTTCCAGGTGGTCAATACAGGCATCAGCAACGGGATCCTGTGAGGAGTTGGCCCAGAGGTTGAAATCCCCGAGCAGCAAAAGGTGTTTGCTGTTAAGGGTATAAGTGGATATAAACTCCGTCAATGATGGTAGAAGCTGGTGGTCTATAGCAGAGAAGAATACGGACGGTCTCCTGGGGATTTGTTTGCAGTTGCAGAGTGAGGGTTTCCATGAATGGAAGAGGGTTTTGAAGGACTGGTTTAGTGATCGCAAGGTGATTCTTGTGGATCACCGTCAGGCTTTCTCCTCTTTGGCCCACTCTGTTTTCAGTTATAATACGTTTTCTGGCACCAGTTCTCCTAGAATGGTGTTACAGTCGGCTGTGAGCCAGCTTTCTGTAATAAAGAGGCAGTCTAAATCGTATTGTAGAATGAAATCATAGATTTCTAGTCTGTGTTTTACTGCCGATCTTGTGTTGATCAAAGCACATGATATGTGCTTAGGCTGGGGTAAATTGCTGAAATTTTTGACAGTCGATCGTCGATCGATTCTCAATAGTTGCTCAATTCTTAGGGCTTTTTCGGTGACGGCTGGTAATATTGCGGCAAATCGCCTCAGACCCCTCCTGATGGCAGGCATGCGCTTGTGTATTGGCCAGTAACAGCTGCTTAATCATGTCCTCTTTGGCTTGTTCAGAAGACTTCACCGTCTGTGCAGCTTTAACCCAGGACATGGGATTGGACTGGACCCCTTAAACTGCCCGATGCACCCTCCACCAATTTATAGGGGACCAGAGGGGTGAAAGCCTGCTCAGACGGTTCAGTAAAATAAAAATGGCTTTATTCAGCAAAACAAACAGAAGAAACGACAGGCTTGTCTCGTTACACAAGTGCAGATATAGAAGAAGTTCAGTCTCTCTAGCCGACAGGCAGATTAATAATTAAAGTACATGGCTCTATCCAGAGCTACAGTCTCTGATACAGTTTTGCTCACCCAGGCAGATACATAATCCAGCAAAGGATCCTCTTAGGCCGCGTACACACAATCAAATTTGTCCACTGAAACTGGTCCGACGGACCAGTTCAGCGGACAAATCTGATCGTGTGTATGGGCTAGTGGACATGTCTGACCGTCGGATATGTCCACTGGTTAGTACACTAACCAGCGAACATATCTGCCCGCACAAGCGATGTATGGATACGACGCATGCGTGGAAGTTTTTTACTTCCTGGTGCGGTGACGTGGCGGCGTCAACGTCACCGCCACGTCACCGCGCTGTCTGCAGGCAGGGATTTTGATCCGATGGTGTGTACACGCCATCGGACCAAAATCCGATGAGACATATCCGCTCTAAACTGTCCGTCGGACAAGTTTGAGCGGACATATCTCATCGTGTGTACGTGGCCTTACACAGCATGCTGCTATGTCTCTTTCCAAACATACTGCTCCTCTATGACATTTTCTGCTCTGCTGGCAATAAGCAGGTCTGAAGGGGAAGTACCTGCCCTCTTCAATTAACCCCTTCTTAACCCTGCCCCACGCTGACCCTCTACAATATACAGTATCTCACAAAAGTGAGTACACCCCTCACATTGTAAATATTGTATTATATCTTTTTATGTGACAACACTGAAGAAATGACACTTTGCTACAATGTAAAGTAGTGAGTGTACAGCTTGTATAGCAGTGTAAATTTGCTGTCCCCTCAAAATAACTCAACACACAGCCATTAATGTCTAAGACACTGGCAACAAAAGTGAGTCCACCCTCTAAGTGAAAATGTCCAAATTGGGCCCAAAGTGTCAATATTTTGCAAGGCCACCAATATTTTCCAGCACTGCCAGAGCTTCACAGGTTGCCACTGGAGTTTTCTTCCACTTCTCTATGATGACATCACAGAGCTGGTGGATGTTAGAGACCTTGTGCACTTTCCGTTTGAGGATGCCCCACAGATGCTCAATAGGATTTAGGTCTGGAGACATGCTTGGCCAGTCCAGGAGGTTGGAGGTGTGTTTGGGGTCATTATCATGTTGGAATACTGCCCTGCAGCCCAGTCTCTGAAGGGTGGGGATCTCGCTCGGCTTTAGTATTTCACAGTACATGTTGACATCCATGGTTCCCTCAGTAAACTGTAGCTCCCTAGTGCCGGCAGCACTCCTGCAGCCCCAGACCATGACACTCCCACCACCATGCTTGACTGTAGGCAAGACACACTCGTCTTTGTACTCCTCACCTGGTTGCCACCACACACAGCACCTAGTTCCAGCAATCCATGTCCATAGTCTGCTTGTCTTCAGAAAACTGTTTGCGGGCTTTGGGGCGGGGCTGCATTAGTGGTAAAGCCCAGCTAGTTTTAGCAGCACTTTACCACTTTTGGCCTCTGGCAGGGTGCTTTTAACCCCCGCTAGCGGTTGAAGAAAGGCTCTTTGCAGGCGTTTCGGCAGTGGTCAATGGGCAGCGCGTTTTGGGAGCGATGTATACTGTTGGAAGAAATAATGTACATTAAGCAGTGTGTTTAGTATTACTTTTAGGCTTTAAATAGTCATAATTTGTCATAATAGAAATGAGCATGTGTTTCCATTTGCATGTATTATGCTCTGCTATAGGAAGAGTGAAACAGTGAACAGTTAAAAAAAATTCCAGTTGATTTGTATGTATATTGTAGGCATTAGAGGAGACCACAAAAAAAAAAAAATGTTTTTGTTTCCTCAGAGAGTCTTATATTTATTAACCACTTCAATACCCAGCCATATACAATTGACGGCCTGGGATGGGATTTACCATCCTAAGTGGCCGTCAATTGACGGCCTGGGTATTGCAGGCGAATATCTGGATGATGCCTGCAGCCAGAGGCATCATCCAGATATCCTCTTCTTCAGGCGGCGATTCTGCACAATGTAAGAACGATCATAGCGGCGGTTCCGCCGCTTGATCGTTCTTACAGGCCGCAGGAGGGGACATCCCCCCCCTCCCACCGCCATCCGGTGCTTCTCCGGGCTTACCTGTACCTTCGGGGGCCCGGAGAACGAATCGTCGGCGGCGGCAGGAAGCATAGAGATGACTGGTGACCAGATGGTCACCAGTCATCTCTATGACCGTCGGAGGACCCGGGCGCGATCTGATGACGTCACGCCCGGGTCCCCGTATGTAAACAAAGCCGCAATTGCGGCTGTAAGTCACCATTCATGAGATCGGTGAATTTTTTTTCACCGATCTCATGGTTTCCAGCCTGGAGGAGAGATGTGAGGTCTTATTGACCCCACATCTCTCCATAAAGAGGACCTGTCACACACATTTCCTATTACAAGGGATGTTTACATTCCTTGTAATAGGAATAAAAGTGTAAAAAAAAAAAAAAAAATGAAAAAAAGGGTAAAAATAAATAAAAAATAAGTAAAAAATAATAATAAAAGATAAAAAAAAAATTAAAACGCCCCTGTCCCCGATAGCTCGCGTGCAGAAGCGAACGCACACGCAAGTCCCGCCGACATATGTAAACGCCGTTTAAACCACACATGTGAGGTATCGCCGCGTGCGTTAGAGTGCCAGCAACTAATCTAGCACTAGATCTCCTCTGTAAATCTAAACTGTAACCTGTAAAAAATAAATAAAGCGTTGCCTATGGAGATTTTTAAGTACCGAAGTTTGGCGCCATTCCATGAGTGTGCGCATAATTAAAGCGTGACATGTTGGGTCTCTATTTACTCGGTGTAACATAATCTTTCACATAATACAAAAAAATTGGGCTAACTTTACTGTTTTGTTATTTTTTTAATTCATAAAACATTTTTTTTTACAAAAAAAGGGCGTTTGAATAATAATTGCGTAAATACCGTGCAAGATAAAACTTTGGAATGACCGCCATTTTATTCCCTAGGGTGTCTGCTAAAAAAAAATATATAATGTTTGGGGGTACTGTGTAATTTTCTAGCAAAAGAATGATGATTATTACATGTAGGAGAGAAGTGTCAGAATAGGCCCGGTATGGAGGTGGTATAAAAGCCTAGTATTGAAGCGGTTAAACACTAAGTTCACCTTTGGAACATATTACACTCCACCCATATGTAGGGTGGAACATGTAACATGTTCTAGCTCCTCCCCCCGGACCCCCTCCCTCCCTCCATGAGACAGCAGGTAGGGGATCGTCTCCCCACACCCACTGTCGCATTTGAAAAACAGCAGAGCTGTGTGGTGCTCCGCCCACACAGCCACATCATTTGTTCACAGATTTCTGTGAATTAATAAACTAAAAGTCCTGCATTCCACCGCAGAAGACGAACTTGTAGTTTCAAACAGCCCGTACAGAGCGCTGAAAGCCGGAGGATGTCTGAAGGAGCCCACATTGTACCCATGATATACAGATGCAATGTTTTCCAGGCTCCTGCATTAAAATATATTTTTTTTTCTGCAATCCTTTAAAATGATGATGATGCTTATGTAACCATTGCAAACCAAAATATCAGTTGAGGTTGATACACAGGAGAAGGATGCTGTAACCCATTGTACCGTATAAGTAGACTGGTCCAAGAAAAGTGCTCATTCATTGTGTGCAGAAACTGCTTAGTTCTTGTGTGGCTGGAGCGTTCAGAAATTGAAAAAGTTTATTTCAGCTTCTCTTAACAATAGATAATATTTCATCTTAGCAGAGTGTTGTGCAACCTCTTTATTATGGCCAATAAAAGTTTAACTGCTAACTTGGATGACATATGAAGTGTAATAATCAAAAACGTGTGTTTAGGTCTCTCTTATTTTTGCTGGAATATGGGTCCCCTCTAACACTCTGAACAAGATATGTGTATGTTAGTAGCAGAGCTGGTGCTTTTTTTTGTATCCTATGGAGCTCATTTAAGCGGCTGTCATTGCATCTCACTTGAGGGATGTACAAGCCTTCATATAATTACAGTTGAAGAGTTCACAATTCTATAAAAAGCTGAGAAACAGAGATCATTTTTCTAGACAATAGTTCACTGTTGGCTGTTAAGAGATGACTTAAAGAAGATTAACATAGTTAACATATTTAAAATTTAACGTCTTTAATATTAATCTGTAACTCTCTTTATAGGTAAGTCTGTTCCCAGCTGCATTTTATACGTCCAACGTTATTCCATACATGTTCAATAAAGGCAGGTGCCTATTGCAAGCTGAAGTTGGGAAAGGAGCTTATGTTGGGTTGGGCAATATTCCCTGTGAGCCAGGCTGACCCAGGCTCCACATTGTCTCTCTTTATCTCGTGGGACTATTCCCCACTATCAGAGAATGTTAATGCTGCACCACACCTGCATAGACTGGCCAGCTGCAAGTGACCTTTTTTTTAGCACCCATTGACACTTAGTGTGAGCATATTTAGGCGGTTTACAGATGTTTTTTCTTTTATTTGTTTGGACATTTTTACATGCAACTCATAGTACTGGAGCAGAGATCATATGTCTTTGGCCCCATATACTTTTTAATGTGAGAGCTTGAACAAATGCGTGTAAACATGGAGTTTTCAAGCATTTTCAGGGACTTCATGGGGCCATACACACTTAAAGAAGATGTAAACCCAAATTTTGTATTTATTTTTTTGATGTCAAAATGTACAGTAAGAGATTTCCTATCATCTGTGCCCAGTCTTGACACACAGAGTTAATCCAGCTCTGAGCAATCCTCTTTTATTGTTCAGTGAAATAAAACGGACTTACAGAGAAAAACCTTAGTCCGTTCCACCCCCTTGCTGTGAGTGACAGGTTATTTACATATCTCATGCACTAGACTGGAGACAGGCATTATTTTTTAATTCCCACCCCCACTCCTTTTCTGAAGTCATGTGGTTACTTTTCTGGGTTTTGACTGGATATTAGTGATCATAGCACAATTTAGTGTAAGGGGAGTGTACAGGTGGGCAGGGAGTCTACTGACATCCTGACTCCACCCACCAAGCTCCAGACAACAGACCCACCCACAGAATCTGCAGTTTTTCAGTTCTTATAACAGACAGAGGGGAGACATTTGACAGGTAAGGATACATGCAGGAGGCATGCATATCCTTATAGATCAGCACTATGGCAGTAGTTTAGAAATGATGAGAGTGGGTTGACATCCACTTTAATTTTGCCGAAAAGAAGCTTATGTACTTTGCTAAGCTTCATTTGACAGTCAACAAGCGCCGCAGTACTCAGGAGTGAACAAACCCTATTGAGAACAATGAGAGTCTTCGTCTTGAGCATAGT
Organism: Rana kukunoris; assembly: GCA_029574335.1. Classification (NCBI taxonomy): domain Eukaryota; kingdom Metazoa; phylum Chordata; class Amphibia; order Anura; family Ranidae; genus Rana; species Rana kukunoris. Next base: position 74,326,764 of record CM056052.1, read on the forward strand.
CAAGCTTCAGGGGCTAAAAGGTACATTCATCCTAAGATGTGACTTTCTGTACAACTCGCACAAAAAACTACGCTCATGTACATATCAGAATTCTGCACCTCTATTTCTAAAAGGTTACAAAGTGCTTAAACCATGTGACATTTATATATAATGTATATGATAAAAGCATTTCTCTGTTAAAGCTCAATTGAACCTTTCTATATTGTTACTGTAATGACGTTAAAGGGTAACTCCACTTTTGTGGGGGAAAAAATAGCAATTAAAAAAATAATAATATTGCATATACAATTGTGACACAAGTCATATTGTTATTAAAAATGACTTTTCCTTTTTCAATCTGCAGCTCTGTCAATTTCTGTAAAGTGCATTGCAATGTGGCTACCCCAGAAACATAATTTCCTGCTTCTGTGATTGGCTCACCAGTGGCGGCTGGTGCTAAACTTTTTAGAGGGGATGTGCGGCAAACAACCCCCCCTCCCCAGGTCCATACTCATCCCTCCAAGGTTGTGGCGCCATGGCTTCCTCAGCTTCTCATCCCGGCCAACCCGATCCGCCTCCTGACGATTGGCCAGGAGAAGAACCTGGAAGACAATAGCGAATATTGATTCACTGGTGTCACAAGTAGGTCTGTTTGGGGTGCAGTGCTCAACCTTTTTCATAACAATTAGAGCTTCAGGCTCTAATAATGTGGCTTGGGAAAAAAAACCTCATAGAAACCTATGAGTCCGGCACCCCGCATGCACACTAGGGGGGTGGTGCCCCTTATGGACCGGCACCTCCTGGTCTACAATTCCCTCTGCTAGCAGGATGTTATAGAACTGTACCTTTATTTAACACATATTGCAGTGGTTCAAGTCTCCAGTGGTCTGACCCTCACCATGCATGGTGCTCCAACTAATAGGGCTCATACTCCCTAAGCAGTGCTGTGATTGGAGCACTGTGTGTCAGAAAGGGGGCGTAGCAGAAGCTTTTCTGAAAAATAAAAATAATGGCAGGCATCTTGGAATGTCAGCTCTTAGATCGGACTTTTAAACATTTTAAATGGGATACAAATTCACTTTAAACATCTAACATGTTCGGGGACACCAATTCTGTTCAATAGTGGTTTACCTTCCTCTGTCTGTCCGGGGTACATATACATTAGGGATGTGTTCATATATTATCTGTATCTTGGTTGCTGTTTTCCCACTTATTTTTGTTTTTTATTTACTGCTTGATCACTCTACTTTTCTACTTTTGTGTAAACTTATATTTTATTTGTCAAAAAAATAGTGATCCACTTTGTGACATTATACACAAGTCTTCATCAGAAAGTGACAGGTCTACCTTGAGGAGGTATCAAGGATCAAAGAGACTACTAATACCTCCTTCCTGTGATGTACAATCGATTTTGGGGACAAAGCATTCCAATCTCCACTTCAGTGATGTTGGTACCCGAAGCAAGAACCCTGAAGTATTCACGAACAAGTGCTTCAGGCATTAAATCACCCCAAAGGAGATCAGAGAACATGTCACAAAAATCTTTTAATCAGCCATCCTGAAACCAGCTTGCCCCTCCCAAAATAAAGGGACTGAGATGACCAAGGGATGCCAGCCGACACTTTATTTGCAAGACACTGAGATGGTCAGTCATGGTAACCCTTACAAGTTTTAACCCTTCCTTACTCTATCTTAAACTTTGGAACCAATAAAGCATACTTGCACATTATGGCAGACTTACCCTCTAGTGTGTGAGGTCCACACTTTCTTTTGTTGCTCCAGCTATGGCCATCTTCTTTCCTTCTTCTGAATCCAGCGTCTTCTCTCTATGGCCATTGAGCGGCCACTGATATGTGCTAGAGTTAGTGTCCCAGCACCTGGCTCCATTCTTGGCATCTTACAGATGCTGGGAAGTCTCTTACATCAAAAAAATTCTATTAGAATGTAAACAGCCAACCTAACTGGTTGCTATGGAATGCAGATAACCATTGCTACTTTCAATGCCTTATGTTTGCCTTCGGTGTCTTGAGGCAGCTCTCCCTGCTACACACCTCAAGTATTATTACCGAAAAGACAGATCTTTTATTTCTATTTGTTGTGGAGCTCGGTCGCTGGGTGGATATTCCCCAGCCCTGCTGACGTGCAAGGAAAACCCACATTCTTCATATGTGGGATGACTGAGGCTGAGATACTTCATTAAAAGGTTCTATATTGGATGGTGCTGTGGAAGAACACAGTGAGTTCATCAAGGAACACAAAGGAGTATTGAAGAAATATCAGCCTGGATGTGAAAAGTCATTGTGTTATTTTAGCACCTTCTAAATTACAGAAAATTCTTGTGTGCAAGGCACTCATACAACAGCAGAAATAGTAGAACTCATTCCTCTTTCCATCAGGAATGCATACTGTACGTCCTGACCTTTGTAGAATACAGTGCAGGATTTCTAATCATTCTTCATTCATAGTGATAGGTTAGGTTTCCATAACCATTCACCGGCTGATTTACTGGCAAAGATATGAGCAATGAGGCTTCATACTCTTTATAGTATAACTATATCTGGAAAGCAGACTTTTAAATTGTAGCTCCAACAAAAACAAAAGAATTGCATTTTGGGTGAATGGCGGTTGATTGTTTGCATGATCAGGTACAGTATATTCTATATAGATTTTTATCATGCTTCACAAAGAATATTGAAGCACATCGAACTCTAACTCATGAAGGAATTCAAAGACCAGTGTTCCTGCTATATTCATACACAGGCAGGAGAGCCACTAGAAGTAAAGCCACCTTTCCACATTACTGGCATACCATGCCTTGTTCTCAGGGCCACCATCAGGGGGTACAATACACCTGTAAGGGGCCCAGAGGTCCCCAGGGCCCCCGGATGGCAACCCCCTTTTTTTTATATATATAAAAAAAACATTTTTATATATATTTTTTTCTTTCTTTTTCCTTTTTATTAAAGGCCCCCGAGGTCCCCAGGGCAACCCACCTTTTTTTTTTATTTATTTTTTTATGAAAAAATGTTTTTCATTTTTTATTTAATTATTTTAAATTAATGGGCCCAGATGGCAAACCCCCTGCTTTTTTTAAATATATATATAATATTTATTAGGCCTAGAGGTCCACAGGGGTCCGGAGATTTTCTCAATTCGTGGCAGCCCCCCCGTTTCTCAAGTAGTTAAGGTGGCAGCACCCCCCCGGTTATCTGCTCCAGGGGGGCCATGCCTGAAGCAGTAAGCTCCATAATTTTCTTTTCCTTTGACCAGTCCCGGGACAGGGTCATCTAGAGCCCAGGTTGAACATGCCAAATTGTGCCCACCCTCCTCATGTATGAGCATTATTTGTCAGCAAAAATTCCCACCCAAAAAAAAATCGAGCACTAATCTGCATGCTCACCCCCTAAGCATAAATTCCCCCTCCCAGTACAGAATTGCCCTCCTTCTAAAATCCCCTTCCCAGCACAAATATTTGCCCCCCCCTTCACTCCCCCTCCCAGCTCAAATCCTCTCTTTCCCCATATGCCCCTAGCACAACCCCCCCCCCCTCAAAAAAACGCGCCCCTTCTAGCACAAATCCTCTTCCCCCTCAAATTTCTCCTCCAAGCAGCACAAATCCCCCCCTTCCAGCACAAATTTCCCTCACCCAATCCCCCATCCTAGCACAAATCAACCCCCCAACACACACACACACACAAATTCCCAGCACACCTCCCAAAATCTGAACAAGTAGAACTAGGGTTGTCCCGATACTGATACCAGTATCGGTATCGGGACAGATACCGAGTATTTGCAGGAGTAATTGTACTCCCGCAAATACCCCGATGCCTGAATAGAATACTTGTCCCCCCCCCCCCCTTCGCCGCCGCAATGAAAGCTGCCGCCTCATCGAAAGCCACTGCCGCATGGGTTAAACAGCGAGCGGGAACATTACAGCTTTCATTTGAATAGCTGTAGTGTTCCCACCGTGTATAGACACTCCCCCTTGCTCGGGATTTAATGGGTGATCGTGATCTGTCCAATCCCGAGCAAGGGGGAGTGTCTATACGCGCGGGGAAAACAGCTATTAAAATGAATGCTGTGATGTTCCCCGTGCGAAAGATTTCGGCGGCTAGGTATGGGGGACATGGCTGGAGGGACATGGCTGCGGGGACATGGCTGCATATGTGGGGGACATGGCTGGGAAGACATGGCTGCATATGTGTGGGACATGGCTTGGGGGACATGGCTGCATATGTGGGGGACATGGCTGGGGGGACATGGCTGCATATGTGGGGGACATGGCTGGAGGGACATGGCTGCATATGTGGGGGACAAGGCTGGAGGGACATGGCTGCATATGTGGGGGACATGGCTGGAGGGACATGGCTGCATATGTGGGGGACATGGCTGGGGGGAAATGGCTGCATATGTGGGGGACATGGCTGCATTTGGGGACACATTTAAAAAAAGTATCGGTATTCGGTATCGGCGAGTACTTGAAAAAAAGTATCGGTACTTGTACTCGGTCCTAAAAAAGTGGTATCGGGACAACCCTAATTAGAACAATTCTTACCCCCTGCTGCTCCCCCAAATTTCCCTTCTGAACAGAAATCTCTCCCTTCCTCCAATCTCCTTGTGGTGCCCCCCCACCTCACATGATACCACAGTGCCCAGGTCAGCTTCTCCTCCTGCCCACCTCTTGCCACAGCTCTGCCTTTGACACTGGAACAAGAAATGAGAGTGGTATGGCTGGAACAGAAAGGCACAAAAAAGCAAATGCATTGTGTGGAGTTCTAACCCTTCCCCACTCTACTTAAATTATGCTTTTGCACTTGGCTGTGTCCCCATTGGAGAGATAGCTCATCACTTCCTCTCCAGAATATCCAGTAGGTAGGGGAAACTTTTGCAACAGGAACGTACAGAGAGCAACAAAAACTGTTAAAATCTCTAAACCCTTCCCTATAGAAGTTGAGTTTTTAGAACACAACATTTTGCCTATTTTTTTTTTCACTTTTTCTTAACTACCCTTGTTTTTTTCTTCAGTGATCCCTACATGAACTGCAGTATTCCGAGAAAAGGATAAATTAGTATTTTTTTTGTAGTTTTGTTTTTCTTGTGGGTCGAGCAGAAGACAATTAGATATTTTTTTCTCATATTAGTTATTGTGGCTGGGACAAGACGTCATCAGCTCATATTGTTTCAAAAAACAAATTGGTCTCCTGTTTGAATGGCTCATCTGGTATTCTTCTTGGGGGGAACAAACTCCCATTCACATTCTATGACTAGTAGCAATTACCACCCTTACCACAAATTTGGAAGACATCTACGGCTCAAAATAATTTACATGGGTCCTTAGCAACTAACTACTGATATTCCCCGGATTACATCAGTCATCAACAATCTTTGTCATCTGCTCATATACCATGTTTGATACTGATTTGCTAACTGAAAGAATAACTTTTACTGTTATGCAGCCTTTTAAAGGTATTTCCAGATCCAATGTAAACTAAAAAAATACTATCCAAAATACAACCTGTGATCCCATCATTCTGCGCGTTAAAGCCAAACCCTGACGTTAATGCAGCTCTATAACCATTAAAGGGGTTGTAAAGGTACAATTTTTTTTCCTAAATAGCTTCCTTTACCATAGTGCAGTCCTCCTTTACTTACCTCATCCTTCGATTTTGCTTTTAAATGTCCTTATTTCTTCTGAGAAATCCACACTTCCTGTTCTTCTGTCTGTAACTACACACCGTAATGCAAGGCTTTCTCCCCGGTGTGGAGTGTCGTGCTCGCCCCTTCCCTTGGACTACTCTTGCCTTATAGGCTCCAGCTCATGTTGTGGTTGTTAACAACAAAACCTGGGGAATGCAGAGGAAAAAAAACAGGCCTCCTTACCGACCATATAAAGGAGGTAAGCCGCGCTTAGGATAGTATAATAGGGTGATGGGATGAGATGTTATAGGCGACTGCTGCCCCCCCTAAATATAGCTCCCCTAAGAGAGTATAGTATAATAGATAGACAAAATGTTGGGGGTGGTGGCGCTGTCGCTGATATGTTGTATTTCTGAGCCAATGTGTAACCTAGACCGGTTTATGGATGGACTCTAATAGGGCAACATTCCTTGTGTTAAATGTCTGCCTAATAGTCAAGGAGGTGAGTATGTATATAGGGATGAAATCACCCACTATAGGTCGCCGAAAATAGTGGTATCAGTGGTGCTAAATAGCATGAATATAGGTTGTAATATACACAAAAACATATACACTGTCCGCACCATACTTAACACAATAGAAAAAAAAAATTGTTTATTTTGTGAAACCTTTGGCAGAAGCCTAGTGTGTATATGCGTATAGGCAAGCCCCGTGATCATAGATGCAAAAAACAATATATTATAATGATGATAATATCATAAAAGCATAAAATCATATAGTGCAAGAGTCCATAAAAGAATGTAGGCAGGTGAATATAAAAGGTGAAAAGTTCAGGGTGCTCCTATGTAGGTAGGTGATCTTTAACAAAGCATCAGATGTTTTCTCGCAGTGGATCCGGATCCTTATCAGTGAGAGGTGAGTCAGGAGGAAGCAGAAAGAAGACATTGCTGGAAGAGGTAGCAGAGGAGGAATCCTGAGAGCCAACTGCACTTAATCACTCGCATCAAGGATATTCACCAGGAATCCAGGAAAAGGGGCAGCGGCATCAAGGAGCAGCTGATCGTCTGATACGCATTCTACCCCTGCAGGGGTGAGTGCCTCTGGTGAGTGGGGACCCATAAGGGGGAGCACCAGATCCACTGCAAGAAAACACCTGATGCATTGTTAAAGATCACCTACCTACATAGGAGCACCCTGAACTTTTCACCTTTTATATTCACCTGCCTACATTCTTTTATGGACTCTTGCACTATATGATTTTATGCTTTCATGATATTATCATCATTATAATATATTGTTTTTTGCATCTATATTCATGCTATTTAGCACCACTGATACCACTATTTGTTGGTGACCTATAGTGGGTGATTTTATCCCTATATACATACTCACCTCCTTGACTATTAGGCAGACATTTAACACAGGGAATGTTGCCCTATTAGAGTCCATCCATAAACCGGTCTAGGTTACACATTGGCTCAGAAATACAACATATCAGCGACAGCGCCACCACCCCCAACATTTTGTCTATCTCCTTACCGACCAGCCTGCAGAACAACCAAATTAACCTGTCTAACATTATGCGTTAAAAACAGGGGTTTTGTCCACACGCACATTTGCACACATTTGCAAACGCATGCGTAAGCCACAGAGCTGCACCAAGGCACCCTGTAATCTGTGGTCCTAACACTAAACAGTGAGTGTCCCCATAGTAGAGGCACATGCATTTTAATGGATAGATGAGGGCAGGTGGACTGAAGGGGAGCCACCCCTCCTAAAAGGTACAGGAGCACACCAAGCACCCAGCATATAGCACAATGGCTGCATAGGTGCTGGTGCACTGCTGGACCAATATAAACACCACAGGTGAAACAAAAACGTGTCCACCGCCCCCATCTATTGCTGGCAATCACAGTAAGTGGCATTGGTAGGCTAACATGTGTGGGCATGTGAAGTCCAGTTCCCTTTTTCTTCCTGGTTTTTAGAAAGAAGTGCATGCTGGGCGATTTTTAGGCACAGTAATGCCCAGAGACTCCTGATCAATGAGTGTCATTATTTCCCAGGAGGCAATGGGGTCTTAGGACAGAAAGTTGAACCACCTAGGACCAGGAACTATGCAGATTATGAAATCTGCCTATTAACAGCCAGAGAGAAGTGAGTAAAAAAATGTAAAAACATTTTTTTTTCTTTACATTAACCACTTAAGCCCCGGACCAATATGCTGCTAAATTCCCAGAGGCGTTTTTACAATTCGGCACTGCATCGCTTTAACAGACAATTTTGCGGTCGTGCGACGTGGCTCCCAAACAAAATTTGCGTCCTTTTCTTCCCACAAATAGAGCTTTCTTTTGATGGTATTTGATTGCCTCTGCGATTTTTATTTTTTGCGCTATAAACTAAAATAGAGCGACATTTTTGAAAAAAAAAATCAATATTTTTTACTTTTTGTTATAAGAAAAATCGAATAAACTAAATTTTAGTCAAACATTTAGGCCAAAATTTATTCAGCCACATGTCTTTATTAAAAAAAAAAAATCGCAATAAAAAAAATAGCTACCTAGCGGCAACAGCGACACTAATACAGCGATCAGAAAAATGATCGCTTAGTGACGCTGGTAATAGGGGGCGAAAGGGTTAACTAGGGCGGTGATCAAGGGGTTAAAACTTTATTAGGGGGGGGGTACGGGGCTACCCTGGACCTAACACTAACTGCCTGTCACAGTAACTGTCACACTGACACTAAATGCAGCGATCAGTAAATATATGATCACTGCTATTAGTGACAGTGTGACAGGGGGTGGTGGTGGGGGGTGATCGGAAGAGGTTAAATGTGCCTATGTGTACTGGTGTCAGTGTAGTGTTAGGTGCAACTTACTGTGAGTGTTCTCTCCTCTCGGCGGATTGAAAATACCGCCGAGAGGAGAGCTGCATCACTTCTTCTGCCAGTGTTTACATTACACAGGCAGAGGAAGTGACACAGCGGAGGCTCGCGGGATTGGCTGGGAGAGATCACGAGGGGGCGGACAGAAACTAACAGCCGCCCCCTCAGGACGAATTGCTCCCGCAGGTAAGCCGCCCGCCGCACGCAGCGGAGGGGGTCCCGATCGGACCCCCGACCTGCTAGAAGGCAGGGACGTACATGTACGCTCATCGGCCTGTACCTGCCTGTATGGACCCTTGCTGTGGAGGCGATCCGCCTCCGCTACTGCCGATGGCTCCGGTAAGCGACGGAGGGCACCAGAGAGTGGAGGGAGGGGCCCTCTCCCGCCGCTGATAAAAGTGATCTCACGGCGTACCTGCCACAGAGACTACTTTTATCTTGTAGCGGACCACCCACTGAAGAAGAGGATACCAGGGTTATAGTAGCTAACTGCTACCATAACAACGGTATTCCTCTTCAAACAGATCACGTATAATGAGGGTGGACGGTCCGCGGAAGTGGTTAAGCAGTCTCAAAATAGTGACTATTTTATTTTGAGACTGCTTAAAGTGTTACTAAACACAGAACATGGAAATGCAATCAATTTAGTAAATTTACTAAATACTTTTTCTCATCAGCAGTATAGAGTAGTCTTGTGACTTCTATCAGTGTCCAGCCGAGCACTGGTTAAAGCTTGTAAAGAGGAGTTTTCTTTCTCTTCTGACTGTGCAATGAGGCTGAAGAAGCCTTGACCCTCTTTCTGGACAATGCTGATTGGCCCTGTGCCAATTACATGCACCCCCCCCCCAAAAAAAAAAGCAATACACACCAAACACCATGTGCAGAATGCCCCTGAGGCTCTTTACTATTAGCAGATGGATTGGGGACTGTTGAAAAAGGAAAGATCAGAAAAAATTATTTTTTTAAAGAATCCACAGGATTAACCCCTTAGGTTCCACAGTGACCATGACAAGCATGCTTTACTGCATATACATGTAGCGCCCCCTTGCTTTTTTTGTAGGGGCGTTACGCTAAAGTTAGTGGGGAATGGGAGAGTTACATGGCTCCCATTCGCAATTTGTCAAATTTGGGCTGCTGCCATTTCCAGAACTGTCCTTTGGGCCGGTCTGCGCTCCAGGGGTGTGTGTCCACCCCTGGGCGGCAGTTGGCCCTGGAGGGGTTCTGGCGGACTTGTTTTCATCAGCAGCGAATCAGAGGGGTTAGTTCCCCGGCCAGGGCATGCTGAGGGAGGCTATATCTGGGGAAGCTGCCTTGGCCTGAGGGCCGTTCTTGTTTTCTGTGGGGTCCGAGTTCCAGGTGCAGCATCCACCTTCAGGGTGCGTGCATCCATGGACCCCACAGCCGTGGCCTACCTGGCCAAAGTTGCGCACCATGCGGAGCTTCACTCTAACACGGAGAGGGATTCCAGAAGCTGCTGGGTCCCAAACCTTTCCTAAAAGGATCCCAAGCTGGGAGCTGTACGGTGGGGGATCGGCTTAAGGGGGGCCCGGAGGCAGGTAATCCAGTGGGGCTTAAACGAACTATCGGGGATCCAGGGACTCTAACTAAATCTATTGGGGGGACTCTTTCATTTCAATTTCATGCTCATTCAAGAAACACTCTGCCGGGAAACCCAACGAGAAAATAGAGAGCAGGGTTCTCTATTTTCCCGTCAGGATTCCTGTCTGTTTTCCTGACGGGAAAACTGCTAGGGAACATACACACTGCCGGGATTCCCGGCCAAAAGCTCTCCTGGCAGTTTTCCTGCCGGGAAAACCGGTCGTGTGTACACACCTAGAGTTTGCTGTCCAGTTCTGGGCACCAGTCCTCAGGAAGGATGTACTGGGAATAGAGCGAAAACAAAGGAGGGCAACAAAGCTAATAAAGAGTCTGGAGGATGTTAGTTATGAGGAAAGGTTCCAAACACTGAACTTATTCTTCTGGAGAAGAGACGCTTGAAAAGGGATATGATTTCAATTTATAAATACCATACTGGTGACCCCAGAATAGGGATAAAACTTTTTTTGCGGAAGGGAGTTTAACAAGACACGTGGCCACTCATTAAAATGAAAAGAAAAGAGGTTTAACCTTAAACTACGTAGAGGGTTCTTTACTGTAAGAGCAGGAAGGATGTGGAATTCCCTTCCACAGGTGGCGGTCTCAGTGGGGGGGCATCAATGGTTTCAAGAAACTATTAGATAAGCAACTGAGCGACCACAACATACAGGGATATACAATGTAATACTGACATATAATCACACACATAGGTTGGACTTGATGGACTTGTGTCTTTTTTCAACCTCACCTACTATGTAACTATACATGGGCCTCAGAAAAATAATACTTCTGTGTTAATGCCAGACAGACTGGAACTTTTCACAAAAACACAAACTTTCTCCTGCGCTCGGGAGCCCAGTCACTAAGTGGCACAACCGGAGCCTTCCAGTGAAATAGGGGATGACTATAGTGTTGCTGCCCTCCTCAGAACAATGGGTATTCTTGAGGCTAAAACAAAAAAGAAAAGAAGGGCGCACCGACCTTGTGCATTACCAATGGCAACGTTTTATTTATAAAATGTACAGATAAAATGACTACTCACAAACGAGCTTTAAAATCTGGCTTAACAACCTTCCAACAGTGGAAATTGATGTCTCAAAATCAGTGCCGATCCTGACCTCCTGGGCCCCTAAGCAAAATGACATGTCTGTCACATCAAAGTTGAAAAGGGGGGGGGGGTGTTCTGCTTTCTGCTGTCGGAAATTACATATTCATCCTACATTAAAGTGAGAAGCTGGGGGTGCTGTCTTCTTACCTCTTCTCCCATGCAGCCCAGCGAGTTGAGAAGCTGGGTGAGGGGCAGAAAATAACTTCTCACCACTCACCAGGCTTACGCGTTACAAGGGCAGACCCTCTTTCTCAGAGCCACAGTGATAGTCGCTTTTGTCGCCCTTCTTTTCTTTTTTGTTTTAGACTGGAACCGTTACATAGTTTTTGCTTTTGCCCATAGTACTACTCGGTGGTGGTGTGTCCATACAGCACCGCCCCCTCTCTCTTCTGCACCGCCACGGAAATACAATACATAGATTCATGCATTGCATGAATCTATGTATTGTTGCTGCAGCCCACTATTCAGATGACCGGCCCTCTGAATAATGGCAGCTGGTTGGCCTTGCAGTGCCTGTCAGAGCCAGCGGCTCAGGCTGTAATCTGCTTCCAAATAGCTATCCAGGGGACGCACGGGGGGTGCGTTCCATGGATAACACTGACAGGCGTCTCAGCTAATCAGGTTTACCGGTAATCTGATTGGCTGAAGCGTCATCAAAGGCGAAAGGTAAGTGCCGGGCGGGGGGGGGGGGGGCAATTTTACAGGGCACAATGGCAGCATTTAACAGGGCACAATGGCTATAATTGTTGGGCACAGTGGCTATAATTGATGGGCACAGTGGCTATAATTGATGGCACAGTGGCTACAATTGATTATTGATGGGCACAGTGGTGACAATTGATGGCACAGTGGTAACACTTGATGGCACAGTAGTAACAATTAATGGCACAGTGGCTGCGTTTGATGGCATGGCACAGTGGCTGTGTTTGGCATGGCACAGTGGTGACAATTGATGGGCACAGTGGTGACAGTTGATGGGCACAGTGGTGACAATTGATGGCACAGTGGCTGCATTTGATGGCATGACACAGTGGTGACAATTGATGGCATGGCACAGTGACTGCATTTGATGGCACAGTGGCTGCGTTTGATGGGCACAGTGGCTGCATTTGATGGTAACAGTAGCTGCGTATGATGGGCACAGTGAGGCTGCAATTGTTTTTTTTTCGTTTGTTTGTACCCCCCCCCAAAAAAAATATTTGAGCACCAGCCGCCACTGGTACTACTTAAATGTACACACACACAAGTTGTGCAGTATACGATTTTCCTACTGTGCTTGACAAGCAAATCTTAGCCAGATACGTTTTTTTTTTGGAAGTTAGAAAAATTACTAACGTACAATTTCTCAATGACAAGTACTAAAAGGTTTAGGAAAAAAAACGTGTTTCTGGAACAGATGCGGACCGATTACTAGGATGACAGAGGACGGAGGGCGTTTGGTTTGGTAGCAGCTGGCGTGGCAAAGGTTGCCTAACTGCTTGCCAGATAATGCCAAAACACAAGCGTAGGCCTTCTTTTGTGAGTAACAAGTACCATTAGTGTCAGCTTAGAGAATCTTGAGGTAATTAATCACCCAGTGTTAAGAGGCGATGGACAGAATGCATGGGGTGAAAGGTAACACTATATTTAAGACAATTCTAATAGGAACATGTGAGACAAGGTGGCCTAGTTGCTAACACAGATACTTAACATGGCTCTACAAGTGGAAGGTTCTTGTTTAACCCTATTGACCTTTTGTGTGAAGTTTTAGGAAGGTCATCAATGAAACCACCGCCATGAGCTGTGCTGGACTGTAGCAGACTGCCCTGAACATGATACTTTGCTTCAGGATCATGTGAGCCTCCACAGGAAGAATGGAAAGGCTTCATGAAAACTGCTTAACAGTTAAACTACCATCTGCCTAATGTATATGTTAAAGATGAACTCTAAGCAAACAGCTTAATGCAATGATGAAAAACACATATTCCATATTACCAAAAGTTTTGGGACACCTGCGTTACACACACGTGAACTTTAACCACTTGCTTACTGGGCACATAAACCCCCTTCGTGCCCAGGCGAAATTTCAGCTTCCGGCACTGCGTCGCTTTAACTGACAATTGCGCGGTCGTGCGACGTGGCACCCAAACAAAATTGGCGTCCCTTTTTTCCCCACAAATAGAGCTTTCTTTTGGTGGTATTTGATCGCCCGTGCGGTTTTTATTTTTTGCGTTATAATGAAAAAAAGAGCGACAATTTAAAAATATATATAATATTTTTTACTTGTTGCTATAATAAATATCCCATTTTTTTTTTTTTTTATATTTTTTTTTCTCAGTTAAGGCCGATACGTATTCTTCTACGTATTTTTGTAAAAAAAAAAAAAAAAAAATCACAATAAGTGACTGCTTTGCGCAAAAGTTATAGCACCTACAAAATAGGGGACATAATTATGATTTTTTTTTTTTATATTTTTTTTTTACTAGTAATGGCGGCGATCTGCGATTTTTATTGGGACTGCGATATTGCGACGGACACATCGGACACTTTTGACACATTTTTGGCGCCATTCACATTTATACAGCGACCAGTGCTATAAAAATGCACTAATTACTGTATAAATGTGACTGGCATTGAAGGGGTTAACACTAGGGGGTGAGGAAGGGGTTAAATGTATTGCCTGGGTGTGTTCTAACTGTATGGGGGGAGGGGGGGGACTGGGGGAGGTGACCGATGCTGTCTCCCTATGTACAAGAGAAACAGCATCTGTCACCTCACTGACAGGACGTGAAGCTCTGTGTTTACACTCAGAGCTCCACGTCCCTGCTGTCTCACCGACGATCGCGTGTACCTGACGGACATCGCGGCCGCCGGGTACACGCATCGGATCCTCGGTGATGCGTCGGGACTGTTTTTCCCCGCCGCGCGCCACCCTGTGGCGCGCGCGGGGAATTACAAGCAAATCACGTCCAAAGACGTCAACCCGGCGCCTCAGGTCTGCGCTGTTCACGTCTTTGGACGTGAAGGTGGACTGAAGTGGTTAATGACATCTCAGTCTTAGTCCGTAGCATTCAATAATGAGTTTGTCGATGGGAATGTTTGACCATTCTTCCAGAAGCACATTTGTAAGGTCAGGCACTGATGCGGAAACTGTTCTTTTGGGTTGAAATCAGGACTCTGTGCAGGCCAGTCAAGTTCCTCCACCCCAAACTCACTCATCCACGTCTTTATGGACCTTACTTGTGCACTGGTGTGTAGTCATGTTGGAACAGGAAGGGACCATCCTCAAACTTTTCCCACAAAGTTGGGAGCATGAAATTGTCTAAAATGTCTTGGTATTCTGACGCCTTAAGAATTTCCTTCACTGGAAGTAAGGGGCCAGGCCCAACCCCTGATGAACAACCTCACATTATAATACCCCTCCACCAAATGGTTTGGACCAGTGCATAAACAAGGTCCATAAAGACATGGATGATCGAGTTTGGAGTCCTGACCACAATCTGATAGAACACCTTTGGGATAAATTAGAGCAGAGACTGCGAGCCAGGCCTTCTTATCCACATCAGTTCCTGACCTCACAAATGCGCCTTTGGAAGAATGGTAAAACATTCCCATAGACACACTCCTAAACCTTGTGAACAGCCTTCCCAGCAGAGTTGAAGCCGTTATAGCTGCAAAGGGTAGAACAACTCAATATTGAACCCTACCGACTAAGACTGGGATGCCATTAAAGTTCATGTTCATGTAAAGGCAGGCGTCCCAATACTTTAGATAATATAGTGTATAAGGGATTTGAAGTAATCTGCTGAAAGATTTGTATTCCTGTCCATTCAGTTCTGAGATTTACACAGCTCTGTTATCACAGCTTTGTCTAAAGCCGCGTACACATGACCATTTTTCGGGTTTTTAAAAATCTACATTTTTTAGGCTCTAGAAAAAAGAACGTTTTCAACCCGATCATTAAAACGGCCTTGCCTACACACGATCGTGAAAAAATGCTCTAGCAAAGCGCGGTGACGTACAACACGTATGACGACACTATAAAGGGGAAGTTCCATTCGGATGACGCCACCCTTTCGGCTGCTTTAGCTGATTTTGTGTTAGTAAAAGACGATGCGTGCTTTTCTGTCTGTTACAGCGTGATGAATGTGCTTACTCCATTACGAATGGCTCCCGTCTCATAACTTTCTTCTGAGCATGTGCAGTTTTTTCACGTCATTAAAGGCCACACACAACCATTTTTTACAACCCAAAAAAAACGACAACGTTAAAAGCGTTGTGAAAAAATAGAGAATGTTCGAAAAAAAATAATTGCCAGTTTTTCAGAACCCACACACGATCGTTTTAAATGACATTAAAAAAAAAAATGTCATTTTTTTACAACCCGAAAAATGATCGTGTGTACGCGGCATGAGAAGACAGGAAGCCTGATTTTTTTTCTGCTGCAGTTAAAGTGTTATCTACAGTTTTATTTTTAGGGCACTGGTCACCAAGACAAAGAGAGGGGTGAATCTCCACAGCAGGGACACAGATGGCAAAAAACAACTTGACAGGGCTAAAGCCCTGTACACACGATCGGTCAAACCGATGAGAATGGTCTGATGGATTTTTTCATCAGTTAACCAATGAAGCTAAAAAAAATATCGTGTCAGAACGCGGTGACGTAAAACACAACAACGTGCTGAAAAAAATGAAGTTCAATGCTTCCAAGACTTGATTCTGAGCATGCGTGGATTTTACAGACGATTGTTTTTTTACTATCGGTTAGGTATCCATCGGTTAATTTTAAAACAAGTTTGAATTTTTTTTACTGATGAATAAATAACCGATGGGGCCCACACACGATCGGTTTGGTCTGATGAAAACGGTCCATCAGACCGTTCTCATCGGTTTGACCGATCGTGTGTACGCGTCATAACCCTATCTTAAGCCCCATACACACTAAAGCCCCGTACACACGACCAGTTTTCTTGGCAGAATCCATCAAGAAACTTGATGGGAGACGTATTCTGCTGAGAAAACCGGTCGTGTGTACACTTTTTCGCCGAGAAAACCGTAGAGAAACTCGTTGAGCCAAAAAGAGAGCAGGTTCTCTATTTTCTCGACGGGAGTCGAATTTGGCTCGTCGAGTTTCTCATAGGGCTGGTTTCCATCGAGAAACTCAAACGTGTGTATGCTAAGAAACCCACGCACCTTCTGTAAAAGTAGTGTTTGTAATGGAAATAGCACATTTGTCACGCTGTAACAGACTGAAAAGTGAAAATGTCTCTTACCAAACTTTTCAGTAACATGAGATTAGCAAAAACAGCCCCAAGGGTTGTGCCAATGGAATCAAACTTCCCCTGCTGTCGTATGTGTTGAAGTCACCACATTTGAGAACAAGGAGATTTGGTCTTTAACGTGTGTACACAAAGCAAGCTTGTCGAGTTCCTTGACAAGCCTAACAAGGAACTCGACGAGGAAAACGATGTGTTTCGCCCGTCGAGTTTCTCGGTCGTGTGTACGGGGCCTAACAGTTTTCCTGCAGGTTTTTCTCTTCAGCTTTACCAAAACCATCTAATATGAGGTCAAACCTTAAGGCGGCGTACACACGACCGAGGTTCTCGCTGGAATTCCATCGAGGACCTCGGCCATGTGTACGCTCTCGGCGAGTTTCTTGTCGGGAAGCCCGTCAAGCAGAAATAGAGAGCACGCTCTCTATTTGCTCGACGGCCCGCCTGGATGAATGGCTGGTTGCCATTCCCGACGGGCGGGTCGCCGATTTCGACGGCCGGCAGGAAACCTCGACGGGCGGAACGATGTGTTCTGCCCGTCGAGGTTCTCTGCCGTGTGTACACGGCCTAAGAGTTTCAATTTGTATGCAATAAGGCAGGCCTTTGCACTACATGGTTTTGGTAAACCTAAAGAGAAAAACCTGCAGGAAAACTAATAGTGTGTATGGGGCTTTACTTTATCCAAAATGAAAAAAAATTGTTTCACAGATTTTAACCACTTTTCTACAAAGCAATTTTTATATCTTTGCACATGTGCTAAAGTCTTAATTTTATTTTCTAGAAAATAAATTATAAATTTCAAAACAGTTATATATTTTCTAATAGCAGGGTCCCTGTAGAATAAAATGGTGACAGCTGCAATTTTTTAGAAATCATACCTAGGTGGATTCAGCATCTGACCCCTGCCGACTCTAAAGCCCTGTACACACGATCGGATATCTGATGGAATGTAATCCGATTGATTTTTTCGTCGGATATCCGATGAAGCTGACTTTCATCGGTCTTGCCTACACACCATCAGTCAAAAATCTGATTGTGCCAAAATGCGGTGACTTACAACACTGTGACGTGCTGAGAAAAATTAAGTTCAATGCTTCTGACTTCCAACTTGATTCTGAGCATGCATGGATTTTTGACCAATGGAGTTCCATACAGACAATCATATTTTTTTATCGTTTTTTTATCCATAGGAAAAATTTGTTCTATTTTTTTACACGGATGGAATAAAACTGATGGGGCCCACACACGATCGGTTTGTCCACTGAAAACAGTCCATTGGTCTGTTTTCAGCGGACAAACCAATCGTGTGTACGTGGCTTAAGACTGAGAACCGAGCAATCAAACACTGCCAATCGCTTGGTTCTCAGGCCCCATACACACGACCGGTTTCCTTCCTCAGAATTCAGCAAGAAACTCGATGGGAGACGTATTCTGCCTAGGAAAACGGTCGTGTGTACACTTTTCGCCGAGAAACCCGTAGAGGAACTTGTCGAGCCAAAAAGAGAGCATGTTCTCTTTTTCCTCGATGGGCAATGGGAAAATTTGGTTCGATTAGTTTTTTGACAGCCGAACAAGGAAATCGATGGGGAAAACTATGTGTTTTGCCTGTCGAGTTTCTCGGGCGTTTGTACGCGGCCTCAGAGCTCCCTGCGCAGAGAGTTGCTCAATTTCAATGCCACGTACACACGACCATTTTTCATGTCATGGAAAAAAAACATTGTTTTTCGCGATGTGATTCTTGTCAAGCAGCCTGCATACACACGATCATGGAAAAAAAATGCTCGAGCAAAGCACGGTGAGTGTTACGGCACTATAAAGGGGAAGTGAGTAATACGGCACTATAAAGGGGAAGTTCCATTCGAATGGTGCCACCCTTTGGGCTCATTATGCAAATTTTCCTTCTCATAACTTGCTTCTGAGAATGCGCGTTTTTTTCCCCATCGTTAAAGCCTACACAAGGCCGTTTTTCACAACGAAAAAAACGACGACGTGAAAAACAACGAGAAAAAATAGAGCAGGTTCTAAATTTTTAATGCCCATTTTTCTCATCGAGAAAAATGCTCTGAAGCCTACACACAATCGTTTTTAATGACCAATTTAAAAAATGGCATTTTTCTCGTCATAAAAAAACGGTCGTGTGTATGTGGCATAAGTCTCTGATCACCGCATAGTTTGTAGGCGCTATAACTTTCACTTAAACCAATCAATATACACTTATTGTGATTTTTTGTTTATCAAAGACATGTGGCAGAATACTTTTTGGCCCAAATTTTTGAAGAAAATCGATTTTTTGGGGATATGTGTTGCAGCAGAAACAAAATATATATTTTTTCAATTTAAATGTTTCCGTTTTAACCACTAGCCGACCGCCCACCGTCATTATACGGCGGGACGGTGGCTCTCCTGGGCGAGAGCCCGTAGCTATACGTCCGCATTTTTGCGGCCGCTAGGGGGCGCGCACGGCGCCGGCAGCCCGCGCACGCCCCCCGCTCGTCCCCCGAGTCCCGCGCGCGTGCCCGGCGGGCGCGATCTTCACCGGGCACGCGCGTTCGTTCGTTACAGAGCGGGGACCGGGAGCTTTGTGTGTAAACACAAAGCTCTCTGGTTCTGTCAGCGGGGAAACGCTGATCTTCTGTTCATACAATGTATGAACAGAAGATCAGTGATTTCCCCTAGTGAGTCCACCCCCCATATAGTTAGAACACACCCAGGAACACACTTAACCCCTTCCCTGCCCCCTAGTGTTAACCCCTTCACTGCCAATGGCATTTTTATAGCATTGATCGCTATAAAAATGCCAATGGTCCCAAAAAATTGTCAAAATTGTTCGATGTGTCCGCCATAATGTCTCGGTACTGAAAAAAAACACTGATCGCCGCCATTACTAGTAAAAAAAAATATATTAATAAAAATGCCATAAAACTACCCCCTTTTTTGTAAACGCTATAAATTTTGTGCAAACCAATCAGTAAACACTAATTGCGATTTTTTTTAACAAAAAATATGTAGAAGAATACGTATCGGCCAAAACTGAGGAAAAAAATGTGTTTTTATATATTTTTGGGGGATATTTATTATAGCAAAATGTAAAAAAATATTGCATTTTTTTCAAAATAGTCGCTCTATTTTTGTTTATAGCGCAAAAAATAAAAACCGCAGAGATGATCAAATACCACCAAAAGAAAGCTCTATTTGTGGGAACAAAAGGACGCCAATTTTGTTTGGGAGCCATGTCGCACGACCGCGCAATTGTCAGTTAAATCGACGCAGTGCCGAATCACAAAAAGTGCTCTGGTCATTGGGCAGCAATATGGTCCGGGGTTAGTTAAGTAGTTAAATCGCAATAAATAAAAAAAAAAAAAAACAATGGTGATCAAATACCACCAAAAGAAAGATTTATTTGTGTAAAACAAATGGTAAACATTTTGTTTGGGTACAGTGTTTCATGACTGTGCAATTACGTAAGTAGCGCAGTGCTAAGCATGAAAGAGGTAAAAGGGGTCAAATCTTCCGAAGTGGTTAGGATAATAAAAAGTTATGTAAGTACAGAGCTGCATTAATTTGCATATTTTTACATCTCCCTGGAGTTTACCTTTAAGAATCACAAAAGTGGGGGGAGGTTATGAAATATAACAAGGAAAATGCAAAATGCATTGTAGGTATATAAGAAAAAATATGTACAAATGAGAACAGTGTTGAGTATGAGATTATTATACATAACCATATCCACCAGAAGTACCAGTGAAGGACTTTATTCCGATAATTCTCTGCTGTTACGTTTTCCCTGTAGAAACATTCAAGGCTGAGTTTACAGCATACTTTAGGTTTTCACATCACGTAATCTGAGATCATGAAGCAGGCTTGCACTGCCGCATTTCACTTTAGATCTTCAAGTCTGTTTTGGATAACCAGATATCAGCTGGAACACTTGACAGATCCTTCGTAATGCTTCGAAAGAATGTTTCTGTTATCTATTGAAGTAATTATCTTATCTCCATTTGCGGTAGTACAATAGTGACAAAGGCAACTAAGAAAGTTTAAAATATGATGTTTTTAGACACATCTGCTTGCTGATTCTCTTTTTTTATGTCACGTCATTATTCATATCATGAGGGTTTTCTTTTTATTAAAGCTGAATGTATGTACAAATTAAAGGGAACATATAGTCCTTTCACTGATGTTTTAAATATACAGTATCTCACAAAAGTGAGTACACCCCTCACTTTTTTTTATCGATTAATCTACTCATTTTGATTAATTATGACGCACATACAGATCCGACTACTTTTAGCTGATCTTCTTGCAGGTTGATTCCCAGTGCAGCTACCAACCACTGGAAAAATGGATAGCAGGATACAAAAAACACACAAAGGCAGCGCTCGATGGGAATAGCATTGTGACGGTCGTAGAACATATCCCCGTCAAGCATTCCCTTCTTCTTCCATAAAAGAAAATCACCCAATATTCCACGAGTAGGAATATCCCTGGAATCGCCGAAAAATCCACACATGAGCCAAGGCTTAATGTTGGATGTAACAGGACACACTTTATTGAAAGTACACAGCACACTTTTATACAGAATTTGGAACATCCCGCCCCCAACAACCGCTTTTCTATTGGTCAATTGTAAAGTACATTTGTGGTTTCACTCAGGTCCTCTTGCATGCAAATGAGGACTTCAAAATGTCTCAGCAGAGATTGGTCCCAAAGCCTGAATAGCCTGAATATGTTTGTTGAGACAGAAGCCCCCAGGGGGTAATTACTACAATGAAGCAATCAGAACAACAATTAACACCTCCACACACTGGACAAAAAAATGTCTCTCACAAGCCCGACTCCACTTATTTCACTAGTCGGAGCCAAGCATTGAAGGGTCATTGTCCTAGTGACCTAGTCAGGACAAATTAAGCCACTTCTTCTGCAATACATGAATTAGGATTTCACGTAGAAACACATTAATATCTCATGGTCCATGACATTACTCCCCCTGGGAAATAGTTCAACATCCACAGTGAGACCCAAACGGGTCACTTGAGGATGTTGGGCAAGTAGTCTTAAGGTTCCAGGACTGTCTGCCAAGATGAACCATCCACCTTCCTGCTTTGAGGCCCTGGCCCATAATCGGACGGCAAGAGGCTCGCATTCAGTCCTCTCCAAAAGCCCCTGTCCCGGCTAGGCCTGTCGCACATCTCCCCTTTTGGCAGGGGACTAACCCAGTAGGAGACACCAGATTGGTTGTCTCCGAATTTAGTCAGTAGTTCCAGTCCCCCAATGCCGGTATCCATACAGTACCCCAAATCACTTGCTCCAAACAGAGCATTACTCACCCCACCATCCTCTGCCTCTCTCAGGGAACACGTCTGCCGCTGGGGAGAGGCCTGGACTAGCCCTTTCTTCCTGGAGTCCTTTCAGCCGCTGGAGAGATGACAGGGTGGCTGGGCTCAGTCCATCATGCTGTTGGGGATCTGGGCCACCTGGCCACCATTTATGGGGTATACCAGTGGAGACTGAAGTCCCATCCACTGGTGTGAGGTGAAAATCCCCCAGTGCTTGCAAAGCAAAGCCGACATCCTCCTGTTTCAGTCCTATACCATTTTCTGGGGTTGTGCCAGTGGAGACTGAAGTCCCATCCACTACCCCAGGAACCCCTTCTTCTGTTAGGTGAAAACAGAGGCCCGGGGCACTCTGCTCTGTTGCCAGCTCTTCCGCTGGGTTGCTGTGAGTGGAGACCACAGTCCCATCCACCGATATCCACTCAAGCTGTAGTGGGGTGCAGCCGCCAGTAGCATCCTGTCCTGCTGCCAGTGATTCAGCTGGGAGTAAGAGCTTTACCGCCTCAGCTGGTTGCTGGGGAGGGGGGCCAACTGCCCGGCTCCCTGGAACTCCACAGTTGGTCCCGGTACTGGGCAGAGCACAGTGAAGTTTGGCCCTGATCCCAGATCTTCTGCTAGAGACCCATCAGGTTGTTTTTCCTCAGCAGAAAAATCTATTAAATCCCCTGTCTCTTCAACTGGTGTCTGGGGATAGAGGTTCACCATCTCCTGTCCATGTAACCCAGAAGATGCTATAGGTACTGAGCAGAGGTTAGCAGAGCTCGGCCCTGCGGTCAGAACTTCAGCTTTGGGAATGGCAATCTCCAGATTTTCCACTGCCGATTCACTGGCATACTGCTGGACAGGCACATTCCTCCATTCAAGATCGTCCCATGCAGAAACGGGATCATCAAGGTCAGTCGGCACTTGCTGCATCCGCAATATAACCTCCTGGTCCATAGCTGCAGGGGCAGGTTGGAAAAGCACACTGTTACCCTGCCACATGGACGATTCTTCAGCCAGGATTTCAGCATTGTCCACTGGTATTTCCTGATAGTCCCAGGCAAAGGGAGCCCGGCCCTGGCGCTGAGCAGAGTCTAGCAGCTGTTTGTAGGCGATCTCCAGGTCCCATTCCCGAGCGGCCAGAAATTCCAAATCTTCCTGTAGCCAGTGCGCTTCCGAGATATTCAATTTTTTCTCTCTGTGCTCCATTATGTCCTCCAAGCGCCACTCCCGATCATCCCCAAAGTCGGGATCACTGGACATCCTCCAATACAACAATTCCAGGCCATCATAGTCATAGCCTTCTGTGGGGCTGTCATCCCCTGACCACGGGCACTCTTGGGCTACATACCACCGGAGGGCTCTGTAGCTCTCATCCAGCTGCATCTCTGCCCGGATCAGCCTGTTTAATTCCGCTATCCACTCCTGCTTCGGTTGTTCCCCCAACAACAGCATTCGTACGTCATACTGCGGCCAGTACCTTGCATAGATGTAGGGCAGGACCTCTCCTTGGTGTTGCTGCTCCAGAGCTAGCGCTTCCTTCCAGAGTCGGCACCAAATCACATCCGCCCATCCCAGCAGGACCTCCTCTGATTCTGGTCCTGTGTGCTGTATCCGCATCTCTTGTAACCTTCTTCTGAATTCCTCTTCCATGTTTACTGGTATCTGTACCTCTCCTCGTCTTTCATTTGGTGCTGCTTCTTTAGGCGTTGTCACCGATCGTTGTATTTCTGCAATTCTCAGCTCATGTTGCCGCTCTCGTTCTGTCTCATCAAAAGCTTTAAAAGCGCTAAACGGAATCTTCCTTGTGTCTGCTGTGCTGTACCCACTGTTTGGAGAATGTGCGGCTGCTTGTTGGACTGCTGCCAGTTTTAACTGTAGCTCTGCGTCTCTTATTTGTTTAGCCTCCTCCGCTAACAGGGTCATCACTTTCAGCACCACATCCGCCGTTGGGTTCGGACCGAACCATGCTAATTTCTCTCTTATTAGCTTGTTGGCTGGTGATTCCTCCTCCTGAATCACTGGTGTCTTCATCTCTTGTACTGCTGGCATTGCTGCAACCGAGTTCTCCTGGTCTAGCTCCATTAATTCTGCTATGATGACACGCTCGGTTTTGTTGCTAGCAATCCTTCCACGAACTTCCAGTAGTTCTTTCAGTGTATGTCTTTTAAGCCGGGTGTACCAGTCTTCCATTCACTGTTCCCAGTGTCTGCTTGAAATCCTGGTGTAAAGGAAAGTAGAAGGGAATATCCCGCTGCTGCCAACCAGTTGTGACGGTCGTAGAACATATCCCCGTCAAGCATTCCCTTCTTCTTCCATAAAAGAAAATCACCCAATATTCCACGAGTAGGAATATCCCTGGAATCGCCGAATAATCCACACATGAGCCAAGGCTTAATGTTGGATGTAACAGGACACACTTTATTGAAAGTACACAGCACACTTTTATACAGAATTTGGAACATCCCGCCCCCAACAACCGCTTTTCTATTGGTCAATTGTAAAGTACATTTTTGGTTTCACTCAGGTCCTCTTGCATGCAAATGAGGACTTCAAATTGTCTCAGCAGAGATTGGTCCCAAAGCTTGAATAGCCTGAATATGTGTGTTGAGACAGAAGCCTCCAGGGGGTAATTACTACAATGAAGCAATCAGAACAACAATTAACACCTCTACTCACTGGACAATAAAATGTCTCTCACAAGCCCGACTCCACTTATTTCACTAGTCGGAGCCAAGCATTGAAGGGTCATTGTCCTAGTGACCTAGTCAGGACAAATTAAGCCACTTGCAGTATCTCTTGCAATATGTACTCCACAGTGTCTCATCTTCTGCAATACATGAATTAGGATTTCACGTAGAAACACATTAATATCTCATGGTCCATGACAAGCATTAAAACATGTATAGTCTTCAAGTAGGTAACAAAATAAATATTGCACTGGAGATAAAATCGATGTAGCTACATAAACTGTAAAAATGGTGCGAGTAATACCAAACGGTAGCAAAAGCAGTCATAAAAACATGTAGCTAAGTATGATACTGGTATAAAAATGTGTACAACGATACCACTGCTGATGTCCCGTGAAGGGAACTATCACAAATCCCAGTGGATGGCTGTAGAATCCCAGGTTGATTGAGGGAAGTGATAGAGGGAAGTTTAACAGCCCTTGCATGTGGCAGATAGTAAAGTCCCGCCGGCATGCAGATATGAAGGGACAGCAAAGGAGCCCTTCAGATAGACACGGCAAGCCCCGCCGGTGTCTGTGACATCACCGGATCTCCGACGGAACTCCCTGAATACCCAGAAGCCGGCGGAGAGGTGAGTACCAATCTAAAGAATTTTGATCAATCCAATAAATTAACGATTAATCGAGGAATTAATAGTTAATTTCCACAGCCCTAATTTTATTATACATTTTCATGTGACAACACTGAAGAAATTACACTTTGCTACAATGTAAAGTAGTGAGTGTAAAGCTTGTATAACAGTCTTAATTTGCTGTCCCCTCAAAATAACTCAACACACAGCCATTAATGTCTAAACGGCTGGGAACAAAAGTAAGTATGCCCCTAAGTGAAAATTTACAAATTGGGCACAATTGGCCATTTTCCCTCCCCATTGTCATGTGACTCGTTAGTGTTACAAGGTCTAAGGTGTGAATGGGGAGCAGGTGTGTTCAACTTGGTGTTATCGCTCTCAATCTCTGGTCACTGGAAGTTCAATATGACACCTCATGGCAAAGAACTCTCTGAGGATCTAAAAAAAATAATTATTGCTCTACATAAAGATGGCCTAGGCTATAAGAAGATTGCCAAGACCCTGAAACTTAAAACAAGTAAAAAATGCGCAATACACATATACCTCAATACGCCAGTTAAATTAGATACCAAATAGTCCAAGGAAAAGAGATGTATAGGTGTGTACATAGACACTGGGGTTCAAATATAGAGCAGTGGGTCAGTCAGGGCAGCCACCGAGAAGACCAGAAGCAGGTTCCAGTGAAACTAAAATAAAACAAGGAGAGGGGCGCCTCTGAGTATGTGTCAATAAAAGGTTTAATTAACAGTAATATCCACTCACATGGGGGAACGTAGAGTTGAGATCATAGCTGGGCTGGGAAGATGATGGTAGGATTGCAGGTCATAGCAAGTCTCTCCTGTCTGGCAGCACATCAGATCCTGAACAGGAAGTTGCAGGGATGACAGGGCACAGCAGGTCTTCCTTCAGAGTCCCAGATAGGTCACACCGCAGTTATAGAAAAAGTCCATCTATCGTTAG
Source organism: Rana kukunoris (assembly GCA_029574335.1). Classification (NCBI taxonomy): domain Eukaryota; kingdom Metazoa; phylum Chordata; class Amphibia; order Anura; family Ranidae; genus Rana; species Rana kukunoris. The sequence goes on from CM056052.1 coordinate 74,352,813, forward strand.
TACGGGTTCCAAGAAAAAGGGGGGAAAGACGTGTGACAGCAGATGGTTGGCCACGTAATTGAAGTAAGAAATAATACCGCTCTAAAAACTGCTGATCCCTTGGCTTTGCATTCGTCCCACTAAACCAAAAGGGTGCTGGCTATGCACAGGTACATTGGATAAAAGAAGGTCCTGAGTGGCCGCACTCCTTAAAACGATGTCTTTATTGTACAAATAAAATAAAAACAACCAAAGCAATGCAGTCAAAACGTGGTAAACAACAGGAAAAAGGTGGCTGACATGTTTCACATCATGTGATGCTTACTCATAGCTATGAGTAAGCATCGCACTGCATCAAATTGGTCTGCATGGCCGTCATCCCAGAAGGAAGCTTCTTCTAAAGATGATGCACAAGAAAGCCTGCAAACAGTTTGCTGAAGACCAGCCGACTAAGGACATGGATTACTGGAACCATGTCCAGTGGTCTGATGAGACCAAGATACACTTATTTGGTTCAGATGGTGTCAAACAAATGTGGCAGCAACCAGGTGAGGGGTACAAAGACAATTGTGACTTGCCTACAGTCAAGCATGGTGGTGGGAGTGTCATGGTCTGGGGCTGCATGAGTGCTGCCGGCACTGGGGATCTACAGTTCATTGAGGGAACCATGAATGCCAACATGTACTGTGACATACTGAAGCAGAGCATGATCCCCTCCCTTCAGAGACTGGGTCGCAGGGCAGTATTCCAACATGATAATGACCAAAAACACACCTCCAAGATAAACAATGCCTTGCTAAAAAAGCTTAGGGTAAAGGTGATAGACTGCCCAAGCATGTCTTCCGACCTAAACCCTTTTTGAGCATCTGTGGGGCATCCTCAAATGGAATATGGAGAAGTACAACATCCACCATCTCCATGATGTCGTCATAGAGGAGTGGAAGAGGACTCCAGTGGCAACCTGTAAAGCTCTGGTGCACTCCATGCCCAAGAAGGTTTAAGACAGTGCTGGAAAATAATGGTGGCCACACAAAATATTGACACTTTGGGCCCAATTTGGACATTCTCACTTTTGTTGCCAGTGATTTAGACATTAATGGCTTGCCAGTGATTTAGACATTAATGACTGTGATGTTCAGTTATTTTGAGGGGGCAGGAAATGTACACTGTTATACAAGCTATACACTCACTACTTTACATTATAGCAAAGTGCCATTTCTTTAGTGTTTGTGTTACAAAAATGTGAGGGATAAGTGGAGCGAATATGGACCTGTCATCCACCTGGTCAGCAGGCATTAGCAGGCAGATCTGCTGGTGGAGTCTGCCCGTGTGCAATAGCCCTTAGGCTAGCCATACAAATTCGATTTTTGTTTGAACGTTTGTTTAAAATTCTGAAAATCTGATAATACCACCATTGAGTCAACCAATTTCAGTCGAAAGCTCTTAAAAGTCTGCTATTTGAAAAGATTCCCCAATGTGTTAAACAGGCTTTTTTTTATTATTTGTAAAATCAAGTCAAGAATATTGCAAAGCAAAGTTTATTTAAATTCCAAAAGTATATTTCATACTTAGAAGTATATTTAGAGTATATACCTTGTGTTTGTCAGAGAAATGTATTGTTATTGGGGTGATTAAGCTCAGTGTGGTAGATGCATTATTAATAAATTGTGCCAGTCCAAGCTGCTTTTTGGCCTATGTTTATTTAAAGGAAGGGGCATCATTTTCACAAAGCAAAACAATGAACAATACTAAGCCACCTGGCTATGCTTCAGCAGTACTGCTGCACCACTGCTGATCTGAACACCTGTTATCCCAGCTAAAACATTTGCCAGTATACTTTCCATAACATGGTCATTTAGGACAAATGAATGAAGGAAGACAAGCCTCCTCCCCTTCATCAGCATGAAAATCTACCAGACTTTCACTCCACTCATATTTATCTTCCTATCTGCATGTCTCTTGTTACCTCACATTATCAAAAACGAATGCACTCATCAGGCAATGAGCTGCATTATATTACATTGTTGCTCTTTGGTTTAGGTCCATTTCCAGCCAAGCCAATTATTATTCTTCGCTCCCACATGTAAAAACCATAATTTTTTTTCTAGAAAATTACTCAGAACCTCCAAACATTTTGGTCCGGATTCACATATATCGGCGCACCGCCGCAGCATATCTCTTTTACACTACGCCAACTCAGCGCAGTGAGGCAAGCATGGAATTCACAAAGCAAATGCTCCCAACTCTGCGCCGGCGTAGCGTATATTTTGCAGGCGTAAGCCGGCGTAAGTGGAAGTACGTGGACGTGGGCTGGAAGTGGGCGTGATCCATGCTAATGAAGCGTGACCACTAATGCAAATGATGGGCCGGGCGCTAGACAAGTACTTAAAACGAACTGCGCATGCGTCGAGGTGTGGACGTATCCCCGTACGAATGCTCACAACCACGTCGGAACAACTGCCTAAGATACGCCGGATCACTGTGTACGCCGCCGTGAACGTAACCTACGCCCAGCCAGACCCACATCGACCCATATTCACAGACGTCCAACGTACAATACGTAGGCTTGTGTTCCCTGGTCCATACCTTTGCATGGTTGCCCCTCATCTATGGGGAATAACTTTACGCTGAACGTAAAACCTACGCAAACCGCTAAAATCATGCGCCGGGCACAAGTGCGTTCGTGAATCGGCGTATCTCCCTCATTTACATATTTGAATAGAAAATCAATTAGAGCGCAACATTGGTCCAGCGTAAATATGCGCCCACTCTACGCCAGGGTAGGCAAGTTATGAAGTCTGTTTTTAGGCGTATCTTAGTTTGTGGGTCCGGCGTACAGATACGAAGACAGATATTTGTACTTACGCGGCGTATCTGGAGATACGTCGGCGTAAGTGCTTTGTGAACCCGGGCCTATATCTTTTTTAGCAGAGACACTAGGGAATAAAATGGTGGTTGTTGCAACGTTTTATGTCTCACAGTATTTGCACAGAAATTTTTTAAATGGAATTTTTTGGGGAACAATGACAAATTAAATGGTTGTAAAGGTAGACATTTTTTTATCTTAAAGAAAATGTAAACCCAAATTTTTTTATTATTATTTTACAATGTACAGTGAAAGATTTCCTATCATCTGTGCCCAGTCTTTCCACGTAGAGTTAATCCAGCTCTGAGCAATCCTCTTTTATTGTTCAGTGAAATAAAACAGACTCAGGCGGCGTACACACGACCGAGGTTCTCGCTGGAAACCAGCGAGAACCTCACTGGAAACCAGCGAGAACCTCGCTGGAAGCTGCATTCCAGCGAGGACCTCGGCCGTGTGTACGCTCTCGGCGAGCATCCCGTCGGGAATCCCGTCGAGCAGAAATAGAGAGCACGCTCTCTATTTGCTCGACGGCCCGCCTGGATGAATGGCTGGTTGCCATTCCCGACGGGCGGGTCGCCGATTTCGACGGCCGGCAGAGAACCTCGACGGGCGGAACGATGTGTTCTGCCCGTCGAGGTTCTCTGCCGTGTGTACACGGCCTCACAGAGAAAAACCTTGGTCCGTTCCGCCCTCTTGCTGTGAGTGACAGGTTATTTTCATATCTCATGCACTAGCTTGGAGACAGGCATTATTTTTTAATTCCCACACCCACCCCTTTTCTAAAGTCATGTGGTTACTTTTCTGGATTTTGACTGGATGTTAGTGATCATAGCAGAATTCAGTGTAAGAAATGCAAAGGAAAAAATGCATGTTGACAAGGGGAGTGTAGAGGAGGGCGGAGAGTCTACTGACATCACAACTCCACCCATCGAGCTCCAGACAACAGATCCACCCACAGAATCTGCAGTATTTCAGGTCTCATAACAGACAGAGGGGAAACATTTGACAGGTAAGGATACATATTGAAAAACGAAAAAGTGCAGCGCAAATCCCAAATAAATAAATACATTAATTAATTATAATCAATTTATAAATATAAACAATGTGCAAAATTAAGAATATTTAAATAAGCATGTGGCAAGTGAAAAAAGTCCACAGGACTTATCAATTCATATAAATAAACAATATGCAAATTAAAGAAATAATTCAATAAGCATGTGGCAAGTGAAGAAAGTCCATAGGAGATGTTCCACCAGTGTCAGATCTACAGAATAAACGCGTGACAATCCCTTCACCATAGGTCTCACTATACACTCTCACCTTCAGTTCTGACCCCTGGTATTAGCAGTAGGTCAGAATAAGCAGAGAAATCGATCGATAATAGCCCCAATATACACTTCCTCTTCAGCGAGTTAAACCAATTTTCACACAGACGGCTAAGAATAGCTCCAGGCTCAGCATAAACATGGATACAACACCGGGAAGATAAGGGGATACACGATCTAAGAGCTCTCCATTTTGCAACCAGGCATAGGCATTTATTTAAAAGGCGATATACTCACAAACATCATGATAAATACAGCATGTCATGTGTGGTTCATTCAGCAGGGCGGGTGACGTCATCAAAAGCAGCCCGTCGCCCAGTACATGTTACGTTCAAAGAACTTCATCAGCGGGGCGCCCCACGTAACATGTACTAGGCGACGGGCTGCTTTTGATGACGTCACCCGCCCTGCTGAATGAACCACACATGACATGCTGTTTTTATCATGATGTTTGTGAGTATAGCCCCAATATACACTTCCTCTTCAGCGAGTTAAACCAATTTTCACACAGACGGCTGAAGCCCCGTACACACGGCCGAGGTTCTCGGCAGAAACCAGCGAGAACCTCGCTGGGAGCCGCATTCTGCCGAGAACCTCGGCCGTGTGTACGCTCTCAGCGAGCCCCGCCCGTCGGGAAACCCATCGAGCAAATAGAGAACAGGTTCTCTATTTGCTCGACGGCCCGTCGGGATGAATGGCTGGTTGCCTTTCCCGACGGGCGGGTCGCCGAATCTGACGGCCGGCAGAGAACCTCGACGGGCGGATCGATGTGTTCCGCCCGTCGAGTTTCTCTGCCGTGTGTACGCGGCATGAGAATAGCTCCAGGCTCAGCATAAACATGGAAGATAAGGGGAAACAATATCTAAGAGCTCTCCATTTTGGGCTAGATTCTCATAGAAATGCGGCGGCGTAGCGTAAGCCATTTACACTATGCCGCCGCAACTTAACAGAGAAGGTGCCGTATTCTCAAAGCACTTGCTCCGTAAGTTGTGGCGGCGTAGTGTAAATGTCCCAGCGTAAGGCCGCGTAATTCAAAGGGGGCGGCTTGTATTTAAATTAAGCGCGCCCCTGCGTCGATTGAACTGCCCATGCGCCGGCCGGGGGAAAAAGCCCAGTGCGCATGCTCCAGCTCATGTCGGAAAGCGTTGTTGAAACCGACGTCAAAACGGCGTGATCGTCATTTACGCAATGCCCTATTCATAAACGACTTAGTAAAACAACGGAAAAAGACGACGCTGACCCGACGCCATACTTAACATGGCAATGACGGAACTTTGTAAGGTTACCCCTCATTATAGCAGGGAAACGACGTAAACGACGACGGGGTGGCGTAAAAACATTCGGGAATCGGCGTATTAGGCTCATTTGCATAGGCAAATGAGAAAACAACGTAAAGGCCACCTAGCGGCCGGCGTTGTCATTACATCTCCGATCCGACGGTGTAATTGTTTTACACCTGTCGGAACTTTAGTGTATCTATGCGTAAGTGATTCTAGGAATCACACGCATAGATACCCATTGAAAGAAACTGATATACGACGGTGTATCTGAGATACACCATCGTATCGCAGCTGAGGATCTGGCCCTTAGTAACCAGGCATAGGCATTTATTTAAAAGGCAATATACTCACAAACATCATGATAAAAACAGCATGTCATGTGTGGTTCATTCAGCAGGGCTGGTGACGTCATCAAAAGCAGCCCGTCGCCTAGTACATGTTACGTGGGGCGCCCCGCTGATGAAGTTCTTTGAACGTAACATGTACTGGGCGACGGGCTGCTTTTGATGACGTCACCCGCCCTGCTGAATGAACCACACATGACATGCTGTATTTATCATGATGTTTGTGAGTATATCGCCTTTTAAATAAATGCCTATGCCTGGTTGCAAAATGGAGAGCTCTTAGATAGTGTTTCCCCCTTATCTTCCCGGTGTTGTATTCATGTTTATGCTGAGCCTTGAGCTATTCTTAGCTTAGCTTAGTGTGAAAATTGGTTTAACTCGCTGAAGAGGAAGTGTGTATTGGGGCTATTATCGATCGATTTCTCTGCTTATTCTGACCTACTGCCAATACCAGGGGTCAGAACTGAAGGTGAGAGTGTATAGTGAGACCTATGGTGGAGGGATTGTCACGCGTTTATTCTGTAGATCTGACACTGGTGGAACATCTCCTATGGACTTTCTTCACTTGCCACATGCTTATTGAATTATTTCTTTAATTTGCATATTGTTTATTTATATGAATTGATCAGTCCTGTGGACTTTCTTCACTTGCCACATGCTTATTTATATATTCTTAATTTTGCACATTGTTTATATTTATGAATTGATTATAATTAATTAATTTATTTATTTATTTGGGATTTGCTCTGCACTTTTTCGTTTTTCAATATTTATCACTGGAATTTTGTGTTATTCTGTAGTGCTGAGCTTGCATATCCATTTTGGGTTTATTTATATTTTTGCGCTGATTGCGCCTTTTGTTTTTTTGCAGGTAAGGATACATGCAGGAGGCATCTATATCCTTATAGATCAGCACTATGGCAGTAGTTTAGAAAGGGTGAGAGTGGGTTTACATTGACTTTAATGCATTCTCTGCTCATATTTTTGGGTCATGTGATTTATTTGTCTGATTCTCTTGAAGGGCTTTTTTGATTTCTTTACTCCCTTCTCACTCAAAACTTTCTGAAAGGCTACATTCACACTGAAATCACCCGGCGTTAGTGGGGTGCTTTTAACACATGACTTTTTCTAATGTCCCGCAAGCCCACCGCACCAGGCTTTCAGGCATTCAGGCTTCACATTGGGGTGGCATGGATGGCGTTTTTCAGGTATCTCGAAAACACCTGAAAAACAACTTTAGTGTGAAAGGGGTCCTAATTTGGCTGCAACTTCCAAATAAAAGCCCCTTTCACACAAACGGCTCGCAAAGATCCGCTTGTCCATTTTTCAGGTGGATTTCAGCGAGCCACTCATTGACAGAAAGCTTCATGAAAGGATCCAAGAGGTTTAACGTAAAACAACATATTCATCTGGAATATGCAGTTCAGTTTTGGGTACCAGTTCTCAAAAAGGATATGGGGGAACTGGAGAAAGTGTAGAGAAGGGCAACCAAACTGATAAGTGGCATGGAGGAACTCGGCTATGAGGAAAGATTAGAGGAACTGAATTTATTCACTCCTGTGAAGGGGGGATTAAGGGGGATGTGATCAACCTGCACAAATATATAAGGGGTCCATATAGTGAACTTGGTGTTGAGTTATTCACTTTACAGTCAACACAGAGGACAAGGGGGCACTCTTTACGTCTAGAGGAAAAGAGATTTCATCTCCAAATACGGAAAGGTTTCTTCACAGTAAGAGCTGTGAAAATGTGGAAGAGACTCCTTCCAGAGGTGGTTCTTGCCAGCTCAGTAGATTGCATTAAGAAAGGTCTAGATACTTTTCTAAATGTACCTGTAGCGGGGTCGTCCTGTCAAAGCCTTACTACAGGTCATCCCTGCTGGACTTACATTCCTATTTTTAAATATGTTAGAGATAGTTTAAAAGTTATGCATTGCGGGACTACAAGTAGCAGAGATATGGACTCCATAGACTCTAAAGTGAGACGGACTACATCTCCCGCAATGCTTTGCCCTCCAGGAGGATGTGACGTCTCGCTAGACCGGTGGAGGAGGTTATTTAGGGAACGGGAGTGGCGCCCTTTTCTCGCTCTGGGACCCGCCTTCTCTCCTGTGTGGTGCGGCTGACGGAGACTGCCGTGTCTTAGGTCAGAAGCCTGGGCCTAGATTTGGGGAAGAACCTGCCACCCAGACGGAAGCAAGACCTCAACTTCAAGCCAGTATTCCCGGAAGATTGAAGAGGCTGTCCAGCTGATAACCGTAGCAGTGGAACCTCCTCAGCCGGGGATCCTGTGTGTTCTGGAGCGACACCTGAGCAGAGGGTTCCTTTTTCTTCTTCTTGAGGAGGAATCAGGCGGATCGGCCTGTTGGGTGAGAGAGCACTTGCTTAACCTTTGACTACCTGGTTATCATAGACACCCAGTCTCTATTTACCAGCTACGGACACACGTCTAGCCTGTAGCTAGGAAACTCGGAGGCCTAGTTAACTGTCTCGGTGTTCATAGTGGTGACTGACGCTGACGAGCGATCTACTGCCATAGACGTTCTGTTGTATGATTCCTTTCCTATAACCGTTACCTGTGGATTACAATTTAAAGTGCACCTACCGGCCGCTACGTTGAACATTGGTTAGTCTACTGGACTGTCCGCTAGGGACGCTCACGAGCAGAGACTGATCTTGAGTTTAGGCGGGTGGTACCACTCTTAGGTATAAAATTCTTGTTAACTTACATTAATTACTGATTCTTGCAAGGGCCCTTACGAATCAGTTTGGATTGCCGTTGATTGACTGTGGTTGTATTTAAACCTTATGCTTGTCATTTCAAAGTGCCCTATAGTAAACATACCCCTTTACAGTCAATCATACTTACTGTGTGGAGTGTATTTTGTTTTCTCACCTGGAGGGGTCGTATCACGCAGCAGGTATTTTATTGTCATATTGCTATTGTATACTGCGTGTCTGTTATTGTGACTCTAACCCAGTAGGGGTCACAATATCCCACTACCAGACTTCTGATGTGTCAAGGTCGGGTTTGAGCTGATTAAACAGGGGTAAGCTAAGCTAAAGAGAGTAGATCCCAAAATCAACCAGCGGCTCTTTCGGTGGTAGCGCTACATACCTAATATAATTGGGTACTAACATTTATAGGTAAAGTTGATCCAGGGAAAATCCAATTGCCTCTTGTGGGATCAAGAAGGAATTTTTCCCCCTGCTGTAGCAAATTGGATCATGCTCTGATGGGGTTTTTCGCCTTCATCTGGATCAACTGTGGGTATAGATTTGGGAATATTGGATTGTACAATATTTTTTATTTTATTTACTTTATGGTTGAACTATATTGACTTTTGTCTTTTTTCAACCTGGTTAACTATGTAACGGCTTTGTAGCATAGTGAAATAATGTTAGATTTCTCAAATAGGAACTTTTATATATTTTTTAAATGTACGTATTTGTCATTGTTATTATCAACGCCTTAACAACATAAAGTAACCTTTTATATGTAGGTGTATTGATTCTTTAATTTACAATGAACCTCGCTGACCAGGTCAAACCCTGAAATGAGCCTTTACCGTAATTCATTCAGATTTAACATTGTTTTCTGTAAGTTTTTCGTTTTGCCTAATTTGCTGCCAGGCCTGTACAGGTGTTAAGCTGCGTAAAAAGTTCTTGTGCAAAAATAATTTCATAACATATGAACATCTGGTTCTGCAGAAACCGGATAGAAATTTCTTGTTTTTAGTTATTGATTTAAAGACAGAGATTTGAAAGTTGTCTTACCCCCTGCAGACACTTGCTCATACAATTCATCTTGGCAGTTCTGAAATGTCATTTTTTGTAATGCTGGATAAATATTTATCCAGTGTGATCACTCACTGAAAAATGTTAGATATATGGTTGGGTAATAGACGGAACCATAGAACTTGCTGTATCTTTTTGTTGGCACAAAAAATGGTTTGTAGAAAGCAATTATTGACAGGGCAGTAATTTTTGCTTTTGAGTGAAATCTTACCAAAAGTGGGGGGTATTATCGTTATTAATAAACCATCTGGACAGGAGATCTATGAATTAAGTAGGACAAAATCAACAGAGCTTTGTTTTACAAGACAGTTCAAAGAGCAATGATGTGCTATAACCATTGGCAGCCAATAAAAATTATTGGGAAAGGATTGTTTATTAAAGTAGAGTTAGGCTCTATTGTTAAAGTGACCCTGTTCCTGATAATAAATTCAAAATAAATGTGTTACCTGTAACATAAGCTTGGACATAAAGATTCTCCACCTTGAGTCGCTCCTCCTTACTGCCACATCAGACTGGCGATTGGGGATTAGACAAGCTGTTTCTGCTCACACGCCAAGTGCTTAGAAGAAAGTCACCTCTAAGGCCGCGTCCACACGATCAAATCTATCTGCTGGAAACGGTCGGCCCGACTGTCCCAGCAGACAGATTCAATCGTGTGTACGGGCGAGCAGACGGATTTGGCCAGCCGCCAGATTTTAAAGCATGCTTTAAAGTCTGTTGGCTGGGAATCCGTCCGCCCGATATGTCTGCTGGTTAGTACGCTAACCAGCAGACATATGCTCTCATGCACAGAAGTAATTTACTTCCTGGTGCGGTGACGTGGTGGCGTCAACGTCACCGCCACGTCACCGTGCTGTCTGCTGGTGGGGATTTTGGTTTGACCGTGTATACAGCAATCAAACCAAAACGGCCAGCAGACAGATTTGTTCAAATCGGTCGGTCCGACCGATTTGAACAAATCTATTTGCCCGTGTGTACGGGGCCTTAGAGCGGTGGTCCCTGATGAGGGCCGTCAGTGGTCAAGCTTGTGGATATCATTCCTAATAAATGTGGACATCTGGTATCTCTCTCTCTTCTTGGAACCTGTAAAATAAGAATATACCATATATACTCGAGTATAAGCCAAGTTTTTCAGCAATTTTTTTTGTGCTGAAAATGTCCCCCTCGGCTTATACTCAAATCACCTTTTTGCGCCTGATCTCCCAGGTTTGAGGACCTGGTAATGGCCTGCCGTAGGTCCCCTGGACCCCAAACTTCTCGTACATGTAGCTTCCTCTACAAGTGTGCAAAATTTGTTGTCTGGGGGACCTACAGCCAGGAAGGACCGATTTTTTCATCCCTTCATTAGACTCTCATGTTAAACGTCAGTCTAGTCATGGACACAGTGAGGCATGTACATGGACACTGTGAGGCACAGTGAGGCATGCAGATTGACACGCTAGGCTTATACTCGAGTCAATACGTTTTCCCATTCTTTTGTGATAAAATTAGGTGCCTCTGCTTATATTCGGGGAGGCTTATACTCAAGTATATACAGTAAATACCTCTGCTGCCTTAATGCTACTGTGGTCCCTTGATGTCGCCTATATAACCAGCACTTCTGAGAATGTTACATAGTTAGTCAGGTTGAAAAAAGACACAAGTTCATCTAGTTTAACCATAAATTAAATTAAAAAAAAATATCGTGCAATCCAATATACCCATTTCTATACCCACAGTTGATCTACAGGAAGGCGAAAAACCCCATCAGAGCATGCTCCAATTTGCTACGGCAGGGGAAAAAAATTCTTCCCGATCCCCCGAGAGGCAATCAGATTTTCCCTGGATCAACTTTACCTATAAATGTTAGTACCCAGTTATATTATGTACATTTAGGAAAGTATCCAGACCTTTCTTAAAGCAATCTACTGAGCTGGCCAGAACCACTTCTGGAAGGAGCCTATTCCACATTTTCACAGCTCTTAGGCCTCGTACACACGAGGGGATATGTCCGCTGAAAACGGTCCGATGCACCGTTTCAGCAGACATCTCCGCTGGTGTGTATGGGCTAGCGGACAGATTTGTCCACCCGACAGATTTCAAAGAATGCTTTGAAATCTATCCGGTGGGAATCTGTCCGCCCGACATGTCTGCTGGTTAGTACACTTACCAGCAGACATGTCGCCCCGCACGGCCGCCGCCGAATGGATTCGGCGCATGCGCGGAAGTGTTTTACTTCCTGGTGCGTGACGTAGCGGTGACGTGGCGGCGTCAACGTCACCGCCGCGTCACCGCCACGTCACCGCGCCGTCCGCCGGCGGGGAATTTGATCCGATGGTGTGTACACGCCATCGGATCAAACTCCAGATCGGACATATCCGATGGAAATGGTCCGCAGACCGTTTTCATCGGATATGTCCGATCGTGTGTACGAGGCCTTACTGTGAACAAACCTTTCCATATTTGGAGATGAAATCTCTTTACCCCTAGACCTAAAGAGTGCCCCCTTGTCCTCAGTGTTGACCGTAAAGTGAATAACTCAACTCCAAGTTTACTATATGGATCCCTTATATATTTGAACCTGTTGATCATATCCCCCTTTACTCTCCTCTTCTCAAGAGTGAATAAATTCAGTTCCTCTAATATCTCCTCAAAGCTGAGTTCATCCATGCCTCTTATCAGTTTGGTTGTCCTTCTCTGCACTTTCTCCAGTTCCCGGATATCCTTTTTGAGAACTGGTGCCAAAAACTGAACTGCATATTCCAGATGAGATCTTACCTATTCCCCTTTGTCCCCAATAGTTACTGTATCCTTTTGTTGAACTCCACATCACTAATGAGTGTTGTAGGGATGTAGAGGTCAGCAGGAGGAACAGTTGAGCCCTCCAGGGTACAAAGGGGATAGATGGCTCTAGAAGTATTGGTTTCTCAGCAGGTTTCGGGGGGAACGTTTCCCCAGCAACAGAGAGGCATTTGGCAGTGCAGGCAGAAGATGAGGTATGATATTACAGTCTTCTTTTCAGGTATCAAGTTTATTTTTTATTTTGATTTATAACAGGGTCACTAGCATACATAGATGCACTCTTGGTATTGTGGGACATTGAAATAACACACACATTTTGAATGGAACTCAAAAGGCAGCTCAGACACACATGCGCTAAAAATCTGCATTTATTTTTGTTTGTTCTTGTGTATTGGCAGCCCATTCAAAATAAATGGACTGCCTTAACGCTACACACAATGACATGCAACACGCACAATAATGGCAACATTTATTGCATAGGCACCAAATCATATGAGTGCATCTTTCATATTTTAGTTGTGTTTTACAAAAAAAAAAGTTTTAAACTATTGGAGCCCCCCTGTCATTTTGTCTTCCCATCCATGGAGGACAATCTTACGTAAAGCTGACCTTGGATAAAGCCATCTAGGGGTCATAAATCCCCACAAAGCTCAAGGGACCACTCTAGCGATAGGTGGTCATCAATTAGAAATGAGTGCACATCCATGTGGGACACTTCAGAACACTGGGTACTAGAGCACCTATCCAAATTTTGTATGCACATGCACCTTTCTTCACCAGTGGTTTGCATTTAATAACATGTTTGATTCCATTATTCATGTTTAATATATTTTAATTTTTATCTTGCTAAGCGTGGTGTCTTACCTTTTTCAAAAGGTGATTGGGCCCTCATGGTTTCTGGTACAGTCAATAAGGGGAGGCACTGTGAAGAAGGACAGCCGTTAAGAAAAAAAAAAAAAATACTTTTACTTTTCTATTTAATGCAAAACTGCTAAAACATGTTTTGGGTGGAATTCCACTATATATACCAAGAATGGTAGAAAAACTTTTCAAGGGTACACTGCATTTGTTTTTATGCTAATATTATGCATTCTAATATTTGTTCCCCTTAACATTTAGTGCACAGTGGTGAAGTGAGTAGCACTTTCGCCTAGCAGCAAAAAGGTTTGCTGGTTCGAATCCCGACCACAACACCATCTGCTTGGAGTTTGCATGTTCTCCCTGTGTCTGCGTGGGTTTCTTCCGGGTACTCCGGTTTCCTCCCACATTCCAAAGACATGCTGGTAGGTAAAATGGATCTCGTCCAAATTGGCCCAGTATATATATGTATATATGTGTGTATGACTGTGTGTCCCTAGCATGTCATGATCCTACGGGGTAAAAAATGACCGCACCAGCCAAGCAGACACTGGCTGGAAAAAGCGCCCAGAGGCGATTCAGTTCGCATGCATTGCGCTATACAAGTCAGTCATTCATTCATTTACAAGGCACAAACATCTATACGGTATTTGTAAGGACTGCTTAGGACCTCTGTCAATGGGCTTTTTTTTGTATCAGAGCAACTTCTGTCCTCAAATAAGTCAGTGGGAATGCAAAAGCGAAAGGCATGTCAACTGCAGAGAATAAGGCTGTCCAATTCAGGCCAAATACACCTAGGAATGGATTCTGATCGTTCTCACAAGTGGCTCAAACTGGTCACAAATGCAAGCTGAATGCCCCTGAAAGCAAGCTGCACTTGCTTCAACGCATGTCCTTCTCTGTAACCCCTAGACCTGATGCCTCCCACCAGCCCTCTGAACAATGTAAGGCAAAGGTGGAGTTCCTGATGAAGACCACTGCGATTGGGAACAAAAAAAAGTACCTAGTGCTTCAGGTTATTGGGGGAGCATGTGACTCAACCACCATTTCCCATATGGAGTAGCATTGGTGCTTGGTGATGAGCTCAGTGCTGTCACAAAAGAAAATTCTCAGCCCTATATAAGCACTTACAAGAGCAACTCAGTGCTTACAGAAGGTGACTTCCTCCCTTCAAATCCCAGGTAGATAAATTGAGTGACAGGGCTGGAGAGGAGGGCTTTAAAGCTAACTTGTTGCTTTGTCCATACTGAACCCCTCTTTAGCATAAGAGGAAAATTACAACATTGTGTGACAATATGGCTGCAGCCTAATAGCACTTTGAAATGTTTCTTAAAGCGGAGTTCCACCCAAAAATGGAACTTCCACTTTTCGGAACCCTCGCCCCCCTCCGGTGTCACATTTGACACCTTTAAGGGGGGTGCAGATACCTGTATAAAACAGGTATTTGCACCACTTCCGGGTATTGACTACCATTGGAGTCATGCCCCTTCGCATCACCCCTCCCCCAGCTGTCTTCTGGGAAACACACTGTTTCCAGGAGAGTGGGACCAGTGACGTCACGCCACGCTACTCACGCATGCGCAGTAGGAAACCGGGCAGTGAAGCCGCAAGGTGTCACTTCCTGATTCCCTCACCGAGGATGGCGGCGGCAGCATCCGAGAGATGAGCGATTACTTGTCCTCGTCTGCCGGCATCGTGGGCACGCTGGACAGATAAGTGTAAATTTTTTTAAAAGTCAGCAGCTGCAGTATTTTTAGATGCTGGTTTTAAAAAAAAAAAAAAATCTGGTGGACCTCTGCTTTAAAGTGGATGTAAACCCTCCATACACCCAGTGAAGTGAACAGCCTCAAATGATACACAGAGATAAAACAAATCTCCCTACATAGGTTTTACATCCATATCTGCTGTCTTCACATTTATATACTGTTTATAAAGTTCAGATCATGTTAGGAAATCTTCTCTTCCTGGTTAACACAGAGTGTGATGTCTGGGCATACAGCCAAGATAGCTAAAATTGATGATTGGAGGAAAGGCACGCACCCCCTCTACACATAGGCAGTGGCTCTCAGAGGTGTTTTGCAACAGGACCAGCTCCCTGCTCTATTTTAGCAACCTCTCCTGAAAGAAATTTCAGGCTACTTTTATCTGATGTGTCAGAGAACTTGTCAGGAGTTAGGCTGATAACAGAGGAATGGTTCAGGAGAGAGCTACAGGACATAGCTCTTTGAAGAGAGAGAAAAAAATACTGCAGATATATGTGCCCAGCTCAAATTTAAGAAATCGGGTTTACATTAGACATGTGCATTTGTTTTCGTTAGAATGCATTTTCGTCTGAAAATCTGGTATTTTCGTTATCGTTTTGACGAACGAAAACGAAAGCGAAAGAAATGAAAACCGAAAGATCCGACATAAAAAATGCTTTATTTTCGTTTAGTTCTGACGATTTTCGATGCTTTGTCTAATCTTCGTTCTGAATACAGTGAATAGGTAGAAATTAAATGACGAAAACTTGAATTTTCGTTGTTCAATTTCTGCCTATTCACTGTATTCAGACGATTTTTCGATGCTTTGTCGAATTGAACGACGAAAATTCGACAAAGCATCGAAAATCGTCGTTTTCGGACGAAAACTTTCCCGACGAAAACGACATGAATCAAAACGATTTTCGGGAGTAACTAAATAAATTTATTTTCCAAACGAAAACGAAAAAACGAAACAAAATATTCCAGTCTGCACATGTCTAGTTTACATCCACTTTAAGGGAATGTTTCAAAACTCCAGATGAAAGCTAACCCACAGATTTGTTTTAATTTAATTTCATGGGTTTTCTCTTTAGGAAGATGAGCTATAATTAGAAAATGCAAAAACTCATTATTTAGTGAAAAAAAACATATATAATATAATAATAAAACATAAATAATATATGCCATTAAAAAGAAAAAAAAAGGTTTAAAAGGGAATCAATATTTAGGCAGTTCTGCCTTCAACAGAAGGGTCTATAGCTTGAAAGCAGCAGGTAAATAGAGGATTATGGGAGATGACAGGAATGTATATACAGCTTGAATTTAACTGACTATGGCAACGTTTTACATGGTTGAGTGCACGCGTGCCTCATGCTTCTCTACAGTTTCGAAACTTGTATTTTTATTTTCTGTAGCCCTGTTGCTCTACGTCATTCTGAAACTGATCTCTTTGCGAATTTATTATTGTTTTTCTTTCATGAAAAAGTGTCCTTTCTAGGGTCAAATTAGAACAGCAATCCCAGACCGAGGTGGTAGCCAGGCTTCAGTCATGCTCTCCTCTGGAGATTTGCAAAGCAAGCAAATTGGAATTCACAACAATTCATAACATATTTGAACAGAAAACATTACTGCGTCCATATTAGGTTGCATCTATAGCCTGATGTGGACCTGGCCTCGGTACAATAGCCATTTCCTGCTTAAACGTTGCCTGCAGTTGCAGCTATTCTCAGATACATCTTGTCTGTTGGCACCTTATAGAACTCTCTCTTTCTGCTTATCGCTTCATCCATTTTCTCTTCCTGTGGGCTTTTTATAGCCTAAGTTTTTCGGAAATATAATGGGGTATATAGAGTTCACATGTTGCTTTCTAGACAATAAGATAATTTAACTGAAACCTAATTGAAGTTGGGTTTTTGAATTAAAGGAA
Source organism: Rana kukunoris (assembly GCA_029574335.1). Taxonomy (NCBI): domain Eukaryota; kingdom Metazoa; phylum Chordata; class Amphibia; order Anura; family Ranidae; genus Rana; species Rana kukunoris. The sequence goes on from CM056052.1 coordinate 74,369,712, forward strand.
TAGATATACAGTTAGATAAGCATTGAACCAAAAACTGCAATAGCCATACCATTCATAGTCTTATCTCCACTGTCCAGTTAAATCAGTTGTGCAGTGTTTCTAAATATGACTGTGCAGTTCAGTAGGCACCATTGTAAAAGTAAAGCCTTTATGTTCAATTGTCCTTTGTTTTTAATGTTTTCTTTTTCACGTCTGGGACCATTATTGAGCTATCGTGGACAGACAAAAGTACAAGAATTACTAGCTTGCTTGATAGTTTATCTAATATGTAAGTAATGTCTGTAAACTAAAACACCTGGCTTAATTGTTTGATGTATAAAACGTTGTAGTGTATCTTATATTTATCTATTTCTAGACAGATTAAAAATGTTTTAGACAACATTTTCCCAGTCCCAAAGAAACTGTCAGGTCACCTGAGGCCAGGTGACAGATGCACCCCGTTGGGGTCAGGAGTGCACCTCTGAGGTAGTGGGCCCTAAGACTGACTGCTGCGGATGGATCTCTGGTTGGTTCAGGAAAGCAGGTACTCCGGAGCACCAACAGGAATTACACTGGGGGCTAGAGCATGAGATTTCCCAGGGCGCAGAATCTAACAGCCAGTGGGTGTTCACCGGGCCCCTGATGGTAAGGATGGACTTCGCTGGTTGCGGCCCCCAGGGCCTCCCAGCTCACGCTCACTATAGGCTACTAGAAGATACAAAGGAAGCAGCAGCAGCCTGGGATAACAAGTATAGTCAGGAGATAAGCCAAAAGATCAGGGCAACAAGCAGATAGGGATAGTCAAATGAAAACACCAAAATCGGGATAAGAAGCAGACAAGCACAGTCAAGAACAAGCCAAGGTTAGTAAACAGGATCAGACATAGGACACACATGCAATGAGCACAGGGAAGCCAAACATACAATATTGATCAGCAAGGCTTGGCTTGCAGTGCACAGGTAATATAGTGTTTCTAATTAGAGGCTGGGGTGGAGAGAAGATTACTTAAGTATACAGGTGAACAGTGACCGGTCTCTAGCTGAACACAACAGAAATGTGAGCAAACACTCAAGAACACTACTGCAGAGTCATGACAGTGCAGGGGCGGACCATGAAACACTTCAACCTGTATGGCCGCGTACACACGTCCGAGAACCTCTCGGGCTAAACTCATCGTTCCGCCCGACGAGCTTCCCGATGAGCGATCGAAAAAGCTTGTCGAGCCAAAGTCCTCATTGAACAACGAGGAAAAAGAGAGCATGCTCTCTATTTTGGCTCAACGAGCTTCCCGACGGGACGCTCGTCGAAAGTGTACACACGACCGAGAACCTCGGCAGAATATGTCTCCCAGCGAGCTTCTCGCTGGATTCCGCCAGAGAAGCTTGGTCATGTGTACGGGGCCTTAGAGGGCTGATTAACTATTGAATGTTTACATTGGATCTGTAGAGTAGTCTTATGTTTTAATGTACTTACTGTACATTTTTTCCTAAGGATTGATCGCTCTTTACTTCTTTATTATTTTTAAAATAAAAGGATTGTTTTTATGAATATATAATTTTTATATAACTAGACCTCATTTCCTCGAGGGTACAGCTAAAATCCCATATACAGGCGGTCCCCTAGTTACAAACATCTGACTTTATCACCAAGGCTTGTTTCCACAACAACCCAACATTTTCAAAATCCAATTTTCATTGGTATAGAAAGTGAGGTGAAATCTTCTGAACAGGGGCACAGAAAGCAAAACAAATATTACAGGGATGACGATAACCCTTCCCAATGCTATCCAAAAACCTTAAAAATAGTTTTTTTGGCTGGAGCTACACTTAAAAAATGTACCTGTTCCGACAAACAGATTCAACTTAAAGCGGAGTTCCACCCAAAAATGGAACTTCTGCTTTTCGGAACCCTCCCCCCCTCCGGTATTTGCACCCACTTTTGGGGAGAGACTCCCACGGGAGTCACTCCACTTCCTGCCCCCCGCTGCCTTCTGGGAAACACACTGGTTCCAGGAGAAAGCGGGGACCACTGGGAACGTGCTGCGCTACTCGCACATGCGCAGTAGGAAAATCGGGTAGTGAAGCCGCAGGGCTTCACTTCCTTATTCCCTCACCGAGGATGGCGGAGGGGCAGCAGAGAGATGAGCGGTCGCTCGTCTTCTGCTGCCGACATATCGGGCGTGCTGGACAGGTAAGTGTCCATTTATTAAGAGTCAGCAGCTGCAGTATTTGTAGATGCTGGCTTTTAATATATTTTTTTTGTGAGACCTCCACTTTAAGAACAAACCTACAAACCCTATCTCGTTTGTAACCCAGGGACCACCTGTATGTGGTGGGTGCTTCCATAGTATTGTTATATTGGTGGGATGGTAGCCCTGAGGAAAAGAAACAAAGCAATCCTTGGGTTCAGCAATCTACACATACAATATACCCATTTTACTAACCAAGAAATCCATAACTGAAAACTTGTTCCTTGTAATATTTTTTTTATTTCCGAGCAATAAAATCACTAAGTAAATCATATACTAGGGGTAAGTATATAGCTTCTTTTCTTTCTATTAGGGAATGCATTTGTCCAGGTAGAATTGTTCCAAAAAGTTTCAATTAGTGAATCCCATTCTCGTTTAGACTGTTTATTAGACTGATTTTCATGTGTTGGGAGAGGAATCTCTGTAGTTTACAGGAGGATACCCCAAAGTGGACCTCCATGCAATGTTATTTTCTTTTATTATCCACATGCAGCATGAATTAGTGTTGTCAGCTTTCTGAGCTGTGTCATGGAATTAGAAATGGTCTGGAGAGAATTACAGATTTTTTGTCAGATTAAGTAGTTTACATGGCGTATGTGTATTTAGGAGCTTTGTTTATCTTCCTGCCTGTTGAGTATGCTTTGCCTTCAGCATAGTGGCAATGCATCCTGAATAAGCAGTTATGTGTTGCCTGGAGTTTCCCTTTAATGTACTCTGAGTTCCTTCCACTTGCAGGTTTTACAGGTTCCTCCCGTGTAAGTAATACAATACCTTGTAACCTCCAGAGATACCGTGATAATATATTTGTTCCAAGTTATGATTTTCCTGTCAGTATTCATTATGGAAGCAGGTGGAAGAGTGCTTAATTATGCTGGCTCAGAATGACTCAGAATGTAAAAAATTAGAGGTATTTGCAGAAAATATGGTTAGTGTTAAAAGTTCAATACTATTTATGAAATGTGTTTTTAATGATATACTGGCGATCACATGCCTCGGTTCCAGTGGCTGGTGCAAGATGAGAGAAGTCTCTGCAGCACTAATTAACTGAACTAAAACTAGCCGTCACCAGTCTACTTATTGTGAGAGATCGTTTCTTATCTGTTGTAGAAGAAGAATCGTATAAACCCTTCCAGCTGCCTAAATTAAGGCCACAATAACCTCTTCCGTAAAAAGCTAGTTACCTAACTGACTTAAAACGGAATTGAAGCCTCCTATCCTTTACAGCCAAGGAAACTGCCATTTTAGCCTCTGATCCGCAGTTATGTTGCTGCATGTGTGATCAGTTGTGACGACAGATGTGATGACTTGACAGTTCACTTGAAAGATTAAGCAACTGTGACAGTTATCATTCACATAATACTTAGAATGTAACTGTTTTGGAAACAGTTTATTTGATGAGTTTAGTTCTGCTTTAAATACTTTGAGGAACTGGCAAGTTTACAGATTAGAAAAGTCAACCAGGCAAATAGTTTTTTTTTAGAAAATGAGGTCAACAACAGCAGTTCTCATGTTTCTTATGTAACAGATCTATACAATGATCAGCTATAACTTTATGATTATACAGTGGGGATCGAAAGTTTGGACACCCCAGGTAAAAAAATTGTATTAATGTGCATAACTAAGCCAAGGAAAGATGGAAAAATCTCCAAAAGGCATCAAATTACAGATTAGACATTCTTACGTATAATATGTCAAAAAAGTTAGATTTTATTTCCATCATTTACACTTTCAAAATTACAGAAAACAAAAAAATGGCATCTGCAAAAGTTTGGGCACCCTGCAGAATTTATAGCATGCACTGCCTCCTTTGCAAAGCTGAGACCTGCCAGTGTCATGGATTGTTCTTAATCATTGTCTGGGAAGACCAGATGATGTCAATCTCAAAGGTTTTAAATACAAAGTCTCATCTGACCTTGCCCCAACAATCAGCACCATGGGTTATTCTAAGCAGTTGTCTAGAAAACTGAAACTGAAAATAGTTGAGGCTCACAAAGCTGGAGAAGGCTATACGAAGATAGCAAAGCGTTTTCAGATGTCAATATCCTCTGTTCGGAATGTAATTAAGAAATTGCAGTCATCAGGAACAGTGGAAGTTAAAGCAAGATTTGGAAGACCAAGAAAAATATCAGACAGAACAGCTCACAGGATTGTGAAAAAAGCAATTCAAAACCCAAGTTTGACTGCACGATCCCGCAAGAAAGATCTGTCAGACACTGGAGTTGTGGTACACTATTCCACTATAAAGAGATACTTGTACAAATATGGTCTTCATGGAAGAGTCATCAGAAGAAAACCTCTTCTACGTCCTCACCACAAAAATCAGTATTTGAACTTTGCAAATGAACATATAGACTAGCCTGATGCATTTTGGAAACAAGTTCTGTGGACCGATGAGGTTAAAATATAACTTTTTGGCCGGAATGAGCAAAGGTACGTTTGGAAGGGCACAGAATTTAATGAAAAGAACCTCTGTCCAACTGTTAAGCATAGGGGTGGATCAATCATGCTTTGGGGTTGTATTGCAGCCAGTGGCACAGGGAACATTTCACAAGTATGATTCAATAACAATGGATTCAATAACATTTCAGCAAATTTTGGATGGTAACTTGATGCCATCTGTGAAAAAGTTGAAATTAAAGAAAGGATGGCTTCTACAAATGGATAATGATCCTAAACACACCTCAAAATCCATGGGGGATTACATCAAGAGGTGTAAACTCAAGGTTTTGCCATGGCCTTCACAATCTCCTGACCTCAACATAATTGAAAATCTATGGATAGACCTTAAAAGAGCAGTGCGTGACACACAGCCCAGAAATCTCAAAGAACTGGAAGACTTTTGTAAGGAAGAATGGGCAAAGATACCTCAAACAAGGATTGAAAGACTCTCGGCTGGCTACAAAAAGCGTTTACAAGCTGTGATACTTGCCAAAGGGGGCAGTACAAGATATTGACCCTGCAGGGTGCCCAAACTTTTGCAGATGCCATTTTTTTGTTTTCTGTCATTTTGAAAGTGTAAATGATTATAAGAATGTCTAATCTGTAATTTGATGCCTTTTGGAGATGTTTCCAACTTTCCTTGGCTTCGTTATGCACATTAGTAAAATGTTTTACCTGGGATGCCCAAACTTTCGATCCCCACTGTAGATACAAAAAGTGTAGCGCTGAAAAGATAAATCATATGTTGCCAAGTGATTCCAAATGTAAACAATGTGAAAAATGTATTAAAAACAAAAATGATAAAAACTAATAAGTGTGCAATAAATCACTAAAAGTTCATGAATTAAGGAACCCGTGAAGAAAAACGGGGTTCGATAGATTCCTGTTATTCTTCAGTGTTAATAAGTGGACGAAATCCAATCCGTGAAGAAGCCCATCACCAATAGAAGAAACGGAGGCTTACCGACTGGCCTGTGACCGCCCTTCTCAGAGGGGTCAGAACAGGCTCAGCAGAAATGCAGATGGTCCTCCAATAGCACCTTGTGGAAACCCTCCAGAAAGGACCATTCACAATTGCCACTGCAGCAGTTACCAGTTGGGTGAACCGGATGTGTTCCAAAGATAGATTTTTGGGGTAGAGACAGATAAACATCCGATATTGAGGGATGGTATTTACCCAATGGAAAAAAAAGGGGAAAAAACTTCTGATAGTGCAGACGTATTGAGGTAATTTATTACAATCTAGAGACATGCCTCTCTTTGATAGAGGACTGGATGACAAAGAGTTATCTTAAACTCAATGGAGCAAAAACAGAACTTCTCCTGTTTCATGCCAAGCGCAGGAATCAACTTTCAACAGCGTGGACCCCCCCGCCCATTCTGGGCAAGCTCATCACCCCTAGCGCCAAAGTCAAAAGCCTAGGGGTCACTTTTGACTCCTTTATGACAATGGACGCACAAATAGGATCAGTAGTCAGTGGATCTCACCATCTACTGCGCCTACTACGCAGACTCACTCCGTTTATCCCTAAAGAAGATTTAGCGGTCGTGGTGGGAGCAATTGTAAACTCCAGGCTGGATTATGCAAATGCCCTTTACCTCGGCCTCCCCAAGTACCAAATCGCTCGTCTACAGGTCGTTCAGAATACGGCCGCCAGACTTGTGACTGGGAAAAAACCCTGGGAATCCATCTCACCATCACTGAGGGCACTTCATTGGCTGCCAGTCAAAGACAGAATTGCTTTTAAAGCTCTCTGTCTTACTCATAGATGTGTCCATGGGAATGCCCCACTTTATTTATGCGAAATAATAAAAGCGCATAATCCCAATCGCGTTTTGCGATCCACGAATCGGAACCTACTCCAGGTTCCGAAAGCCAACTTCAAGTCCAAAGGAGAAAGGAGATTCGCGATCCAAGGCCCCAGACTATGGAACGCTTTACCAACCAGCATTCGGTTGGAGGAGAACCACCTAGCATTTAGAAAAAAGGTCAAGACTTTTCTCTTTTGATATCAAAGGAGACAGGAACAACAAGCGCCCAGAGGCGATTCAGTTCGCATGTGTCGCGCTATACAAGTTTTCATTCATTCATTCATTCATTCAATTTAATACAAAACAATAAAAATAAAAACTCTCATATAAAGAGTAGTAAACGAAATTCCTTGCAAGGATTTGAATATCCTCAGGAATCACAGGAATATATATCGAACCCCGTTTTTTCTTCACAGGTTCCTTCATTCGTGAACTTTTAGTGATTTATTGCACACTTATTAGTTTTTAGTATTTTTGTTTTTTAAACTTTTTTCACATTGTTTGTTTACATTTGGAATCACTTGGCAACATAAGATTTATCTTTTCAGCGCTACACTTATTGTATCTATTCATTTTAAAAACAAACACTGCCCTGTGTTTGTTTTTGTTTTTGTTCTGTACACACAGAACAAACTGAAACTAGTCTAAAAACAAAACTAAACTGCAGGCACATTATATGATTGATTTTTATCTATTTTTAATCATTTTTAAAAGGAATCAGTTAACTATTATGTCTCTATACCCTGTAAACAGTCATTTCAGCAAAAGCATTTTTTCCTTTACTACTTCTTTAAAGTGTTATTAAACCCAGACTATAAAAAAAAACTCTCATTACATGCTATATAACAGAATGTTTATACACACAAAGCCACTAAAGCATTTTTTTGTGTAAAGTGAAATGTACCTGGTCGATCCATGATAGCACCTTTGTATTTGTAGAATAGATATTTTTTGAGACATGTAAACAAAAAAAGAAAACTGTGATAACAAAAAACGTTAAAAAACATTCTCTAATAGTGTTCTTAAAACCTTGCCTTCTACATACAGGTAATAATTAAGGTTTTTCCTATATATTTTTTTTAGATGTTAGTAAACTTGTTTTACTATTTTAAGTCATCTATGATTTTAATGTTATGTCTACATAGACCCATACCAATTAATCTATGTGAAGCATGTTTAAGTAAAATTTCTAAACCAAGCATAGAAATATTTTGGTGAAGAAATTGTTATTTTACTGCCTGTTCGAAAACTATGCTACTTAGCTTAAAACTTCTTATAAATTTAAATTCAAACTTTCCACATCCACCCACAGACTAGGCTGTAAAATTTTACATTATCCACAATGGTTTGTATTGGACCAGATGCAAAGTGGAATAATGATGGAGGGATTTGGGTTTTGCTAGTGTATTAGGTTTACCCAATGTGAGGTCTGTGTGTGTGTTATGGAATTTATCTCCAACGGTTAGGATCAGCAATTATGGGTGAAACGCTATGTGGGAACTAGTTGTATATACAGTATAAATACTGTACAATATATAAATACTGTATAATGGTTATAATTATTTTAATTAATATTTGAAAAAATTGGCCACCCTAGATACTGAGTTATATATGACATGGATCACTGTACAGAAAGAGGAACATTAGAAATATATAAAAAGGTAAACTTGTGTGTACTGACTGGAGAAATACCAAAATCTAAATCTTTAGTACCCTCTTGGTGTTTCATTAAAGCTTAACATGGTGGTTTTTAAAAGATGTAAACCTAATCACTAAAATCTCATATCATCTTTAAGGCCCCTTTCACATTGAGGAGTTTTTTAGGCGGTACAGCGATAAAAATAGCACTGCTACACCGCCTGAAAAACTCCTGCCAAGCAACCTCAAGGGCTTTCACACTGAGGCGATGCGCTGGCGGGAGATAAAAAAAATCTCCTGTCAGCAGCATCTTTGGAGCGGTGAGAGGAGCGGCGTTGAAAAGAATGGGAAACCGCGGCAATACCGCCTGCAATGCGCCTCTATAGAGGCGCATTGCGGGCAGTTATAACCCTTTCACGGCCGCTAGCGAGGGTTAATACCGCACCGGTAGTGCCCGCAATTCGCGGCAAATCCGGCAGTAAAGCGCCGCTATTTTTAGCGGCGCTATACCGCCAGCGCGGCTCCAGCCCCAATGTGAAAGGGGCCTAACATGTCGATGTAATTTCCTAATAGTATTAATACTAGTAACTGATAGTCCTAATACTACTCCCGCAGGAACAGCTGGTATTCTGGCTTCTCCTGTCACTTCCAGTGGTGACCCATCCTGTAACTGGACCAGATAATACATGGACATACCAATAGAAATATATTTTTTGGCTTCATTAAAGGGGAGTTCCAACTTTTTTTTTAGGTTTGTTAAAAGTCAGGAGCTACAAAAAGTGTAGCTGCTGACTTTTAATAAACAGACACTTACCTGCTCCACGGTCCAGCGATGTGGCTGCCCAGAGCTCTGCCTCCCCCTCCCTCTCTGGCCAGCGCCTTCATTCAGCTTTTGGCTTCACGGCCGGGCACTCACTGCGCATGCGCGAGTCGCGCTGCGCTCTATGAATGGACAGGCGATCTCCTGGGACCTGTCACATGTACCTGGAGATCGCCTAAAGGGAGGGGCCGCCTAAGGCAAAGGGGAAGTCGCCGAGGCGGTCCCTGGGCGGAAGTAGGAAGTGGGACAGAAAGCGCCTACCGAAGCCCCTACTCCCCCACCAAAAAAAATGACATGCCAAATGTGGCATGTAAGGGGGTGAGGAGTGATTAAAGCGGAAGTTCCACTTTTGGGTGGAACTCCGCTTTAAAGGGTTTGTAAAGATTTTTTTTTAACTTAATAGCTTCCTTTACCTTAATGCAGTGCTGTTTGCATGTCCTCATTGTTCGTTTTTGCTCTCAAGTTGCTGTAATCCTTCTCTGATCTCCACACTTCCTAGTTGTCTGTTTCCTTATAATCACAGTACTGGGAGCTTTCTCTCTGTGGTCACTAATCAAGGAGGTGTGATTACTGTGTGTCTAAAACCCCTCAGCACCAATCAGTTTTGTTTTCCAAACCATCACTGCCCTCTATTATCTCTGTGGCTTTGTACATCAGAGAAGAATGAAACACCATGCAAAAACTAAACTGAAACTGCAGGTACATTATATGATTGATTTTTTTTATCTATTTTTAATCATTTTTAAAAGGAATCAGTTAACTATTATGTCTCTATACCCTGTAAACAGACATTTCAGGAAAAAATAAAAATAAAACATTCCTTTACAACTCCTTTAAAGCGGAGTTCCACCCAGGAAAACAACATTTGCCCATCTAGCTTAAAAAAATTAAGTAAAAAAAAAACGTGAAAAAAAAAAAATACTCACCGGAAATACCCGTTGCTATGTGGAAGTCCGTAATCTGCCTCTTCCACACCGCGGTGTCTTTTCTTCTGCTTCTTCTGCTTGTGAATGGGGCGTGCTGCTTTCTGGGAACTGTGTGTGTTCTCAGAGAACAGCCGCCCATTCACAAGCCAGCGTGAGACTCACGCAGGCGCAGTAGGAAATGGGCAGTGAAGCCGTACGGCTTCACTGCCTGTTTCCCATAGTGTGGATGGCGGCGTGGGACCTGGATCGATCGTGGGACCGGCATCGGGGGGGCCATCAGCGCGGGCAAGTAGGACAAGGTAAGTGTCCTTATTTAAAGTCAGCAGCTACACTGTTAGTAGCTGCTGACTTTAAAAAAAAAAAAAATTGCGGCTGGAACACCCCTTTAAGGCCGAGATAAGCACTGTGGCAGAGCATTGGAGGAACAAGTTTGATGCAAACAATTTGAACAAGTAAATACAACCATTGAAAAACAGTAAAATGATTCAGTAATACAGTGAAATGAAGAGGCTGATATTCCTTTACTTTACTACCTCATCTATGCTCATCCATGTCTTTATGGACTTGGCTTTGTGCACTGGTCCAAATCATTTGGTGGAGGGGGGAATATATTGTGTAGTTGCTTTTTATTGGTTGGGCTTGGCCCCTTAGTTCCAGTGAAAGAAATTCTTAAGGCATCAGCATACCAAGTCATTTTGGACAATTCCATACTCCCAACTATGTGGGAAAAGTTTGGTGATGCCCCTTTCCTGTACATGACTGAGCACCAGTGCAGAAAGCAAGGTCCATAAAGACATGGATGAGAAAGTTTGAGGTGGAGGAACTTGATTGACCTGCACAGAGTTCTGACCTCAACCCCATAGAACATCTTTGTTAGAGTGTCAATTAGAGCGTAGACTGTGGGCCAGGTCTTCTCATTCGCATCAGTGCCTGACCTCACAAATGCGATCCCAGAAGAATGGTCGAACGTTTCCATAGACACACTCCTAAACCTTGTGGACAGCCTTCCCAGAAGAGTTGAAGCTGTTATAGCTGCAAAGGGTGGGACAACTAGATATTGAACCCTACGGATTAAGACTGGGATGCCATTAAAGTTCATGTGAGTGTGAAGGCCGGTGTACCAATACTTTTAGTAATATAGTGTATGTTAGTAGGGACATTTCTGAAAATTGCCCACATATGGATGGGGAACAAGTGGTGAAAAGACTGTTCTATCCCTGAGCAAAAAGGTGATCACTTAGCTAAAGAGATATATTCTACAAAGAGAAATATTACACAGCAATAAGAGTCGTGGCGCACACACTTGTAAGTGCTTGCTATGGTGTAACAGTCATCCCCTAAATATCATGATAAACACAAGCAGTGATCAAACTGGTCCTGAGGGTTGCAGATAATGAGTGCCAGTGGTGGGTTGTATGATCTGGATACGGATTATATCATAATATAATAATGTTATAATCTTTTGCTAGACCCTTGCAGGCAGTTCTGTCAGCCTGTATCATCTTATACTTGGTTTATAGAAAATTTGTATTCATCAATTCACAAGATAATCAGAAATCTTACAAATAAACTAAGCAGGGTTTTTTTTTTTTTTTTAATACTGATTTAAAAGCTATGCCAAGTGGAAAGTGGATTTTACTAAAAACAACTGTCATGAATTGCATAATTAATATGGGTAAATGTTGGCACACATTAACAAACCTAACAGAGAAGCATCATCACACCTTTAACATATTAACCACTTCAATACCGGGCTTTTATACACACCTCAATACCGGGCCTATTCTGGCACTTCTCTCCTACATACAAATCATCATTCTTTTGCTAGAAAATTACGCAGAACCCCCAAACATTATATATGTTTTTTTAGCAGACACCCTAGGGAATAAAACAACGATCATTGCAACGTTTTATCTTGCACGGTATTTGCGCAATCATTTTTCATACGCCTTTTTTTTTTGGAAAAAAATGATTTCATGAATTAAAAAAATAACAAAACAGTAAAGTTAGCCCAATTGTTTTGTAAAATGTGAAAGATTCTGTTACACAGAGTAAATAGATACCTAACATGTCACGCTTTAAACTTGTACACACTAATGGAATGACGCCAAACTTTGGTACTTAAAAATCTCCATAGGCAACACTTTGAACATTTTTACAGGTTACCAGTTTAGATTTACAGGTCTAGTGCTAGAATTGTTGCTGGCACTCTAACGCATGTGGCGATACCTCACATATGTGGTTTAAACAGCGTTTACATATGTCGGCGAGACTTACGTGTGCGTTCGCTTCTGCGCGCAAACTACCGGGGACAGGGGCGTTTTAATTGTATTTATTTATTTTACTTATTTTCTTTTATTTTCTTTTTTTTAATCACTTTTATTCCTATTACAAGGAATGTAAACATCCTTTATAATAGGAAATGTGTGTGACAGGTCCTCTTTATGGAGAGATGTGGGGTCAATAAGACCCCGCATCTCTCCTCCAGGCTGGAAAGCTTGAGATCCGTGAAAAAAATTTCACTGATCTAATGATCAGTGTTGCTTACTAGCCGCAATTGCAGCTTTGTTTACTTACGGGGACCCGGGCGTGATGTCATCACATCGCGCCCGGGCCTCCGAAGGTCATAGAGATGACTGGTGACCATCTGGTCACCAGTCATCTCTATGCTTCCTGCCTGTGCCGGACAATTCTTTCTCCGGGCCCCCAATGGCACGGGAGAGATATCCCCCCACAAAGCCCAGGACGTCATTTGACGTCCACCCAGGATGGGAGATCCCATCTGTGGACGTCATATCACAATGGGCCAGTATTGAAATGGTTAAAACCTAGTGACACTATCCGTTATTATATGGTATGAAATTAATTAAACTAGCTATGTCAGATTGGTATATTTGGACTACACATCACCTTATTTCACCGTTGGCTAGTTCAGCAGTGTGAGTGGAATAAAACCCAAATAGTTTTGTAGTATATTAAAGATGCATTGCAGTCAAATTGGAAAGTGAAGCTTTTAAATGTCCTCGAGAACACAGCCCACCACTGCTGAGGGCTTAATGTTCTCAACCAGGAATTGCTGACAGTGCCCAGTTTATTGGTTGGATGCCTGCAGGTCCCCAGTAATGATCAGGTCGCTTCTCCTGTGAGGCTGTAAACTCTGCCCAGCCGTGGCTTGTTTGAATTGGGAAAAGCCACAACCTGAGTTGTTTTCTTATATTAATTTACTTGTTTAAGAGGAAAGGGTCATATGGGAGTTTTTCTTCTAAATGTTTAAAGTGCACATGTACCCAGACTGTGGTTATAATTGTTTTTACATATTCTTAACAAGCAGTGTTGTAACTAACGGCGTTTAAATAAACGCCGTTAGGTAACGATACCCCTTTTGAGGGTAACGAGTAATCTACCAGATTACTCTTCCCCTCATGGCAACACCGCTCCCATTACTGGGGCGGCGTTACCGTAATTACTTACCTGTGTCAGCAGCAGCCGTCGGTCGCCGTCTATTTTCAAAAGCCGCGCCTCCTCCTCAGGCTGTTCCGTGATAGGCGGAACAGTAATTTTCCCAGCAGTGCCTCTGTTTAGTGTTCAGCCTATCACGGATGCCTTCTCATCGTCCGAGGCTGAGGATGAGAAGGCATCCTTGATAGGCTGAACACTAAACAGAGGCACTGCTGGGAAAATTAGTGTTCCCCCTATCACGGAACAGCCTGAGGAGGAGGCGCGGCTTTCGAATAATGGAGCATCCTCCTCGCCACCGCCGCCGACATCTGACATCCTCGCAGCCGCCGCCGACATCTGACATCCTCGCCACCGACATCTGACATCCTCGCCGCCGCCGACATCTGACACCCTCGCCGCCGACATCTGACATCCTCGCCGCCGCTGCTGACATGTGGAGAACAGGAGAAGGTAGGGAGATCGTCTTTGAGGCATTTTACAGGCACAGTGAGGCATGTATGATGGCACAGGGGCTCACTGTGCCATCATACATGCCTCACTCACTGTGCCTGTAACATGCCTCATGCCTCACTGTGCCTGTAACATGCCTCATGCCTCACTGTGCCTGTAACATGCCTCATGCCCTTACTGTGCCTGTAACATACCTCATGGTCATGCCTCACTGTGCCTGTAACATGCCTCACGGTCATGCCTCACTGTGCCTGTAACATGCCTCACTGTGCCTGTAACATGCCTCACTGTGCCTCACTGTGCCTGTAACATGCCTCACCTGCCTGTAACATGCCTCACATGCCTCACTGTGCCTGTAACATGCCTCATGCCTCAAAAAAAAAGTCAGTTACTTTGCTGAGTAACTAATTACTTTGCCAATGTAGTAACTGAGTCACTAACTCAATTACTTTTTCGGACAAGTAATTTGTAACTGTAACTAATTACTTTTTTAAAGGACGATGAGCAACACTGTTAACAAGCATTCAAAAAGCTATAAAAGAAGGCATGACTGACATCTATAGCTGCTGGTACTGAGAAGTTATTCATTCTTAAAGCGGAGCTCCACCCTGAAGTGGAACTTCTGCTAACCTGAACCCTACCCCCTCTCCGGTGTTACATTTGACACCTTTCAGGGGGGTGCAGATACCCGTCTAAGACAGGTATTTGCACCCACTTCCGGACACACAGTCTGCGGGTAGACTGCGGGCAGGACGTCAGATCACACCCCCCCCCTCTTGGGGTCTGGGAAACACACAGCTCCCAGAACACAGCGGGGACCAGTGATCACGGTGCAGCGCGACTCGCGCATGCGCCATAGGGAACAGGGCAGTGAAGCAGCAATGCTTCACTTCCTGGTTGCCTCACCGAGGATGGTGGTGGGGGCAGCAGAGTCACGAGTGATCGCTTGTCCTCTGCTGCTGACGTTGCTGGACTCCAGGACAGGTAAGTGTCCTAATATTAACAGTCAACAGCTGCATTATTTGTAGCTGCTGGGTTTTAATATTTTTTTTTTCCAGCGGATATCCGCTTTAACCACTTAAGGACCCCCGCAAGCACATATACGGCCACAGAATGGCTCGTACACGCACAAGGGCGTAAATTTACGTCCCCGCCTTCGTGCGGTTCGGGGGTCCCATCGGGACCCCCTCCGCGGCGTGCGGGGGTCCCCCTGGCTCTGGGAGCGATCGCCGACGAGCGGGCGGATGTCCGTGTTTTCCGCCCCCCCCCCCCCCCCCCGCGATCGCTCCCAGCCAATGGGAGCGCTCCCCCTTCGTTTCAGTTCCTCCTCCTATGTTTACACAGGAAGGAGGAAATGATGTCACCTCTCCCTGTTTCCCACCGCTGCTGATGAGAGAAGACATCCACAGTAAGTGTGCACCAACACAACACTGACACACACTCACATAGGCACATTAACCCCTTGTGATCGCCCCCCCCCCACCCCCCTGTCATAGTGTCACTGAATGCAGTGATCTAATCACTGCATTTAGTGTCAGTGTGACAGGCAGTGTAAAATCAGTTAGTGTTAGGTCCAGGATAGCCCCCCCACCCCCCCTAATAAAGTTTTAACCCCCTGATCACTGCCCTAGTTAACCCTTTCACTCCCTATTGCCAGCATCACTAAGCGATCATTTTTCTGATCGCTGTATTAGTGTCGCTGTTCCCGCTAGGTAGCTATTTTTTTACTAAAGACATGTGGCTGAATTAATTTTGGCCTAAATGTTTTACTAAAATTTCGTTTATTTGATTTTTTTTATAACAAAAAGTAAAAAAATAGTGATTTTTTTCAAAATTGTCGCTCTATTGTAGTTTATAGCGCAAAAAATAAAAATCGCAGAGGCGATCAAATACCACCGAAAGAAAGCTCTATTTGTGGGAAGAAAAGGACGCAAATTTTGTTTGGGAGCCACGTCGCACGACCGCTTAATTGTCTGTTAAAGCGACGCAGCGCCGAATTGTAAAAACACCTTGGGTCATTTAGCAGCGTATGTGTCCGGGTCTTAAGTGGTTAAAGATCCCCAAAAAATAATGATAAAAGGCAAAATAAAGTTGAGTTTCAGTCAATTTCAAACAGCTTAGACACATTTGCTGTGGGGTTACATTAGAAGGCTAGCATGTTACCAAGCTCTGCTCTGTGAAACATATTGCCTCTGTTGTGAGCTGTGAAGATCAATATCTCCTTAAATCGGAAGTTCCACACATAAAATTAACTTTACATTATTCAGCAGCAATAAATATAACCAACGACATTTGGAAAAAACATATTTTTTTCTACTTCTTCATGCCTGTTGCTATGTGGTCCCTTGTAATCTGCCCCTTCCTCTCTGTGATGCCTGACGTCATTTCCCTTGGCACCTGTGCTCGCTACTGCTCCTGGGAGATGTTTGTCATCATTTCTCAGGAGTCAGTGGGCAGTGGCAAGGGCTGGAATTGTGGTATTTCAAAACCGGAAGTGATGCGTGCAAGAGCAGCTTATCATGCTTGGGGTGAGCACTTCCAACGCCAACAACCATTGTGATGGCAACTTTAGATGTTTCCTGCGCCGCTTGCCGGGCTAACTGAGCATGAGCGAGAACATGCGGTGCATGCTGGTAATACAGCAGCGAGGTATCCCAGACGTTTATGCTTGTGTCCTTTGCCTGCCCACAAGTAAGATGGGAAAAGCAGCAAAAATATTTTACTACTAAAATATGTACAAAAGCGGTGCTAATAGCGAGACTATCCATTAGTAATTATACATTGGATGATAGTAAGAGATATATATATATTTTTAAATCATACACGTGGTTGGAACTCCGCTTTAATGTATATACAGTAGCTACAAAGGTGAAGGAGTGTTTTTTTTCCATTAAAGGGTCACTAAAGGATTTTTTTTTTTAGCTAAATAGCTTCCTTTACCTTACTGCAGTGCTGTTATCATGTCCTCATTGTTCGTTTTTTGCTTTGATGTTGCTGTAATCCTGCTCTGTTCTGGACACTTGCTGGTTGTCTGTTTCCTGATAACCACAGTACTGGGAGCTTTCTCACTGTGGTCACTAATCAAGGAGGTGTGATTACTGTGTAAACTGAAACTAGATTGGGCTGAGGGGTTTTAGACAAACCATCACTGCCCTCTATTGGCTCTCTGGCTCTGTACATCAGAGAGACAGGAAACAATAGCAAAAACAAAACTAGAACTGTAGGTTGATTATGATTGATTTTTTTCCATTTTTAATGATTTTTAAAAGGAATCAGTTAACTATTATGTCTCTATACCCTGTAAACAGTCATTTCAGCCCCAATTTTTTTCCTTTAGTGACCCTTTAAGCATTTTTTTTGCTTCAATTCTAATTTCAAATTATGTAAAAGCTTGACTGTTCGTAGTCTGTACATATGTTCACTTTAAAGTCTTAATTCAGCATCCCACCTGTACGGTTTCCCACGCCTAATAAACAAAAGAATACCTTAAATCGTTGCTCAGGAAGGGTGACCTGAAGGTGAACATTGTTTTTAGCTCAGGTGCAATGTATTTGATCACTTTAGAACAGTATTGATGGCCTTGCATTCCCTGAGTAGGTAAGCTTGTACAATTTAGCCAGGTAAAGTTGATTAGAAGTGGACAAGGTCCCACTCATTCTCCTATGCCCAGACATTTTTATCGACATGCTTTGTCATAAATTTCCACCCTTTTTTTTATTTAACACATTGGGATGTCTCCAAATGTTATATTAGATTGGACATGTGCCTATAAAATAAATTTTTTTTTTTTACTAACTCAATTTATGTGGTTCACTAATAAAATTACATTTATCAGAATTGAAAGGAATTAGGGAAAATAACCGCATACATATTTGATATGGATATACTGTCTATAATGTATGTGTGTGTGTGTGTATATATATATATATATATATATATATATATATACACAGTGCCTTGCGAATGTATTCGTCCCCCTTGAACTTTGCGACCTTTTGCCACATTTCAGGCTTCAAACATAAAGATATAAAACTGTATTTGTTTGTGAAGAATCAACAACAAGTGGGACACAATCATGAAGTGGAATGAAATTTATTGCATATTTCAAACTTTTTTAACAAATAAAAAACTTTAAAATTGGGCGTGCAAAATTATTCAGCCCCTTTACTTTCAGTGCAGCAAACTCTCTCCAGAAGTTCAGTGAGGATCTCTAAATGATCCAATGTTGACCTAAATGACTAATGATGATAAATAGAATCCACCTGTGTGTAATCAAGTCTCTGTATAAATGCACCTGCACTGTGATAGTCTCAGAGGTCCGTTTAAAGCACAGAGAGCATCAAAAAGAACAAGGAACACACCAAGCAGGTCCGAGAAACTGTTGTGGAGAAGTTTAAAGCCGGATTTGGATACAAAAAGATTTCCCAAGCTTTAAACATCCCAAGGAGCACTGTGCAAGCGATAATATTGAAATGGAAGGAGTATCAGACCACTGCAAATCTACGAAGACCTGGCCGTCCCTTTAAACTTTCAGCTCATACAAGGAGAAGACTGATCAGAGATGCAGCCAAGAGGCCCATGATCACTCTGGATGAACTGCAGAGATCTACAGCTGAGGTGGCAGACTCTGTCCATAGGACAACAATCAGTCGTATACTGCACAAATCTGGTCTTTATGGAAGAGTGGCAAGAAGAAACCCATTTCTTAAAGATATCCATAAAAAGTGTTGTTTAAAGTTTGCCACAAGCCACCTGGGAGACACACCAAACATGTGGAAGAAGGTGCTCTGGTCAGATGAAACCAAAATCAAACTTTTTGGCAATAATGCAAAACATTATGTTTGGCGTAAAAGTAACACAGCTCATCACCCTGAACACACCATCCCCACTGTCAAACATGGTGGTGGCAGCATCATGGTTTGGGCCTGCTTTTCTTCAGCAGGGACAGGGAAGATGGTTAAAATTGATGGGAAGATGGATGGAGCCAAATACAGGACCATTCTGGAAGAAAACCTGATGGAGTCTGCAAAAGACCTGAGACTGGGACAGAGATTTGTCTTCCAACAAGACAATGATCCAAAACATAAAGCAAAATCTACAATGGAATGGTTCACAAATTAACATATCCAGGTGTTAGAATGGCCAAGTCAAAGTCCAGATCTGAATCCAATCGAGAATCTGTGGAAAGAACTTAAAACTGTTTTGCAAGGAGGAATGGACAAAAATTTCAGTCTCTCGATGTGCAAAACTGATAGAGACATGCCCCAAGCGACTTACAGCTGCAATCGCAGCAAAAGGTGGCGCTATAAAGTATTAACTGAAGGGGGCTGAATAATTTTGCACGCCCAATTTTTCAGTTTTTTAATTGTTAAAAAAGTTTGAAATATCCAATTAATTTCGTTCCACTTCATGATTGTGTCCCACTTGTTGATTCTTCACAAAAAATTACAGTTTTATATCTTTATGTTTGAAGCCTGAAATGTGGCAAAAGGTCGCAAAGTTCAAAGGGGCCGAATGCTTTCGCAAGGCACTATATATAAATATATATATATGGACACAGGCACAATTTTAGTTATATTCAGGTATTTACCAAAACATATTCAGGCTATAGTTATATAATGGATATGGCTGACAGTTCACACTCTCAGTTTTAATTTGATGGTATGAACATTCAAATTGGAGGAAGGGTTTAGGAATAATTGCTCTTAAGAATTGCTATCCCCCTTTTTCAAGGGACCAAAAGTAATTGGACAATTGAATCAAAAGCTGTTTCATGGCCAGGTTTGGGCTACTCCATTATTTCTTCATCAATTAAGCAGGTAAAAGGTCTGGAGTTGGTTCTAGGTGTGGTATTTGCATTTGGAATCTACTGCTGTGAACGTACATCATGCGTTCAAAAGAGCTGTCCATGCAAGTGAAACAGGCCATTGTAAGGCTTAAAAAAAAAAAAAAATCCATTAGAGAGATAGCAGCAACATTAAGAGTAAGATTAGAAGCACCAGTTTGGTACAATATGAGGAAAGAAGAATGCACTGGTGACCTCAGCAACATAAAAAGGCATGGACATCCACGGAAGACAACAGTGGTGGATAAGCACAGGATCCAATATGGTAAAGAAAAATCTGTTCACAACATCCAGACATGTAAAGGACACTCCAGGAGGTGGGAATATAATTATCATAATCTACAATCAAGAGAAGACTTCATGAGAGCAAATACAAAAGGTTCACCACAAGGTGCAAACCATTCATAAGCCTGAAGAATAGAAAAGCCAAAAAACATCTAAAAAAAAAACCAGACCCGTTCTGGAAAAACATTGTTTGGGTGGATGAAACTAAGAAAAAAGTGTGGGGAAGGCTTGAAACAGCTCATGATCCAAAGCACACAACGTTATTTGTAAAACATGGTGAAGGCAGTGTGATGGTATGGGCATGCATGGCTTCCAGTGGCACTGGGTCATTGATGTTTATTGATGATGTGACAGAAGACAGAAGCAGCTGGATTAATTCTGCAGCAATTAGAGATATACTGTCAGCCTAGATTCAGCCAAATGCAGCAAACTTGATTGGACGGCGCTTCACAGTACAGATGGACAATGATCCAAAACACACTTAAAAAGCAACCCAAGAGCTTTTAAGGAAAGGAAGTTGAATATTCTGCAATGGCTGAGTCAATCACCTAATGTCACCCCAATTGAACATGCATTTCACATGCTGAAGGCAAAACTAAAGGCAAAAATACCCACAAACAAAGAACAACTGAAGACAGCTGCAGTTAGAGCCTGGCAAAGCTTAAGAAAGCAGGAAACCCAGTTTTGGTAACGTCCTAGGGTTCCAGACTTTAGGCAGTCATTACTAGTAAAGAATTCTCACCAAAATATTAAAAATGAACACTTAATTTATGATTATTTTCATTTGTCCAATTACATTTGCGCCCCTGAAAATGGGGGGACTGTGTTTAAAAATGGTTTCAGTTCCTAAAGTTTGTTCTTGATATTTATGTTATACCCCTTGAATTAAAGCTGAAAGTCTGCACTTCAAATTCATTTGGATTGTTTCATTTTAATTAAATTCTGGTGGCATAAAGAGCCAAACGTATGAAAAGTGTGCCTGTGTCCAAATACTGTATATATGGACCTAAATGTATATTATAATATACAGTATCTCACATTTTTGTAAATGTTTTATTATATCTTTTCATATGACAACACTGAATAAATTACACTTTGCTACAATATAAAGTAGTGAGTGTACAGCTTGTATAACAGTATTAATTTTCTGTCAACTCAAAATAACTCACTACACAGCCATTAATGTCTAAACCGCTGACAACAATAGTGAGTACACCCCTAAATTAAAATGTCCAAGTTGGGCCCAATTAGCCATTTTCCCTCCTCTGTGTTATGTGACTCGTTAGTGTAAGGCCGCGTACACACGAGGGGATATGTCCGCTGAAAACGGTCCGATGGACCGTTTCAGCAGACATCTCCGCTCGTGTGTATGGGCTAGCGGACAGATTTCTCCACCCGACAGATTTCAAAGCAAGCTTTGAAATCTATCCGGTGGGAATCTGTCCGCCCGACATGTCTGCTGGTTAGTACACTTACCAGCAGACATGTCGGCCCCCACCGCCGCCGCGCCGCTGCCGAATGGATTCGGCGCATGCGCGGAAGTGTTTTACTTCCTGGTGCGGTGACGTGGCGGTGACGTGGCGGTGACGCGGCGGCGTCAACGTCACCGCCGCGTCACCGCCACGTCACCGCGCCGTCCGGCGGCGGGGAATTTGATCCGATGGTGTGTACACGCCATCGGATCAAACTCCCGATCGGACATATCCGATGGAAATGGTCCACGGACCGTTTTCATCGGATATATCCGATCGTGTGTACGCCGCCTTAGGGTCTCAGGTGTAAATGGGGAGCAGGTGTGTTAAATTTGGTGTTATCGCTCTCACTTTCTCATACTAGTCACTGGAAGTTCAACATGGCACCTCATGGCAAAAAAACTCTCTGAGGATCTGAAAAAAAGAATTGTAGCCCTACATAAAGATGTCCTAGGCTATAAAAAGATTGCCAAGACCTTGAAACTGAGCTGCAGCATGGTGGCCAACAGGACAGGTTCCACTCAGAACAGGCCTCACCATGGTCGACCAAATAAGTTGAGTGAACGTGTTCAACTGGGATGCTGGCTGTCATCCCAGAAGAAGCTTCTTCTAAAGATGATGCACAAGAAATCCACAGTCAGTTTGCTGAAGACAAGCAGCCTAAGGACATGAATTACTGAAATCATGTGCTGTGGTCTAATACGACCAAGATACACTTATTTGGTTCAGATGGTGTCAAGCGTGTGTGACAGCAACCAGGTAAGGAGTACAAAGACAAGTGTGTCTTGCCTATATAGTCAAGCATGGCGATGGGAGTGTCATGGTGTGGGGCTGTATGAGTGCTACCGGCAGTGGGAAGCTACAGTTCATTGAGGGAACCATGAATGCCAACATGTACTGTGACATACTGAAGCATAGCATGATTGCCTCCCTTTGGAGACTGGGCCGCAGGGCAGTATTCTGACATAACGACCCCAAACACACCTCCAAGATGACCACTGCCTTGCTAAGAAACTGAAAGTAAAGGTGATGTGGACTGGCCAAGCATGTCTCCAGACCTAAACCTTATTTAGCATCTGTGGGGCATCCTCAAACAGAAGGTGGAGGAGCGCAAGGTCTCTAACATCCACCAGCTCCGTGATGTTGTCATGGAGGAGTGGAAGAGAACTCCAGTGGCAACCTGTGAAGCTATGGTGAACTCCATGCCCAAGAGGGTTAAGGCAATGCTGAAAAATAATGGTGGCCCATAGATGCACTAGTGTGCAGGATTATGGATAGTGTGTGTGTGTCATCTCGGTGCCTCACAGATATATGTTGAGGGGCGCCAGGCTTTATAATTGAATCTTTTTATTTTATTAACCACTTCAGCCCCGGACCATTTTGCTGCTCAATGACCGAGCCACTTTTTGTGATTTGGCACTGCGTCGCTTTAACTGACAATTGCGCGGCCGTGGGACGTGGCTCCGAAATAAAATTGACGTCCTTTTTTTCCCACAAATAGAGCTTTCTTTTGGTGGTATTTGATCACCTCTGCGGTTTTTATTTTTTGCAATATAAACAAAAATAGAGCGACAATTTTGAAAACAAATAATATTTTTTCTTCTTGCTGTAATAAATATCCCCCAAAAATATATATAAAAAAACATTTCCCCAGTTCAGGCCGATACGTACTTTTCTACATATTTTTCGTTAAAGAAATCGCAATAAGCGTTTATTGATTGGTTTGCGCAAACGTTATAGCATCTACAAAATAGGGGATAGTCTTATGGCATTTTTATTAATATTTGTTTTTTACTAGTAATGGCAGCGATCAGTGATTTGTATCGGTACTGCGACCTTATGGCGGACACTTCGGACACTTTTGACACATTTTTGGGACCATTGTCATTTTTATAGCGATCAGTGCTATAAAAATGCATTGATTTCTGTAAAAATTTCACTGGAAGGGAAGGGGTTAACACTAGGGGCGAGGAAGGGGTTAATTATGTTCCCTAGGTGTGTTTTAACTGAAGGGAGGGTGGGACTGACTAGGGGAAATGACAGATCGCTGTTCATACATTGTATGAACAGACGAACAGTCATTTCTCCCCCTGACAGGACCACTCCTGGTTCTCGCTCTGTAGCGAGCAATCGCAAGTGCCCTAATGGGGCTGGAATGCAAAATTACGTATAGCTACGTGATTTCGCGCAACCGAGCCGACCTGCCGCCGTATAACTGCGGCGGCTGGTCGGCTAGTGGTTAAGTGCTGCCTGTTTGGGAAATCCTTTTAAGGAGCACATTGTTGGTCAGCAGTTAACCTACATTTATTTGGATAGAATAAGGGAGGGCTATAACTGTGAGAGTTTTGTTTTTCCTTTGTTATCCTCTGTCCTGTTGGTGAGATTCCCCTTCACCTTCTGCCCCATGGCCAACAGGAGGTGAAATAAAATTCTTCCAAAGTGACGGAATCCTGGTATGGTATGCCACCAAGGTAACCAGAACTAGTATCCTCACTGAAAGATTTCCCATCTATTACCGTTCTGATGTCAACCCAAAATTTGGGATTTGTTTTTACATGAAGAGGGTGAATCCCCCTAATTGGAGCACAGATGGCAATTAAACAAGTGTCCCTCTCCACTCTATCCAGATCTAAAAAGCTACATTTACTGTACAAATCCTTCCCGCAATAAAAACTGCAGTTTTTCTTAAAGTGGTTCTAAAGACAGAAGTTTTTTTTTTTTTATCTTATTGCATTGTATGCATTGAGTTAGAAAAACCTTCTGTGTGCAGCAGCCCCCTACTTACCTGAGCCTGTCTGGGTGTTCGGGACTCTCCCTCCTTATTGGCTGAGGAGTTTCATTGTCTCCCGCTGCTGTTAATCAAAGTCAGTGAGCCAATGAGAAGAGAGGGGGTGGGGCTGGGCCACTGCTTTCTGTCTTAATGGACATAGAGCAGTGGCTCAGAACGGCAGTGGCTCAGCGCGGCAAGAGGGATGGGCCAGAAGCATCGATGAGGGACCAGAGAAGAGGAGAATCTCTGGGCTGCTCAGTGCAAAACCTCTGCACACAGCAGGTAAGTACAACATGTTTGTTATTTTTAACCAAAAAACATGAGACTTTATTATCGCTTTAATAAAAGTGCAGGCCAAGCCTACCTGGACAATCCCTGGATGTCCCTGTCTTGTGTGTGGTTTACTGCTGCCAATAAAAGTATATAATGTCATAATGTAATCGCACTGCATTCCCGTTCAAATCACATGCGATTTTTTGCAGTGTGATTTGTGGCAATTCACTTTGTATAGATGCAAATTGCACCGGTATTGGTGTATCCATAGTTCTTAGTAGAATAGGCATCATAGTCAAATTTTAAACAACAAATCTTATTGTCCCAGTGCCAGCCACAATTCCAGTATTCTGTTGCTTTCGGAAACAGTCACTGGCAAAGGGGTTGATTTACTAAAACTGGAAAATGCTAAATCTGGTGCAGCTGTGCATGGTAGCCAATCAGCTTCTTGGGCGCCGTTCACATCTTCGCATTCCGAATCACAGATGGAATTCTGCCCGTGATTTGCAATACTGTCAAATCGTGAGATGCCTGTGAGTTCCCGGTGCATTGCCTATCAATTTCAATAGCACCCCAAACACGGCGCTATGTTCCAGCGATTCAACAGGAGACAATCGTGGTG
The DNA here is from genome assembly GCA_029574335.1 of Rana kukunoris. Classification (NCBI taxonomy): domain Eukaryota; kingdom Metazoa; phylum Chordata; class Amphibia; order Anura; family Ranidae; genus Rana; species Rana kukunoris. The sequence goes on from CM056052.1 coordinate 74,394,750, forward strand.
GGATTGCATTACGCCTGGCGCTCAAAAGAAGTATATTAGCTTCTTTTGGGCGACAGGGATCCCGTGAATCTATTTGTGTGATTTTACCGCGATTGTCACCCCCATATGCCAAGATGTGAATAAAGCCTAACGTCAACTTGTTCAATTAAGTTTTAACAAAAAACACCTGTAAGATAATTGGTTTCTGGTCAGAGCTGCACCAGATTTTGCACTCTCCAGTTTTAGTAAATCTACCCCAAATTGTCTTTCCATTTTAAAACATCTCAAACCCTTGATGGATTTTTTGAAGATACTGAGCACTGGGACGTATTGATTTTTGAAAAGATTATAAAACCGGTAAAACTGTATTTAATTTAGTATGGACCTATTTATTTAAACAGAGTAGTCATAAAAAAGTTAAATCTGTAGTGAAATAGAAAGAATGGTAATACGTTTGTTGCCAAGAGATTCTAAAGGGTAGAAGATCAAAGTCAACAATAGCAAGAGCAGCAATGTCAAAATCTAGTTGGAAAACTTGTTTACATAGGAAACAAATTCATCCAACTAGAGATACACGTATATTATTTTTTAGGTAAATATAGCATTGTCATCAATTTCTCTGCATACTTCCATATTATTTTGTTTCACATCGGCCAATACGTGGAACTTGACATTTCACAGTGTCAAAGAAAACGGTTCATGCTGGCAGCCCCTTGTCTCTTGGTAAATATCCTATTTGGTTGTTTTTGATTTCTTGACATGTTTTTGGCAAATCCTTGCCATTTCAGTCAATGTATAAATTTGTTTTTTTTTATTAGATTTTTGTTTTGTTTCTGTGTCAAATGTTCTGCAATGTTATAAGCACATGCCTCGGTACTGTATTTTTTTTAAAGCTATGAAATATTTTCGTCCTGTGCCAACAATTCTTACTGGCCATGAAATTTCAAGCCAATGATAACACACAGGTAATATATCTAAACCCAAGAGCTTACTTGGCACACAATTGGTCTTCAGCACACACCGTTCTCCAGGACACCGATCCTCAAAGTGGTCCTCAGATACTTGCCGAAAACATTTAATCCCCCTTGTATTGTTACCGAACATCTAAGGCAAGTCAATTTTCTGAACTGTTTAAAGAGTGGGAGTTTATAATTCTACCCCTTGAGCAAAATCTGAATAAAAAAAATAAAAATTCACAGGCAGGCATTCTAATGTTTAACAAATATGTTTATAACCCAAGTAGCTCTGGCTTATAAGTGTATGGATTTCAAACAACAATATGGAACGTGTTACAGCCTTGCCTTAGAGCGACACAAATGTGTTATCCTAGATGGGCCCACTTTGATGCTAGAGAAATGGGAGAGAATTGTGTCTGTTTTGTCATGTGCGTTAACTTGGATGGCCTCTCAGCACAGCTGTGTTAATAAAGCTAAGAGTATTTCCTTGACCCCAGTGATTTTGCCTCCAGGTCTCGTCATGCTGAGCAGAAGCAATTTTGATGAATGTGACACACTGTCAAATTTGGACATTATATTACTGTTAAGCACATCATTATGTTATCTGACAAAAATGTAGTAGGTTTCACCTAACAGATATAATAATTTTTCCCCTCCCTCCATCCAAGCTAGAGAGGAGAAAATGAAAGCAAAGCAAGGGATGTACTCAGATATATCAAAGTTAGTGTTAACTTTTGACAGACAAACAGCCTTTGCTCTTCGTAAATCTTCTCAGGGTCTGTTTTATATATAATAGGTATGTCTGAAAATTTCCTCTGCTGCTTATTTTATAGTGTCTCTCTTTTTTTTTTTTCTAGGGGACTGTGGAGAAGCTGCCACATCTGTCCTCCCCTTCTAAAAATGTTAGTTCCATGACTGTCATGCTAATCCCTTGGCTTCAGTACTTGGAGTCAAAATCTGTAATATGCAGTTGAGATGTCCTGATATCACTTTGACTTTGATGACTTGCAAGCTTGTGTTAAATCGATGTCATAAAGCAGGGGTGCCCAACCTTTTGAAGAATAAGGGCCACTTAAGCTACTTTTTAACTAGTCATGGGCCACAATAAGCAAAGCGGGTGGACAGGATGTCCATGTCCGCTCTGCATATGCAGAGTAGACACGTACACAGCCCACTATACTCTTTTTTTTTTTTTTTTCGGATCAGATTGGAGGTAGGACACAAGTCAGTTTATGTCTGCCACTCCTTGGAGGTCCTTAGGGGTTAAATTGGGTCAGACTGACCGTGTGAAAGGGGCCCAAGGCTGCTTTCACACTGATGTGCTGCAGTTTTTCCCGCACTGCGGGTGCAACGCAGTTTATCTTTGGCTTTCCTGCACTTTGCAATAGATTTCTATTATATTCTGCAGGTTTGGTACACTTTCAGAAAGCTCACCAAACTCGAAGTTAGAAACAGAAGTCTACGGCTCAGTGCAGGTAACCTGCAGGTGCACTGCTCTGCACCTGCAGATCAGTTTGGAAGCAGCCCAGTAACCACTGCAGAAGAGATATGCCCATATATACTGTACACTGTGATTTCAGTAATAAAATTACCTTTAATAACAGTATTCTATTCTGATCCCTCACAGAGCAGGAGGTCGCAGGCCACATCAGAGGGCCCCGTGGGCCACTGGTTGGGCACCCCTGTCATAGAGAATATTGAAGCCATAATAACAGTCACATAACTAGCATTTTCAATAGTCTGCAATGGAATCCTGACTTATTTCTCTAATTGCAGGTTTTCAGTAAAGACCATCTCTTCTCATCCCTCCCTCACACCCACTCTCACTAATTCATCTATTTTTTACCCCAAATAATGCCCTTGAGAAGCTATTTGTACTAAATTCGCTGTCCAGGTCTCTTACAGTTGCTTCTTCTAGGTGTCATTACTGGTGCATCCAATATATAATAGACCTTATCCTGAGGTCATCATGATGCCGCGGTCTTCCTGGCAAGTAGTTGGGGAGTTCAGCTTTAGTGTTACAGCTAATTTGAGGTTAATCTTCAAATGGAAAGTGTTCTAAGGACACTCAGGCTTTTGCCTACTTTTATTAATCAAAGTATTAGTGTTCTGCCCACGCAGGGGTTGTTTAGCAAAACAACAAACAAACATCTGTCTGCCTCCTGGCCCTTTTGCTGCATACATTTTTTTATTTGACCTTAGGATATAGCTGCCCCATTCTCAGCCTTCGTGCCTTACTTGTTTATTCAGTCACCAGAGTGGACCTTTTGTCTGCTCACATAGAAAATGCTACTTGCTTAGCCCAGGCACACTGGTCAGTTTGGAAATGAGCTGCCATTAGCCTTTCATAATTTTCATGAAAAACAACCAACCCCCAGGTGGCCAGCGACACTTAACCACCACCACCCCCTTGCCCAGCCATCTGCCGGTCAGTCTGGCACTCACTTCATCTAGGTGGCGGGCAGCAGCTCCTTGGCTCCTCAGCTCCTGCACTGTCTTCTCCTCAATCATGCCGGCTTCCATACGTTTCCTTCTAGAAGCTAGGCGTCCAATAGTATCACTTATCCATCAGCCAGTCGGGTGACGGGGCTCAGACCTGATTCCTAATTGGCTGGGGGGAGGATCAGTGTTAGAATAGCGAGTATTCACATTTACCAGTAAGTACTGTTCAATAACTTATCAAGTAGAAAATTTTAGGATCTCGTGATATAAAGCCAAAGTCAGGTAGACCAAGAAAGATTGGAGCCACAACTGCCAGAAGAATTGTTCAAGATACAAACAAAACCCCACAGGTAATCTCAGGAGAAATACAGGCTGCTCTGGAAAGAGCACAATACAATGATACTTGAACAAAAATTATCTACATGGTTAAGTTGCCAGAAAGGAGTCTTTACTGCTCCAATGCCACAAAAAAGCCTGGTGAGGCATGGTGAGGCATGTCAAGGTGTTGTTTGGGCATATTGTAACTGGGCTTTTTTGTGGCATTGGATCAGTAAAGGCTTCTTTCTGACAACTCAACCATTCAGATCATTTTTGTTTAAGTATCATCGTATTGTGCTCCTTAAAAACTTTGGATACCTTTTTTATATCTTTTTCCATCTTTATAACATTCCATTACCTTGTTACACAGGTATTTTGACAGTTCTTTTATGCTCCCCATGGCTCAGTATCTAGTCTGCTCAGTGCATTCACATGAGATCTAACAAACTCATTGACTATACACAGACATTTGTTTCAATTTAAAAAGCCACAGCTGTGGGAAATTTAACCTTTAATTGCTATTTTTACCTGTGTGCCTCTACATAGGCCAAACATTCCAGGGTATGGAAACTTTTAATTAGGGCCTTTTGGGTGATTTCTGTTTATCATTATGATTTAACCACTTGTCTACCGAGGACGTCATATGACGTCCTCCACTTTGTGTGGGGATATCTGAATGATGCCTGCAGCCACAGGCATTATTCAGATATCGCTGTCTTCAGCCGGCGATTCTGTGCACCATAAGAACGATCAAAGCGCTGCTTGATCATTCTTATAGGCAGCGGGAGGAGACGACCCTCCCTCCCACCACCATCCGGTGCTTCTCCGGGCTCCCCCGTGCCATCGGGGGCGCGGAGAGCGAATCGTCTGGCGCTCGCTGCAGATCCATAGAGATGACTGGTGACCAGACGGTCACAGTCATCTCTATGACCGTCGGAGGACCGGGCGCGACGTTATGACGTCACGCCCGATACCCGGAAGTAAACAAAGCTGCAAACGCGGCTGTCGGCATGTGATCGGGGATTTTTTTTTTCACAGATATCATGCTTGTAAGCCTGGAGGAGAGATGTGGGGTCTTATTGACCCCACATCTCTACATAAAGAGGACCTGTCACACGGATTCCTATTACAAGGGATGTTTACATTCCTTGTAATAGGAATAAAAGTGATCCAAAAAAAAATTGGAGCCACAACTGCCAGAAGAATTGTTCAAGATACAAACAAAACCCCACAGGTAATCTCAGGAGAAATACAGGCTGCTCTGGAAAGAGCACAATACAATGATACTTGAACAAAAATTATCTACATGGTTAAGTTGCCAGAAAGGAGTCTTTACTGCTCCAATGCCACAAAAAAGCCTGGTGAGGCATGGTGAGGCATGTCAAGGTGTTGTTTGGGACCCTCCCTCCCACCACCATCCGGTGCTTCTCCGGGCTCCCCCGTGCCATCGGGGGCGCGGAGAGCGAATCGTCTGGCGCTCGCTGCAGATCCATAGAGATGACTGGTGACCAGACGGTCACAGTCATCTCTATGACCGCCGGAGGACCGGGCGCGACGTTATGACGTCACGCCCGATACCCGGAAGTAAACAAAGCTGCAAACGCGGCTGTCGGCATGTGATCGGGGATTTTTTTTTTCACCGATTTCATGCTTGTAAGCCTGGAGGAGAGATGTGGGGTCTTATTGACCCCACATCTCTCCATAAAGAGGACCTGTCACACGGATTCCTATTACAAGGGATGTTTACATTCCTTGTAATAGGAATAAAAGTGATCCAAAAAAAATTTTTTTTTAAAAAAAAGTGTAAAAATAAAACCCCACATGTGAGGTATGCGTGCGTTAGAGCGTGTGCAACAATTCTAGTACTAGACCTCCTCTGTTACTCAAAAATAGTAACCTGTAAAAAAAATTCAAGCGTCGCCTATGGAGATGTTTAAGTACCAAAGTTTGGCGCCATTCCATGAGTGCACGCAATTTTAAAGCGTGACATGTTAGGTATCTATTTACTCGGCATAACTTCATCCTTTACATTATAGAAAAAATTGGGCTAACTTTACTGTTTTGTTATTTTTTAATTCATGAAACCGTTTTTTTTTCCCCAAAAAAAGCGTTTGAAAAATTATTGCGCAAATACCGTGCGAGAAAAAAAGTTGCAATGGCCGCCATTTTATTCCTTAGGGTGTCTGCTAAAAAATATATATAATGTTTGGGGGTTCTGATTAATTTTCTAGCAATTTTTTTTAGATTTTTACATGAATAAAAGAAGTGCCAAAATAGGCCCGGTGGACAAGTGGTTAAAAAGGAGCTGAACAACCATGTGATAAGAAATGGCTTCATATGATCACTATCCTTAAATAAAAGTTGTTTGGAATGATCATTCAGCTTTTCAATATTAATGCCAAAATTTCACAATTTCTGCCAGGGTATGCAAACTTTTGAGCACAACTGCACACTCTATTGGAAATATGCCCTCCATCTACCAATTTAAATGCCGATCAACAAGCATTTAGTGTTTGTGCAATTTCTGAACTTTTGCTACATTTAATGTTTGTCAACTAAAATGATTTCACTTCCTGTACTACAGAAACACTTTTCCCAGTAAGGACTGCCGTGTGCGCTATGATCTGTTTGTAGCATAGATGCAGTTTCATCAGATACAGATACATAGAGACTGATCCTCTTTTGGAAAACCCAATGTGAATAGAAACAGTGTTAAAAAAAGGACTGTCATTACTGTTTGTTTTGTAACATGGCTTCTCTTTAGGATAACATCAAACAGAAAGAACTTGAGGCCCAGGTGCTAGAGGCAAGCTGAGCCAATCACACTCATCAACCAGAATCAAAGAAAAAAGCAGCTGTATCTCAAAAGTCTTCATTTATTGTATAGATTGTCCTACAATTAAACTTTGATTCGGTGAAGTGCATCAATGGGGCAGTCTCAGGACAGGAACTGTCATTGCGATGCTTGTGGATGATTTGTACAATAGATGAAGACTTTTGTGATGCATCTGGTGTGCAACAGATTTTATATTTACTTATCGCTTATCTTTGCTTTCAGTCTGAACTTGAAGAAAACATTTAACCACTTACGGAGCGCCCACTGTCGTTATACGTCGCTACTTTCAAGAGGAATACCATTGTTATGGTAGCAGCTATCTACCATAACCCCATCACCCTCTTCAAGAACGGGCGGTCCTCTTTCAGATAAAAGTGGTCTCTGCGGCAGATACACCGCAAGATCTCTTTTGTCGGCAGTGGGAGAGGGCACCCCCCTGCCGCTCTCCGGTGCCCTCCACAGCTTACCGGAGCCGTCAGCAGCAGCGGAGGTGATCAGATCCTTCTGTGTTAGTGGCCTGGAGACGAGTGAGGGGGAAGATGGCCCCCACCCATCTCCATACCACTGCAGGGCGGAAGTGACATCAAAAATGTATATCTGCCCAATGCTCTTAAAGGGTCATTTTTTATTGCATTTTATTCTAAATATGAGATCTGGGTCTTTTTGACGCCAGATCTTATATTTAAGAGGACCTGTGATGCTTTTTTCTATTACAAGGGATGTTTACATTCCTTGTCATAGGAATAAAAGTGACCCAAAATGTGTTTGGACCTGTGATGCTTTTTTCTATTACAAGGGATGTTTACATTCCTTGTCATAGGAATAAAAGTGACCCAAAATGTGTTTATTTTTTTAAAACAGTGTAAAAAAAGTTAAATAAATAACAAAAAAAACACTTTTTTTTAAAGCGCCGTCTCGACGGGCTCGTGAGCAGAAGCAAGCGCACACGTGAGCAGCATCTGCATATGAAAACAGTGTTCAAACCACACGTGAGGTATCAACGCGATTGTTAGAGCAAGAGTAATAATTCTAGCCCTAGACCTCCTCTTCAACTTAAAATATGCAATCTGTATAATTTTTTAAACGTCGCCTATGGAGATATTTAAGAGTAAATGTTTGTCGCCATTTCACGAGCGGGCGCAACTTTGAAGTATGACATGTTGAGTATCAATTTACTCGGCATAACATTATCTTTCACAATATAAAAAAAATCGGCTAACTATACTGATGTCTTATTTATTAATTTAAAAAAAGTGATTTTATTCCAAAAAAAGTGCGCTTGTAAGACCGCTGCGCAAATATGGTGTGACAAAAAGTATTGCAACAACAGCCATTTATTCTCTAGGGCGTTAGAAAAAAAAATCTAAAATATTTGGGGGTTCTAGCAAAAATAACTGTTTTTAACTTGTAAACACCAAATCTCAGAAAGGGGCTTGGTCCTTAAGTGGTTAAAACACAATTTTTTCACTTCCGGTTCCAGCGCCGCATGGAGTAACAGCTCCTCTTCTCGGCTCCCGCAGCGCGACCTAAACCGGCCTGTAAAACCTGCCCGAGACGCCCAGCAGACCACCCTCCACCTCCGGAGTCACCCCTCGGACTCCATGGACCGCTTCGTGGAAAAATCGGGTGCGCCCACCCAAACAGCCCAGGTGGCGCCGACGGCTTCCCAGCAAATCGAGGCCCCGGTCTCGGCCTACGCGGCGGCGCTGCACACGGAGATGGAGGTAAGCGGCGACCTACCCCCGACTCCTGCTCCACACACCCCGGGGACACCTCTAGGAGGGGACAACACCACAGAGCGCATCGCCCAAGCAGTGGCTGCTCTTTTGTCCCCCATGATTGCCGCGTCAGTAGAAAAAGCGGTGAATGCAGAGATGGCGCAGGTCCATAAGCAGATCAAAGAGCACGGCACCAGGCTCAATGATTTGGAGCACCGCCTATCAAATGCGGAAGATGAACTTTACCAGGCCCAGGCCACTGAACACGCTCAGGACAAAACCAACCAATATATACTTCAAAAACTAGATGATTTGGAAAACAGATCTAGAAGAAGTAACCTTCGTTTTGTAGGGGTCCCTGAATCGTTACAGACAGCCGCCCTCGCAGACTTCTGCGCGCGGCGAATACCCGAGGCCCTGGGCCTCCCGGGCCCCTGTGCAGTGGAAAGGGCCCACCGCATGGGAGCATTTAATTCAGACCGCAAAACACCTCGACCTATCATTGCTAAATACCTGAACTACACTGACAAATCCCTTATACTACAAAAATTCAGGCAGGCCAGACAGGTCCAGATTGATGGACTAAAGATCCTGATTTTTGCTGATTATTCCATGGAGGTATCAAAAAAGAGGAAGGCATTCCAGCAGGTGTGCACTGAACTTTTTCAACACCAAGTGAAATTCACTTTGGCCTTCCCGGCCATACTCCACCTCAGAGCCCCCAATGGTGAGCAGCTCTCCTTTCATGACCCCTCAGAGGCCGAAGCCTTCCTACGCTCCCACCATCAGGGGCGGCAGTCCCAGACCCCGTCGAAAGCCCCCCCACTTAACCATCCTCAGGACCAGAGAAGCCCGCGCAAAGACTCACCTAAGCGCTTCAGGCCCACGATCTCAGACCCCTCCCGGACCACCCTAAACTTGACCTGAGCCAGCTCCTATAATCTACTGGCCTTACCTTGCCACCCATCTGGTATGGAGGGATCAGCTCAGTCGCTCTCTTTCTCTTCTTTGGTCAGAAACATGCTCCTATATGACCCGCTCTAGGGGGAGCGCCTCGATCCCCCCCCTCTCCATATACGTTAGAAGTGACTCCCTACAACCGTCCAGTCGTGGTATACCCTTATATTTACTGACTGCCCTGTTTGAAGTTTTTTGTTTGACGGACCCCGATTGCTTATCTCCTTATTGCTCTCTTTGCTACCCAGCTAGAATGTTTTTTACGTTTATACTGTTTGTACTCTGTGTTATTAAAACTGCCGTTATATGTGTTCTCTTTATGCAGCCTTCCCCCGGTATCACCGCGCGCCTTGCTTATGTTCTCCCTTGTACCGATATCTACTAGCCGCATGAAACAGTCCATCCGTTCACGGGCTCTCAGAAATCATGCTGGCTGTGTCGTGACATGGGAGCTGGCCCTCGCTGTGATCCCATGCGGAAAAAAGTGAAGCTCTCACATTTTTTGTTAGGTTTATTGTTTAAGTTCCCTTTTTCTCTCTCCCCCCCTCCCTCCCCCGCTCCCCCCCTTATTTTAGGCACTCATGTCCACGTATGCCCTCTGACACCAAACCTATGTGACGCAACCATTACTTCCCTCCTCGATCGGGTAACCCTCCCACGAACCGCTCCTTTCTGCGACAACATATATGCAATGTCTTCTCAGACCCCCTCCTTCGCTGCCTACATAACATGAACATAGTTTCCTGGAATGTAAAGGGACTTAGATCCCCCAATAAGAGGATGAAGGTCCTGCGTCATCTCAAAAGACTTAAAACTGACATAGCACTCCTGCAGGAAACCCATCTGACCACTTCTGATTTTCACCGCATGCAGAAACTATGGGTAGGCACGGTCATGGGTTCGGACGCCGTTGCCCGTAAGGCAGGAGTCCTCCTACTAGTTCATAAGAATCTACCGTGCACGGTTATTGCAGTGAAATCTGACACCAGTGGACGACTTTTGACCGCCCATGTAAAAATAGGAACTAAGGAATTACTGATCTCCAATGTTTACGCCCCTAATAGCCCTGGCAAAATCTTTTACAGCACACTGACTAATTGGCTACTACAGAACACCCACCTCCCCCATCTAGTAGGAGGTGACTTCAATGACGTCATGAACCAGATAGATGACAGATCCTCCCCTAAACACACCGGACCACGATTTGCTTCACCCACCCCGACGCTTTTTGCGTCCACTATGGACTCCTTACACCTCCAAGACTTGTGGCGCTTACAACATCCCGCAGACAGGGAATTTACTTTCTATTCCAAACCCCATACCGTTCTTTCTAGGATTGACTACTTTTTCGGATCCGACGATCTGATCCCCTTGCTTTCAAACGCAGATATATTAGACATAGCCATCTCGGACCATGCTCCGATCTTACTTAACGTAGACAACCTCGACCTGCCCCCTCACCCCAGAATTTGGCGTTTCCCCTCATACCTTCACAATCAATCCGACTTCCAGCATTTCATGGAGAAGGCATGGTTGGAGTACTCCACAGCTAATGCCTTTCACTCTGACAATCCCAACCTCTTCTGGGACGCTGGTAAGGCGTTTCTCAGGGGTCAGATTATTTCCTATGCCTCCTCTTTCAGACGCAACACCCTGTCAAACTACAAATTGGCCAGTTCCAGACTACACCAGGCCCAGAGGGCATTATACTCCACCGGATCCCCTAGCGACAGAGAGGAGTGGTTAGCAGCTAAGAGCTCTTTTGACAGTTGGGCGGACACCCTAGAACTGACTAAAAAGGCAAACTTGGACGCTACCCTACACAGGTTCGGAAATAAATCAGGCAAACTACTCTCTAGACTATGCAAAGGTTCTTTTCGTCCCACCCACATCACGTCCCTTAGAGATTCCAAAGGTACCGTAAACACCACACCACCGACGATAAATAAGGCTATGCTTCAGTATTACTCGTCCTTTTATGCCCCTGACCCAATTGATACACAGACAGCTCAGGCCTTTTTGGACAACTTGAACATCCCCACGGTCACCCCCTCCCAACTAGAGGCCCTTAACGCTCCCATAACCCTCTCTGAGGTATCTGACACCATCCGCAAGCTCACCCCCTCCAAGGCCCCTGGCCCCGACGGTTTCACCGGGGAGTTCTACAAGACCCTCCAGACTCTGGTGGAGCCCACCCTTCACAAGGTATATATAGGCATGTGGTCCGGCGGCCCCTATCTGCCGTCAGGCCGTCAGGCCACCATCAAGCTGCTGTCTAAGAAGGGCAAGGACCCCCTAGAGCCAGGATCGTATAGGCCCATCTCCCTACTTAATCTAGATGTCAAGATCCTGTCAAAAATAGTAGCCAATCGACTCTCTGACATCATCCCCTCTCTGATCCACCCTGCACAATCAGGTTTTGTGAAGGGTAGGACAGCCACCCTTAACATACGAAAAGTTATGCTGGCACTGGAATACGCTAAACAACATCCAAACGGCGACTTTGCCATCATAACGTTAGATGCGGAGAAAGCCTTTGACAATGTCAGTTTTGACTGGCTTGCTCTGACTATGTCAAAAATGGGCTTCTCGGACCCCTTCTGTCATCTCATAAATTCCATGTACTCCTCCCCCACAGCGAAATTAGTGGCCGCGGGTCTACTCTCAAAAGAATTTCACCTACACAAAGGCACTCGTCAAGGCTGCCCTCTATCACCACTCTTATTTAACATCGCCTTAGAACCCTTATCCAGACACCTCATTCAGATAGCACCCCTACACGGTATCCCGATCGGCGACTCTGACCTACGCTCTTCCCTCTTCGCGGACGACGTTCTTATTTTCTCGGCCGACCCCTCCTCCGATATGTCCACCATCAAACGAGTGTTTGACACTTTCCGAACCTGCTCGGGCCTGCGCATAAATTATGGTAAAAGTGAAATACTCCCCTTGGGAACTGGGCCCATCCCCTCCTGGTCCCATAGCTCAATTTTCTCGGTCGCCAAGTCCCATATTACCTACCTGGGTATCACGATAGGTAAGACGCCCTCCTCCCTGTATTGCTTGAACTACCCCCCTCTGCTTGCAAAAATTTCTCAAGAACTGGTAAACTGGATGGATTTGCCCCTCTCGCTTCTGGGTAGATGTCACCTTGTTAAAATGGTCAGCTTTGCTCGACTGCTGTACCCGATGCAGACTATACCTCTGCTCCTTCGCCACAAAGATATCAAACAATTTGAATCGGCTGTTTTGAAGTTTATATGGCGGGGTAAGAGGCCCCGCATTGCTTTAAAGAAGCTCTTTCTTCCCAGACGCGAAGGGGGTGTTAGTCTCCCAAATGTAAGAACCTATAATTTAGCCTGTTTAATGAGGATCGGCCTAGATTGGATCACCCAATCTTCGCGTTATTCCAATTACCCCCTGGAATCTGCCATGGCTCATCCCTTCTCCCTCATAGCTCTTCTTCACAGCAAATGGAAAGCGGTCCCGGCATTATACCAACACAACCTACTGCTAAGGGACACTGCTGTTGCCTGGAGAGAAATCAGGAAAAGTCTTCGGCTGCCCCAGTATATTTCTCGCCATGTTCCAATCCAAGGTGACCCGAACTTCCCCCCTGGCATGGACCACAAGCCCTTCAAGACCTGGCAAGATAAAGGTCTCACTAAGTTCTCATCCCTCTGTGACACTTCAACCGGTCGTCCCCTAACCTTTGAGGCGGTGGCCGCCGCCTTCTCGCTCCCTCCTTCTCATATATTCCACTTCTGGCAATGCACCAACTATCTGAAAACTACCTGCTCGGAAGCTGCAAAACGTTTCTCCTTCAACTTCTCCGACCAGCTTCTCGCAGACGACTCATACAGAATCTCGGCCATCTACAAACCTCTTCTCCTTAAAACCACTCCTCCTTTACATTCATCATCCGCAGCTAACTGGAGTAGAGACTTCCCTGATGATAATCTAGTTGACAAGCTACTTCAAGGCCTCAACAAGGTCCAACGTCTGACCCCAAATGAAATCTGGAGAGAAACCCAACTTAAAATCGTCCACCGGGCTCACATGCCCTTTCTCTACTCCACAACGGATCGTACTACCGCTCAGTGCCCCCTGTGTCACCTTCAGAAACCTTCCCTAACTCACCGTTTCTGGTCATGCTCGTTCATATCCTCCTTTTGGGACAAGGTGCTGGCCTACATCTTCAACATCACCTTACTAAACCTACCCAAAGACCCTCTGCTCCTTATTTTTGGTTACTGGGACCCCCTACTACTGCAATGGTCCCGAACGGCCCACCCGGCACCTGCAATTGTCAACAAGGACTGGTCTTTGATATGTCTCCTTGTCGCACGGAGAGCTATCCTGAAGAACTGGACGTCTACTCTCCCCCCCACGGCGACCCAAGTGCAACATGAGCTCCTCCTGCTTCTCTACAAGGAACGTGCAACCGTCGACTTCAACCACGAATCCTCTAAATCCCGTTTCTTGTCAACGTGGGGCCCCTTTATGACATCTTCTCTATCTACGGAGGAATGCTCCAAGTTTGAACACTACACCTTCTCCTACTTCAAATCTCCACCACCATCCGTACCTAGGAGGAACAGCTCCCCTTGATGTTAACTGCTTGAGTTGCCACAACACCACCCCCCCCCCCCCCCGAGTGCCACCCCCCCTCTTCCCCCCCCCTATAATTGTTTGCTGTAGTACGTTTATATGCATCTTTAGCTCCTACAATATTCTCTGGCCCCCACCAATGTATAAAATCCATCCAGTTCCACCTATTTCAATGTAAAAATTTTAGCGGTGTGTTTTTTCTTTTTTTTTCTTTTTCTGTTCATGTGTGATTCTCCCTTACGCGTACACGCCTAGTGGGGCCAAGCTCAGTTCTTTGTTTTGTACCCGGTATTTACATTCACCTACCCCCCCAATACCCGTGCAGGGTATACCCACTGTCAATGTACCCTCCTTGGGAATGTATTTTCCATTTGTCTCCATGGCCTGTGTACAGTACCTTCTGTATGATGTATGTACTCTAATTGCATCACGTTTGATGCGCCTGCCAACGATCCGTATCTACCTTTGTTATTGCTATTCCCTGTTCCCTTTTCTTGCTGTGTATGTCTCTTAAACTCAATAAAATTTATTTAAAAAAAAAAAAAAAAAAAACACAATTTTAACATGGTAATATACTGTACACCCTCAAATGCCATGGTGTGCCAGGATCCTGGGTACATCTCCCACGAAGGACATTATCTGCATCGGACCTTGTTGACATATTTTTCTGTCCGCTGTAATTTCCTGCTACAACCTTAAAACATACCAGGATGTTGTTCTGCTTCTATCCAAATTGGTCATAGTGTAAGTGTGTGTTTTGTTTTGGTGGGTACATTCACTTGTAAGTTGCTTCTGGGGAAGGCACTGATGCTAAGGGCCTAGGTTAGATTCTCAGACACAGCTCCATGGATCCCTAGGGTTTCTTCAGAGATTTGTAGGGATTTATTGAGAAGTGGTTGATTAATCTGCTGCCTGACAGTGTCGGAATCAACATCACAGCAGATCCAGTGTTGTAGGCCCAGTAGAACATTGGTTCTTTTTTTCAGGTAAAGTAAGATACTCAGTAACAAACAAAATGGCCCCTGCCATCACTGGTTGGTGAGTTGAGCTAGGAGTTTCTCTGGTTTTGTCTTGCAATGTAAGGTACTCACTAACAATCTAAGAGGGCACTACTCTGACCACAAATGTAGGCTTTTCATTTCTATATTATTAAAGCTACAATACAGTTTTCACTTTCTGTTTTTCGCTTTCTATTATGATTTATAGTAATCTTTTCTTTCGTGCTTACTACTGAAATTAAAGCTGATATCCAGGAATCCAGCCACTTTGAATTTTTTTTTTATGTGTATTAATAGTTAAGTCCAAGTTGCTGCATGACATCACCTCTATCTCTATTATTTAGATTTGACAGGTTTATTGCTCTGCCTAAAAACATTCTGGGATCTAAGAGGGGAGAAACACACACAGCCGCTGTGCCCGCCCCTCCACTCTGTTGCCTATTCACAGAAGCCTTTGTATTTTGTAAATTTGTTCACATAATACCAAGGCTTCTGTGATTGAGCCAGAGGAGGGGTAGGATGGGCATAACAGCTGCAGTGACTCTCCTGGTCAACATGCAGAACTCAGAAGGGTCAGCGTCTCTCTTCTCAAGAACTACAGTATTAGCTGCCTTCCCGCAGTACTATATAGCTGCCAGATATAAATAATAGAGCTTCCCCCCAATAGGTTTCATGCACCCTGGTGGACTTTACTTATAGTGTGCCTTCATTTTTTACAAAGGACCAGAATTCCAGCAATTCAGCTTTATCTTTGTCATATAGAGCTGGGGAAAAGTTTAAAACAATCTATTTTAGTTGTCGAGTACACTGAATATGTTATGTACCATACTCATAACACTGAAGTATCGTGAGTTGAGTTTTAATATTTTAGCAGGTGGTCCAGAGGCCTGACATTTTTTTAAGGGTTGCTCCTTGGTAAAAAACAAAAGGTTGAAAAAGATTGGTCTAGTTTTTATAGAACTCTCTGAAGTTCATCAAGGCCAGTTATGCAGCTTCATGAATTACCTGTATGTGGAAGCCTAAATGGCATTGTAAAACAATATTTTTACTACTGCAGCACATTTAATCCTAGGAAGTGAAAGTCTGTGCTTGTGTGTAGAGCTAGGGTTTTACAAAGTGATTGTTATCTGTACTTTGCCCTCTAGTGGTACATTTTTACACTAGCTTGCTTTTCAGATGTGGTCATATTTTTAGCCAGAACTAACGGATGTGAAAAAGGCATTTTATCACAATCAATGTAGATCAAAGGATCTAAAGACCCTATCTTCTGGAAAGCTGAAAACTTTCCTTTGCATGGGGCTGAACCTGCATTGTAAGGATTTACCTGTGCATTTATCCTGGGGGGGGGGGGGGGGGGCAGCGCTCCCCTATGCTACAGGTGCTATGCTTCCTGCATCGATCTTGATGATGAGAGAATATGTCTAGTAGTACAGAGGATCGCGTTCTTTTTTTATCCCCTTAAAGTTTTATAAAATATGCAAGGCTTTGTAACTTTGTCAGGTTTTGTTCCTCCTTTCCAGGGCTTTGTTACATTTCTACTCACTTTATGTCCTGCTGAGAATGGTTTTACCTGACAGGAAGTAAAGGAATATCAGCAACAGGGACAGATAACAATGGTGTTGAATTGTGTTCATGTGTCTTCTGACAGTAGACTTGTGCAGTCCAAACTTCTTAAAAATAGGATTTTAACCATTGATGTGATCAGCCTATTGCATTAGGGTGTGCACCCCAGAGCACAAACAGACATGCTTGTATATCAGCAGTGCAGAGGATGGTGTCAGCACAGAAAAGATTGGTGTCAGTAAGGCAGCTCTCCCTGTCAGAGGGGGGGGGGGCTGTGCTGATAATCGGCACATTGATTATCAGCACAGCCCCCATCAAAAGGTGCCCATCAGCTGCCAATCAGTGCCCAACACCTGCCAGCCTGTCCCCATAATAAATATATGCCAGTACCGATCAGTGCCTACAACAGTGCCCAAAAAAGTGCCAATCAGTGCCTCATCAGTAATGCCTGTCAGTGCCTCATCAAGGTGCCAATCAGTGCCACCCAATAATGCCTGTCAATAGCTCCTCATCAGTCTAATTGTCTGTCTTTTTTCATTTATAGCGCAAAATAAAAATCGCAGAGGTGATCAAATACCACCAAAAGAAAGCTCTATTTGTGGGAAGAAAATGATAAAAATTTAGTTTGGGTACAGTGTTGCATGATCGCGCAATTGTCATTCAAAGTACGACAGCGCTGAAACTTAAATTTGTCCTGGGTAGAAAGGGGGAATCTGCCCAGTATTAAAGTGGTTAAGAATGAAAGCAGAGCAATCGGTACAGGTCACTCACTATGTTCATTCAGAAAAGGAAGGCCAGTTAATTAGTTACCAGGTCCCTCACCACTACTGAGAGGACAGGAGGGAAGCTGGCAGCACTGCAGGGGGGGAACAGACGTGTGGGGAATCAGAACAGCACAGGGTAATTAGGTTGTGGCTGGGCACAACCAGCACACCCTGTGGGGACGACTATGATTTTAACCTTTTCCAGATTGGTGAGTATCAATAACTGATTTTAAGAAGTCCTTAGAATTTGCTAAGCCATTATACACTTTAACTAAACTGTTGTTAAAGTCAAACTTAGCGAAGAACCACATTTCTGTTCTTTAAACACAACAGGACCTCCCATGATTTTAATTGATTATCATGCTATAGATTTTTTTCTTCAAAAGAACTGAGAAATCTAGAGGTTCCCATATATTCCCAGACAACTATAGTATGTAGCTCTGGATTATTCTCTTCAGTAAATAAATTAACAAGTACAACTCTATTGTTTAGGTAAAGTGGTTGTAAACCCTTGAATATACCCAGTGAAGTGAAAAGCCTCAGATGCTACATAGAGATGAAACAAATCTCCCTACATAAGATTTACTTGTATATCTGCTGTCTTCCCCTTTCTACACTCTTTGGAACGTTAAAGGCAGATCATGTTAAATATCTTTCTTCCTCTTTCAGCAGTGGGTGGGGAGTCTGCACTTACACAGTGTGAGAGCTGATTGGAGGAAGGGGACACACACCTCCCTCCACATAGGCAAAGGAACAAAGGAACATGCAGAGCTGTATTATGAATCGACAAGCTCCCTGCTAATCTCCCTCTAAGCTCCCTTCTGACACAAATTTTCAACTACTGTTATCTCATGTGTCACAAGACTTGTCAGAAGTGACTAATGCTGATAACAGGGGAATGGAGCACAGAGAGAAATGACAACTAGAGTTTTGGAGAGAGAAAAGTAAACACTACAGATAGATGTGCTTAGGCCAAATTTAATGAATAGGGTTTACAACCACTTTAAGGTTCTCCTTATCTAGTTGTGGGCCTGTAAATAAAAACAGACTATACCCTAGGGCCTAGGCCATATTTATGCAGAAATATATACATTTTGCAAAATAATTCACATTCTCTAAAGCACAGCTGTATGTAGCAAAACACACAAACGCGGTCTGTCTGAAAAAAATGTGAAAAGAATGTGATAATACATTGGTAGTAGGGATGAGCTCCGCGTTCGATTCGAATGTATGTTCGACTGTTCGTCGAAAATTCGAACGTTATGGATGGGCCATTTGTGCCAAATTAGAGTAGCGCGTCACGGCCCATAATTCACTGCGGCATTGCGCGCTGATGATTGGCCAAGCATGCACTATGACCCGCATGCTTGGCCAATCACAGCACGCTAAAAACAGAGAGCCATAATTGGCCAAAGCCAGAGTGGCTTTGGCCAATTATGGCTCAGGGGGTTTAGTACACGCCCCACACTATAAAAGGCCACCTGCAGGGCGGCCTTGTGTAGTGTGTTGCGGCAGTTAACAGAGAACAGAGAGAGACAGAGAGAGTGTCATGTTTTGCTGGTAGATAGAGCAGGCAAGAAGGCAGGCAGGCAAGTCAGTTAATGTTACAGTGCGTAGAGGATATATATACATCCCAGGTATTGTACATATATTTATACACTGTATAGCTTAGCTAGATCAGTTCTTCCTAATTTACTGGCAGGCAGGTGATTGTGTTATTTAAACACGTTATCACAATATCACAAGTATAGACACCCAGCAGGTACAATATTTAAAGGAATTTTTCATTTTTTTTTTATTTAAGCATCATTAAAATCACTGCTCCTGGAGCAGTGATTTTAATGATGCTTAAATAAAAAAAAATATGAAAAATTGCACGAGGGAACATGTATCAATGAAAAAAAGTTTTAAAAACTGTAGTTTTTTTAAACTTTTTTCCATTGATACATGTTCCCTGGGGCAAGACCCGGGCTCTCAAAGACGTTTTACGACAATAACTTGCATATTAGGCTTTAAAATTAGCACTTTTGAATTCGAACGTTCAAGTCCCATAGACGTCAATGGGGTTCTAAATTTTCGCGCGAACGTTCGGTCCGTTTGAAGGTTCTGGTGCGAACCGAACGGGGGGGGGGGGGTGTTTGGCTCATCCCTAATTGGTAGCACCATCTGTCTGAAAGAAGAACTGTATTGCCATGGCAGCCAAAGAGATTCCAATGGCCATTTTTCCATCTTACAAAAGTTTTACTAATCTTTATTTATTTCTTATGTTTTTCAGGTTTTAAAGTCAATTTTGCTGTTTCCTACTATTGAAAGAATGGCCCAGTCACCGCAAGGCAAGATCATGACTCCGATTCTGTGCAGCTTACGATACATTGTCTACATGCCCCTGTACCTGCTCTCTTTCTTGCCAGAAGTCGCAAAGGCATCGCTGGTGAAGTTTGCCCTGCGTGGAATTAAATCAGTAGAGGAAGCTTCAGTGACTGCTTCGCTGGACCTCTTCAGGGTGGAATGTTCTGGTGAGCAATACATCAGCCATTTTGGGGTCACTAGGAACCAGGAGTGGAGGCATTTCTGTTCTACAGACACTTGATCTGTCCTTGTTCATTGATTTGTATACAAGAAACACAGGCTTGGACAACGGATAGAAAGACTGCTATGGTGTTAAAATAAAAGCAGCTTTTTCTATAGCAAGCTTAAATTGTCAATGCCTACCACAAGCAGTTGGAGAGCTTTACCTCTCCACAAGTGGTAGGCCACAGCCTGCTCCCATGGTGTACAGCAGAGATGAACAACTTTTGTCAAATTCTAACCCACATTCCGCAGTGTAGTAGTGGTGAGCCACACCAATTAAAAAATGTCAGCAAAATACTTTGGGTAATAAGCATGTTAAATGCTGAAATTCTAAGAAAAATCTAAAATCATCAGCTGTCACTTGTTTTAACACCGTTTTCCTAGTACAGACAGGGCTAACCACGGCCCATCTGTACCATGTGATTAGCTCTGACCAATTACAGCTAATAAGCAAAAAACAAACTGGATGAATCAATTTAATTTAGTAAAATATAGAATGAAATAAATGAAATTCACTGCTATAAGTGATCTAGTAAAAAAAATAAAAATTCTTATCATTTCCCCCTGTATAACTTTCCTACAAACTAAATAATATAAACTGATTTGTGTTATTTTCACTAAAGAAATATAGCAGAATACATGTTGCCCTAAATTTATAAATAGCAATTATGTATTTGCAAAATTTTATAAAACAGAAAAACACTTTATCAGAATTTTCAGTATTTTTTGTTTATTTTGCAAAAAAAAACAGCGGTGATTAAATACCACCAAAAGAAAGCTTTAGTTGTGTGAACAAAATGCTAACAATTTTGTTTGGGTACAGTGTTGCATGACCGCGCAATTGTCATTCAAAGTGCGACAGTGCTGAAAGCTGATAATTGGCCAGGGCAAGATAAGCACTTCAGCCCCGGAAGATTTTCCTCCTCAATGACCAGGCCATTTTTCGCGATACGGCACTGTGTCGCCTTAACTGACAATTGCGCGGTTGTGCGACGTTGTACCCAATGGTCTTATTTGATCACCTCTGTGGTTTTTATTTTTTGTGCTATAAACAAAAAAAAAGCAAGAAGAATACTTTTTGCTATAATAAATATCCCCCAAAAATGTTTTTTAAAAATGTATTTCTTCATCAGTTTAAGCCAATATATATTCTTCTACATATTTTTGTTAAAAAATAATCGCAATAAGCGTATATTGATTGGTTTGTGCAAAAGTTATAGACCCGGATTCACAGACAGCAAGTGCACATTACGCCACCGTAGCGTATCCCCTGTACGCTACGCCAACGCAGCGCAGAGAGGCAAGCATGGAATTCATAAAGCCAGTGCTCCCAACGTTGCACCAGCGTGGCGTGGGTTTCAAAGGCGCAAGTTACGCTGGCGGGGTGTAGCCTTGTTTTAGGCGTATCTCTGTTTGTGGGTCTGGCGCACAGATACGTCGGCGTAAGTGCTCTGTGAATCCGGGCCATAGCGTCTACAAAATAGGGAATAGATTTATGGCACTTTTATTAATATATTTTTTTTACTGGTATTGACGGTGATCTGCGATTTTTAGCCGAACTGCGACATTGCTGCGGACAGATCAGACACTTTTGACACTTTTTCGGGACCATTGACATTTATACAGAAATCAGTACTATATAAAATTCACTGATTACTGTATAAATGTCACTAGCATGGAAGGGGTTGTTAACCCCTAGGGGGCGATCAAGGGGTTAAATGTGTTCCCTCATGTGTGTGTTTCTAACTGCTATTCCTGATTAGTAGGAACAGACGATCTGTCTCTACTCTCCTCCTGTCAGAAGAGGGATTTGTGTTTACACATACACACATCACCATTCTGGCTCTCCTGCCCATGATCACGCATGGCCGGCAGTCATCGCGACCACCGGATACGCACATCGGGTCGCCCGCTGAACGACGGGGGACGGTATTTGGCCGGCTAGTGGTTAAAAGGTTAGTTCACCTTCTTAGTCAGTGCAATGGTCTGGGGATTTTAAAAAAACTGTTTTCTTCCTCTT
This sequence comes from Rana kukunoris, assembly GCA_029574335.1. NCBI lineage: Eukaryota > Metazoa > Chordata > Amphibia > Anura > Ranidae > Rana > Rana kukunoris. Next base: position 74,416,483 of record CM056052.1, read on the forward strand.
CTGAGATGGATCTGAGCCAATCTGTTTGGTCAGCTCCATCACGTGGTCTCTTTGACCAATCGGAATCACTCTGATTTGTCCAGGAAGCCCTACAGAAAAAACAAGAATGAGGATTTCACATTCCCGGACTGCTGCATCGGCTGCATGGGCACTGACAGCTTATAACCCACAAAGGTACATGCAGGAGACACTGGGGTTTTGGGGAGGGCATATGGGGTGTATTCACCTTTTAGTTTTTTCAGAAAAGGTGGACTTACACTTTAAAGGTTCAGCAGATTAACCTCTAAAGGGACGCCCGCCCAACGTGATATGACGCTGTCAGGTTTGAGTGAAGATATCTGAATGATGCCTGCAGCTACAGGCATCATTCAACTGTCTTCTTTTTCAGCTGGGGATTCCCTTCACCATAAGAATAAACTTTGTGGCTGTCCAGCTGCTTGATCATTCTTATAGTCAGCGGGAGGGGTCGTCCCCCCTCAAGTTGCCTTCCGGTGCGTCTCCACGCTCGCCCCTACTATTGGCGAACCAGAGAAGGAACCAACCGGAGCCGGATGTCAACCATAGACATTTCTGGCGGGCCACATGGTCCCCAAAGTCTCTATGATCGTTTGGAGGCCGGGCTCGGTGTTATGACGTCACGCCCAGCCTCTGCATTTGAAAAAATGCCGCTGCCTCGGTTGGGAAGCCAGAACCTTTTTTTATTTATTTTGTATTTTTTATTTTAAGCTTTCCTGTCTAGAGGGGAGGTCTGGGAACTTATTGACCCCAGATCTCACTGTAAAGAGGACCTGCCAAGCACTATTCCTATTACAAGAGATGTTTACATTCCTTGTAATAGGAATAAAAGTGATTAAAAAAAATGTATAAAGAAAGCATCAAACTAGAAAAATAAGAGTAAAATTAAGCACCCAGTCCACCGTGTGCTCGCTTGCAGGATTGAACGCATACATAAGTCACGCTCACATATGTAAAGGACAATCAAACCACACATGTGAGGTATCACCGCAAACATTAGAGCAATAATTCTAGCACTGGACCTTCTTTGTAACTCAAAACATGTAACCTGTAAAAATGTTTAAAGCGTCGCCTATAGGGATTTTTAAGTACCAAAGTTTGGCGGCATTCCAAGAACACATGCAATTTTAAAGCATGACTGTACGTAACATCATTTTTCACATTACGCCAAAAAATTGGGCTAACTTTACTGTTTTTTTTTTTTTTAAATCCTTTTGAAATATTGCTGCGCAAATACTGTGTGAGATAAAAAGTTACAAAGACCACCCTTTTATTCTCTAGGGTCTCTGCTAAAAAATACATATATAGGGCCAGATTCACGTACAGTGGCGCATATTTTGACCGGAGTAGCGCACCTCCTTTACGTTAGACCGGCGCAATGTAGAGGCGCAATTACCATATCCTCGTAGTATTTGCGCAGAAATTTGCGCCGGTGCAACGTAATTTCCGAGGCGTAAGGTGGAGTAATTTAAATTGGGAAGGACGTGGGCGTGTTCCATTGAAATGAGCCGTGACCCCATGCAAATGAAGGGCCGGCCGGATTGCGCATGCGCACATGAAGCAGACCATGGTCAGCACCTCTATGCGCATGCTCACAACTCGGGAACGGCGCAATCAGTGAGATTGGAACTTCGCCCGGTCAACTTAGTGAGCTACGCAGAGAGCTTAAATAGACAGAGACAAATGCACTTCCTTTGCAAAAGTACATCCCTTTGTATCCCTTCCTATACAGCAAGGTGCTTTTGTTCTGTTGTCTGTTCGCGTTTGTCGGTTTGTGACTTGTGTTTGATATATTTCTTGACTGTTTAGTATAGTGTTTTTGATAGTGGTTTTCAGAGTGTTGTTTGGTGACTGTTTTTGATACTTATTTGCTGTCTGTTTTTTGCTGTCTGCTTTTAGGTGTCTGCTTTTTGTTGTCTGTTTTTTGGTGTCTGATTTTTGGTGACTGATTTTTGGTGACTGATTTTTGGTGATTGTTTTGGTTGCAGTTTGTGAGAACATTAGTGAAAGTAAGCGAAAGTTGAATTTTTCTTTGGGGGAAAAGGGCATTCTTGCCAGGGCCATTACACAATATGGCTGTTTTCTGCACGGCCCCGGGAGTGCCAACACCACCCTGGCCAGGAAGGCACAGATATTGCAGGAAATTACCGACCAGGTCAACACGTTGGGGGGGAAGACCCGGACACGCCAGGGGATCGCCAAGAAGATTAATGACCTCCGGCATGTGGTCCGTGGGAAGCTGGACAAGATTGCTGCCCATGCTAGAGGCACTGTAGGGGGCCCACCATGCCCTGTTCGGCTGACTGAGGAGGAGCGTGCGGTGGCCCAGACCTTCAACAGGCAGCAAGTGGAGGGGCTGCCTGGCTTTGACTCCAGTCAGGAGGCCGTGAGGACAGGTAAGTTTTTTTTTTTTTTTTTATCTGGTGTGTAGCATGTGTGGGGGGGGAGGGAATATGTGGCAAGTGTGTGGATCCTCCAACCTGTGAATGTTTTGTGTCATCCACAGATGTGCAGGAGGGTGCTGGGCCATCTGGCCTGACCGCACCATCCCCGGGACAGCAGCCTGATGAAGACCCCCAGACAAGGCCGGAGTCCTCGGAGGAGTTTGAGTTGGAGGAGGAGGACATGTCAGAGAATGACTTGTTATTTTTGGAGGAGGCTTCCCCTATGGCTGGCAGCAGCCAGGCCTCCAATCCGGGGTAGCCCCTCCCACTCCTCCCCCAACAGGGCTCCCCTCCCAAGGGGCTCCCCTTCTCCCCGGCCACAAACCTTATCTGGAGGCAGGAAGGCAACCCACAAAACTAGGGGGGTGGCCGAGTTTCTGTCTGGGACAGGTCAGCCAGACTTTGGGGCGGATGGAGGAGAGCCTGTCCTCCATAAAGGCTACGCTTGGGGACATGGCCTGCAACTCCCTGGCCCTGATCAATTGCCTAAATGACCAGCAGGCTAACACAGCAGGCATGGGTCACGATGTGAGGGCCCTCGGTCAGGATGTGAGGGCCCTCACCCAGGCTATCCAGGCCAATACGGCAACGCTCAATGAAGGGCTGTCTCGCATTGCCGTGGCCTTGGAGGTCAGGCCACCAGGTGGGCAGAGACCAGGGGATGCTCCTCCTTCCCCGGATTACCCCCCCCCATGAGTTGGCCCTGAGGAGCCGGGGCCGTGGCCATGGGCGCCCCAGGCGTGGGTCACGCCAGCGGCGGTAGTTTTTTTTTTTTTACAGATTTTTTATTTATTTTTTGCTGGTAATTTTTTTTTTTTGGGTTGTAAATAATTTCTAATTGTGGGGGTGACATTCCTGCCGAAAAAGGGGTGTCACCCTCATTTGTGGTTGAGAAGGGTTCCCCAGGACCAGGGAGAAGTGATCCCCAGGTCTGTGTGAATGGTGTATGAATGTACAGTGACATAATTGGAGCCGTGGCGTGGCGTTGCTGCTCACAAGTCCTGCATGGTGGGCTTGTGCCAATCCAATTTGATGAGGATGTGATGTGTCTGTGCTAGGGACCACAGTGGTGGGCATGCATGCATTCTGATTGTGCCATGATTAATGTGTGTGTTTAATGTGCAAAGATGCCTATTGTGAGCTGTCTCCTGGCTGCTCTTCCCTCAGAAGATGGGGTAGCCTCGGTTAGGGGGGGATTGTCTGGTTCGGGGGTCAGGTCATCACATATGTCAATCTCCAGGCCCTTTCTCACTGCGAAGTTGTGCAGCATGCAACATGCACCGATGATCTGACATACAAAGTTGGGGGAATACAACAGGGTACCCCCAGACTTATCCAGGCATCGGAAACGTGACTTCAGGAGGCCAAAGGTGTGCTCCACGACTGCACGGGTTTTGGCGTGTGCTTCATTGTATCTTTCCTCTCCTGGGGTTTGGGGGTTCCGGATTGGAGTCATGAGATGGGGTCCCAGTGCATATGCAGAGTTACCTGGAAGGGAAAAGACAGGAGGATGTTAGTAGTGCATGTGCCCCTTGTGATTTCTGCATCATGGGGGGGGCAGTCATGCCTGCCACCCATGTCACTCACCAACCAGCCAGCTGTCCCCATACACGTTCTGTTCGAATTCCATTCGGATGGGGCTCTGATTGTATATGTAGCTGTCATGGCTGGATCGGGGTTGTTTGGCATGGACGTGCCATATGAGGCATTTGGCATCGACTATCACCTGTACGTTGATGGAATGCCAGTGCTTCCGATTGCGGTATATGTGCTCTGTCTCACGGGGGGGCTGGAGTGCCACATATGTGAAATCAATGGCCCCCACGGTGCGTGGGAATCTGTCAATTCTGTAGAAATCTGTCATTGCCTTCTGCCGCAGGTCCTCCTGGGTGGGTTTGATGATTTGGTTGGCCATGCGTCTGAGAATTGCAGGGATAACCTGGTGCACACATCTGCTCATGGAGGATTGTGACATCCCAGCGACCACTCCACTTGTTCTTTGAAAAGAGCCAGTGGCAAGGAAATGGAGTGTTGCCAGGACCTTGACCAGTGGCTGCACTGCATGTGAGCGGTGTGTTGGGCTGGTGATGTCCTCCTGCAAGGTTGTGGTTAATTCCATGATGGCAGCAGGGGTGAATCTGAAGATGCGAGACACCTCAGAATCACTCATGCCAAAGATGTCTATGCGTGTGCGGTATATCCTCTCTCGTGCCCTCCTCCGTGCCCTCCTCCTTCTGCGCTCTTCTAAAGTCAGTAGTATAGCTATGAGCAAGGATGCCCCTGGCATGTTGGCATACAGATTGTTGTCCTGCAAGTGTGGCTGCTCAGCTCGTCCCTAACAGTGTTGCTTTAGCTGACATGTAGACGGATTGTCTAATTTTAAGCAAGCTCTTATATTGCCTAATTTTAGACAGGACGTGCAGCTGATGCGCACAGCGCGTAGCCTGCGCTGCACCAACTTACTTTTGTGGATCGCCGTAACTCCCTCATTTGCATATTTGCCTAGCAAATCAATGGTGTGTCTAGCGCATTTTTTGCGCGCACGATACGCCGGTCTATCGAAATTACGCCGTTCGTAAAAACTAGATTTCTGGCGTATATCGTTTTGTGGATACGGCGCAACGATACGAAGGTGCATATTTCCAATTGCGCTGGCGCAGCTCCTGATACTCCAGCGTAAGTGCTTTGTGAATCTGGCCCATAATGTTTTGGGGGTCCTGTGTAATTCTGTAGCAAAAAAATTATGGTTTCTACATGTAGGAGAGAAATGTCAGAATTGGCCTAGTAGGCAAGTGGAAGTCGTAGGAAGTAAAGTTATATTTTTTCCCCCTAATCTAACCTAAGTGAACCTTTTCTTCCGTCTGACCAAATATATATCTAAAATAAAGATCATAAAAAGAACAAAAAAATGTCCAAAATTATAAACAGCGCTGGGATGTTGGTTTAAATGTCCAACTTCATGAATGGCAATTGTATGATGGCAGAAGATCTCATCAATAAGTGAAGATAAAAGTAGGAGAATCCTACACCTCTTCCCAGAGAAAAGACACCGCAAGTGGGACACACTCCCCTTCGGGGTACTCACTCACCAGAGGATCTAATAATCAAGGCAATAATGGGTATCTTTCACTCGATCTCCCGTCTCTATAGCTGGGCTCAGTAGGTTTGGTGTTCCACATATATTGGATAAAGCACAGAGAATGCTCCAAATAGTGCAATATCGTTTATTGATGTAACATAAAAACCCACATATAGTAATACTGCCCCCGCTCCAAATGCACGTACCAAATAGTAAATAAACACAGGCACTTAATAGTGTAGCGTTGCCTTCCTACCGGTTCCGATTCCCCAGGAGATAGTGTTTACAGCACGATGTGCAGATCTCCTTCCTCCTTCCTGGATGAACCACCCGTGGAACGCACGCGTCACTTCCGGATCGTCGTATAGATCCGCCCTGACCGGTTTCGTCCAATGACTTCAACTGAGGGCGTGAGCAGATGGCGTGATTGTTCCCTTTACATATTACTTCCTCATTGCTTATTGGACAAAGAACCCGCTGTGAATCCGCGTCATTTGTAAATGTCCACAGCACATAGTGCGAATAATGCTAGATCGGGAATTTAAATGTATGGGCATACACTGTTGTTAGATAAATGTCTTTTGTAAACATTCATTATTAATATGTGTATTAAGATCCCGGACTTAAGGTTAATTGCTATGGATGTCACAAATATAAATTTAAAGTTTTTAAAACCGCGCTGTATGGTACTACTGGGGTCATAGGATACCGGTTGGAGACACTCCATATATAGTAAATACATATCTTCGTTTTTTTTTACATATCAAGGTAAAACAAAAGATTGTGATATACAATAAATAAATTGTGATAAATAAAAATAGAAATATACAGGGAGTGCAAAATTATTAGGCAAATGAGTATTTTGACCACATCATCCTCTTTATGCATGTTGTCTTACTCCAAGCTGTATAGGCTCTAAAGCCTACTACCAATTAAGCATATTAGATGATATGCATCTCTGTAATAAGAAGGGGTGTGGTCTAATGACATCAACACCCTATATCAGTTGTGCATAATTATTAGGCAACTTCCTTTCCTCTGGCAAAATGGGTCAAAAGAAGGACTTGACAGGCTCAGAAAAGTCAAAAATAGCGAGATATCTTGCAGAGGGATGCAGCACTCTTAAAATTGCAAAGCTTCTGAAGCGTGATCATCGAACAATCAAGCGTTTCATTCAAAATAGTCAACAGGGTCACAAGAAGCGTGTGGAAAAACCAAGGCGCAAAATAACTGCACATGAACTGAGAAAAGTCAAGCTTGCAGCTGCCAACATGCCACTTGCCACCAGTTTGGCCATATTTCAGAGCTACAACATCACTGGAGTGCCCAAAAGCACAAGGTGTGCAATACTCAGAGACATGGCCAAGGTAAGAAAGGCTGAAAGACGACCACCACTGAACAAGACACACAAGCTGAAACGTCAAGACTGGGCCAAGAAATATCTCAAGACTGATTTTTCTAAGGTTTTATGGACTGATGAAATGAGAGTGAGTCTTGATGGGCCAGATGGATGGGCCCGTGGCTGGATTGGTAAAGGGCAGAGAGCTCCAGTCCGACTCAGACGCCAGCAAGGTGGAGGTGGAGTACTGGTTTGGGCTGGTATCATCAAAGATGAGCTTGTGGGGCCTTTTCGGGTTGAGGATGGAGTCAAGCTCAACTCCCAGTCCTACTGCCAGTTTCTGGAAGACACCTTCTTCAAGCAGTGGTACAGGAAGAAGTCTGCATCCTTCAAGAAAAACATGATTTTCATGCAGGACAATGCTCCATCACACGCGTCCAAGTACTCCACAGCGTGGCTGGCAAGAAAGGGTATAAAAGAAGAAAAAATAATGACATGGCCTCCTTGTTCACCTGATCTGAACCCCATTGAGAACCTGTGGTCCATCATCAAATGTGAGATTTACAAGGAGGGAAAACAGTACACCTCTCTGAACAGTGTCTGGGAGGCTGTGGTTGCTGCTGCACGCAATGTTGATGGTGAACAGATCAAAACACTGACAGAATCCATGGATGGCAGGCTGCATGAGTGTCCTTGCAAAGAAAGGTGGCTATATTGGTCACTGATTTGTTTTTGTTTTGTTTTTGAATGTCAGAAATGTATATTTGTGAATGTTGAGATGTTATATTGGTTTCACTGGTAAAAATAAATAATTGAAATGGGTTTATATTTGTTTTTTGTTAAGTTGCCTAATAATTATGCACAGTAATAGTCACCTGCGCACACAGATATCCCCCTAAAATAGCTAAAACTAAAAACAAACTAAAAACTACTCCCAAAAATATTCAGCTTTGATATTAATGAGTTTTTTGGGTTCATTGAGAACATGGTTGTTGTTCAATAATAAAATGAATCCTCAAAAATACAACTTGCCTAATAATTCTGCACTCCCTGTATACTAGAGTAAAGAAATATAATTTTTCTTTTCTATAGTAAAATAGTTAGATAGTAGCTTGATATTATACAGACATAGCATGAATGTATGTTCCATTATTCATACAGAGGGTCATGTAATGAGAGTAGATTACAGTACTCATCATAGGGACCATATATTGAGTGTAAATGGACATATTAATCAGGTAATCATTCCAAAAAATACTAATAATGACAATAATAACAACTATCATTATTATTCCAAAATATTTCTGAAATGTTCCAAAAATATTTAATATTTGATAGTAAAACTCTATAGTTGGACAATCGGTATATATCAATATTTAATGTAACTAGAGGATCATCAATAATTAATGATCATCAAGATATAGAATTAATCAAGCGATAATATATATATAAATATAATATATTATGCAATATAACATATAAAATATACCATAAAATTAAGATATAAAATAATGTTAAAATATAATGTATAAAATACGTATAAATACAAGGTAGACAAGGTACCACAGATAAAAAAAAGGTGATGCAACCTTATGTAAGAATAAAACCATATAGGACGTATATGGATGGAATGGAACATACACCTCTAATATTAACATATTAGGAGGTTATTATCATATACTTATAAAGCTCAATCAGTAATCACTTATGAAACAATTGATATCCAGCTCAACATTTAACCCTCTCGGGGCAAGAGTATCTAAATAATGGATCCATTTTGTTTCAAGTTTGGAAAGCTCTCTTACTCGGTTACATCCCCTCCAGTTGGGGTTCAAATGTTCAACTCCCCAAAATCTCAAACCAGCTGGATTTTCATCGTGATGCAGTTTGAAGTGCAGGGATACATTGTGGTCCTTGTAACCGATCTTTATGTTGGCTATATGTTCTGCGATTCTTTTTCTCAATTTCCTTTTTGTTCGACCCACATAGAGCAGTTTGCATGGACATTCGAGTACATATACTACATATGTGGTATTGCATGTGATGAAATCTTTGATTGAAAATATGGTGTTGTTCCGAGATGTGAAGTTATCTAAACCTCTAACTAAATTAGTCACATTGTTACACGGACCACATTTTCTGCATGAGAAAAATCCATCTTTCTGCCAAAAGGTAGCAGGTTTGCTTGGTGGGTCAAGAATTTTTTTTAAATATTTATCCCCATAATTTGGAGCTTTTCTATATAGGAAGCTGGGCTTCGTTGGAATTACATTTCTGAGAACTTTGTCTAAAAACAGAATGTGCCAGTGAGAGGAGAAGATTTTTTCTACCTCCTTATATTGCGAATGGTAGCCCGAAATGAAACTCCATTCATGATTAGACCGTATTTTGACTGGCTGATTATTGGGAGCATCAGAGGGAAGTGAGGTAACCAAGAGTTCCTCTATAATCACATCTAGTTTACTTTCAATGTAACCCTTTTCCATAAACTTCTTCTTTAGGATTAAAGATTGTGAGATATAATCGTTATCTTTTGAGCAGTTCCGACGTACTTTCATGAACTGGCCCTTTGGTATATTCCTCAACCATGTAGGATGATGTCCGCTCTGTGTCGGTAAGAAACTGTTAGCATCTGTGGGTTTAAAATAAACCTTTGTACCCAATTTATCACCATCTCTATATATCTGTAGGTCGAGGAAATGGACATTTTCTTGGTTATACTCGCATGTTAGGTTAATATTCTATTATTATTAAGTATCCTTAAAAAGGTTTCTAACGATGCCAGGGTTCCGGTCCAAATGAAGAAAAGATCATCGATATATCTACGATACAGTAATAGTTCGTTTCTCTTGGTATTAAAAATGGTTTTATCTTCCCATTCTGCCATGAATAGGTTGGCTATGCTCGGGGCAAATTTAGCCCCCATGGCAGCGCCTCGTCTTTGGGAATAGAATGTATTATCAAACCAAAAGTAATTATGTCTCAAACAAAAATCCAAAGAATTGTGTAGGAACACTTTTTGGGAGTGACATAAGTCATCCCTCTGGCTTAATGCCCAATTCAGGGATAAAAGGGCGTCGTCGTGCTGTATAATCGTGTACAGCGAGGCTACATCTGCTGTAACTAAATAGACTTCCTCTTTTCCTGTGAGGTTGATCTCATTCAACAGTGTTAGTAGGTCCTTAGTATCCTTTAGATACGCTCTTGTGCTTTTAACACTATCTTGCAAAAAGTGGTCTAGGTATTGTCCCATCCGTGATGTAAGAGATCCTATGCCATTCACTATCGGTCTTGCCGGTGGATTGGTTTGATCCTTGTGAATTTTCGGCAAGGTGTAGATCGTAGGAATTCTTCCATTGCTAGGTATCAGATAATTTTTTTCTTTAGTGGAAAGTACGCCTGTTCGGAATCCTTTCATTACTAAAGTTTTCAAGTCAGCCTCATACTGTGGAGTGGGGTCTTTATTCAATCTTTGGTAAGTGGCATCTTCTGTCAACATATTTAGTAATTGGTCATGATAGAATGTTTTAGACAAGATCACTACCCCTCCTCCCTTATCGGCAGGCCGCACTACTATATCTTTTCTTTTTTCAAGTAGTTGGATCCCTTCTTTGATATATCGAGGATTAACATTTTTTTGGGGGGGTAATAAGATCTAAATCTCGTAATACAAGACCTTTAAAAACATCTAGGGCTTGATTGGACCCCATTACTGGATTGAATAGTGACTTATTACGAAGTCCAGAATTAACTGGTACTGGTGTTAATTGAGTCACTGGTCCAGGATTTGTCAAAATATTCAAATTCCTATTCAGGAAGTATTTTTTCATATTGACCCTCCTTACATATCTATGTACATCAATATACACATCGAATTTGTTTATTGGGCGATGTAGTCCACATTTTAACCCTAAGTTTAGGACATTTGTTTCTTTGTCTGATAGTACCACGTCAGTTAGATTGAATATACCACTTAGTCTTGACTTCTCTCGTGTTCCTTCCTTCTTCTTTTTTTGGACGTACCGTCCCGGCCCTGCAGCCTCTTGTTCTTCTCTCACTGGTTTCTGTTGTGATAGTCTTTCTCTCTCCCATTCGGTTGGATCCCTCCAATGTTGATTTTGATTGCTTATTGAAGGTTGTGGTTCTCTGTATTGTGTATTCTGTTGGGGGTACGAGGACGGTCTCCCTCTGTGGGGATTCGTACCTCTGCCCCTCTTGTGCCAACCTCTGCCTCTTCCTAAAAAAGGTTTCGGAGATTGATAATAATATCTATCGTTATCATCTCTTAAGGGTTCAAACCTATTATAGACTATTGGATAGTAGTCATTTGAATGTTGTCTATAAGATTGATGTGATGGACCAGGATTCCTAGATCTACCACGTCCTATATTCCCATCTTTTCTGATAGGTGTTGATTGGTGAATAGGAGCTTGTTGTGTAGGTGGTATTCTAGCTCTAGTTCCCGTAGGAGGTTGTTGGGCTGTAGCGTGTGTATCAACCATATCTGCTCCTTGTTGAGTTTCCATGTTTTTGGACTCTTCATCATCACTTGTGGTTATTGGATGTGTCTGTTGCCATAAATATATCGACTTCGTCCTAAAGTCATTTAGATCACGGTGAAATTTCTTAATCTTCTTTTTTTGTGTTTCTTTGTCTACCTTTTCTAATTTATTTTTTATACGTATATTAAAATCATTTACTTGTTGGGTATCTTTAATAGGATCTAATTGTTTTTGTAATTCATTGATCCTAGATTCCAACTTAGTCATCTTTCTCTTTTTCCTTACTAAAATAAGTTCCTGGAGTTTGAGACCAACTCCATTAAAGAAATCTAACCATTCTGTCATAGATGCTATATCTGTCAGACCGTCCTGAGGGACTACTTCCCACCTCAAGCTTCTAACTATAATATTTTCTTTCAAGTATTGGTCTAGAGTACAGATGTCCCACCAGGTTTTCACCTGTTTTTCTAGACAATTGCCCAAAGCATTCATTACTCCATTATAATTAACCTGTGCAGGTGTTTGTTCATCTACTGAGAAGATACTATTTAAATCCAAAATTCTGCTGCTCAGAAATAACAACGCATCCATGGCTGCTTAGAGAAATGCACTTATATAAATAATAAACAAAAGTTATAACTATATATGTGAAGCTGATTAAAAAAGGAAGAGTAACACCAGGCCTACTGTCACCGCTCAGCGCCTCAGTGCGTATTATCTTCTGAATATAAAAAAAACTGGTCACAGAAGAACCTGTTAATTATGCAGCAAAATTAGATAGCAAAAACATTTGCAAAATTATATTTCTAGAATCCAATTTATATCAAAAGGAAACAGATAAGCAGCTATTTAAAACCTAACCAGTCAAAGCCAGTTAGATAGATATATAAAATAAAGATCATAAAAAGAACAAAAAAATGTCCAAAATGATAAACAGCGCTGGGATGTTGGTTTAAATGTCCAACTTCATGAATGGCAATACCTAGACCACTTTTTGCAAGATAGTGTTAAAAGCGCAAGAGCGTATCTAAAGGATACTAAGGACCTACTAACACTGTTGAATGAGATCAACCTCACAGGAAAAGAGGAAGTCTATTTAGTTACAGCAGATGTAGCCTCGCTGTACACGATTATACAGCATGACGACGCCTTTTATCCCTGAATTGGGCATTAAGCCAGAGGGATGACTTATGTCACTCCCAAAAAGTGTTCCTACACAATTCTTTGGATTTTTGTTTGAGCCATAATTACTTTTGGTTTGATAATACATTCTATTCCCAAAGACGAGGCGTTGCCATGGGGGCTAAATTTGCCCCGAGCATAGCCAACCTATTCATGGCAGAATGGGAAGATAAAACCATTTTTAATACCAAGAGAAACGAACTATTACTGTATCGTAGATATATCGATGATCTTTTCTTCATTTGGACCGGAACCCTGGCATTGTTAGAAACCTTTTTAAGGATACTTAATAATAATAAACAGAATATTAACCTAACATGCGAGTATAACCAAGAACATTTCCATTTCCTCGACCTACAGATATATAGAGATGGTGATAAATTGGGTACAAAGGTTTATTTTAAACCCACAGATGCTAACAGTTTCTTACCGACACAGAGCGGACATCATCCTACATGGTTGAGGAATATACCAAAGGGCCAGTTCATGAGAGTACGTCGGAACTGCTCAAAAGATAACGATTATATCTCACAATCTTTAATCCTAAAGAAGAAGTTTATGGAAAAGGGTTACATTGAAAGTAAACTAGATGTGATTATAGAGGAACTCTTGGTTACCTCACTTCCCTCTGATGCTCCCAATAATCAGCCAGTCAAAATACGGTCTAATCATGAATGGAGTTTCATTTCGGGCTACCATTCGCAATATAAGGAGGTAGAAAAAATCTTCTCCTCTCACTGGCACATTCTGTTTTTAGACAAAGTTCTCAGAAATGTAATTCCAACGAAGCCCAGCTTCCTATATAGAAAAGCTCCAAATTATGGGGATAAAATTGTTAAAAAAATTCTTGACCCACCAAGCAAACCTGCTACCTTTTGGCAGAAAGATGGATTTTTCTCATGCAGAAAATGTGGTCCGTGTAACGATGTGACTAATTTAGTTAGAGGTTTAGATAACTTCACATCTCGGAACAACACCATATTTTCAATCAAAGATTTCATCACATGCAATACCACATATGTAGTATATGTACTCGAATGTCCATGCAAACTGCTCTATGTGGGTCGAACAAAAAGGAAATTGAGAAAAAGAATCGCAGAACATATAGCCAACATAAAGATCGGTTACAAGGACCACAATGTATCCCTGCACTTCAAACTGCATCACGATGAAAATCCAGCTGGTTTGAGATTTTGGGGAGTTGAACATTTGAACCCCAACTGGAGGGGATGTAACCGAGTAAGAGAGCTTTCCAAACTTGAAACAAAATGGATCCATTCTTTAGATACTCTTGCCCCGAGAGGGTTAAATGTTGAGCTGGATATCAATTGTTTCATAAGTGATTACTGATTGAGCTTTATAAGTATATGATAATAACCTCCTAATATGTTAATATTAGAGGTGTATGTTCCATTCCATCCATATACGTCCTATATGGTTTTATTCTTACATAAGGTTTGCACCACCTTTTTTTATCTGTGGTACCTTGTCTACCTTGTATTTATACGTATTTTATACATTATATTTTAACATTATTTTATATCTTAATTTTATGGTATATTTTATATGTTATATTGCATAATATATTATATTTATATATATATTAATGCTTGATTAATTCTATATCTTGATGATCATTAATTATTGATGATCCTCTAGTTACATTAAATATTGATATATACCGATTGTCCAACTATAGAGTTTTACTATCAAATATTAAATATTTTTGGAACATTTCAGAAATATTTTGGAATAATAATGATAGTTGTTATTATTGTCATTATTAGTATTTTTTGGAATGATTACCTGATTAATATGTCCATTTACACTCAATATATGGTCCCTATGATGAGTACTGTAATCTACTCTCATTACATGACCCTCTGTATGAATAATGGAACATACATTAATGCTATGTCTGTATAATATCAAGCTATTATCTAACTATTTTACTATAGAAAAGAAAAATTATATTTCTTTACTCTAGTATATATTTCTATTTTTATTTATCACAATTTATTTATTGTATATCACAATCTTTTGTTTTACCTTGATATGTATTTACTATATATGGAGTGTCTCCAACCGGTATCCTATGACCCCAGTAGTACCATACAGCGCGGTTTTAAAAACTTTAAATTTATATTTGTGATATCCATAGCAATTAACCTTAAGTCCGGGATCTTATTACACATATTAATAATGAATGTTTACAAAAGACATTTATCTAACAACAGTGTATGCCCATACATTTAAATTCCCGATCTAGCTTTATTCGCAATATGTGCTGTGGACATTTACAAATGACGCGGATTCACAGCGGCTTCTTTGTCCAATAAGCAATGAGGAAGTAATATGTAAAGGGAACAATCACGCCATCTGCTCACGCCCTCAGTTGAAGTCATTGGACGAAACCGGTCAGGGCGGATCTATACGACGATCCGGAAGTGACGCGTGCGTTCCACGGGTGGTTCATCCAGGAAGGAGGAAGGAGATCTGCACATCGTGCTGTAAACGCTATCTCCTGGGGAATCGGAACCGGTAGGAAGGCAACGCTACACTATTAAGTGCCTGTGTTTATTTACTATTTGGTACGTGCATTTGAAGCGGGGGCAGTATTACTATATGTGGATTTTTATGTTACATCAATAAACGATATTGCACTATTTGGAGCATTCTCTGTGCTTTATCCAATATATGTGGAACACCAAACCTACTGAGCCCAGCTATAGAGACGGGAGATCGAGTGAAAGATACCCATTATTGCCTTGATTATTAGATCCTCTGGTGAGTGAGTACCCCGAAGGGGAGTGTGTCCCACTTGCGGTGTCTATTCTCTGGGAAGAGGTGTAGGATTCTCCTACTTTTATCTTCACTTATTGATGAGATCTTCTGCCATCATACAATTGCCATTCATGAAGTTGGACATTTAAACCAACATCCCAGCGCTGTTTATCATTTTGGACATTTTTTTGTTCTTTTTATGATCTTTATTTTATATATCTATCTAACTGGCTTTGACTGGTTAGGTTTTAAATAGCTGCTTATCTGTTTCCTTTTGATATAAATTGGATTCTAGAAATATAATTTTGCAAATGTTTTTGCTATCTAATTTTGCTGCATAATTAACAGGTTCTTCTGTGACCAGTTTTTTTTATATTCAGAAGATAATACGCACTGAGGCGCTGAGCGGTGACACTAGGCCTGGTGTTACTCTTCCTTTTTCAAATATATATCTAACTGTCTCCACACACAGGAATCTACATCATCTCTGGACAAAATCTTCTTTCCGTTGACCCTCCCTGCACAGTAAAACCCCATTAATATCTATAAAGTCATCTCTAGAGCATCTGCTGTAAAGCATGGACATGGCCAGGAGAAAACAGGATTTTGTCCAGAGGAGCTAAAAATTTCTGTGGACCATGGTTATTCGACTGACCTGAGCGTAAGTGCTTATTGGTGATTTTGGAGCATTTTTTTTCTGGCGTATTCAGGCTTCAGTGTTTTTCGTTTTACCAGTGGAAGGAGGAGGTGGTCGTTACTACTTGAAAAATGCTTTTTTTTCCAGACATTTTTCTGGTTCTTTAATTCAAGTCTATGGAGCCATAAATGTCCTATTCTGCTTTGAAAATAGCTCATGTACAGGTGAAACTCGAAAAATTTGAATATTGTGCAAACGTTCATTTATTTCACTAATTAAAGCAGTTGTAAACCGCAAAACATTTTTTTTTTTTCCTTTTAGACCTGCAAGGGAAAAGCCATAATGAGCTAATATGCACCGCATATTAGCTTATTATGAAATACTTACCTCGGAACGAGGTGTAGGGAACTTACCTGGTGCACACCGAGCGAGATCTCATCTTGACTCGGCGTGTCTTCCAGGTATCGCCGCTCCAGCGCTGTGATTGGCTGGAGCAGCGATGATGTCACTCCCGCACACGCGCGCGGGAGATTTAAATCCGGCCAGGGTCCGGCGGATGCCGGTCCTTTCGCCGTGGATTTCCCCTGCGCATGCGCCGCTGCAATCAGCGGCGCATTGCGAGGGGAATATCTCCTTAACCGTACAGGTTTAGGAGATATTCTTTATACCTACAGGTAAGCCTTATTATAGGCTTACCTGTAGGTAAAAGTTAAAAAAGTGGTTTACAACCACTTTAAGCAAATGTCGTATTCCTCTTGTCAAGCCACCACAACAAACAACATCAGAAGCGTCTTACCTGGGCTAAAGAAAAACAGACCTGGTCTGTTGCTCAGTGGTCCAAAGTCCTCTTTTCTGATGAGAGCAAATTTCGCATCTCATTTGGAAACCAAGGACCCAGAGTATGGAGGAAGAATGAAGAGGCACACACTGCAGAATGCTTGAAGTCCAGTGTGAATTTTCCACAGTCTGTAATGATTTGGGGAGCCATGTCATCTGCTGATGTTGGCCCACTGTGTTTTATCAAGTCCAGGGTCAATGCAGCCATCTACCAGGAGATTTTGGAGCACTTCATGCTTCCTTCCGCAGGCAAGCTCTATGGGGATGCTGACTTCATTGTCCACACTGCCAAAAGTACCAAAACCTGGTTCAATGACCGTGGGATTACTGTGCTTGATTTGCCAGCAAACTTGCCTGACCTACACCCCATAGAGAATCTATGGGGCATTGCCAAGAGAAAGATGAGAGACATGAGACTGAACAATGCAGAAGAGCTGAAGGCCGCTATTGAAGCATCCTGGTCGTCCATAATACCTTAGCAGTGCCACAGGCTGATAGCTTCCATGCCACGCCGCATTGTTCTATGTACAATCCTTGTTTTATTGATTGCATGTAATATTCTAATTTTCTGAGATTGTGGATTTGGGGTTTTCATGAGCTGTAAGCTATAATCATCACAATTATGACAAATCACGGCTTGAACAATCTTGCCTTGCATGTAATGAGTCTATATCATATATTAGTTTCATCTTTTAAGTCACATTAGTGAAATAAATGAACTTTTGCACAATATTAAAATTTTTCGTGTTTCACCTGTACCTTTTAGAGCTTTAGACGTTGAGCTACAGGCACCTGAGCAGACCCAATTTAAAAGCATTGGAGTTCAGCTGGGGAGCATTTTGGAGCTTTCAGCTTAAGCAACAATATGTTCAAGTGTGAATCAGGCTAAGTATACATCTGGGGATTTGGGTGCTTAGGAGAACTGCTGGAAAGTTTGAAAACTTCTGTAAACAAATGCATGAGCTTCTAATGGTGTGAAATAATCATTAGCAGCCCCAAGAATGGCTCTAAACACTATGATCCTAAACCAAGTGCCTTATCTCGTGTCAATTTTGGGGGCAAAGTTGAGCCATTTAGAGCCCACTTTGTCTTGTTTTGGTGACAACAACCCATCCAATGATCTTTGCCCTGTTCTCACTAGTTTAAAATATAGGTCATTGTTGGAGACCATATTATATGGTACTACAAGGAAAGCATCAGTACAGATATAACAGTTGATTATATGGACATTAGATTGTAGCTTCATGTGGAAGGGGGGCTGTAGAGCATTTCCTGCCCTGGTTGTAGTCGCTTTAGATATGTGTTGGCCAATAAAACAACTGCTGTTGTTTATTTGGCTTTTTTTCCTTCTACAAGCATCATATGTCTATGCTTACTAAATGTATGCAGCTTTCAAAGTATTCTAGTTATTAATGAATGCCAGATTTACAAGTCTAGAGAAAAACAGACTCCACAAGCAGGGCCAGATATTGTTGAGGCATTTTTATTGAAATTAATTCCATGTTCGTACCTTCTTTTTAAGCAAGGTTTGTTCTCTGCAAATTTGTAACAACAATATTTGCATATTTTATTCTCAACGTGAATGGTCTACCATTTTGCATTTGTAAAATAAATGTGAACGCACCATGAAGCTGTCTAGTTGCAACAGTGCCACTCTGTGATTGAATTATCACAACATGCCACTTTGGGGAATATTGCAAAAATTCAGGTGCCTCGGATGCATATCTGAAAACCTCTAATACTTTCAAATTCATTAATATATTTTTTGTTTTGTTTACTGAAGTCAGCCATTACACACTGTACTGAGCAGACAGTATGGCAGCTGAACATGGAACTTAAACTTGTAGTAGTAGTGCCTTCCCTCTGTAAGCTCAAAGTTGGTACACTATTTATTGGTTTCTGAAAATGAATGGTCATGACTATTTTAAGCAAAACTTTTCAGTACATGAAGTTTTTGACTGAAAGAATAGGTGAAAATGGAAATTGATGCTGTCAGAAATCCAGCAAGCTCATAACTTCCAGTGCACTCACATACAGTTTTATCAGCCTTTCACAGACTTTCGGTAGTCCTGTTCTAGGGTAACCTTAAAGCGGAGTTCCGGCCACAATTTCACTTTTTAAATATAAATACCCCTGTAATACACAAGCTTAATGTATTCTAGTAATGTTAGTCTGTAAACTAAGGTCCGTTTTGTTAGGTTGTTACAGCATTTAGATACTTTATAAAACAGGAATTGATCGGGGCCATCTTAAGTGTGGGAATCCATGAAGCCAGACTGTATGACTTCCTGGATTTCAGCCTTGCAGATCTCGCACATGCTCAGTGCTGCACAAGCAATGTAATAGGTTTCAGATCAGGTTTCAATAGCAACGGGAGTGTCAGAGGAAGTTGCCGCCCCTTATCTATGCAAACCTGTCCTTCCAGGAACCAGTAAATATACTAAATAATTTGTTCCTGTGCAGATATATCTACATAACACGAAATTATATATATATATATATATATATATATATATATATATAATCATGTTATATATGTAGTGTGTATACATATACTAGACATGTGCACTGTCAATAAATTCATTTTGTTTAGTTCCGTTTCGCATTAGCCGTTATTTAGCCGGTATTTTGTGCCCGAAACTCATCCCATCCCTGTGCTGACTTCCTGGAAACCCCTCATAATGAGCACAGCAGGAGTACAAACCCAGGAAGTCAGCACAGCACAGGGATGGTGGGAACCGCTCATAATGAGCACAGCACAGGGATGGTGGGAACCCCTCAAAATGAGCACAGCACAGGGATGGTGGGAACCCCTCAAAATGAGCACAGCACAGGGATGGTGGGAACCCCTCAAAATGAGCACAGCACAGGGATGGTGGGAACCCCTCAAAATGAGCACAGCACAGGGATGGTGGGAACCCCTCAAAATGAGCACAGCACAGGGATGGTGGGAACCCCTCAAAATGAGCACAGCACAGGGATGGTGGGAACCCCTCAAAATGAGCACAGCACAGGGATGGTGGGAACCCCTCAAAATGAGCACAGCACAGGGATGGTGGGAACCCCTCAAAATGAGCACAGCACAGGGATGGTGGGAACCCCTCAAAATGAGCACAGCACAGGGATGGTGGGAACCCCTCAAAATGAGCACAGCACAGGGATGGTGGGAACCCCTCAAAATGAGCACAGCGATGGTGGGAGCCCCTCATAATGAGAACAGCAGGAGTACAAACCCAGGAAGTCAGCACAGCACAGGGATGGTGGGAACCGCTCATGAAGGGTTCCCACCATCCCTGCGCTGTGCCGACTTCCTGGGGCTGTACTTCTGCTGTGCTCATTATGAGGGGTTCCCACCATCCCTGTGCAAATTCCATCACATCAGCACATTACATTACCCCCACCAAATCGCATCGCCCAAGCACATTGCATTGCAGCCCGCCAAATCGCATCACATCGCCCCACCACCAAATCGAATCACCCCAGCACATCGCATTGCCAATTTGCATTGCACATTGTATCGCCCTCCACCAAATTGCATCGCCCAAGCACATTGCATTGCCCCACGCCAAATCGTATAACATCAGCACATTGCATTGCCCCCCCGCCAAATCGCATCACATCAGCACATTGCATCACCCCCACCAAATCACATCGCCCAAGCACATTGCATTGGCCCTGACAAAAATGATCACATGCACACCATTGCATTGCCCCCACCAAATCGCATCACATCAGCACATAGCATCGCCCCCCCCCCAAAAAAAAAAAATCACATTGCCCCCCCAGACAAATTGCATCGCACCAGCACATTGCATTGCCCCCACCAAATCACATCACCCAAGCACAGTGCATTGTCCCCCGCCACATCGCATCACCCCGCCACCAAATCGCATCGCCTCAACACATTACATCCCCCCCCAGCGCATCGCATTGCCCCGACAAATTCCATCACATCAGCACATTACATTACCCCCACCAAATCGCATCGCCCAAGCACATTGCATTGCAGCCCGCAAAATCGCATCACATCGCCCCACCACCAAATCGAATCACCCCAGCACATCGCATTGCCAATTTGCATTGCATCGCCCTCCACCAAATCGCATCGCCCAAGCACATTGCATTGCCCCCACGCCAAATCGTATAACATCAGCACATTGCATTGCCCCCCCGGCCAAATCGCATCACATCAGCACATTGCATTGCCCCCCCGGCCAAATCGCATCACATCAGCACATTGCATCGCCCCCCCGGCCAAATCGCATCACATCAGCACATTGCATCACCCCCACCAAATTGCATCACATCAGCACATTGCATCACCCCCACCAAATTGCATCACATCAGCACATTGCATCACCCCCACCAAATTGCATCACATCAGCACATTGCATCACCCCCACCAAATTGCATCACATCAGCACATTGCATCACCCCCACCAAATCGCATCACATCAGCACATTGCATCACCCCCACCAAATCGCATCACATCAGCACATTGCATCACCCCCACCAAATCGCATCACATCAGCACATTGCATCACCCCCACCAAATCGCATCGCCCAAGCACATTGCATTGGCCCTGACAAAAATTATCACATTGCATCACCCCACCACCAAATTGCATCACCCCAGCACACTGCATTGCCCCCCCCCCAAAAAAAAAATCACATTGCCCCCCCAGACAAATTGCATCGCACCAGCACATTGCATTGCCCCCACCAAATCACATCACCCAAGCACAGTGCATTGTCCCCCGCCACATCGCATCACCCCGCCACCAAATCGCATCGCCTCAACACATTACATCGAATTGCATCCCCCCCAGAGCATCGCATTGCCCCCAGCACATCGAATGGCATTGCCCCCAAGCACGTCTCATCAAATTGCATCGCCCCAGCACATTGCATTGAATCGCATCAGCACATTGCATGTCCCCACTGGTGACACTGGAAGTTTCACACTGAGCCAATTTGTCTGCTTCAGTTACACTATATGTAAATGAATGCAGAGACCAGCTGGGTATAAAGAGGAGAGAGGGGGGAGAGGCTGGGTATACAGAGAGAGGGGGGAGAGGCTGGGTATACAGAGAGAGGGGGGAGGCTGGGTATACAGAGAGAGGGGGGAGAGGCTGGGTATACAGAGAGAGGGGGAGAGAGCCTGGGTATACAGAGAGAGGGGGGAGAGGCTGGGTATACAGAGAGAGGGGAGAGAGGCTGGGTATACAGAGAGGGGGAGAGAGGCTGGGTATACAGAGAGAGGGGGAGAGAGGCTGGGTATACAGAGAGAGGGGAGAGAGGCTGGGTATACAGAGAGAGGGGGGAGAGAGGCTGGGTATACAGAGAGGGGGGGGAGAGAGGCTGGGTATACAGAGAGAGGGGGGAGAGGCTGGGTATACAGAGAGAGGGGAGAGAGGCTGGGTATACAGAGAGAGGGGAGAGAGGCTGGGTATACAGAGAGAGGGGGGAGAGAGGCTGGGTATACAGAGAGGGGGGGAGAGAGGCTGGGTATACAGAGAGGGGGGGAGAGAGGCTGGGTATACAGAGAGGGGGGGGAGAGAGGCTGGGTATACAGAGAGGGGGGGGAGAGAGGCTGGGTATACAGAGAGGGGGGGAGAGAGGCTGGGTATACAGAGAGGGGGGGAGAGAGGCTGGGTATACAGAGAGAGGGGAGAGAGGCTGGGTATACAGAGAGAGGGGGGAGAGGCTGGGTATACAGAGAGAGGGGAGAGAGGCTGGGTATACAGAGAGAGGGGGGGAGAGAGGCTGGGTATACAGAGAGGGGGGGGAGAGAGGCTGGGTATACAGAGAGGGGGGGGAGAGAGGCTGGGTATACAGAGAGAGGGGGGAGAGGCTGGGTATACAGAGAGAGGGGAGAGAGGCTGGGTATACAGAGAGAGGGGAGAGAGGCTGGGTATACAGAGAGAGGGGAGAGAGGCTGGGTATACAGAGAGAGGGGAGAGAGGCTGGGTATACAGAGAGAGGGGAGAGAGGCTGGGTATACAGAGAGAGGGGAGAGAGGCTGGGTATACAGAGAGAGGGGAGAGAGGCTGGGTATACAGAGAGAGGGGGGAGAGGCTGGGTATACAGAGAGAGGGGGGAGAGGCTGGGTATACAGAGAGAGGGGGGAGGCTGGGTATACAGAGAGGGGGAGAGGCTGGGTATACAGAGAGAGGGGGGAGGCTGGGTATACAGAGAGAGGGGAGAGAGGCTGGGTATACAGAGAGAGGGGAGAGAGGCTGGGTATACAGAGAGAGGGGAGAGAGGCTGGGTATACAGAGAGAGGGGGGAGAGGCTGGGTATACAGAGAGAGGGGGGAGAGGCTGGGTATACAGAGAGAGGGGGGAGGCTGGGTATACAGAGAGGGGGAGAGGCTGGGTATACAGAGAGAGGGGGGAGGCTGGGTATACAGAGAGGGGGAGAGGCTGGGTTATAGTATACAGAGAGGAGACAGGCTGGTGTAGTACAGTTCCCCCTCAGTCTGCACTCTGCTCTGACCTGCTCAGGATCTTACTGAGAGAAAGTTCTTTCCGACTATGATATGGGCGGGGCCAGGAGGAGACTCACTCTCACACTGATTTCCCTTCTCAGACTGTCAGTGAACCACGAGTGCGATGCTA
Organism: Rana kukunoris; assembly: GCA_029574335.1. Lineage (NCBI taxonomy): Eukaryota > Metazoa > Chordata > Amphibia > Anura > Ranidae > Rana > Rana kukunoris. The sequence continues at coordinate 74,439,923 of CM056052.1, forward strand.
CGGCCCAGGGCCTCCTGGGATTGATGACAGACATCTCCCAGGAGGCATAGCGGTACATAGATGAGGAGACAAGGCTGCTGCCGCCGCGGCCGGAGGAATACAAAGATAAGAATACAACAGTGAGTTTTTAAAATAAGATAAAAATATATGCCAAATATATTTAAGGGGGCAGAACCAAAGAGGATGCAAGAAAGTAGTAAAAGAGGGTGGAGCTCCACTTTAATAGATATATTACAGTGCTTGGGCGTTGTAACAAAATTTGAGCAGCTAACACTACCAGTAAACAAATGGTATGGAACAAAACAAACATAAAAAGTGTAGCGCATATGACAAATAATATAACACCTAAATGTATTGAAATATAGTGTACATCAGTGAATAAGCAATTAACAAATTAGTTTTTATACTAAATATAAAATGCAAAATCACTAATAAGTGAAAAAAATTATAATTGAAGTCCAATGTGAATTGAAGTAGTAATATTCCCAATATTCTGGAATGAAACAAGTGCAATAGAAGAAACTGCGTCCATCCAATAAAGAAGAGGCTTACCAAAGGCAGTGAACCCTAAAGAATGTATGTTCAAAGGGTCAACTGGGCATGGTGTAAACCACTGAAAAAACTGGATCCTCAGCTGCAGTTCCCAGACAAACGACTCCCACACCGATCCAAAGAAAACAAGAGGGTGGGTCAATTGCAATGCACAAGGCAACAAATGGAAAACGAAAATATGGACAGCCGCACTCCAAAAAACCTTAATGGTTGTCTTTATTTAAAAAAGGAAAAATGCACTACAAGTCACAGTACACAACACGGAAGTGAAACAACGGAGGTGTTTCGCATAGCTGTGATTAAGCACTAATTTATAGTTCAAAACGTGTCAGCTGTTTCACTCCCGTGTTGTGTGCTGTGACTTGTAGTGCATTTTTCCTTTTTTAAATAAAGACAACCATTAAGGTTTTTTGGAGTGTGGCTGTCCATATTTTCTTTTTCCATTTATTGCCTTGTGCATTGCCAGCACCCTTGATCTCCTGAGACCATACTGATCATCCTAACACAATCCACCTGGAGCGGTAACTTTTTTTCTCCCATAAATTGCTTCCGGGTGGAGACCCAATAAGGGTCGGGAAGTGGAGCCAATGGGATGTAAATTAAAAGAAAAGAGAAGTCTCCCACTGCTGCCGTTTTTACCATTTGATAAGCGCTGTTTTATTCTTCCAAATGTAAGTGTTCCTACCTACATTAAATTAGTTTTACATTGTTTTCATTGGATCAGTGTGGGAGTCGTTTGTCTGGGAACTGCAGCTGAGGATCCAGTTTTTTCAGTGGTTTACACCATGCCCAGTTGACCCTTTGAACATACATTCTTTAGGGTTCACTGCCTTCAATGAGCCTCTTCTCTATTGGATGGTGGCGGTTTCTTCTATCGCACTTGTTTCATTCCAAAATATTGAGAATATTACCACTTTTGATTATCATTTTTCACTTATTAATGATTTTGCATTTCACATTTGGTGTCATACACTAATTTGTTTATTATTTATTCACTGATGCACACTATATTTTAATACATTTTAGGTGTTATATTATTTGTCATATGCGCTACACTTTTTATGTTTGCTTGTGCGTTGTAACCCCAAGGCAGAAAATATGTTACTAGCAGCATCACCAGGTAAAAATAAAGGTAAAGAGCAAGGTCAATAAAGAAATGGATGAGCATGTTCCTGACCTAAACCCAATAGTACTTTGTGGATAGCCTTCCCAGAAGAGTTGAAGCTGTTATAGCTGCAAAGGGTGAACCAACTCAATATTGAACCCAATACTTTTTGTATTATAGTGTATATGCTACAAAAAACATCTTGTATCATTGATATTAATAAACTCCCCATTTAAAGAGTCCTGTGTCACAAAGCACCACAATAATTATTCCACCTTCCCTATGTAAGCCTGTGAGTAGTCAAAAGACCAAGCTACTGGCAGGATTTACAGGTATTTTAAGTGATACTAAACACACACACTGTTTAATTTACAGTACACCTTTTTTTCTGTAAGTGGATGATAGCAGTGTATTTTTTTCAATAAAAAAAACCCATCTAAGCACCTTTTTTGTGATTAATATATAGCTGTCACATGACCCAACTCTTTCCCAGCCTTTCAGGGAAAAATAAGTAGGAGGAGCTTCTAGTCCTCTGCTGCTGGTCACATGTTCAAAATAAATAAAAATATCAATAAACTGTTTTAAATTGAAATACAAATATATATTTGAAATCAAATCTTTATAATTTTGTAGAAATAACATGGTGTAGGTGAATTTTTGCCAGTCACAGGCTGTGTCACGCTCCTCTAGCCTGTGTCTTAGAATAAGAGGGAGGTAATATTCCACCCCCATTGTGTTTAGCAGGTGAGTAGAAATGGGAGAGAAGGTGAAGGAGTGGACTGTCAATTACCACTGTGATTACGCCCACATGTGTGACTCTATGGCAGTGGTTTTTAACCTTCTAGTGCTGTGACCCCTTGATAACATTTCCCAAGTTGTGGGGACCCCTAATAGTAAAATAATTTTCATAGCGTGGGTTGAAAGCACCCAAGGCAAGACAAGTAATTTGCGCCCCTAACCCGCAGACATTTAGCGCTCCCTAAGTGACTTCCACTCGTAAAGTATTAAAACCCTTTATGGTACATTTTAGGATGTACCACTCTTTCTCTTTGTTCTCCTTTCTTTCCCTTTCATCTCTCTCTATCCTAATTCATTGTTCCCCCCCCCCCCCCATCTTTCCCTCTAACTGTCTTTCTTGCTCTCTATTTTTTTCCTTTTCTACCTTTTTCTTTGTTCCTCCCCCTCTTATCATCTCCCTTCCTGGGAGAACAGTGCAGGCTTCAGGAACAGCCCAGGATTTGGTGACCCCTGGCAAATCATAATTTGACCCTCGAGGGGGTCCCGACCCCAGGTTGAGAACCACTGCTCTATGGGCTGTTCAGATGTGATAGGGAAAAAATGCTTAGCATAGAAACTCACTGAAAACTGAGCATGTGCAAAGCTGCCATCACTGCTCTGCAAAATCCCTAGCTGTATTAGGGGTATGGACAGGAGGAGGAGATAGAGAACAGCAGGATCAACCAGGTGTTTTGCAGAATACAGAAAACAAATCTCATAGACATTAAGTGAATATGAACTGCATGTTAGACAACATTTGATAATTTTTACAATGTAGGTTTAGTGATACTTTATTCAAGAGCATTTAATCATATTTCCTATATGAAATCTATTTTCTATAAGAAATTATACTATGTCTGTTTATGGGTTTGGTTTACAAACACTTTAAATCTGTTGCCAGCTATAGTTTTCTAATGTTCCGGCTTGCTGCTTTTTCAAAGCAGTTTTTTTCTTATTACGATGCTTGTAGTAACCATGTGGCTTCAACAAGAACAGTCATCCACTTAGCACTCAGGAAGAGGAAGTGACTGGAATACATGTGTCAGAATTCACATAGCATGATGAAGTAAGAGTCTGCGGTGGTGTTTGCTAAAATCCTTGCAATGTACAGTATATAAATGATCATCAGAGGAGTTCTGTTTTCTCAAGTAATTTGGAACTTTACTTACAATAATTATCTCTTAGTCGCCTGGTATGAGACCAGGTGCTGGTTAACAAAATTAAAAGAAAGAAGCCATCGTAATTTATGGTTTATTGTGGCTTCAGCTGGCATCCAGGGAGGAGTTTTAATGCAACTGTTCCCAATCTTTAAGAACAAATGATGTCATGTATGACGAGTATTCAAACGAAAGTGTTTTTGTTTAATTTCCAACAAACATTGTTCTATTGTATGTTAGAAAATTTAAAACAGGGGGAATTTAACAAGGCCATCACAGAGGAAAATTCCCTGCTTTTTTCATGTTGGATGACTTGTGTAGAGTTTAAAAATATGTTTTACTAATAACTAGCATTGCTTATAAAATGAAGTTGACAGAACAAATATTGTAGCACCAAGTAGGCCACTGGGGTGGTAACCATCTAGGTGGAGGAACAGAGGAACACTGTAAGTGTTGGATGATGGTGTGCCAGCTGGCCATGAAAGCCCACCAGGCGAGCAGACTGTTGAGGCTGTAGAAAAGGGGTAAGCTGTCAAGCTGTGGTACTCCATTCCAGCCACAGATGGTCAATTTCCTCCTAAAGTGCCAGACCTCCTCTGCACATGTAAACAGCTCTAACAGATTGTTGTACACGCTGCAGCTGACTTTTGGCCCAGGGGTTGTACTAAATACACCAGAAATAGTAAGATCAAGGATGCAGGTAGAATTTAATTTGGGATGGGTGATTTGAGGGCTGGTTATAGCTTTAAAAATAATCAGTCATATGTAATAATGCAGGAATTTTAATATGCAGTTTTTAATTTAACTGTGTAAGATTCGTTATGAAAGACTGATATTTTCACTTAGCTTAGCTAACTTTGTCTATTGCATTCTACCTGGTTTCCCTGCTGCCTATAAGTGGTGGTGTTGAGTAAGATGTGGCAGCTTCCTTGCTGCCCTTGCTTCCTGGCAGTGGTGGTAGGTAGGATGCTGGATGCTCACACTGGTGCTCAGTGGACTGTTGCTGTCTCCTAGCTTTCCCTTCTGCCTGGTGGTAGTAGTCGCACTGTTGTGGCCTGCAAGCTGTCTGATGATAAGCCAAGTCAGGTAAAACTCATTCCTATGTTGACAGTGGGCAGCCTGTCATTTAACAAAAAAAGCCAACTTAGACTTTTCCTGCTTTTTGGCAACCAGCACTGGGTTTCCACTGCCTCTGCATGACTTTAAAAGGAAAGATGGTACTAGGTGCCATGCTTTTCTAGTTACGGAGGACATGGTAATGTACCTGGCATCCTCTGTTGGCATCACCACTCCTAATATCCTGCTGTAACACTCTCCAACTACTAGGATCAGTGGGTTGTAAGTATTAAGAGCCAGTCAACGAGCAGTAACTGTCATATGAATTCATAGTGGTGGCAGGATTTTGGGAGGTGGAACCACACCCATGTTTGAGATACATTCATAAAGATCATTGATGGGTAAAGATAAATAAGAAGTCTGGTCGCTTGCTGTTACTGGGCTAGTTTTGCTTTACAATTATTAATACATTGGAGACATGTCCAGTGCATATAAGCAATGCTGTATCCTAGTCGAGGCCAACAAGGCCCAGGCCTAAGTCAGCACTTTGCAGGGGGGCAGCACGGAAAGAGTCTCCGCTGGCTGTCCTATCATCCTGAACCACAAACCTTCCTCACTGTGCTATATGTTTTCTGCTGCACCATTGGCATGGTTATATCTTCTTAGTACTCTCCATAAAATTATCAGAAATGTGTGCTTAATGTAGAACTATAGGCAACACTTGAAATTTTTCCATTTTGGATAGAGTAAGGTAGGGTTATAGCCCCTGACAGTTATTTTTTTTTTACCATCCCTGTCCCATTGCAGAGGTTTCCCTTCAATTCCTGCCCCATCGCCAAACAGTAAGTGAGAGGAAATCTATGCAAATTAAGAGAATCTAATGCCCCCCGTCCCTAGGGCCTCGTACACACGAGTAAATCTATGTGTTCAAATCAGTCGGACCGACCGATTTGAACAGATCTGTCTGCTGGCATTTTGGTTTGCTCGCGTGTACACACGAGCAAACCAAAATCCCCGCCAGCAGACAGCCCGCTGACGTGTCGGTGACGTGGCGGTGATGTTGACGCCGCCACGTCACCGCACCAGGAAGTAAAACACTTCCGCGCATGCGTCAAAATCATTTGGCGCATGTGCGAGAAGACATGTCTGCTGGTTATCATACTAACCAGCAGACATGTCGGGCGGACGGGTTCCCAGCCGACAGATTTCAAAGCATGCTTTGAAATCTGTCGGGTGGCCAAATCCGTCTGTTTGCCCGTACACACGATCGAATCTGTCTGCTGAAACGGTCTAGCAGACCGTTTCCAGCAGACAGATTTGATCGTGTGTACGAGGCCTAAGAACTTGTGTCCCCACTTGAAAATTTCAGGGTGGGTCTTAAACAAAAAAAGGGGTGTGGTCTTGACAGGAAGGGATGGGTCACATTTAAATTAGGGGTTGCACGAGTTTAGTCAGGCCTAGGGCAGCACAAAACCTAAATACACTACTGCATATAAGCATACATACTCGCCAGCACACCATGGATCGACAATTTCCATCCAAAAGTTTTGATGAAAGAGATCACATCACAAAAAAAAGTGCAATGTTTCGGAGCCACGTCAGGCTTATGGCATGTAAAAAAATGCTGCGAATAGTGCATGGACAGAGCTCTGGATTCCTATTGCAAAATACAGAATGAGCTTTATGAGGAAAACCAGTGAGGGGACCAAATTCAGTGGTTCTAGAAAAGATGGTTTCCCAAAAATATTACAAAATAAAAAGATCAGGAAATCCACAAACTTGAGATGTTGGCTGAAATTCTCCAGGTTCATTTCAGGGCAGGATGTTATCTAAAATGTGCCTTTGAAGGCCAATGTGACAGAATTAGACATGTGTAACCTGTTGCTGGAAAAACACTGGCATTTGGCCTGTAATTCAAAGTGAGTCACCGGCACCTGCAGTGCCTTGTCCGAGGGTACCAGCAAGAAAAACTTCACGTCCGTTGATCCAGTAATTTTCTTCCTAGCTTGTTTTTTATCCAAGACTTTGCCCTGCGACCATCCTGCTGTCATTAACTTTTCCTGTACTATCTCTGGAACCATTACACTTTTTCCGTCTCTGCCTCAGTAATTTCTCTCAAAGTGTTTCTTCAGGTTATTAAAGAACGTTTGGTCTCTGCAAGAGGTCTATGAGTGATGGCCGATGACCTTTCCTCTCTTCCTGTGGTTTGTTTATTATCCGTTTCTAGTGACGAGCTGAGGGAGAGGGACCAAAGCCAAACTTTTTTCTCAGACTACCTCCTCAATTCCGTTCAGCAAATAACTCCTGCGGGACCTGAGCCAAACAACATTTCAAAAAATGACAGTGCTGGGCAGAGTGTGCACAGGATGCAGCTCGTTTTAAGTGCAAGTCACATAGTGCATAGAAGTGCTACCAATATTGATATAGCTTGTTAAATGGGCTGCTTCTCAAGAGTGTAGCTCATTTTTGTTATGTCAAAGAGCACCTGTAATGTTATAGAAAAGAGTATGGAGCAAAAAAAAGGGTAGGTAGGGAATGCAAGCACTAATCCTTCTTTTCTTTAAAAGATCTGTATTGTGGAGACTGTACCTAAAAAAAAACAAGCAGACACAACAGTCTAGTCACCAACATTGACAATACGTTGCTTGTAGCCGATCTTTTCTTCTTTACTGACTTTCTATGACTCGCTCCGTTGATCCCCACTGAGCCAGGGGGTGACAGGGCAGTCCCCGCACACTATGCAGGGAACGCCATGTCTTTTCTCCGCTCTCCCTATGGGGGGATCGGATGAACACGGAGCGTCTGTCTGTGTTCATCCGATCCGCAGGTGGAAGGAAAAATCTGGTTTTCCTCCGTCTGCAGAATCGGAGGAACGCGGAGGTGGGCGAGATCGGGTGTCAGCATATATTTATCCGCTGACACCTACGATCTCATAGGGACCAATGTATGTCCCTTTTTCATCTGCGCGTGGATGGATGAAAAAGCGGACATACGGTCAGCAAGTGTGAAAGGGGCCTTAAGCTGAAGCTTGCGCTACAGGTCTTCAGGTACAGGTTCCACTTCAGCAAGGTTAAAGTGGTTATAAAGGCTCATTTTCTTTTTCCTAAAATAAAAAAGAATTATACTTACCTGCTCTGTGCAATAGTATTGCACAGAGTGGTCTCTTACCTCTACTTCTGGTGTTCCCAGCTAGGGACAAGCTCGCTGCTATGGGGGCACTCATGTGAGGTGTTATATGTATGTCCATAGACACACACTCTGCAGCTTGGCCCCACCTTCTGTTCCCTCCTGACATAAATTGAATGGCAGCCAATGGCCCCTGCAGCTGCCTCCTGCTGCTGCGTTTGTGTCCTGTGAGACATGCTGCATAAAGGCACAGCATTAGATTGGGAGAGGAAGTAATAATTTATGGGGGTGGGCGGGAGGCATACAACTACTGGGACATTTTTTACCTTTAAGTAGTTGTAAACTCCATTCATAAAATTTGACCTAGATGCAAATATCTATAGTGTTTACTTATCTCTCTACAAAGCTCTAAGTGTCCTTACTTTCTGCTACTCCATTCCTCTGTTATTAGAAGAGTCACTTCTGACAAGTTCTTCAACACAGGAGATAACAGCAGCTGGAAATTTGTGTCAGGGAGGGGGCTTAGAGGTATATAAGAGGAGAGCTGGTCTATTCACAGTACTGTATGTTCCTTCGTTCCTCTGCCTATGTGGAGTGGGGGTGTGTGCCCTTCCTCCAATCAGCTCTCACACAGTGTATTCCCAGACTCCACACCCACTGCTGAATAAGAAAACATAGGGCCAGATTCTCAGAGGCGTTACGACGGAGTATCTCAGATACCCCGTCGTATCGCCTTTTTTTTTGTCTCGTATCTATGCGAGTGATGCTTAGCATCACTTTTGCATAGATACGCTTCTACATCCGACAAGTGTAATACAATTACACTTTCGGATCGTAGGTGTAATGACAACTCCGGCCACTAGGTGGCCTTTACGTTGTTTTTTCATTTGCATATGCAAATGAAGTAGTACGCCGATTCTCGATCGCTTTTACGCCGCCCCGTCGTCGCGTACGTCGTTTACGAACTCGTAAGGTTACCCCAGCTTCTATGTGGAGTAACCTTACGAGGTCCCGTCGGATGCCGTCGTGTCCCGTCGGACGCCATGTTAAGTATGGCGTCGGGTCAGCGTCGGCTTTTTCCGTCGCTTACGTCGTTTTACTAACTCGTTCGCGAATAGGGACTTGCGTAAATGACGCTCACGTCGTTTTGACGTCGGTTTCAACGACGCTTCCCGACGTGAGCTGGAGCATGCGCACTGGGCTTTTTCCCCGGCCGGCGCATGCGCAGTTCGTTCGACGCGGGGGCGCGCTTAATTTAAATACAAGCCGCCCCATTTGAATTGCGCGGGTTTACGCTTGGCGATTTACGAGACGCCAACGCAAACTACGGAGCAAGTGCTTTGAGAATAAAGCACTTGCTCTAGTACGCAGCGGCGGCGTAGTGTAAATGGCTTACGCTACGCCGCCGAAAATATATGAGAATCTGGCCCAAGATTTCTAACACAAGCTTCACTTTCCAAAGAGCATAGAAAGGGGAAGACAGCAGATATATATGTAAAACTTATGTAGGAGGATTTGTTTAATCTCTGTGTATCATCTGAGGCTATTCACTTCACTTGGGTTTAGGAGAGGGTTTACAACCACCTTAATACAGGGAAAGAATAACTTAAAATTATCTCTTGACTATAGAACCACTTTACCAATGAACAGCACAGCAGTGATATTACCAAATCTTGTGGGACTAGCAGTCACAGGTAGCAGTCAGTAACTTATGATTCCACACTGCAGACACAGTTATTATGCCACGTACACACGATCGGAAATTCAAAAAAAAAATGTTCAATGTGAGCTTTTTGTCGGATTTTCCGACCATGTGTAGGCTCCATTGGAGATTTGCTGTCGTAATTTCTGGCAAGAAAAATTTGAGAGCTGGTTCTCAATTTTTCCGACAGCAAAAGTTCTTGTCGGAAATTCCGACCGTCTGTATGCAATTCTGACGCACAAAAATCCTATGCATGCTCGGAATCATTAAACTACATTTTTCTAACCTCGTCGTAGTGTTGTACGTCACCACGTTCTTGACGTCCAACAAAATTTGTGTGACCCTGTGTATGCAAGACAAGTTTGAGACAAAATTCTGTCAGAAAAAAAGCCACGGTTTTGCTGACGGAATTTCTGATCGTGTACTCGGCATTAGGCTATTTTTCAGGAATAATTCAAGACAAAGGGAGATGCTTAGGTAGATACAATAAACATATCAAATGTTCCCTATAGGTTAGCAGATTTTTAGTTTTTGAGTTCAGCTACTTTCTAACTAGTTTTGCCAAAGTGTTTGTTGTCACATTTTCAAGAAACTAAAACACAGTCCAGACACACATTTTGCAGTCCCTTATGCTTGCTACATTGCAAATATGCAATCAAGTTGGAAGCACAGTGGAAACATCAGTTATTATTTAAATATATGTAGGCGTTATCAGTTTAAAGTAAGTGATTCAGCTTGCACCTTCCAGTCTCTCTTAAACCCAGGGCTCTTTGATAACCAAATACTAGCTTTGGTAAGGAAATCCACTTTGCCAAAGAGCAGGACTTATGTTTGTGTACCGCCACTGATTAGCTAACTGTACTAGACAATGATATGCCTCTTCCTCAACCCAATAGGACCAGGAGAAAAAGAGATCCAAGAACTGCTAAAGTTAAGCATTTATAAAATCTGTAGCCTCGTACACATGACCGGTTTTCCCGTCAGGAAAACTGCCAGGAGAGCATTTGGCCGGTAATCCTGGCCGTGTGTATGCTCCCTAGCAATTGTCCCGTCAGGAAAACAGCCAGGAATCCCAGCGGGAAAATAGAGAACCCTGCTCTCTATTTTCTCACCGGAATTCCCGGCAGAGTGTTTTTCTGTATGCTTACCTGCCTTGTAACAAAACCGCGCAGGCTTGATAGGACTTCAACACATGCACGGTAGCATACAAGATTAGTGTGGGGTGTAGCAAGATGGCGTCACCGCATTCTTGCCATTCCAAAGAACGGTGGTTCTTTTGAATGGCCGTCTGTGTGCACGGCTTTGCAAGAAAAGCTTGCCAGGAATCCTGCCAGGAAAACCAAGGTTTTTTTCCTGACGGTATTCCCGGCTGTGTGTACAGGGTCTGAGAGTTGTTTATTAGATTGAGTTTAAGAGTAATAAAGGAGAGGGGTGTACTGTTTAAATTTCCTCTCTGAACATTAAAAAATTCTCCTTCCCCTTCTACACCACCCACCCATAGCTTATCACACTTTTTCATTTCGAATAATATAAATAAGACCACAAATACTAACCTGAAACATTATTCCTGGAAAAGACTGGGTCCAAATCTTTATTTCTCCTCTGGAGTGTGAAAGGGTCCTTCTTGCAGCCTCACATCTCTTCCTTGTAATGAAGGCAGTGTCTATTAAGTAGTTCATCACCTGGGTACTCACAGAGTCCTTTGGTTTTAACCACTTAAGCCCCGAGCCTGTTTTTCAGATTTGGTATTTACGAGACTAAAAATTTTTTTTTGCTTTTTTGCTATAAAATTACTTAAAACCCCCAAATATTATATATATATATTTTTTCTAACACCCTAGAGAATAAAATGGCAGTCATTGCAATACTTTTTGTCACACCATTTTTGCGCAGCGGTCTTACAAGCGCACTTTTTTTGGAAAAAAATCACTTTTTTAAATTAAAAAATAAGACAACAATAAATTTGGCCCAATTTTTTTACATATTGTGAAAGATAATTTTACGCCGAGTAAAATGATACCCAACATGTCACGCTTAAAAATTGCACCCGCTCATGGCATGGCATCAAACTTTTACCCTTAAAAATCTCGATAGGCGACGTTTAAAAAATTCTATAGGTTGCATTTTTTGAGTTACAGAGGAGGTCTAGGGCTAGAATTATTGCTCTCGCTCTAACGATCGCGGCAATACCTCACTTGTGTGGTTTGAACACCTTATTTATATGCGGGCGCTACTCGCGTATACGTTTGCTTCTGCGCGCGAGCTCGTCGGGACGAGGCGCTTTAAAAAAAAAAAATTAGTTTTCGGATTTTTTATTACAACTTTTAACACTGAAAATAAAAAAATAGATAAAAAATTATCACTTTTATTCCTATTACAAGGAATGTTAACATCCCTTGTAATAGAAAAAAGCATGACAGGTCCTCTTAAATATGAGATCTGAGGTCAAAAAGACCTCAGATCTCATATTTAGGCTTAAATGAAAAAAAATAAAAATAAAAGAGAAATTTTAAAACACTGGGCGTTTTGACGTCACTTCCGCCCAGCAGAGCTATGGGGACGGGTGGGTGCCATGTTGGCCTCACTTGCATCCCCACACAGCAGCCAAACGGACCCGATCGCCTCCGCCACTACCAACGGCTACGGTAAGCAGAGGAGGGCGCGGGAGAGCGGCGGGGGGGCCTCTCCCGCCATCGATAACAGCGATCTCGCGGTGAATCCGCCGTGGAGACCGCCGTTATCGTTGACAGGACCGCCCACTGAAGAGATGGATATCTTGGTTGTGGCAGCAGCTTCTGCCATTACCGAGATATCCATCTTTAAAGTACCGACGTATAACGATGGTGGGCGGTCTGTAAGTAGTTAACCACTTCAATACCGGGCCATTGACAATTGACGGCCAGAGATGGGATCTACCATCCCCCCCCCTGCAGCCAGAGGCATCATCCAGATATCCTCTTCTTCAGCCGGCGAATCTGCACGACATAAGAACGATCATAGCGGCGGTTCCGCCGCTTGATCGTTCTTACAGGCCGCAGGAGGGGACATCCCCCCCCTCCCGCCGCCATCCGGTGCTTCTCCGGGCTCTCCCGTGCCTTCAGGGGTCCGGAGAACGAATCGTCCGGCGTCGGCAGAAAGCATAGAGATGACTGGTGACCAGATGGTCACCAGTCATCTCTATGACCGTCGGAGGACCCGGGCGCGATGTGATGACGTCACGCCCGGGTCCCCGTAAGTAAACAAATCCGCGATTGCGGCTGTAAGCAACCATTCATGAGATCGGTGAATTTTTTTTCACCGATCTCATGGTTTCCAGCCTGGAGGAGAGATGTGAGGTCTTATTGACCCCGCATCTTTCCTTAAAGAGGACCTGTCACACACATTTCCTATTACAAGGGATGTTTACATTCCTTGTAATAGGAATAAAAGTGGAAAAAAAAAGATAAAAAAAGTGTAAAAAAAAATAAAAAATAAGTATAAAAAAAAAAAAGATAAAAAAAAAAATTAAAACGCCCCTGTCCCCGATAGCTCGCGTGCAGAAGCGAACGCAAACGTAAGTCCCGCTGACATATGTAAACGCCGTTTAAACCACATAAGTGAAGTATCGCCGCATGCATTAGAGTGCCAGCAACAAATCTAGCACTAGATCTCCTCTGTAAATCTAAACTGGTAACCTGTAAAAAAATAAATAAAGCGTTGCCTATGGAGATTTTTAAGTACCGAAGTTTGGCGCCATTCCATGAGTGTGTGCATAATTAAAGCGTGACATGTTGGGTATCTATTTACTCGGTGTAACATAATCTTTCACATAATACAAAAAAATTGGGCTAACTCTATTGTTTTGTTATTTTTTTAATTCATGATTACAAAAAAAAGGCGTTTGAAAAATGATTGCGTAAATACCGTGCGAGATAAAACGTTGCAATGACCGTAGTTTTATTCCCTAGGGTGTCTGCTAAAAATACATATATAATGTTTGGGGGTACTGCGTAATTTTCTAGCAAAAGAATGATGATTATTACATGTAGGAGAGAAGTGTCAGAATAGGCCCGGTATGGAGGTGGTATAAAAGCCCGGTATTGAAGTGGTTAAAGGACTAGTTTTATGATTTCATGAAGAGGAGGTAACAAGATCAGTTAAGGTAATGGAGGAGGGAAGATATTACTAGACCAAACTTTCTATAAAGGCGTCATGGGTAATTATGGAATTTTGGTTTCAGATAAGTTAGATAGGTTCAAGTGGTAGGAAAGCACATTTTGTTTCTTTCTTTTTTTTTTTTTTGGAAATCAACTAAAAAATAAATTTTGTTGTATGAAATTATTACTTAACAAATAAATATTTATTGCAGGGTCTAGTTATGATTTTGTAGAGCATTCTGTCTTTTTCAAGAAAAAAAGCAAATCACTTGTTTATTACTTTGACTTTCTCAAGCAAACCTGAATTCCAGCTTCAGTATAAGTTGAGCTGGTGCTATCGTAAGGTTACCAGTTTTTTTAAATGAAATCCAGGGACACATTACTGGCCACTAAAGATAGGCCGAATGTACCTCGGTTCGGTTCAAGGCGGGTTCAGTGAGCTTACTGAAGTTTGGCTGCCGAATCCGAACCTCATTGAAGTCAATGGTAGCCGAATGTTAAAAGCCAGAAATGGCCATTTTCTAGGCTAACAGACAAAGATTAACAACAAAAGGCATGGATGCTGGGTAATGCCCTGGAGGACATGTGCCAAAGCACTGTTTGCCAGGGTATGGCGATATTAAACTGTAACATTAAAAATGCAACATTTTAAAATACCATTTGGGGATTGCCCTTCATCTGCTGTGAACTGGAGCATCTGTACAATGTATAACCTACTACAGCAAGACAGAGATTTGCAAAAAAAAATGCCAGTAAATGACTTTGGCTGCTTAATTCTTTTTTGTAAACAAAGCATCCCAGTTTTTTTTTTTTTACTTTACTTTAAAGGGGAAGACCTCCTTTAACATTAGGGCCCCCCAGATACTGACCCCCACATAAATGAGTACAGAAAGTTACCAAAAAAATAGAAAATATAAACAGTAAATAATGACACTACTATTTTTGACAGGCCCTTATATAAAAATAAAAAAACACTCATCAATATGCAACAGCAGTCATCAGGACCTTTTTATATGTTAGTTATATACTACATATATATATTAGGGTTGTCCCGATACCACTTTTTTAGGACCGAGTGCAAGAACCGATACTTTTTTTATGTACTCGCCGATACCGAATACCGATACTTTTTTTTAAATGTGTCCCCAAATGCAGCCATGTCCCCCACAGATGCAGCCATGTCCCCCCACTTGAAGACAAGTATTCAATTTAGGTATCGGGGGTATTTTCGGGAGTACAAGTACTCCCGCAAATACTCGGTATCGGTCCCGATACCGATACTGGTATCGGTATCGGGACAACCCTAATATATCACAAAAGTGAGTACAGCCCTCACATTTTTGTAAATATTTTATTCAATTTTTTAATGTGACAACACTGAAGAAACACTTTGCTACAATATAAAGTCGTGAGTGTACAGCTTGTATAACAGTATAAATTAGCTGTCCTCTCAAAATAACAGAACACACATCTATTATTGTCTAAACTGCTGGCAACTAACGTTAGTACACCCATAAGTGTAAATGTCCAAATTGGGCCCAATTAGCCATTTTCCCTCCCTAGTGTCATGTGACTCGTAAGTGTTTCAAGGTCTCAGCTGTAAATGCGGAACAGGTGTGTTAAATTTGGTGTTATCGCTCTCACTCTCTCATACTGATCACTGGAAGTTCAACCTGGCACCTCATGGCAAAGAACTCTCTGAGGATCTGAAAAAAAGAATTGTTGCTCTACATAAAAATGGCCTAGGCTGTAAGAAGATTAAAAGACCCTGAAACTGAGCTGCAGCATGGTGGCCAAGACCATACAGCAGTTTAACAGGACAGGTTTCACTCAGAACAGGCCTTAACCAAGGTCGACCAAAGAAGTTGAGTGAATGTGCTCAACGTCATATCCAGAGGTTGTCTTTAGGAAATAGAAGTATGAGTGCTGCCAGCATTGCTGCAGTGGTTGAAGGGATAGGGGGTCAGCCTGTCAGTGCTTAGACCATACGCTGCACACTGCATCAAATTGGTCTGCATGGCTGTCATCCCAGAAGGAAGCCTCTTCTAAAGCTCTGGTGCACTCCATGCCCAAAAGGGTTAAGACATAAATAATGGTGGCCACACAAAATATTGACACTTTTTCCCAATTTGGACATTTTCACTAAGGCCGCGTACACACGATCAAATCTGTCTGCTGGAAACGGTCTGCCAGACCGTTTTGAACAGATACATTTACTTGTGTGTACGGGGCCTTAGGAGTGTATTCACCTTTGTTGCCAGCGGTTTAGACATTAATGGCTGTGTGTTAAGTTATTTTTAGGCCAACGGGAAATTTACACTATTATACAAACTGTACACTCACTACTTTACATTGTAGCAAAGTGTCATTTCTTGTGTTGTCACATGAAAAGATATAATAAGATATTTACAAAAATGTGAGGGGTGTCCTCACTTTTGTGAGATACTGTATATATAAAAATATATACTGTATGTATGTATGTATGTATGTATATATATATTTCTGTCATTGAATTATCAGGGTTGTGCTAGTAGGAGTATGGTTAAAGTAGATGTAAAGTCATAACAATCAATAACTCCCACCCCCTCTGTTTTATCAAGGTTAAGGCTGGGTTCACACCTATGCGAATTGAGTGCGTCTTAAACCGCATCTAATACGCAGAACATTTCTAAATACATTGTTTTCAATGAGGCTGGTTCACATATGTGCGATGCATTCGCACTGCGCATTGCAGAAAAAACGTGTGCGGCTTTTATGCCTTGCGGTGCGGCTCAGGTGCGAATTCAGTCCCATTATCTTCTATGGGAACGCAGCTGATTCGCAGATGTGTTCAGTTCTCTTCAGGAATTTCTGTCATTCAGCTCAATACACTTCTCCCCACTCTCCTCTCACTCGGAACTTCTCCCAGGTCTCCAAATTCGCAGCTAAAAACGGAGCTAATCTGCTGAACACTTCCCTTATCTATCTGCAGAGATAAGAGAGCTGAAATTCACACGCACTAGTGTGAACCCAGCCTTAAAGTTCTGTTTTCCTCTTTTTTTTTCATTCTAATCCTAAATACCTTCTTTTACAGCACCACTGTGCTGTCAGGTGTCCTCCTCCGCTCTCTTTCCCTGATCTAAGGAATGCAGATGTAGAGGCTGAGATACCCCTCTGACATCAGTCGGTCAACAAAGGGAGGTCATGTGACCCCACATCGGTGCTGTGCAAAAAAGGCATGTAGAATTAGATTTTTTTTTAAAACAAACACACCTTACTTTATATTTTGATAAAAAAAAGGAATGGCAGTTATTTCATAAATGGTATTTTCAAGCCACAGGGAAAAGCAGCAGGAGGGGAGGTGCAAGGAGGAGAATGGCTCTCACACAAGATTCAGAACTGATAGACAGGAAGGGAGAGGGAAAGACTCAGAGCAGAAATCGGGATGATGGCAGCATGTAAACTGACCACGGTATCATGGATCAGCAGCACACACAGGGGGACACAGAAATAGGCAGGATCAACCAGGTATTTTACAGCATAGCATATTTTACATACAGCAAATTACATGCCACAGGCACTATGCTATAGATCATGCATTTTTTTTCCTTCTAGGGTAACGACCGTTTCAAGTAAAACCTGAGCCTGAGTGTGTCATATTCACTTAGGGTGACCAGTAAGAAACCCGCAAAGTTGATAAGAAAGGGAAAAGCAAGATTGATAAAAAGGAAAGAAGCCTGCTAGCTGCAGATGGTACATATAAAATATTTATTTTAAATTTTGTATTTGTTTAGGTGGTTCATTTTGCATGCCTATAGGTGCATGAGGTGTTCCACATCATGTCAGGAAAAAATAAAAACAACCTATATTGTTAACCACTTAAGACCCGGACCTTTAGGCAGCTAAAGGACCTGGCCAGTTTTTGCGATTCGGCACTGCGTTGCTTTAACTGACAACTGCGCGGTCGTGCGACGTGGCTCCCAAACAAAATTGGCGTCCTTTTTTCCCACAAATAGAGCCTTCTTTTGGTGGTATTTGATCACCTATGCGATTTTTATTTTTTTTGTGCTATAAACAAAAATAGAGCGACAATTTAAAAAAAAATGCAATATTTTTAACTTTTTGCTATAATAAATATCCCCCAAAATATATATATAAAATGTTTTTTTTCCTCAGTTTAGGCCGATAGGTATTCTTCCACCTATTTTTGGTAAAAAAAAATCGAAATAAGCGTTTATCGATTGGTTTGCGCAAAATTTATAGCGTTTACAAAATAGGGGATAGTTTTATTGCATTTTTATAAAAAATATATTTTACTACTAATGGCGGCAATCAGCGATTTTTTTCGTGACTGCGACATTATGGCTGACACTTCAGACAATTTTGACACATTTTTGGGACCATTGTCATTTTCACAGCAAAAAATGCATTAAAAATGCATTGTTTACTGTGAAAATTACAATTGCAGTTTGGGAGTTAACCATAAGGGGGCGATGAAGGGTTTAAATGTGACCTCACCTGTGTTTCTAACTGTAGGGGGGTGTAGCTGTAGGTGTGACGTCATTGATTGTGTTTCCCTATATAAGGGAACACACGATCAATGATGGCGCCACAGTGAAGAATGGGGAAGCTGTGTTTACACACGGCTCTTCCCGTTCTTCAGCTCTGGGAACCGATCGCGGGACTCCATCGGCGATCGGGACCCGCGGTCACGGAGCTTCGGACCAGGTCGCGGGCACGCACCCATGACACACGGCTGGCCACTTAAAGAGGACGTACCTGTACGTGCTTGTGCCCAGCCGTGCCATTCTGCTGACGTATATGTGCAGGAGGCGGTCCTTAAGGCTGCATTCACACCTAGGCATTTTGTCGCCTGAAGCACGACGCTACAATACGCTGGAGGGGAGAAATAACATTATTCTCTATGGAGATGGTTCACATCTCCATGCCGAAACGCCGAACACCTGAAGCTCAAACAAGTCCCTAACCCTTTTTTTGTCGCTCGTATCGGGCGGCTTCGGCGTTCGGCATAGCCGACAATGACAAAGCATTTTGTCGCGGCAAATCGCAGTACAAAACGCCGCAAATCGCCTACGCTAAGGTGTGAATGCAGCCTAAATAGTTAATATACTGGCTGTAAATTTCAAAAAACTTCATGGGATAAGACCCTACATTATATGGATAAAAGTTTGTGGATATCTGACAACGCACCCATTTGACTATGCGCTACACCTTTGGGTACATACTGGCCTCCCCTAAACTATTGTGATATAGATAACAGCACATGATTGTCTAAAATATCTTTATAGGCTGTAGCAATAACAGCACCTTTCACTGGAAACATTTGAACTCAATAATTCTGAGGGATGTCCATAAACTTGCCATGTGGTGAGAAGTCATGGTCAAGACACTCAGCAAGCATCACTGCTGCCATCACTACTGTTGGGGAGAAAAAAAGAGATAATGGGGTTGATTTTTTTTAAAGGCAAATAAACTGTTCACTTTGTAAGGGAAGTCGCACAGTGTAAGAACATTTTTCCAGAGCTTAGTGAATGAGATGAAGCCCTATTGACTTCCATCGTCCATCATCCAATCATATGCACGCAAAAAATGATTTTTTTATATTCCTTGCACGTGATTGTGTATTCTTTGCAAAGAGAAATTTCACCACACCCACTAAGCACTAATTTCTTTTGCATTATGCATGCTCCTTTGCAAAGTGTACTGTCTGTTTGCCTTTAGAAAATCAACTCCATTATCTCCTTTCTCCCCCAACAGTAGTGATGACAGCAGTAATGCTTGCTGACTGTCTTGACTTTTGCCGTGTACACACGATCATTTTTTGTGATGAAAAAAAAATTACGTTTTCTGTGAAGTAAAAAACAACGTTTTTGAAACGTCACTTTTCAAAGACGATGTTGCATACACACCATCGTTTTTTTCACAAAAAGCGAGGTTACGTTCACCACACTTTTCCATTGAAGCTCCCCTTCATAACTAGCTTCTGGGCATGCGCGGGTTGAAAAACGTTGTTTTAAACGACGTTTTTGCTACACACGGTGACTTTTTGTGAAACAAAAAACGACGTTTGGAAAAACGACACAAAAAATTCAAGCATGTTGGAATTTTTTTTTGGTCGTTTTTTTTAAGACAAAAAACTATGTTTTGCCCACACACGATCAATTTAAAAACGTTTTTTAAAACGTCGTTTTATTTCATCACAAAAAATGACCGTGTGTACGCGGCATTTGACTTTGTCCTCTCGCCACATGGCAAGTTTATAGGTATCTCTATTAAACTATTTGCCTTTAGTTAATCAATCCTAGTGTGTGTCAGAGGGCACCCACCAAAAGAAAATTCCAAAGAGTTGTTTACATCCTCTTTATGCAGAATACATGATAATAGCTTGTTTATACAGAATTTTGATGTTAGAGCAATAAAGACGAGCAGGGATAACCAGAAAAAAGTGTTCTTGATCTAAGAATCCTCCCTCAACAGCTGGAAGAAAGTTTGAGTGGTACATTTTGGGTGGGCGTCTCGTCAATCAGAGACCCGTGCATATTGACTTAATAAAACACACGCTTGTACAATATGTAGGAAAGTTGAGTTTTATTAAGGACTTACTCTTCAAATAAAAAAATCTGTGTGCATTGTATCAACACTTTCCTTAGAATTGTTTCATTTAAAAACTGGGATCCAGTTAAAACAAAATTAGAGGGGGTGTTGCGGCTAAGCACAAATCAAGCCACTGATTGTTCTGTTTGTTCCGACCTCAGTGGAACAAGTAATGAATAATATGAGGAACACAGGGTGCGTGTTTATCACAAGCGGTTGGAGAAATTCAAATCAGATTGTGGACCTCTGTTGTTAGCAGTTCTCGGGATAGCCAAAACTATTCATTGTGTCCAGTAGGAACTGTTATTCCTTGTTGGTGTCTGTGTTGCCTGTGGGGTCAACAAATGACAATAAAATATATGCGTAAAGCAGTTTGGACCAGCATTGTTGGCAAATGACTGCTCATGCGGTTCTCCTCAAACAAAACTTTTTTGCCTTGTGGACAATAAAAACTTAAAGTGGACCTTATCACTTCCCAGCCACTTTCCATCTTCTAATTCCTAGACGCTTACTCTCTCAAAATTGCTATATTTTTTTTTTTAATTACCTTTTCAGAGATTAAAAATATACTACATAAATAACGTAATAAATACAACGTGATAAATACTAGGTGAAGAAGCGGGATAGATAAAGTCCAAAGTGATAAAGGCCAACAACAACCGTGTCAGATATATAAAATCAATCCTATCACCAACGTCAAGGAACAAATAAGTGCTTGAGAGCAGAATTTTTCAGTGATGACACCTGTGTATCTGCAAGCCGCTCACCTTACTGCTGTAAGGTATACAGGATGAATAAACCACAGGTGTAGGATACAGTAATAATCTTGATCGCTTTCAAATCTCAATGGTAGATGAAGGCATACAAAAGAAACATAGAATGCTCATGGTATGATTCCATACAGGGGGGATGGAATAGCAGCAGACCCAACAGTGATGCACTCACATTTTAAAGTAGAAGCATAGACATCAATCCACGAATAAAGAGTTTGTAAGCCTCTGCATATGGTCTTGGCACTGCCTTAGATCCAAAATCCCTCAGATACAGGTTCGGTATACAGTATATGTTTACAATTGGAAGAGAGAGATGTCCATATGGTGATCCCGTATTTGTAAAACTATTTATTGAAACAACAGTAATAAAACAGACTCACATTTAAAATGGGGGAAAATGCAGCAATCCACCAGCACCGAGCTCGTATTCTTCCATCAACAGTGAATAGTACCTATTCACTGTTGACAGAAGGATACGAGCTCGGCACTAGTGGATTGCTGCATTTTCCCCCATTTTAAATATGCTTAACTTGTACATCGCTACAAACGCAAACAAAATTACCTCAAGGCGCTTTTGCAGCCAGTGTCTGCCTGTGTCTTCAGAAGAGATTGGTCTTAAGTAGGGTTGAGCGAACCCGAACTGTAAAGTTCGGGTCTGTACCAGACTTTAGTTTTTTTTTGGCCCGGACCCGAACCCAAACAATTTTCTGTAAGTTCGGGTTCGGTGTTTGGGTATGTAACGGCGCACTGCAGGCAGCCAATCAGCATTTGTTTTACTTGTGTGACCTAGAAGCCATCACAGCCATGCCTACTAATGGCATGGCTGTGATTGGCCAGTGCAACATGTGACCGAGCATGTGACCCAGCCTCTATATAAGCTAGAGGCACACAGCACAGCTCATCACTCTGCTTTAGCTAGGGTAGGGAAAGGCTGCTGCTGCTGCTGCTGCTGTTGCTGCTGCTGCTCTTCTCGGGGACAGATTTAGATAAGAGTGTACTGCTTCAAAAATCAAACTACAATACTCAGCGATCTACATAGCATTAGCTACTGTAGGGAAAGGTTCCTGATGTTCTTATAGGGGAGAATTAGATAGGAGTCTGTCCTACTTCACAAATCTAATCGCAGCTGCACTGTATATTTGCCTGTCAGATACTCTGCATTAGATAATTTAGGGTGAAGGTTGCTGATTGTGCTCATAGGCAGAGAAATATATAGGAGTCAGTCCTACTTCACAAACCTAATATGTTCCTGTCAGATACTCTGCATATTGCACCAGCATTGCATATGTTCCTGTCAGATACTCTGCAAATTGCACCAGCATATTGCATATGTTCCTGTCAGATACTCTGCATATTGCACCAGCATTGCATATGTTCCTGTGACATACTCTGCATATTGCACCAGCATTGCATATGTTCCTGTCAGATACTCTGCATATTGCACTAGCATTGCATATGTTCCTGTGACATACTCTTCATATTGCACCAGCATTGCGTATGTTCCTGTCAGATACTCTGCATATTGCACCAGCATTGCATATGTTCCTGTGACATACTCTGCTTATTGCACCAGCATTGCATATGTTCCTGTGACATACTCTGCATATTGCACCAGCATTGCATATGTTCCTGTCAGATACTCTGCATATTGCACCAGCATTGCATATGTTCCTGTGACATACGCTGCGTATTGCACCAGTATTGCATATTTTCCTGTCAGGTACTCTGCATGTTGTACCAGCATTGCATATGCTGCACCTCACGCTCCTCTCGCTCTCCCCTGGCGTCTCCCACCTATCTCCCCGGTTTTCTCCCTGGTCCCCTCGGATCCGCCGCTCTCTGCCCTCAGAAAGGTAAGCCCCTAATCTATAGGGCTCTCCCACCTCCCTGAGCTCCGTTGGCGGCCGTCCTTTTCAGGATAAGCCGCGGCGGAGGCCTTCACGCCATCCCTGGAACCATTCGCGGCCGCCGCATTCAGGAAAGGCCCCGGCTTTACCCGCGGCCTAGCGGCGCACCGCTCCATTCACCGGATAGAACCACCACAAACCCCCCGGACACCTGCAGAACCCCCCAGCCACCACCAGCCACCCCCTGAGCTGCCCCCTCACGGAATCCAGCCGCATAGCCCCCCACAGTGACTTGGTATTTCCCCGGCTTGCGCCCCCCCCCCCTGATACATCATCCACCTGCCAGCTACACAGCAATCCCCCCTGGACACCAGCAGGACCCCCCACTTTCCCTAGGGCTAGAACTGCATCCCGGTAGCTACCGGCGCACGCTTCATAGGAGTAGGACGTGTGGCCCACGGGATGTAGATAGGTAGGGCCCCCCCTCCACCCCCCTTCACTGCTGCGACCCGCCAGCCGCACATCTATCCCCCCCCTTGACACCAGCAGGACCCCCCTCTTCCCTAGGGCTAGAACTGCATCCTGGTAGCTACCGGCGCACGCTTCCTAGGAGTAGGACGTGTGGCCCACGGGATGTAGATAGGTTGGGCCCCCTCCACCCCCCCCCCCTTTCACTGTCACGACCGAGTGGCCCCCCGCACCTCCCCTCAGATACCAGCTTGCTACCCCCGTGTAATTGGGTCACCTACCACCCTCTCCTGACTCAATAACTACCAGTTGGCAATCCCCCCCCCCCTTGAGGTCACCACCCTGGCTCTTGCAGCCGGAGTGGTAGCCATCTTGCAACACCCAAGCCCCATTCCCCCCTTCCTCAATACTATTTAAACTTGATCCAGGGTTCGCCCGATCGCCTCTCAAGGGGTCAGGAAGGAATTTTTTTCCCTGTCCTAGCATATTGGCATAGCACTGACAGGGTTTTTTTGCCTTCCTCTGGACCAAGCCAGGATCAAGGATTAAGTTAATCCTTGAAAATCCTCCCCCCCCCCATCTCCCCCTGGTGTTTGGCGACTATGGTTAATCTGCAATATTCTGCAGAAACCATTCGGGATCTGAGGCAATTTGCAGCAATTCTACCAGCCATCACCAAAAAAGCCCTAAGAACTGAGCGACTTTTGAGAATCGATCGACGATCGACTATCAAAAATCTCAGCCGTTTACCCCAGCCTTGTGCTTTGATTAACACAAGGTCGGCAGTAAAACACCGACTGGAAATCCATGATTTCATCCTACAATACGATTTAGACTGCCTCTTTATTACAGAGAGCTGGCTCACAGCCGACTGTAACACCATTCTAGGAGAACTGGTGCCAGAAAACTATCGTATTATAACTGAAAACAGAATAGGGCAAAGAGGAGGAGGACTGGCAGTGATCCATAAGACTTGTCTTGCGATCACTAAACCAGTCCTTCAAAACCCTCTTCCATTCATGGAAACCCTTACTCTGCAACTCCAAGCAAACTCCCAGGAGACCGCCCAGATTCTACTCTGCTATAGGCCACCTGGCCCAAAATCGCAGCTTCTACCATCATTGACAGACTTTATCTCCACCTATACCCTTAACAGCAAACATCTTTTGCTGCTTCAACCTCTGGGCTAACTCCCCGCAAGACCCTATTGCCGATGCCTGCATCGATCACCTTGAAGGATTAGGGCTACAACAACTAGTATGTGGCCCCACACATGCTTCAGGTCACACACTCGATCTCATTTTCAGACAAGATCTGGAGATAGAAATCTTGGAAAATGAACCGTTGCCATGGACAGATCACCATGCAATTAAATTCATTATTTCCGATTTCCCTCCCTTAACTAAAACTTCAAATCCAGTGACAGCACACTGGACTAGATGTCAGAAGAAGCTCCATTCGGAACTCTTCAAAACCACGTTAAGGAAGAAAATAATTACAATTCAGCCGAACCAAACGGCTGAAGAAACACTGGATACCATAAATACAGCCCTATTACAGTCAGCCGACTTAATAGCGCCGAAACGCAAAACCCGCATCCGGAAAAATAACTCTAGCTGGTTCAACAACCAACTGGCGTTACTGAAGCAAGAGCGCAGAAGGGCGGAAGCCGCCTGGAAAAGAAGCTCTTCAGATGAGAACCTCAGCGTCTACAAAGCAACAACAAGAAAATACCATAAAGAAATCTTCAAAGCCAAGAAAAACTATTTTTCTAAGGCTATTAACAGCACCCTTAATCGCCCACGCGAACTCTTCAAGCTGGTCACTCATTAATAAAATCGAGAAGATCCGACAAAGCATTCGGCAAAGTAATTCTCCCCTCAAGCCTCCCAACACCTGCAGTAATTCATCACAACCAGGTAAGTTCACGCTGGAACCTATCTCTATCAAAGACACTAATAATATCATCGGTACTTTGCGTAACAGCACCGCGCCGAATGATATCATCCCCACTAAACTGCTGAAGGAATGCGCCGACATCCTGGCACCTTCTATCACGCAGCTTATCAACCAATCTTTCAGGGAGGGCATAGTGCCCTCCCAATTCAAGGAGGGTATAATTCGACCCATTTTGAAGAAACCCAACCTGGACCCCAAGGACCCACTCCACCGTCGTCCAATAACAGGCCTAAATGTACTCTCAAAGGTAATGGAAAAAGTAGTGGTACAACAGCTGCAACAGCATCTAGATACCCACAAGCTACTTGACCCATTTCAATCGGGATTCCGTCCTGGACACGGGACGGAAACCGCATTGCTCAAAATATGGGACGACGCTCTCGAGGCCGCAGAAGAAGGAGAATCTTGTCTTCTGGTTCTGTTGGACCTTAGTGCAGCCTTCGACACAGTAGACCACAAGCTCTTATTGACTCGGCTATCTGAAGTAGCCAGAGTCGCAGAAGGCGATTTATCTTGGTTCTCCTCTTTTTTGGAAAACCGTTCACAAATAGTGAAGCTGGGACCCTTCACTTCTGCGAAACGCACATTATCGTGTGGAGTCCCTCAAGCATCCCCTTTGTCGCCGGTGTTATTCAACATCTATCTTCGCCCTCTTTTTGAGATTATTAGCAGCCAAAAACTGCTTTACCACTCATATGCAGACGACACGCAACTGTATTTCCGCATTTGCAAGAAAAAGGATCATCACCTCAATCTAGAGACATGCCTCTCTTTGATAGAGGACTGGATGACAAAGAGTTATCTTAAACTCAACGGAGCGAAAACAGAACTTCTCCTGTTTCACGCCAAGCGTATGAATCAACCTGCAACAACCTGGACCCCCCCGCCCATTCTGGGCAAAATCATCACCCCTAGTGACAAAGTCAAAAGTCTTGGGGTCATCTTTGACTCCTACATGACAATGGACGCACAAATAGGGTCAGTAGTCAGCGGATCTCACCATCTGCTGCGCCTACTACGTAGGCTTACTCCTTTTATTCCCAAGGAAGACTTGGCGGTCGTGGTGGGAGCAATTGTAATCTCCAGATTGGACTATGCAAATGCCCTTTACCTCGGACTCCCCAAGTACCAAATCGCTCGTCTACAAGTCGTTCAAAATACGGCCGCCAGACTTGTGACTGGAAAAAAACCTTGGGAATCAATCTCACCTTCACTGAGAGCACTTCACTGGTTGCCAGTACAAGACAGGGTCACTTTTAAAGCACTCTGTCTAACGCATAGATGTATCCATGGGAATGCTCCCCATTATCTATGCGAAAAAATAAAAGCTCATAACCCCAATCGCGTTCTGCGATCCACCAATCAAAATCTGCTACAGATACCGAAAGCCAACTACAAGTCCAAGGGAGAAAGAAGATTCGCGGTCCAAGGTCCCAGACTATAGAACGCTTTACCAACCAGTATTCGGTTGGAGGATAATCATTTAGCGTTCAGGAGAAAGATCAAGACTCATGTCTTTTGATACCAAAGGAGACAGGAACAACAAGCGCCCAGAGGCGATTAAGTTCGCATGTGCTGCGCTATATAAGTTTTCATTCATTCATTAATTCATTCATATGTTCCTGTGACATACTCTGCATATTACACCAGCATTGCATATGTTCCTGTGTCATACTCTGCATATTGCACCAGCATTGCATATGTTCCTGTCAGATACTCTGAGTATTGCACCATCATTGCATATGTTCCTGTGACATACTCTGCATATCGCACCAGCATTTCATATGTTCCTGTGACATACTCTGCATTAGATAGTTTAGGGAAAGGTTCCCGATTGTGCTTATAGGGAGAGAAATATATAGGAGTCGGTCCTACTTAAAGGGGTAATTCCCCCAAAAACCTTTTTTTACCATTGATTGAGGCTCGTTATGTCAAGGGGAATCGGGTGGTTTTTTATTAGAAACGAAGCAATACTTACCTTTTTACAGATGCATCGTCTCCGTCGCTTCCGGGTATGATCGTCTGGTCTGGGCGTGCCTATTTGATTGACAGGCTTCCGACGGTCGCATACATCGCGTCACGAGTAGCCGAAAGAAGCCGAGCGACGGTGCGGCTCTATACTGCGCCTGCGCACCGTCGTTCGGCTACTTTCGGAAAATCGTGACGCGATGTATGCGACCTCGGAAGCCTGTCAATCAAATAGGCACGCCTATAGTCGGAGCCCATACCCGGAAGCGTCGGAGACGATGCATCTGTAAAACGGTAAGTACAGCTTCATTTCTAAAAAAAAAAAACTTGATTCCCCTTGACATAACGAGCCTGAATAAATGTTAAAAAAAAGGTTTTTGGGGGAACTACCCCTTTCACAAATCTAATTGCAGCAACACTGCATATGTTACTGTGAGATACACCCTTTATTTACTTTTCTTCTATTGTGCTATTCAAAAAACAACCATTTAGGGAAAAAATAAAAAATTTGCAGTGTTTCCTTCAGTGTTTCTCAGGGTTTCCTCCATATCTGTAGGTGTGAGATAAACACCTTAGCTAGTGTTGTTCTATTGTTGTATTCAAAAAACACCCATGTAGGACAAAAAAATATCTTTTACAGTTTTTCCTCCAGTGTTTGCAGTCTTGCCTGCATATATGTACATACGAGATACACACTTTACATACTGTTTTCTATTGTGCTATTCAAAAAAATTGTTTCCTGCATATCTGTAGGTGTGAGATAAACACTTTGTGCCAGATCCACAAAACAATTACGGCGGCAGATCTCCAGATCCGCCGCCGTAATTTCAAATCTGCACTGGCGTATCATTGTTTTGTATCCACAAAACAAGATATGCTGTTTCTTTGCGTAGATACGCCGTCCTACGCCGTCGTCCTAAAGTGTCCTATTTACGCTGGACGCTAGGGGCGCTTCCACGTCGAATATGCAAATGAGGTAGATACACCGATCCACGAACGTACGTACGCCCGGCGCAGTGTTTTTACGTCGTTTGCGTAAGCTTAGGTCCGGCGTAAAGTTATATTCAGGGGGGGCTGCTATATTCAGGGGGGGCTGCAGTTGCATACCTTCATACCCCTACTTCACCTCCTAAGCGCAGGTCTTCTCCTCTAGTGCACTGAAAGAAACCACAGTGTTGGGTATTTTATGCCTAAAACGATTATTGCCTGAAATACTTAAACAGCACAGTAGAAACACTGTGGAAGTCCGTAATTTATTGTTGGTTGACACTAGAATAAGGAGATTGTCCTCAGGAATGTACAACTTTATTGTGCAGAATTTATGAAGGAAGTTGCAAACACAAGAAACTCTGTGGTTACAGTATTTATATAAGGTTTACATTAAGATAAGGACAAGTTATCCCAGGAAGACTGTAAAAATGTTGCAGTGAAGTCATTAGCTATTATTTAACTGGTCTGGTGGATGTGATTTCCTATCTGTGTTAATCTGTCCACCATCATCTGGTCTGGAAAATGTGACTCTGGGCAAAATGAGGCACACAAGCACTGGTGACAAAGATGTTGTACCATGCATGTATTGGATATTAATGATTATTCACGATATGTCCACTATATAAAGTGTTTCCACTGTTCTGATGATACATGGCATGTGCCAATAGTGGGATTTCTTCAGTAGTGTATAGCCATATTCTTTGTAACATTTACTTAGGCATAAAAATAGATCAGGAACAATATAATACATCAGATGTCCCAGATTAACACATAAAATGTAGAGCTCAAGGTTCCTTCAGAAAAAATTAGAAGTCAGCAGCTACAAATATTGTAGCTGCTGACTTTTAATATTAGTATACTTACCTGTTCTGGACTCCAGCGCTGTCTTCACCACAGCCGATTTTTTAATCAGCTCTCGGGTGCTGCCGCCACCATTTCTCTTAAGGGAAACCAGCAGTGAAGCCTTGCAGCTTCACATCTGACTCCCTAATGCGTGAAGTGAGCTGCACTTTGTGAATAGCCCGGGAGCGATGGATGGAGTAGGGGGCAGAACTTCTGGGTGACTTCGCCATGTTGAAGTCACCTAGAAGTTGGGAGAGGCTACCTGTCAAAATCAGGTACCAGCTCCCCCTCCCTCTTGAAAGATGAAAAATGTGGCATCAGAGGGGGGGAGGAAGCAAACAGGCGGAGCTTCCCCTTTTGGATGGAGCTCCGCTTTAAGTAGCAGGAGCCCAGCCCTGACAGTTATGCCTCATACACACGATCGGAATTTTGTGTGTGGGCCCCATTGGACTTTTTTACGTTGGAGTTTAGAAATAGAACATGTTTTATTTATTTTTCGGAAATTCCGATCGTCTGTGTGGAACTACGATGGAGAAAAAAACACGCATGCTCAGAATCAAGTCGACGAATGCTCGGAAGCATTGAACTTAATTTTTCTCGGCTCGTCGTTGTGTTTTACATCACCGCGTTTTGGACGGTCAGAATTTGGTCTGACAGTGTGTATGCAAGACAGCTTGAAGGGAATTCCGACGAAAAATTCCATCGGAATTTATCCCATCGGAAATTCCGATCGTGTGTACAGGGCATAAGGCTTTATGGAGATATACAATCATCCTATGTTCTTCTGCACGGGTATAAACCAGATGAACTTGAAATCAAATTTTTGTAACATACTACTTTAGAAGCATGCTGAAGCTAGGACCTGATATCTTCAGAGGAGTGGATTACATCAGCCCACCCGAAGCAGTATAAACTGCTTTGTGAAATCTCATTGGTTGTCTAGCATGATGTATATGAATGTGATGTTTGTGCTATCTTAATATATAAGCACTTTATTTGAAAATAAAAAAGCAGTAGATGGCACATAGAGACATGGGGCCAGATCTACAAAGAAATTACACCGGTGTATCTACAGATACACCGGCGTAATTCGAATTTCTCGCCGGCGTGTCATTGTTTTCAATCCAGAAAACATGATACGCCGGACTTACAATAAGATACGACTGGCGTAAGTTTCTTACACCATTGTATCTTAGATGCATATTTACGCTGAACGCTAGGGGCGCTTCCGTCTATTTCCAGCGTAAAATATGCAAATTAGCGAGTTACGCTAATTCCCGAACGTACGAGCGGCCGGCGCATTCCCTTTACGTCGTTTGCGTAAGCGTATCTCCGGCGTAAAGATAAAGCTGCTATAGTGAGGCGCAGCCAATGTTAAGTATGGACGTCGGGACAGCGTCGTATTGGACGTCGTTTACGTTGTTTGCGTATGCCGATCCAGAATGGGCCTGGGCGTAAGTTACGTTAACGTAGTTTTCATTGACTATTTGCGACGTGATTTCACGCATGCGCACTAGGATACGTCCACGGCCGGCGCATGCGCAGTTAAAAAAAAGCAGCGTTTGCGTCGGGTCATTCATAATTATAATAAAACAGGCCCCCCCCTAGTAAATTTGAATTATATTTCAGACAGGAGGCTCAT
Source organism: Rana kukunoris (assembly GCA_029574335.1). Taxonomy (NCBI): domain Eukaryota; kingdom Metazoa; phylum Chordata; class Amphibia; order Anura; family Ranidae; genus Rana; species Rana kukunoris. Next base: position 74,470,618 of record CM056052.1, read on the forward strand.
ATCTTAGGCATTAATCTTTCTTTAATTAATGCTCATAGCAGAAAAAACAACCAACATTTCAACTTTAAAAGAAAAAATTAACAAACTGAACGGCACTATGTGGACTACGAGTCCCAGCATGCCTAGCGTCCGAGTCCACTCCCCTTTGTGCCTCTATATAAGTGTCAGCTCCTCCTCAGCCCTTCCTCTTTCTTTCTGCTCATGGCAGCCAACAGATAAGTACAATTGTTATAATTTTATCTTTTCAGCAGTGCGCGGTGTTCAACCGCTTACTCTACCTCAGCGATAGTCCCCTGCGGCTAGTCGCTCCCTTCCCTCTCATCCTCGACCTGTGGGGACCTCACTCCCCCTCCCCTCTCTCACTCCAGGCCGCCCTGACGTGATTTAGTCAGGCGCAGCCCTATTACAGCAGCCGTCTCATCGGCGAGATCTCGGCGGCGAAATCTCGCGGGATTTCGCCGCATAGCGCGCCCTCAGGCTCCCCTCACACCGCATATCACAGCAAAGCGACGGAGAGGTAGGAGCCTGGTTCAGGTGGGCGCCTGGCATCTTCCTTACCCTTACATCAGGTGGGGTGAGCGGAATTTATTCCCCCCCCCTCCGTTCCAGTTAGGATAACTTGTGCTATGGCAGAGGAGGCTACACCCCCCAGGGGGTTAGGTGAGGTGATTGTAGAACCTCAGGCCCTTAATGCAGCTCAAATTCAGGAGCTGATAAATAAATCAATCTTAGCAGCCCTTACAGCTAATAAGGTCCCCATGGGGATGCAACAAGGCCCCTCTGCCCCTACCCAGGTACCCAGTGCAGAACCACGAGCCAAAAAGGGTAAATCCTCTCAAAAGAGGAAGCACATCGTGGTCACTCAGGACTCCCCGACAGGGGAAGTGCATAATATGTTTGACGCATTGCCACAACCGGAATGCAACCCCACGCATCCATCGGACTCATTGCATCCCCTGGGCCTCAGGGAGTCACAAAAAAGGCTAACGACAAATAGACGGGCAAAACCCGACTCCTTTGTCCTCGATTCGGAGATAGATACATCCTCCGAATCATCTGAGACTGAAGTCTCCGAATATGAGTACGATGACGATACGGATGCTGGGGCAACAGCGTTCCATCAGGACGCTACCCCTGACATACAGGGCGATACCATAACAGACACCCGGGGCGAACCTCTGTTCCACCCCGACTCGATTACTCACCCCCGGTCTGGGGACTGGTCCCCCCTGCCACACGTGGCACAGTATGTGGAGTTCTGGACACGCAGACCACTCTCCAAAAGCAACCGCAACAAACTTAGAGCGGAATGCCCTCGTCCACAAATTCCCAGGGGGGTTACCAATACTCCAGAAATTGACCCCATTCTGGCAAAGTACCTTGCCAAATCAGGGAAATCTCCCAAAAGAGGTATCGACCGGTCATTTAAGTCCATTCAGGACCGTGTCCTAGACTTACTCGGCCCGCTCACCAAAATACTCAATATAACTGAACAGGCCGTATCGGCACAACAAGCAGTGGACGTTAACCAATTACGGGGTTGGGCCCAAAGAGCAGTATGCCTACTGGGCACCGCAAACACGGCGTGCTCAACGGAACGCAGACGTTCCATTCTGATGAAACTAGACCCCCAACTGGCCCACTTGGCGGAGACTGAGCCGGGCCCAACAGCGGATGGTCTCTTGTTCGGTGACTCCTTAATGAAGGACATAAACAAGTTCGTAGGCCTATTTAATAGCCTAGATAAAGCGCAGTCGTCGCTAAAAAGAACCGGCACTCACAGAGTTTTTGCCAGGGCCGGCAGAGGCAGGGCCCGCTCTGCCGGCCGCAATACCAATTTCAGTTATGCCAATAGGGCCGCCACCCAGACACAATTCCACCAGGCTCCAACCTCATACAACATGGTGGCACAACCCGCACCATTCTTCCCGCCTCGCGGAAGACCCTGGAGAGGACGAGGAAACAGAGGAGACCCTCGATCCCGGCCATACACCGGTAAGAGTACCTCCTATGCCACACACTACACCTGTGGGGGGGAGACTGCAGTTTTTTACCCACGCTTGGTCTGCGATTACGGCAGACGCGTGGATATTGAACACCATTTTAGGGTTCAGAGTGGAACTTATATCCCCCCCTCAAATGAACACCGTACCTCCCCCCATACGCTTTACACAAGCAAACGAGACACTGATAGACAGGGAGTTGGCAGATCTGATCTCCAAACAGGCAGTGGTCGAGGCCGACCCGTCCTACCCGGGTTTCATCAGCAATCTGTTCCTGGTCAGAAAGAAGGAAGGAGGCTACCGCCCCGTCATAAACCTTCGGGACCTGAACCAACATGTCGCCTATCGACATTTCAAAATGGAAGGCATTCATTGCCTCCGAGACCTACTCCAGCCCGGGGATTGGCTTGCGAAGGTGGACCTGAAGGACGCCTATCTCACCGTCCCCATTCACCCAGAATCTCAACCCCTTCTTCGCTTCAGATGGTGGGGTCGCACGTGGCAATTCACATGCCTGCCATTCGGACTGTCGTCGGCCCCCTGGTGTTTCACCAAACTCCTAAAACCGGTAACAGCATACCTAAGGAGCAGGGGGGTAAGGCTCATCATTTACATCGACGACATCCTTATCATGGCCTACTCCGAATCGGAAGCTCATCGCCACTTACACTGGACAATCGATCTGCTTCAGAACCTAGGCTTCCTCATAAATCAGGAGAAATCAGTGCTCATACCTTCCCGAGAGATGACATTCCTGGGATTCCTGGTGGACACCAACCAGGCAGTCCTCAGACTACCCAAAGCAAAACTGACCCTGATCCGCAAAGAGATCAGAGCAGTACTACGCAAAGCAGTCTTGTCCCTACGAATTCTGGCCAGATTGGTGGGTCTCCTAGCAGCCTCTATACAAGCCATTTTCCCCGCTCCTCTACACTACAGGGCCCTTCAACGACTCAAAATTTCACACTTGCGTCGAGGCCTGCGATACGCAGACGAGATCCCTCTTTCCCCCGAAGCCAGGGTGGAACTACAATGGTGGCTTCGCCACGCCATAGATTGGAATGGCAAGACGATTTTCAACTCCCGACCGGACATGATAATAGAATCGGATGCGAGTCTGAAAGGCTGGGGCGCGCGCCTCGGCGAGACTTCGACGGGGGGAATCTGGTCCCATCCAGAATCCCTCCTCCACATCAACGCCCTAGAACTCCTGGCCGCCCTCTTCGCCCTGCGAAGTTTCCTCTCAGAACGCTCCAACTGCTGCGTATTGTTGCGCATGGACAATATTGCAGCAGTACAATATATCAATCGTCTAGGGGGCACCAGATCCAAAACCCTGGCGGATATCGCCAAGACCATATGGCAATTCTGTCTGTCTCGCAACATCATTCCGAAGGCAGAATATATTCCAGGCACATCCAATATTGTAGCCGATTGGAATTCCAGACACCTTTCCGACTCCAGCGACTGGCAGCTGGACCGCTCGCTTTTTGCGCGGGTGGATCGTCTCTGGGGCCCTCTGGGCATAGACCTGTTCGCCACACGACTCAACCATCAGCTTCCTCGGTTTTTCAGTTGGCGACCGGACCCGGCTTCAACGTCAGTGGACGCATTCCGGCAGTCCTGGCAAGGGGAGACCCATTACGCATTCCCTCCCTTCTCGTTGATCCCCAGGGTGCTACTTCAAATAGCACAACAGGACGCGACGGTGGTCCTGATTTTCCCATGGTGGCCGACACAACCATGGTTTCCCCTTCTGCTAGGGATGCTAATAGACTACCCCAGGCTACTCCCCCGGATCCCTCACATCTTGTCACACCCCTCCAAGGGTGTTCACCCTCTGGTTCTGGAGGACTCCCTTACCCTGATAGCAGGCCTGATCTCAGGGTGCCAGACACAGACTGCGGTCTTTCATCAGCAGCTAGAGATCTCATTGCCCTGGCCTGGGCCCCCGGGACTCGATCAGCGTATCGATCAGCCTGGGGGCTCTGGGTACGTTGGTGTGATCAACAACAGGCTGATCCCACTCTTGCTCCTGTAACCACGGTTGCTAACTACCTGACAGAACTCTTCGATGCAGGTAGGGCCTACAGCTCCCTTAATGTGTATAGGTCAGCCATTTCGGCCTATCACCTCCCAGTTGATTCCCTACCTATCGGCAAACATCCATTGATCTGTAAACTTATGCGGGGCATGAGGTTCCAAAGACCCCCTCGCCCTAAATATCAATCGACATGGGATGTCTCAAAAGTGCTCAATATGTTCTCCGCTTGGGAAGATAACGAGACACTATCCCTCAAGTTCCTGACGTTCAAGTTAACGGTTCTCCTTTGTCTGATCTCGATTAAACGGGTCTCAGACGTGAGGGCTCTAGACATCTCTAGACGCCAATTCCTACCCCAAGGGGTCCGGTTCTCCGTGGTCCGTAGGACCAAGACGAACCTAAAGACGGTCTTTTACCCGTATTTTCCCTCACAACCACGACTCTGTGTCGCAAAATGCCTGCGCACCTACGAAACCCAGACCGCGTCCCTTAGACCGTCCGGAGCTTCGCAATTACTACTCTCTTACGTCAAACCCCATCATCCAGTCACCTCTGCCACCCTGGCCCGATGGGTGCGAGCAACCATGGAGTTGGCCGGCATAGACGTAACCCTCTTTGGTGCACACTCATCTAGGGGTGCCATGGCTACCAAGATTATCTCGAAAGGAGGCTCCCTATCTGACCTCCTCCAAGCTGCAGACTGGTCTTCGAAATCCACTTTTCGCTCGTTTTACTTTAGACCAGAAGCCCATGTCTCCATGTCCGTGCTGTGACCCAGCGCGGACCTACCCAGACAGGAGATGTATTGATAGAGATTGTTATGATGTAATTTTATTCAGCTTTGAAATTGCCTAAGATATGAGCCTCCTGTCTGAAATATAATTCGAGATTTTCCTAGCTTGTGACGGAAAATATTGATTATAAGAAGACAGGAGGCGAGTATCTTCCCTCCCTACCCTCCCTGTCATCTACCTATGGTTCTCTTTCAGGTTTCTAGAGAAGACCACATCGAGGATCTTAGGCGACCAGAAGCCGCATGAAAATGGGTTGCTCCGGAGTTCGGAGGTCGGTTATTCCGGGTGGTTCAAGGTTCATCCCCTGTTGGGACTTAGTCACAGTTCGTACAAGGACTCCTGAAAGGAGAAGTCGGGCCGGCTGGCTGAAGGTACGCGAATCCGAAACACCAAGTTCCAGCATCAAGAAAGAGGAAGGGCTGAGGAGGAGCTGACACTTATATAGAGGCACAAAGGGGAGTGGACTCGGACGCTAGGCATGCTGGGACTCGTAGTCCACATAGTGCCGTTCAGTTTGTTAATTTTTTCTTTTAAAGTTGAAATGTTGGTTGTTTTTTCTGCTATGAGCATTAATTAAAGAAAGATTAATGCCTAAGATACTCGCCTCCTGTCTTCTTATAATCAATATTTTCCGTCACAAGCTAGGAAAATCTCGAATTACACCCGCGTACGCCGACCCATTTACGCTACGCCGCTGTAAGTTACAGCAGCATTTCTTTGAGGATAAGGATATGCCGCTGTGACTTACATCGGCGTAGTGTAAATTGGTCACACCGCAACGTCGGCAAAGGTATGTGAATCTGGCTCATCATCTTTAGACTACAAGGGTATTCATTGTTTGGTACTCTTTATATATATTAGTTGAATTTGGTTTTTCACTGCTGCTCAGTTGCTTTGCCTGTACTAAGTGTTTCTGTCAATATAAAACATGTTTTCTTGGACTGTAGGCATTTCTGCTTTCATATGACACCACTGTGTATCCATGTTATGTCACTAAGGACCCCAGATGCTTGGACAAACAAGACTATGTAGTGCGGGTTTTACATTTAGGAGGGAAAAAAATTAATTGGCCTGAAAATGTGACAGCAGTGGATGGAATAACAGCATGCTAGTCAGTTACTTATTGTTTAAGACATAAATGTCTTATAATATGTCGAAATTTGCACACTTGAGACTTTTACATTTTAATGGAGCTGATCACATTGGTGTAACAGAAGCTTGGCGCTTGTTTGACAGATGAGTTCCAGACAACGTTAAATGGAGGAATTAGTAATGTACTTAAAGGGGATGTCCGCCAAAATTATAGTTAACATTTCTGAATGTTTTCAGTCTTTAAAACAGGTAATTGACTCTCTTTATTCATTTACTATTTGGCAACATAATGCTTTTTTATTATTATTATTATTTCTGTGCCAGATTCCTATCCAGGCAGCTTGGTTGCTATGTATGAAAGATTTTGTCGGCCTGTGACCAGAGCAAGTATGAAATTCGCTGTTGCCTATCTCCATCTGAACCAATTTTTTAAATCTAGTGTGGACTTTTGTTACATAAAGCACTATTGGTTGGCATTTTATGTTGCTTGGAGCTTATTTGCCAGGTTGGAAAGGTTCATTCTAGACTTGAAAATCTACAGTCCCCTTGCTAGCCCCCAACCTATTCTAAGCGGCAGGCACCCAAGATGTGTAGAGATCATGGCCAAAGCTGCTAGCCCATGCGCAGTAACGTCACCGTTTCGGTTCTTGTATGTACAAAGTACCATATATATCGATCAGCCATAACTAGGACTACCCACCTAATATTGAGTAGCTCCCCCTTTTTCCTCTAAAACAGCCCTGACCCGCCGAGGCATGGATGCCACTAGACCTGTAATGGTATGCTGTGGTATCTGGCACCAAGCCTTCAGTAGAAGAACCTTTAAGTCCTGTACATTGCAATGTGGGGCCTCTATCGATTTGACTTGTTTTTCCAGTACATCCTACAGATGCTCAATTGGAATGAGATCTGGAGAGTTTGGAGGCCAAGTCAGCACCTCAAACTTGCTATGTTCCTTAAACCATTCTTGAACCATTTTTGGAGTGTGGCAGGCATCTGATTGGATGTAGCTGCCCTTTAGCCAAAACTTCATCCTTCCAGCTTTTTTGATTCTGTCAGAGGATTCCAGACCAGAAGGTGCCAATGCTCACATAGAACATTTTGGCAAGTTCATTAGCAATTGCCTGAAATTAGAATAGTGTATGGCCAGCTTAACCTAGAGACATTAAAATGCAAAGTAGCATTTTTTTAGAATTCAGTGTAACTATAAACCCCAAGGCCGAGCAAGGTGGGAACTTCCTGGACAGGTTGTCACAGTGAGAACTTCATTGGATATATAAACTGGTCAATCCAGGTTGAATAATTAGCACCCTGATTATACATGTATAATATTGTGTGTAGTGGGGAAGGGATGAATAAAGTTATTCTATTAAAGTGATTCCAAAGGAATAAAAAAAATCATTTTATATTTACCTGCTCTGTGCAATGGTTTTCCACAGAGGTCCCTCGCTGGTTATCCTGGCTCCTCCCCCCTGCCGAGTGCCCCCAGAGCAAGCCATTTGCTATAAGGGGACTTGTACAGGCTTAATCCTGAGCCATGATCTGTGTGTCTATTGACTAAGGCTCACGCTGAAACGCGTCAGTTGTTTGGTCTTTAATGCTGAAATACATACTTTTTTTGCATCAAGGACTTTGGAGTTGCCGGCTCTTCTCTCTTACTTCTCTCTTGTATTTCGTGTGGGAAGACACACTGAGCCTTGGGACCTGTGCTGCACACTGCACACTAGGATTGGATTGCCTCTGTTGAGAGCACTGCACCTTTCATTGTTCCTCACAGACTTGTCCCTCTATATTCAAGATTACGGAATTCAGAGAGGGAGCCCAGGAAGGTAGCCTTTAAACAAACAGCTGCATTAGCGGGAGTGAGCAAACCACCAATGGACTGTAACCAGAATTGCTGCCAAAAAAAAAAACCTGAGAATTAAGAAGAGCCGGACCTTCCCAGCAAGCAGGGAGATGCAGACTGTCCCAATTTTTCTGAGATGTCTTGCTGACATTAAACATTTGCCGACCGGCTAACGCTGATATACGTCGGCAGAATGTCACGGGCAGGCATAGCAACGTACCTGAATTTGACGCCTAGCGGGTGCCACAGTGTGCCCGTGGGTCCCGCAAACTCAATGTTTACTGGTGGCCCGTGATTGCCATGTGAAGAGGCAGAACGGGTATATGCCTATGTAAATAATGCCGCGTACACACGGTCGTTTTTGTGATGAAAAAAAACGTCGTTTTTTAAAACGTCATTTAAATTGATCATGTGTGGGCAAAACGTGTTTTTTTGTCTTCAAAAAAACAACCAAAAAAAAATTCCAACATGCTTGAATTTTTTGTGTCGTTTTTCAAAACGTTGTTTTTTGTGTCATAAAAAGTGATGGTGTGTGGGCAAAACGATATTAAAAACTACGTTTTTAAATCCGTGATGCTCAGAAGTTATGAGACGGAGCTTCAATGGAACAGAGTGCCGTCGAACGTGTCTTACGTCACCACGCTTTGCTAGCGCACTTTGGAAAAACGATGGTGTGTATGCAACGTCGTTTTGGAAAATTAAGTTTGAAAAACGTTGTTTTGTTTCATCACTTGAAACTTTGTTTTTTTTCATCACAAAAAATTATGGTGTACGCGGCATCAGGCATTTCCCTGTTGTGCCTAGTAACAGGACAGTGATCTACTGCTCCCGGTCATCGGGAGCAGTGATCACCGTCGTGTGACTTGTAGCCCATCCCCCGAACAGTTAGAATCACTCCCTAGAACTCACATAACCCCTTCCTCGCCCCCTAGTATTTAACCCCTTCCCTGCCAGTGTCATTTACACAGTAATCAGTGCATTTTTATAGGACCGCTGTATAAATGACAATGGTCCCAAAATAGTGTCAAAAATGTTCGATGTGTCCGCCGCAATATCGCAGTCACAATAAAAATCGCAGATCGCCGCCATTACTAGTAAAAAAAAGAAACTATCCCCTATTTTGTAGACACTATAACTTTTGAGCAAACCAATCAATATACGCTTATTGCAAAATGTAAAAGATATTGGGCCAGATTCACAGAGCCGTAACTCCTGTCTAACTGGTGTTAGACCGGAGTACTTTCTAATTACGCGCGTTTTTTCACTAGTTTGAATCCTCAAACCATGAAAAGACGGCTGCGGGCTTCAATCCGACTGGCTTACGTGTTCGTACGCCTTCGGATCTAAGCTGCAATAAAATTGCGGCCGCTGGGTGGACTTCCCGTAGTTTTCCACGTCGGGGTATGCTAATGAGCTTTTGCCGTCGATCCCCGAAATTACGATCTTCAATCGCAATCTCTTACGGCATCTTTAGTCATATTTTCGCTGCGTAATGTTATACCAGCTTTTAGCTGGTCTAATATTAGACAGCCCATGTTAAGTATGGCCGTCGTTCCCGCGTCGAATTGCAACGTTTTCCGACGTCTTTTATTATTGTTTACGTAAGTCGTCCGGGAATAGGAATGTCCGTAAACGACGCTACTCAAAAAAAAATGATGTAACAACGTTATTTTGCGCAATGCACGGCGGGAAATTTCTGAACGGATCATGCTCAGTTCGATCGCCGCGGGGGAGCCTAATTTAAATGCTTTACGCCCCCTAATTGCGTATTTTGTGGGAAAAAAAGAACGTCAGTTTGGGTACATCATCGCACAATTGTCAATTAAAGCGACGCAGTGCCAAATCGCAAAAATGGCCCGGTCATTGGGCAGCCAATTTTTCCAGGGCTGAAGTGGTTAATTTTTTAATTACCTTATTTTTTCTTAAAATGTTACATTTTCTCAGTTTACACATTTGATATTATTTTTTATTTTCTGTTGTGAATAAAAAATGGGTTTATGAGATTTGCAAATCATTGCATTTTGTTGTTGTGTAGATTTTACACAACGTCCCAACTTTTTTGAAATTGGGGTTGTAATTCTAGTGAATAAAAGCAAATTTTTATTTAATGTAGCTGTAATGCCCAATGAGTTTTAAGCTGTATCCAGCCACTTGCAAAAGTCCAATTCTGGTGGGACTTAACCATTAAGAAGCTGTTCTTGCCCCGGGGCTGTATAATTCACTGGCCCTCATTAATCCCAGACATTCTACCAACGTCAATTTTTTGACCCAGTAGGAAGAGGATGTACTTTTTGTTACCAAAAAAAAAAAAAATACGGACCCTGAGTGCTTTCGTTTTATTGCATTTTCCCAGGAATACACTATTCAATTATTTCAACAATTAAAAGGACTTTCTGTGAAATACTTAATAATTACAATAATTTGCGTTTAGTTTATTGAAACCAAACAATTAGGTTTTAAAGTGAATCATATTAAAAGAAAAGATCATGCAAACAACCAATTTTTGTCATTATAAATAACAAACATGTTATACTTACCTGCTCTGTGCAGTTGGTTTAGCATAGAGCAGCCCAGATCCTCTTCTTCTTGGGTCCCTTTCCGGCGCTCCTGGCCCCTCGCTTCTGTCGATTGCCCCAACAGCAAGCAGCTTACTATGAGGGGCATCCGAGCCCAGCTGCAACTCCCTGTGTCCATTTAGACACAGAGCCGAGGTTCGGCCCTGCTTCTCTCTCTCCTGATGGGCTAGCTGACTTTAATTGACAGCAGCATAAGCCAATGGTGCCACTGCGGTGTTCCAGCCAATCAGAAAGGAGAGTCCCGGACAGCCGAGGCATTTGTACACATCGTTGGATAGAGATGGGGCTCAGGTAAGTATTAGGGGGGCTGCTACACACAGAAGGTTTTTTATCTTAATGCATAGAATGCATTAAGATAAAAAAAAGTTCTGCCTTTACAATCACTTTAAGATGCAAGAAATACCTGCAAAAACTATGCTTAGAATAAGAACGGTCTATAAGTGCTGGGTCAGTCAGATTAAATGCAGAGTATTTAAAGTACTGAATTTAAAGTGGTTGTAAACCCTGTTACACCACTTTTACTGTGAATATCTCCTAAACCGCTCGTGGCCGTTTCTTCAGTAGCTGTGCTGGGACTAGCGACTCCCGCCAACGAATGCGCCGGAGTGACGTCATCACAGCTCTGGTCAATAACAGCGCCGGAGCCCACAAACTTAAGGTAAGTATTTCATAATAACATATTTAATTTAATATTTCGTTAGCCTTCTCCGATGAAGCCACCCAAATGCCACTGCAGTCATTGACTCTTGGCAAGATCAGAAGATTAGAGACATTATAATGATACAGTATTTATGTAGCACCAAGTATATAATATAAAGGGACACAGTAAAGTTACAATACAATAAAATACAAGAGGGCTAGGAGGGCCCTGCTCATAAGAGCTCACAATATATTGGGGTGGAGAAAGTTGTACAAAAACTGTGAGGAATGAGCTGATTGCAGAATTAAAGGTTTAGCTTTTAGATGGAGGTAGAATTAAAGTAGCATTCCTGTGTGTTTCACATGCGATTTGGGTGCAGTGCGATTTTATCCCATTTATTTGAATGGGCTGAAATCATGCCGAATCACACCAAAAGTAGTGAATGTTTATAAATAAGGATTTAAAACAATACCCTAAACCTGCGCACTCTGGATCAACCATAAAAAAGTGTTTGTATTAATTATACAAGGAGCAGCTCGTAGTGATAATAAAAATCTAATATAAACCATACATAAACAAACCAATATATAGTGGATGTAAATATATCAATATCAAAATATCTATGTGTAATGTCCGTACACCACCACCAGATGTCTCCAATCAGTGAAAGTGATAACTTCCATACAATGGGGTATGAAACCAAAATGTGCCTTCTTCCATCAGCCCCTAGGCAAACATCCTACTCACAAGACGTACATGACACCCATCACAGATAGTCATAATGAGCGTATAAGGCAGAAATGTATCCTCCAAGGAAAATGAAATGGCCCACAAAGATGCACAACCACGGTATGGTAAGCACAGATATGGTAAGTATTGGGTATTGTTTTAGTAGTTTTTAGATTGGCCTATGAGTCGTTAGCAAGGATTGAATTGGATTGAATATCCTAGTATGCAGCTGTATATTTATGAGGAAGTGACAGGTCCTATCACCCCTGATGACGTCAGACGTTGATGACAAAACGCATTGGATCAGGTAGTGCGTGACACGTCCCTGCCACCATCCTTTGAAACGTAGATGAAACGTGATTGGCGTCCCTGCTTGTTTTTATAGGCTCTTATTGATCGGCAACCTTGAAAGTGTTATTCCTTTAGCAGTGATGCAAATAAATTTACAAACTGCACTATGAGAAGCTTCTTTTCTTCTTCTTGACATATGTGACTTACCATACCTATGTCCAGTGGGTGTGCATCTTTGTGTGCTGTTTCCTTTTCCTTGGAGGATACATCTCTGCCTTACATGCTCATTATGTCTACCTGTGATGGGTGTCATGTACGTCTGGTGAGTAGGATATTTGCCTAAGGGCTGGTGAAAGAAGGCACATGGTTTCACATCCCATTGTATGGACTACTAAAGAAGTTATCACTTTCATTGATTGGAGGCATCTGGTGGTGGTGTACAGGCATTACACATAGATATTTTTATATTTATATACAGTATTTTGTATTTACATCCACTATATGTTGGTTTGTTTATGTATGGTTTCTTTTAGATTATTATTACAGAGCGCGGTATGAAATATTGTTTTTCTTTATAAAAAAGTTGAATGCACTACTTTATAGAATGCACAGGAAATGGCGTAGGCAAACTCTATGCGCTTGTGACCTGTGTTTTGTGCGCACATGGGTTTTCTAGTACATGTAAGGTATTTATCTCAACTGTAGTCATTGACTAACTATGGTTCATTTAGAATTTATATTTCAGGGCCAGAACATTGATTTCCTTCCCATCGTTTTTTTTTTTTAAATATATTATCTTTTATTTGCAGTAAATGCCATGTACATGGGAAGTCAAGAAATGCTAAAGGTCTTAGAGAGAGATGATGACACTATTGAGTACAATTTAAACAAGGTAAGCATTTTTTTATATATACAAAGTAGAAAGAGACAATTGAGTACTGTTTGTAAAACTTTTTTTATTTGCACTAACATACACTTTTTAAGAACAAGCTTTTTGCGGTATGTCCCCTTCTTTAAGGTGCCAGCAGTACTGTTTCACAAACGTTTTAGCAGAATGTAAAAAAACTCAATCTGTGAGGAAAAGGAAAAAAAGAAAAACAAACACACACAAACAAATGTACATGGCAGGGGTAATAAAGCTAGCATAGTTTGTGAGATAAGACAGGGAGTGCTATAGACAGGGGGTAATGAAAGTGTTGTAACCCTTCCATACAGTGCTGTACATTACAGAGGTCAAGAAGGAAAAGCTACAGAGTACCAAGAGCCATAAACAGAGGAATCTTCTTCCTTTTCAAATTCCCTTTTGATACCTATTATCAAAGGTAGTAGTCGGTACACAGAAGAGGCTGTCCCCTGCTACTATTTTTGTTCTATTCTCTACTCCACTTCTGTTGCTCTTCAAGACCAGTAGACATTAATTTGGGTACTACCACATAAATTACCATTATAAGACCTACACCAGGGGTGGCCAACCAGTGGCCCACGGAGCCCTCTGATGTGGCCCACGACCTCCTTCTCTGAAATGGTGGGTTGGCAATCCCAGAACGCAGGTTGCCGACCTGTCATACCACAGCATCAGTGTTGTGAATGAAGCTGGTGCTATAGGAAGAAAACGGCTGTGGAGTAGAGCCCTATAAGCCAATAAGCCGATGCTTCCTGTACAGCACCAGCTTTTGCCACAGACGGAGTCTATGGCAAAGTTCAGCTAACCTGCAGGATAGACCTAGGTGCACTACGCTGCACCTGTGGTGTGGGTAAACAGCAGCACATCAGTGTGAAAGCAGTCTTAGGCCCTTTTCACACGATCCGCCCTACCCAATCGGACCCTCAATTCACCTCTACAGAGCGGCAGATGTAAACAGACTTTTGTCTGTTTAAGCCCAACTACCTTCAATTCAAACCTCTAAAAAAAATAGAAGGGAAATTGTCCCCTTCCATCTGGGCGGATCAGAGGGCCTATAGAATAGCTGTGACCTGTCATCTGCTTGCTCGATCATTGTGGCCCACGGCAGTGCCATTCCTTAGCCCTTTGGCATCATATTTTTTTGTCCCAGAAATTATATCTCCAGTGTAAATTAATCCAGCCTTGATTCCTGTATTTCTGAGAATAGAAGGTATTATCCTAAATCATTACTTTTTTTCTTCTCTGAAATATTTTTGACCCCTACTTTTGAAATAACTAAATTGTGACTGCAGTTTAACTAGTAATTTTAAAGCAATGTTACTATCTTGAATATGTTCAAAAAATGATCAATCAAACTGTCTTATATGAGATTCTACTGAAAAAATAAATATTGTTGATATTTTGATGGCAAGTACTAATTAACTGAATATATACAATATAATTAAAATATTAATAGAAGCAGGGATTAACTTGTGAAATTAGGTGGTACCTGATCCAATTGTCTAATGAAAGATCCAGGGTCTCACTTTATCATTTACAGGGACTGTAGTTTTGTTCTTAAGTTGAATCTGTTTGTAAGTTGGAACAGGTAATTTTTTTTAAGTTTAGCTCCAGCCCAAAAAAATCTATTTTTAAGCTTTTTGGATAGCATAGGGAAGGGGTAACACCCCTGTAACATTTGTTTTGCTGTCTATGCCCCTGTTCAGAATATTTCACTTCACTTTCTGTCCCAATGACAATTGGATTTTGAATGTTTTGGGTTATTAGAAAAACAAGGATTGGTGATAAAGCACCTTTTTGTTGTTGGAAATTCCTACAGAAAAAGTCAGATGGAGCCTAGACACGGTCATAATTTCCGACCAAAAGCTCACATCAAACTTTTCTTGTCGGAAATTCCGAACCGTGTGTACGCGGCATTACAGGAGACAATTTCTCTTTCTAGGGGTAGATTTTCTCTCACTTCCTGTTGTCTCCTTCCGTTTGTAATTAGGAGTCGTTTGTAAGTCAGATGTTTGTAAGTAGGGGACTGCCTGTATAGGGAACAATGTACTATATCTGTTTGACATACTTCTAAGTATGCAGACTTTAAATCAGAATATAGTGGTTTATAAATTTAATTATCCATTTCGAACTGCAAAAGTTACAAAAAAATCCTATTCTGGTCATTACTACAGCCCTTTAGAAAGCAATCATCTATGCTTTTTAGTGGCCGAGATATCAATTATTCTTTCTTTGAAATCTTTCATTATTAATTTTGAATTATCAATCTAAAACTTTTAAGATCATGAAATAAAAACTTACTGTACATACTGTAGTATGCCTGCTGATAAGCATCATTATACAAAGTGTGTATTCAATGTTTTGATTATTAGAAGGGAGGGCAGGGTAAACTGTCACAAAGACCGCAATTGCTGAACAGTTTGCTGTTTATCGGGTGCTCGGGCTTGATACATTATGGATCAGGTTAACAGATTATTGTCATTGGTACAAATGACAAAATCAAAGGAAGGTTGGAGCATCTTAAAAAAGAATTAGGTACCAAGTTAAGCAAAAGGACCTCCAAGGTAATATTTTAAGAAAAACTGCCTGTGCCATGGGCCACAAGAGAGAGGCAATAGGAGCTTAGGGAGTTGAACAGGTGGCTGAGAAACTGGTGTAAGAAGGAGTGTTTTGGGTTCCTGGAGAAGTGTTGGTTACTTGCTCTACTGTAAGGACGGACTGTGTTTAAATGGGGAGTATGCAGCTCTGTTGAGTTAAAGATAGTTAGATGACCAGGGGATTATTTAAACTATGAAAGCTTGGAGAGATCAGAAAAGATGCCATATGGAGAGGAAGGGTTTTACAGGGGGAAGAAGATTTAAGTGGGTGTGGGGCTCAAACTAGACAGAAGGTAAGTTGCATCACCTATGTCCAGTACAAAAAAAAGTAGAGGAACCAAGTTATACTGTAACTCAAATAAGTGGCAATAGAATAATAAATACTAATACAAAATTAAAAGGTATGTTTACAAATGCCAGAATCCTGTGAAAGAAAATGGTTAAATTTGAACTTTTGATATTCGAGGAGCCCTTTGACTTTGTGGGAATATCAGGAATCTGGTTGGACAGCTCACAAGACTGGGCTGAAAATTCCGAAGGATTAACCCTTATTTCAGAGAGTCAAAATTAAGAGAAGAGGTGGATGGGGTAGGTATGTACATGAACAGCAATCTGTAAGTAAGTTTGAGAGATGGAGAACTATGATGAACTGTGATGAGTCATTATGGCTTGAGCTCCATAGGAATGCAACAAATAGTAAGATACATGTGGGAGTATGTTACGGGTCCCTAACATAAAGGATGAGGAAGAGTCTTGGCTCCTTTCACCGACTGAAATAGCTGGAAAGCAGGTTAATGTTATTATGGCCAATTTTAATTATCCTAATACTGATTGAGCAAATGGAATTGCACAATCAACAAAGGCTTGTCGTTTATTGCAGGACAACTGTATGAATCAGATGTTGGAAGCACCAACAAAGAAAAATGCTCTGTTGGATTTATTGATGTCAAGCAACTCAGAGCCTATTACAGATGCACATAATTAGAGATAACTTTGGTAATAGTGATCATGGTGTAATCATATGTATAGTAAAGAGAAGCACCTTGGTATGACAAGAGCTCGAAATTAAAAAAACAAAAACAAACCTCAATAAGTTGAGGTCTTTACTGCGTGACACTTATTGGGACCAAATATTTTCAACAAAGAGCACACAAGGCAAGTGGGCGTGTTTTATAGATAAATTAGTCCTTATATTCTTTGGGGTAACAAGCATAAAAGAACAAAATTAAAACATGTATGGCTTAATGCATTTATTACCCCAACACTTCATATTCCTGATATGTGCCTGCTGTACCATGTACTCATATGAGTTAGTATCCTGTTCTTTTTGCATTGCTTTCTTTATGTGAAACCCATGGTGATCCTGCTAGTCCCCTTGCTTTCCTATTAAAAACTGAGAGGAGAGCACATCATGGTCAGATCTCTAGCTATATGCTGGGAACTCTGTGTACTCTCCTCCAATGTTCTGAATTGTTCTGACATGCCCCCCCTGCACAGCCATTTACTGAGAAGCTCAGTGTGCTGCTGCTTCTCCTCCCCCATCTCGTATACAGCTGAAAACAGAGGGAATGTGATCATTTATGTTGGAAAAACAGCAGACAACTGGCTCCCGATTAGCGCTCAGCCAATGGCTGAAAACGTTGATCGTAGCGTTGGGTTAAACAATAAAAAACTGTTAGTGTGTACCAGGCTTTACACCCACAGGTCCTTGTGGAACTTAGTTCAGTTATAGCTATTCCACTATTTCTGATTTTTAAAAACACCTTACTGACCAGAATGGTCCCAACTGATTGGTGTACAGCAAATGTGGTACCAATTTACAAAAAAAGGGTCACGATATATATACTGGGAAACTACAGACCAGTAAGCCTAACATCAATAGTATGTAAGATATTTGAGGCAATGGTAAACGACTGTTTACAGAATATTGTCTGATGAAAAGAGTAACAACCAACATAGATTTATAAAAAGCTGATTCTTCTCAGATCAATCTGTTATTCTGTGTTGAGGTAAGTGAGATACTGTATGGTGGAACTCCAATGGACCCAGTTTATCTAGATTTATTAAGGCATTTGATACTGTACCATATAAGCGTTAAAAGTGTTTGTTAACCCATTCAATTAAGTCTATGCTAACCCCTCGTTTAGAAAATAACAATAAAAACAGTCTAGGGAGCTACGCCACCATAGTGTGAAAAAGCTGAAGAGGAATATTCAACTATAATTCCTCAATTCAGCAGCAAAACAACATCACCTCGTTAGTAATTAGCCATGAGGTGTGTCTCTCTAGATCAAAAAGCAGCATATATAGAACATGGATAAGAATCCAAAGTGAATCTTCAAAGACAAACAACCTGTGATAGAAAAAAACACTTTACTGAAAAACAAATCGAATTAACCACTTGACCACTGGGCACTTAAACACCCTTCCTAACCAGACCAATTTTCAGCTTTCGGTGCTCTCACATTTTGAATGACAATAACTCAGTCATACAACACTGTAACCAAAAAAAAAAATTGTCCCTTTTTTCCCACAAATAGAGCTTTCTTTTGGTGGTATTTGATCACCTCTGCGGTTTTTATTTTTTTCGCTATTAATGAAAAAAGAACGAACATTTTGTAAAAAAAAATATTTTTCTTCATTTTTATCATAACATTTTGCAAAAAAGTATTTTTTCCTCATAAATTTGGCCTAAAATGTATACTGCTACATATTTTTGGTAAAAAAAAAAAAAAAATTGGGATATTATTTAGTCTGGGTGAAAGTTATAGGGTCTCCAAGCTATGGTACCAATTTCTGAAAATTGAACAATTTGATCACACCTAATGCCGTGTACACACGGTCGTTTTTTGCGATGAAAAAAAACGACGTTTTTTAAAACGTCATTTAAATTGATCGTGTGTGGGCAAAACGTTGTTTTTTGTCTTAAAAAAAACGACCAAAAAAAAATTTCAACATGCTTGAATTTTTTGTGTCGTTTTTCAAAACGTCGTTTTTTGTTTCACAAAAAGTCACCGTGTGTAGCAAAAACGTTGTTTAAAACAACGTTTTTCAACCCGCGCATGCCCAGAAGCTAGTTATGAAGCGAGCTTCAATGGAAAAGAGTGGTGAACGTAACCTCGCTTTTTGTGAAAAAACGATGGTGTGTATGCAAAATTGTCTTTGAAAAGTGACGTTTCAAAAACGTCGTTTTTTACTTCACAGAAAACGTCGTTTTTTTTCATCGCAAAAAACGACCGTGTGTACGCGGCATAAAGTACTGACAGCTTCTCTCATTTCTTGAGACCCTAACAAGCCAGTAAAGTACAAATACCCCCCAAATGACCCCTTTTTGGAAAGTAGACATTCCAAGGTAGTTAGTAAGAGGCATAATTAGTTTTTGAAGTTGTCATTTGTTCCCACAATTCTTTGCAAAATTCGGATATTTTTTTTTTTTCATACCATATTGTCATTATAACAGGTTATTTCTCTCACATGGCATGTATATTCCACCAATGACCCCACAAAATATATTCTGCTGCTCCTCCTGAGTATGGCGATACCACATGTGTGAGACTTTTACACAGCGTGGCCACATACAGAGGCCCAACGCCGAAGTAGCAACTTCAAGCATTCTAGGAGCATAAATCACACATCTAATCTCTCAACCACCTATTACACTTTTGAAGGCCCTGGAGCACCAGGACAATGGAAACACCCACAAAGTGACCCCATTTTGGAAAGCTAACACCCCAACGTATAATCTATGAGGCATAATGAGTCTTTTGAACAGTTCATTTTTTTGCCGATGTTTTTGGAAAATGAAAATGCATTTTTTTTACTCAAAGTTGTCCATTTATAGGATATTTTCAACAGATAGCATGTACATAGCAAAAATTACACCCCAAAATATATTCTGCTGCTCCTCCCGAGTATGGCGATACCACATGTGTGAGAATTTTACATAGCGTGGCCACATAGAGACCCAACATCCAAGAAGCACCATCAGGTGTTGTAGGTACACAAATTATACATCCAATTTCCTTACAATCTATCACATTTGTGAAGGCCCTTCATATTTCTAACACAGCATGTACATACCAAGAATTACACCCTAAAATACATTCTGCTAATGGGTAAAAAAAAAAAAAAAAGATTACCTGTTGTTTTAGTAGTACAATTGTCCACAGGAGGAGAGCCCTGATCCAGGCAGCAGGCATCGACGTGGTCAGCAACAGTGAATGGAATTGTCCAGGCAGCAGGCAGGAATATTGTCCATAGTCGGTACAGGCAGGGATACTGTCCATATATACTCCAGGGCCAGGGCCAGGGCCAAGTAGAAACATTGCCAGCAGTGCCAAAATATTGGTCCTGGTAGTAAGCAGGAACATGGTCCAAGTAGCAGGCCAGGAAAGAATGGGGACAGGGGTAGAGGCTTCTCCCACCCAAATCTCTTTGAAGCCTCCGGGCAACCAGACCCTAATCTGGGAATGAGAAAACTAAAAATGTATTTTTTTCATCCAGAAAAACAATTCTGGAGCCCCTCACATATGTGAGACCCCTGTGTTCTCACTAGCATAGCAGGGTAAAAGATCAATCCAAGGGGCAGGCAAAAAACATGGTCAAACAGTCCAGGGTCAATTCCAGAGCAGGCAGAAGTAGGTACAGTTTAGCGTTAGGCAGAAGCGTGGTCGTATAACAGGCCAGGGTCAGTTCCAGAGCAGGCAGAGGTAGGTACAGTTTAGCATTAGGCAGAAGCGTAGTCGTATAACAGGCCAGGGTCAGTTCCAGAGCAGGCAGAGTAGGTATAGTTTAGCATTGGGCAGAAGCGTAGTCGTATAACAGGCCAGGGTCAGTTCAGGAGCAGGCAGCGGTATGTGCAGTGGCATAAGAGGTGTGGCCGTAAATGACAGTTATGTTTACTTTCCTAATAATCTAGAAAAGTATGGTAACGGCGGAAACATTGACTCAAACAAAGGCCTGGTTGGGAAGGACAATCAGGGCAATGATATGTAGTGTCTCTTCTAGTTCCTTCTTTGGTGCACACCCGGCATCTCTTCTGACGTTTTCGGCCTGATTCATGGGGGGGGGGTTTTCTCAATAAAGTGGCGCTCATGGAGTCTGCTCACACAATCAGAGCAAATTACATCTGGTGAGTCTACAAGGCAGGAGATCATTTCTTCTTGGTAATGAAGATAAGATAAGGGGGTCCTTGTAGATTTACGGTAAATGACATACGTGTTGTAAATGGCCAAACTGAAAAGATATATGGAGATCTTTTTATACCAAAAGCGGCTTTTTCTTGTGGGAAGGTAGGGTTCGAGCATCTGATCATTGAAATCGACTCCCCCCATGAACAAATTATAGTCTTGAACACATTGTGGTTTTTGGATAGGGCCGTTTCTTCTGAGGATTTCCACCTGGGTATCATCATGTATCGTTGAGAGCATGTGGACGTTTCGTTTGTCCCTCCACCGGATAGCCAATACTTCCTCATTCCGCAAAGACGCCGTCTCACCTTTTTGCAGTCTTTCCATAACGAGCCTTTGCGGGAAATCCTTCCTATTGGGTCGCACTGTACCACACGCTGGAGTGCCCATCCGGTGAAGGTTGCGGAAGAGGGGCAAACTTGTATAGAAATTATCCACATAAAGGTGGTAACCCTTTCCAAGGAGTGGATATACAAGATCCCAAACAATCTTTCCGCTGGCTCCAATATATTCTGGACATTCAGGGGGATTCAGTTGGGTGTCCTTCCCTTCGTACACCCGGAAGGTGTAGACGTACCCCGTGACCCGGTCACATAGCTTGTAGAGCTTAACTCCATATCGGGCCCTTTTGTTTGGTATATACTGCTTGATGCCAAGCCTGCCTGTGAAGTGGACCAATGACTCATCCACGGAAATATTTTGGTCGGGGACAAATAACTGGGGAAATTTCTCAGAGAAAAAATTTAGAAGTGGCCGAATTCTAAATAATTTGTCATGTGATGGGTCATTTCGGGGAGGGCACTGGGTGTTGTCATTGTAATGGAGGAAACGCATTATCATGTGGTATCTGGTTCTTGACATGGTGGATGAAAAGATTGGCATGTGGTGGATGGGTTTTTTGGACTAATATGAATATGATTCATTTTTTTTTGTGAGCCCCATGTTAAATGTTAGGCCTAAAAATAATTTAAATTCGTCCACTGTCAATGCTCTCCATTCATAGGGACGGGCGTAACTTGAATTAGGGTGGTCCGTTATAAATTGTTGTGCATAGAGGTTGCACTGGGCCACGATGGAGGATAATAGGTCGTGGGTAAAAACTAAATGAAAAAAATCAATAGGGGCAAAGTTCTCTGTGTTCACCTGAACACCTGGCTGGGTGGTGAAAGGTAGGATGTTTGCTGCTCCTGAATTGGGGGGAAGCCACATAGGGTTTTCAAGGGCATAGGGAAGGCTGGCATGGGTCCTAACGCTTTGGGGCTGAGATGACACTCTGCTGGTTCTTGGCCTTTGCTGCAGTAGTACTTCATCTCTTCTGGATCGCACCGAGCTGCTGGTTGATGCCACTGCATCTCTGGTGGATCGCACTGAGCTGCTGGTTGATGCCACTGCATTTCTGGTGGATCGCACTGAGCTGCTGGTTGACGCCACAGCGCTACTTCTGGTAGCCTGCTGCTCCATGTCAATACGTCTTCGTTTCATGGGCACACTTTGCTCTTCCTCTGAATCTGTAGAAGACCCACTGCTTACAACCGGTTCATATTCTGAATCAGAATCAGAGAGCTCCCCGCTGCTCTCGTCGGTCAAGCACATATGCTGGTATGCCTCCTCAGTGGTAAAAAAAACCTTTTTGCCATACTGGTGACTGTGGGCTGTGGTGACAAACTATGGTAGGGAAACTGGAACAGATATGACTGCACTGATGGGTGCTGATGAGGCTGGTCTAATGAGGGTGCACTGATGGTTACTGAAGGTGCTCTGATGGGAACTGATCAGGGTGAACCTACTATCTGCCACTGATATGCACTGATAAGGCGGCGGTGATGAGGATCCACTGATGAGCACTCACTTATGGGCACTATTGGGCACTCTAGTGGCACTGATGAGCGCTGTAGTGGTGCAGATGAGCACTGTAGTGGCACTGATGGAGCACTGGTGGCACCAATGAAGCACTGATGGACACTGGTGGCACAAATGGGCACTGGTGTGGCACTGATGGACACTGGCGGCACTGATGGACACCGATAGGCACTGGTGTAGCACTGATGGAGCACTGACGGACACTGGCGGCACTGATGAGCACTGTAGTGGCACTGGTGGTGCACTGATGGGCACCGATGGGCACTGATGAGTACTGTAGTGGTACTAATGAGCACTGATGGACACTGGCAGCACCGATGAGCACTGTATTGTCACTGGGCACGGTAGTGGCACTGACGGACACTGGCGGCACTGATGAGCACTGTAGTGGCACTGGTGGCACCGATGGGCACTGATAAGCACTGTAGTGGCACTGATAAGCACTGATGGACACTGGCAGCACCGATGAGCACTGTAGTGGCACTGGGCAGAGTAGTGGCACTGATGGAGCACTGGCGGCACTGATGAGCACTGTAGTGGCACTGGTGAAGCACTGACAGACACTAGCAGCACCAATGGGCACTGAAGTGGCAGAGGTGGCACTGGTGGGGACTGTAGTGGCACTGATGGGGACTTTAGTGGCACTGGTGGGGACTTTAGTGGCACTGGTGGGGACTGTAGTGGCACTGGTGGCACAGATGGGGACTGTAGGGGCACTAATGGGTAGTGTAGTGGCACTGCTAGGCACTGCTGGGCATAATATAGATGCACTCACTTGTAAAAAAAATCACTTCTCTCCTCACACGCTGTATATCAGTGTGAAGAGAGAAGAGATAACCTCAGGATGACCTTTTTTTTGTTTACATTAGAGTGCTCCCTCATTGGAGGGAGCGATCAGGTGGTAAAGAGCCGCTATCATTGGCTCTTCACCGTGATCAGTGTTGCGTCGGGTCCCGCCGACCCGGCAAACACAAAAACTTCCGCGTGCACGTTGCAGGGGGCACGCAATCACCGTAAATCGGGACGACGTCCCAGGGACGTCGTCCCAAAATAACAGGACTGCGCTGTAGCAGTATTTCTGCTATAGTGCGGTCGGAAAAGAGGTTAAACAGTTAGATACAATTGCACCTCTACCACATTTGTTTAAAATTTTACAACATTGTCAAGATACAGGTATCTACCACATTGATTCAAACTTTACACACGCATCCTAAACAACTAATTGATATCTGTTAGGGCACAGTCCAGTAAGACACAGTTCATCCTAAGTCTTCAGTGTAGCATAGAGTAATGGACATTTGATCAATCTGTTGTTAGGTTATTCCTCAGAGCAAAGTCCCTGTGCTGAGGCAATATGGGATCCTCCTAATGTGTATCGAGCACTGTGGTAATTGCAGCTAGTGCAAGTTCCTGCTCCCTTTGAGAGGCAAATGCCTAGCATAGCACATTGTATTAGGCCTTGTACACACGATAGGTTAGCCAGAGGACAACAGTCTGATGGACTGTTTTCATTAGTCAAAACCGATCGTGTGTAGGCCCCATAGGTTATTTAACCTTAGGTTAAAAAAAAGCCAACTTGCTTTAAAATTAACCTATGGACTCGTAACCGATAGGTCAAAACTGATCGTTAGTAGGCACGACCATCGGTTAAAAATCCACGCATGCTCAGAATCAAGTTGACGCATGCTTGGAAGCATTGAACTTCATTTTTTTCAGCATGTCGTTGTGTTTTACGTCACCGCGTTCTGATACGATCGGTTTTTTAACTGATGGTGTGTAGGCACATCAGACCATCAGTCAGCTTCATCGGTTAACCTAAGACAACTGTTCTTGAGACCGTTCTCATCGGATGGACTGATCGTGTGTACAAGGCTTTAGTCTTTTATAAAAACTAGGCATGTAAATACCTGTTTAGAGTTATCTTCAGGCCAGGTACATGATTCATCGCTACTGTACAGTACTAGATTGCTTCTGCAGGAGGGGTCAAGATCTCTCTCTGAATTCAGCCAAGGACATCATATGGCCGCTTAGCCCCTCCAGCAGTAGCCCTGGAAACTGGCCCAAAAGTCACGTGAACGGCCTGAATATCACGCTAAATAGGTATTTACAAGCCTTGTTTTTTTTTATAAAAGACTAATACAGTGTGCTATACCAAGCTATAATAGAGGGGCTGGCAGTAAGCACTTATAATTTTTTATTTTACTAATAGCGGTGGGGGCAGAGACAGAGACACAGAGCTGACAGGCAAGGAGGGAGGGAGTGAGGGGGAGAGAGGAGAACTGAGAGCAGAGCTGCTAGTGACGAAGGGACATAGGTGGTCAGGGCTCAGTAGCCCTGGTTATCATGGTCAGCACAGAGAAGGAGATACAGGAAGTGGCAGGAACAGGCAGTTTTTTTACAGTTTACGGGGGGGGGGGGGGGGTCAGATTACACAGCATTTGTGGAGATCCCCATACACCTCCCAGTGACAGTAATTATTGTGATAGGATATAAGAAGAAAATTCTCTGATGATAAATGAGCAGCAATAAAGCCATGTATGTTTGAAAAGAACATAATTAGTTCTTATGGTCATCAGATGTTCTAAGAAACGTTTTAGACACTAGCTCTTTATGACTTGTAAAGCTGGCCAGAATTTAGGGAAAAGCCAGTCTCATTAGATCATTAACATGGTGAGCTGTATTCACTAGTACTTTGCTGAAGTTATGGTATGTGAGAGCTCTCATTACAGCACATCCAGCATTTACAGGACTATTTAGTAATTCAAGACGCTGTCCTGGCAAATTTACCACAATAGGAATTCTCACTCAAAAATCCAGCCATAAAGCTAAGTTATTATTATTCTCCCCTTGAAACATGCTTTCTCTCACCTCTAAAATGTATTCCATTGTTTTAATATATGCAACTTGGACTCCTTCTTCGGTATGTTTTTATTTTGCTTGAGAAATTGTATTTCACATCAAGTTTTATATTAAAATGTATTTTACTTATTATTTATTTTACTTATTATACTTATTTTATTTATTTTAGGTGTCACCTATTTGTGTAACGCCCAACACTATAATTTTTTTTTAACATTTTTATTTTTAGCCTTCATTAGGTTGGGAGAGGTTTAGAACTTCTCCTCTGAAGAAAAAGCTTCCAAGAGTTGCTGGGATTTTCATATGAATTCATACAAAGTAGTGAAAGGACAAAAACATTAAGAGGTCTTGCCCAGGTTAGGCTGCTTACAAAAGACAGGGCTACCCTCCTGTGGGTATCCAGCAGGTTACCAGAATAAAACATGCACCAAGGACGGAGCGCCAGACTAAGGCCGCGTACACATGAGGAGACATATCCGTCGGACCGTTTTCATCGGATATGTCTCCTGGGAGATTTTGGTCTGATGTGTGTACACACAATCAAACCAAAATCCCAGCGGACAGACAGCGTGGTGACGTGGCGGTGACGTTGACGCCGCGACGTCCGCAAACCAGGAAGTAAATTGCTTCCACGCATGCGTCGAATCCATTCGATGCATGCGGGGGATTTCTGTCCACTGGTTAGGCGTACTAACCAGCAGACATGTCCGACGGACAGGTTTTCAGCGGACAAGTTTTAAAGCATGTTTTAAAACTTTTGTCCGCTGGAAACCTGTCCGCTAGGCCGTACACACGATCGGATATGTCTGCTGAAACTGGTCTGCGATAAGTCCAAACTAATTTGTTGGTTTATATTACGCAAAAAAAAAACATTTGGGAGGCAAGAATAAAACATTCACAAGAATGAGCGAGAGAGAGAGAGAGCTATGCATGATGTCATAAGCCTAGGCTAATGACCAGGCAAGAAACAGGAAGTGAGCTGTATAAGGTATTTACTAGCAGAAAAAAAAAATAACGTTTTACTGTCCGAAGTTAAAACAACAAGGACAGAAGATTTATTAGATGGAAAGTTGAAAAAATTACTAATGGTCCCTTTTAAAGTGCAACAATAAAAATGGAAAATTCCTTTTAATATAGTGCCTGGAAGGTCCCCCTAGTCTGCCTGTAAATTGGTGCATCTATACCATGTATAGAACCTGTTGCAGCAAAAATGACAATTCTAAAGAAGAAAACATTTAGTAAATGGGGTATTAATATTGTGAAATAAGCGATTGGGATTGTTTTACCAAACATATGTAGCAGAATATATATTGGCCTAAATTTATCAAGAAATTTGAATTTCCCAAATTTTGTATTGGATATGTTTTTTTAGCAGAAAGTAAAAAATATTGGCCCAGATTCACGTACATCTGCGCATTATTGGACCGGCGTAGCGCACCGCCTTTACGTTAGACTTGCGCAATTTTGCCACGTAATCACCCTATTCTCGTAGCTTTTGCGCAGGAAATTGCGCATGCGTAACGTTTTTTCATAGGCGTAAGGCGGAGTAATACAAATTGGGAAGGACGTGGGCGTGTTACATTGAAATGAGCCGTGACCCCATGCAAATGAAGGGCCGGCCGGCTCGCGCATGCGCGCTTGAAGGAGACCATGGTCAGCTCCGCTGTTCCCAATGCTCACAATTCGGGAGCGGCGCAATCAGTGAAATTGGAAATGGACTAGGGCAACGTTGTGAACTACGCAAACAGCATAAATAGACAGACAGAAACGCACTTGCATTGCAAAAGTACATCCCTTTGTCCCTTCCCATTTAACCAAGTGCTTTTGTCCTGTTGTTCATTGCGTTGTGTTTTGTAGTTGTCAGATTAGTGTTCTGTGTGATCAAGTGTTTGTTAGTAGATCTTTGAAAGTGTTTTTTGATAAGTGTTAGGCCTCGTACACACGAGGGGATATGTCCGCTGAAAACGGTCCGATGGACCGTTTCAGCAGACATCTCCGATCGTGTGTATGGGCTAGCAGACAGATTTGTCCACCCGACAAATTTCAAAGCATGCTTTGAAATCTATCCGGTGGGAATCTGTCCGCCCGACATGTCTGCTGGTTAGTACACTTACCAGCAGACATGTCGTTCCGCACCGCCGCCGCGCCGCCGCGCCACCGCCGAATGGATTCGGTGCATGCGCGGAAGTGTTTTACTTCCTGGTGCGGTGACGTGCCGGTGACGTGGCGGCGTCAACGTCACCGCCGCGTCACCGACATCAAACTCCTGATCGGACATATCCGATGGAAATAGTCCGCGGACCGTTTTCATCGGATATGTCCGATCGTGTGTACGAGGCTGAGAGTGACTGTTTGTTTGATATATTTCTGTTCGTTTGTTTTCTTGCTGTTTTTTTGCTGTTTGTTTTTGTGACTGTTTCTTGCTGAGTGCTAGTGTGATTTTTTGGGTGTTAGATTTGTGTGTGTTCTTGCTTGATTGGTTGTGCTTGTTTTTGTGAGTGATTTTAGCTGACTGGGAGTGAGTTTTTTGGGAAGTATGACAGAGAGAAAGAGAAAGCTCAATTTTACTGTGGGGGAAAAAAGAATTCTTGCCCGGGCCATTAGCGATTATGGGCGTTTCCTCCACGGCCCGGACAGTGCCAACACCAACCCGGCCAGGAGGAGGGAGATTTTGGATATGATCACTGAGCAGGTCAATTCAGCGGGGGAGGGGGAGACACGGACCCGGTCTGGGATTGACAAAACAATCAATGACCTCCGGCGTCTGGTCAAACAGAAGCTGGCCAGAATGCATGCCCATGCCAGGGGCACAGGAGGGGGCCCACCATGCCGTATTAGGCTGACAGCGGAGGAGCGTGCGGTGGCCCTGACCTTTCATCGGCATGAAGTTGAGGGCCTGCCCGGCTTTGACTCAAGTCCGGAGCCCGTGGTGCCACGTACGTTTTTTTTTAATATCAGGTGTGTAGCATGTGTGGGGGAGGGGGTGAAAGGGAATATGTGGCAAGTGTGTGGATCCTCCAACCTGTGAATGTTTTGTGTCATCCACAGATGTACAGGAGGGTGCAGGGCCATCTGGCCTGACCGCACCATCCCCAGGACAGCAGCCTAATGAGGCCCCCCCAACAAGGCCGGAGTCCGTGGAAGAGGTTCAAGAGGAGGAGGAGGTTCAAGAGGAGGAGGAGAATCATGAGGAGGAGGAGTCCATGTCAGGCACTGGACGTTTGGTTTTTGAGGACTCTTCCCCTCTGGCTGGCAGCAGGCAGCCCTCCCTAAGGGGGAGCCCCCCCCCTCCTCCCCCAACATGGCTCCCCTCCCAAGGGCCTCCCCTTCTCCCTGGCCACAAGCATCAGCTGGAGGCAGGATTTCATCCCAGAACACCAGGGGGTTGGCCGATCTCCTGCCCGCCACTCTGAGAAGGGACCAGTTCCTCCAGACCCGCCATCTGGGACAGGTTAGCCAGACATTGGTGCGGATGGAGGAGAGCCTGTCCTCCATCAAGGATACGCTGGGGAACCTGGACTCCCACTCCCGGGCTTTCACAACCTGCCTAAACGACCTGCAGACTACATCAGCAGGCGTTGGGCAGGATGTGAGGGCCCTTACCCAGGCTATCCAGGCCAACACGGCAACACTTGGTGCTGCCCTGGACAGAATAGCCGTGGCCTTGGAGGGCAGGCCGCCAGGTGGGCAGAGATCAGGGGCTGCTCCTCCTTCCCCGGTTTTCCCCCTCCCCCATTAGTCTCCCCTGAGGAGCCGGGGCCGTGGCCGGGGGCGCCCCAGGCGTGGCTCACGTAAAGGGCAATAATTTTTTTTTCCCCTCTTTTTTTTTTTTGCTGGACATTTTTTGATTTTGCTGGGTATTTTTTTTTTTTTGGGGTTGTGAATGCTGTTTGAATGTGGGGGTTACATTCCTGCCGGAAAAGGGGTGGCACCCTCAATTTTGGTGGAGAAGGGTTCCCCAGGACCAGGGAGAAGTGATCCCCAGGTCCGTGTGAATGGTGTATGAATGTACAGTGACATAATTGGAGCCTTGGCATGGCGTTGCTGCTCACGAGTCCAGTATGGTGGACTGGTGCCAATCCAATTTGATGTGGATGTGGGGTGTGTGTGCTAGGGACCACAGTGGCGTGCATGCATGCATTCTCATTGTGCCATGATTAATGTGTGTGTTTAACGTGCAAAGATGCCTAATGTGAGCTGTCTCCTGGCTGCTCTTCCCTCAGAAGACGGGGTAGCCTCGGTTAGGGGGGGATTGTCTGGTTCAGGGGTCAGGTCATCACGTAGGTCAATCTGCAGGCCCTTTCTTTCTGCAAAGTTGTGCAGCATGCAACATGCACCGATGATCTGGCACACAAAGTTTGGGGAATACAAGACGGTACCCCCAGACTTATCCAGGCATCGGAAACGTGACTTTAGGAGGCCAAAGGTGCGCTCCACCACTGCTCGTGTTTGGGCATGTGCTTGATTGTATCTTTCCTCTCCTGGGGTTTTGGGGGTTCCGGATAGGAGTCATGAGATGGGGTCCCAGTGGATATGCAGAGTCACCTGTAAGGGAAAAGACCGGAGGATGTTAGTCATGCATGTGCCCCTTGTGATGTGTGCATCATGGGAGGGGATAATCATGCCTGCCACCCATGTCACTCACCAACCAGCCAGGTGTACCCATACACGTTCTGATCGAATTCCATTCGGATGTGGCTTTGATTGTATATGTAGCTGTCATGGCTGGACCCTGGGTGTTTGGCACGGACGTGCCATATGAGGCCTTGGGCATCGACTATCACCTGTACGTTGATGCAATGCCAATGCTTCCGATTGCGGTACATGTGCTCTGTCTCATGGGGGGGCTGGAGTGCCACATGTGTGCAATCAATGGCCCCCACGGTGCGTGGGAATCTGGCAATTCTGTAGAAATCTGTCATTGCCTTCAGCCGCAGGTCCTCAGTGGTTGGTTTGATGATTTGGTTGGCCATGCGTCTGAGGATTGCAGAGACAACCTGGTGCACACATCTGCTCATGGAGGAGTGTGACATCCCAGCCACCACTCCACTTGTATGCTGAAAAGAGCCACTGGCAAGGAAATGGAGTGTTGCCATGACCTTGACCAGTGGCTGCACTGCATGTGAGCGGTGTGTTGGGCTGGTGATGTCCTCCTGCAGGGTTGTGGTTAATTCCAGGATGACATGAGGGGTGAATCTGAAGATCCGAAACACCTCAGAATCACTCATGCCAAACAGGTCTATGCGGGTGCGGTATATCCTCTCCCGTGCTCTCCTCCGTGCCATCCTCCGTGCCCTCATCCTTCTTTGTTCATCTAAAGTCAGTAGTATAGCTATGTGCGACGATGCCCCTGGCATGTTGGCATACAGATTGTTGTGCAACACGTGTGACTGCTCAGCTCCTCACTAACAGTGTTGCTTTATCTAACAAGTAGACTTTTTTTCTCTTTTTAGACCAGCTTTTATATGCTCTAATTTTAGACAGGACATTTTGCTGTTGCGCACACTGCGTCGCCTGCGCTGCCCCAACGTTCTTTTGTGGATCCCCGTAAGTCCGTCATTAGCATATTTGACTAGCAAATCAATGGTCTGTCTAGCGCACTTTTGCGCGGACGGATGCGCCAGTCTAACGAAATTACGCGGGACAAAAAAAAGTAGATTTTTTGTGTATCTCGTTCTGGGGATGCCGTGCATCGAAACGCACGCGCACATTTCGACTTACGCCGCGCATCTCCTGTTGCGCAGGCGTAATCGCTCTGTGAATCTGGGCCTCTGTTTTTTCCAAAATTGTCAGTCTTTTTGTTTGTTTATAGCGCAAAAAAAAAATCAAGTTCAAATATCACCAAAAGATAGTTCTGTTTTGTGGGGGGGGGGGATAAAAAACATTTTATTTGGGTTAAATTAACGCAGTGCTGTTTAGCAAAAAAATAGCCTGGCCAAGAAGGAAGTAAATCTTTCGGAGGTTAAGTGGTTGATAATAAAGTTGTGTCCAAATTATGTATCTTTATTCCAAATGTTACCAACCAGGTCAATGCAAGGGTGCAAAATAAAGTAATAAAAACTTTCCTAGTGCACTGCAGTCACAGATTTTGTTTATAGCCTCACCTTTGACTTGCCTCACATAGCCTGATGTGATTTGACTATAAAATATAACAGTTCTTTATGAAAATCAATACATTTTGTTTATAGGCAGAAGCATAGTTAGTCCCATCATTGTTTACAAGAGGCTATGATGAGAGTTGCTAGTCAGTGGGCCCCAGTCAAACAAGGGGTTGTTTTTTTTTTATATTTTTACTTTGGAAATCCCAATAAATATTCTTCTTTCCTACCTGGGAAATTTTACTCCAGAGCGCTTACTTGCTTTGGAAACTTTCTCTTTAACTGTTTAACTGGGTAAAAGCTTTTAGATGGAAAAAGGGAACTGGCAACCTTTTTAATTTGTAGTTTATAGACAGGGCAAGTGGGTTAAAATTATACGGGTTGGAAGTTTATAAAAACAAGTAATAAAAGCCAAGTTGCTTTACAGTTGGCAAGTTACTGCTCTGAAAGAAAAATTTTTTTATAGTGTTTAGTAGTTACAGCGATCATAAGTTAAAAGCCAATCTTAACACCTGGTTGTGCCAACGCCAATGAAATAGAAAAAAAGTTATTGCTGGATCATGCCTTCATCTTGTGTTCTAGGGCTGATGGGAGATGAGGCACTAAATTATTCCAATCTCACACTGAGCGCAGGTTTAGGAATACTTAGTGCTGGCAGCTGACTGATTGAAAATATTTTCCTTTGAGATCCGGTGTTCCCAATATAGCTGCGCTAATTAGTTCAATAAATGTTAGCTCCTACTCCTTCCATGGTTCACTACATTTTATATGAGACAATTTAATGTAGCATTGTGTTTTTAATGTGAATTTTCTTATTATTTTTATTATTTAGCTAGTTTGTTTTAACCTCCCTATTTAAGGCCCCCTTACAGTCATATTGCATTCTATTGCGTAAAAGTGCTACTAAACCCACAACAGTAAGATCAGTCTGTATATGCAGTAAAGCATGTTTGTTGTACTCACTGTGGAGCCTAAGGGGTTAATCCTGCACATTGTGTAAAAAAAAAAGCTGTTTGATCCTGTCTCCTCTGATCCTCCCCTTCTTCCACAGTTGCTAATCCATCTCCTGATAGTACAGAGCCCCGAGGGCACTTTGCACATGCTCAGTTTGGTGTGTATTGCTAAAGAGTTTTTTTTTTTTTTGGGAGGGGGGCATGTGATCAGCACAGGGCCAATCAGCACTGTCCAGACAGGTGGCCAGGGATCATGCAGCCTCATAGGACAGTCAGAGGATAATGAAAACTCCTCTTACAACCTTTGACCAGTGTTCGGCCGGACACTGATAGAAGTCACAGGACTGCTATATACTGCTGATGAGAAAAGGTATTTACTAAAGTAATTGATTTTCCATATTCTGTGTACTGTTGAAGACCAGATATAGAGAATGCAAGGGTTTAGTAACACTTTAAGGGAGCTTATTCATTTAGAATTTGATGGGAATCCACAGAATCCAGATCTGCACCATGTTTTTTCATGCAGCGCAGTGCACAGTATGTGCGATGTGGTATGGCGCTGCAATGCAGGTCTATTGGCACCCACTGTACTGTGCATCAGGGTACCATACAAAATGAATGACGCTGCAACACAAAGTAACATTCGTTAAAGTGTGTTGCAGTGACGTGTGATAAGTGAAGCTCATCCCCACAGGCCACACACTTTTTACTGTTTATAGGACTAAAGGGTGTTGGCCATTCTTTTTATATTAGAACTGAAGGCTCGTTCACACCAGCCATATACTATAACGTGTGCTCTGCGGTGTGTTATGTAGAACCAGTGGGAGGCAGTGTAGTGTTAAAATTTCATTTTTTTCCTTTATTTTCTTAACATGTCCCAAAATGACACTTTGGGGTTGATTTACTAAAACTGGAGAGTGCAAAATCTGGTGCAGGTTTGCATGGTAGCCAATAAGCTTCTAACTTCAGCTTGTTCATTAAGGCCCCTTTTTCACATGCGGACTGTTTATTTCATCAGTCCAGTCACGTTTTTTACAAAGAAAAAACAGATTAAGTTTACATCAGTTTCTCATCAGTATGCCAATGCAAAAACAGAGCGTTTGTCCGTTTACATCCGTTTTTCGTCTGATCTGGGGGGGGGGGGGGGGGGGTGGTTTAACAGAAAAAAAATAGGACTTTCATCCATTCCTAAAAACGGATGTTGACAGAAGCGGATGTAAATAGATCATTATCCATTTACATCTGTTTTTCCATAGAGATGCATTGATGTCTGTTTTTCATCCATCAATGGAGTAATGAAAAATGGACAATCGGTCCACATGTTTGAAAGGGGCTTTAGGCTTTAACACAAAAAAAAAAAACGGTTTATGTGCGGAGCTGCACCAGATTTTGTACTCTCCAGTTTTAGTAAGTCAACTCCTTACTTAACCATCACACTGCTTGAAAATTTATACATACTGCATTTTTATGCAGTGCACACCACCAAACACATGGTGTGAACAAGACATGTTGAAAACAAATGTTTCTTACGTGCCCTTGCATTGAGCCGTCGTTGATCTTTGCAGTTCAACAGAAAGGGTATGAACCAGTCCTTAGAGTGTGTCATTTAGAGCTGAATACCTGGCAGATATAAGACACAAATTAATACAGCTCTGTAGTCAGCTGTGCTGTATTGCAACTAAGCCAGGCCATATATGGGTCGAACTTCGAAAGAATTTTCTTTCGAAAATCTTATCTAATGCCGCGTACACATGATCACGTTGTTTTTCAGCATGTAGAAAAAATTAAGTTTTTCCAACTTCATCATTAAAAACGATGTCGCCCACACACCATCATTTTTCAAAAAATGATGAGCAAAGCGCGGTGACGTACAACACATACGACGGCACTTTAAAGGGGAAGTTCCATTTAAGCTCCCGTCTCCTAACTTGCTTCTGAGCATGCGTGGGTTTAAAATGTTGTTTTTACGTTGTTTTAGCCCACACACGATCATTTTTTACAACCCGAAAAACTTCATTTTTAAAAACAACATCAAAAAATGCAGCATGCTCGAATTTTTTCGACTGAAGGTTGGTCGAAATCAATGGTGGCATCATCGGATTACAAAATGCACAAATTTCCTGATTTTCAAAAGAAAATTCTTTCAAAATTCGACCATGTATGGCCTAAGAAACATGCTGATAGAAGAGAGAGTAGATTGTTGGAAAAATGATCTCAGTAGTCTGCTGTTTCTCTTTTCTCCTTTCACTATCCAGTTACAGACTGAGGACAGAGACGAGACCCGTGTTTCTTAAAGTGGTTTTAAACTCTCAAGCGTCACTTTTACATATAGGTAAGCCTAGAATAAGGCTTACCTATAGGTAGTGGAAATATGTGCCGTGACTGACAGCGCAGGCTTTGATTGCAGATAAGTGCCACATAATGGGATAATGCTTTTACTTTGTAGGGAAACGACAGAGGAAGTAAAACCCATCAGGGGTTACTTCCTCTTTAAAGCGGAGCTCCACCCAAAAGGAGAAGCTCCACTTATTTGCTTCCCCTCCCCCTTCACTGCCACATTTGGCACACTTTGGGGGGGGGGGGGGAGTAAGTAACTGGTTTTGACAGGTACCTGCTCCCATTTCTGGCTGAGTTCACCCTCCTCCTTTCCCCACAGCCAGGCTGCATGCCTTCACTGCTGGTTTCCCTTAGTGGAGATTATGGTGGCAGCACCCGAGAGCCTGTTAAAAAATTGGCTCTTGTGAAGACACCGCTGGATTCCTGGACAGGTAAGTGTACTAATATTAAAAGTCAGCAGCTAGAGTATTTTAAGTTGCTGTCTATGATTTTTTTTAAACTTTAGAACCGGATAGAGAAGCATACAAATTTCATATGTGTATTTAGAGCATCTGTGTGTGTGTGTGGAGTTCAGCCTAGTCTGATGTTCTGCAACCCCAACTAAGATGTAAAGGGAGGAAGATTATAATGACAGATTTTGAAAAGTATCTATCAAGCGTGTTAACAAAACATTAATAAAACAGGGTTGTGAGGTTTAGATATTTCATACATTATGGCACACTGTAAATTATGAAAATAGTACACCTGTATCTAATAATAATTTAAACTAAAAAAAAATACTTGTCAACGGTGAGTAATTTGACAAATATATAATTGGAAGGTTCCGACTTAAGCAGTATCACAAATTAAATTCTAGTAGACACATTACAAAAAAGAGCATCTAATAATTAAATTCTGGGCTAAGCACTAAAAAAAAATCAACTTAACACAAAGATAACATTTATTGCATTGCAGAGCCCCATTAGAGTATTTGCTTGTGGTAAACAATAACAATATAAGCAACCTAAAAGGTTATTGGTAATTGGCGCACTAACAGCAATGCTAAACTAGTCATTTCCAATAGCAGTTGTACACAAATCTCTAATAAAACACAGCTTTTTATATTAACTGTAGTAAATAAATTTAAACTAAGAAAAATAAGGCATAATTAAAAATGATGATGACATATGTCTGGTCTAAGCAGCTAATGGGTTTCATATTGTTTAAGCTTTGTGGATTAAAAGAGGCCATTGTGATTGTTTTAGAACAATTATAAACTCAGATCTGTGGCATTTACAGTAATTAAATGGCTTTAGAGATTCTAAAAGCGTAAAGCAATACAAATGCTACTAGGGATCGCATTCTTTTTCTATCTGTTGCATAAAAGAACATTTTTATAAAAAATAAAAATAGCTCAATCAATCTTGCTTTTTCCAAAGTAAAAAATAATATGTATGTTGATGAAATGTGTCTAGCTATACTGGACAGCTTCTTATTTTTGTATTACCTGACACAACAAAATGAGGTGGTTCTCATACTGGGGCACAAAGACTGTCCGATGAGGGATGAGCTCCTTTATTTCTTTTTTCTTTTCGAGGATCATTACCTTGGTGGAGGGGTTTAAAGTCTCTGTAAACTTCAGGTCTCTGCATTCACACCTGAATATTTTCAGTTTGTAAAACGATCATCTCCCAAATTCCAAAACGCTCAACAAGCAAAATCCTATTCGTTTAAATGGCCCCTGTTCACATCTGGGCATTCTGTCGCCCGAAGCAAAACGTTTGAAGCTTAAAAAAAGTACATTAGCTTTTTAGGTAGATTACAGGCATTTTACTGCTTTTTACATTGGTGATCTTTGGACTTCAAAACGCCTGTACAAAAACTCTGCAAAATTGCCTGAAAAAACACCAGAAAACCGCCCTTAACCTCCCTGGCGATATGATTCTTTCAGATTTTAGGTGCTGAAAGCGGTACCATTATTTGCAAGGAAATTTGGCGTTTTATACTGTAGGCTTGTAATTCTTAGGAATAACTCACTTAAATCTGACCAAACAAGAGTCTAATAGGCATCCTGGGTATAACATTTTTTTAAAAACTAAATTATAAATTATAATATAATAAATAATTATAAATAATTATAACAAATAATAATATAATTATAATAAAAATTATTCAATAATGTAATCAAATCAAAATCACTGAAATTTGCTCAGTTGCAGAATTGTCACTGTCATTATTTTTTTTTTTATGACGAATTTCCCCACAAATCGCTATCGCTCAATTCTGCAAGTGATTCTGATTTATTATCGCTGTTTTCTAGCTGCTCTAAAACCATTTTTGACATAAAGGGACACTTTTGGTTGTTATGGGCAATCTACAGTTTGCAGGGAGACAGAACAGTTTTTATTATGTAAAAGTACATGTAGGGCACTGGGCAGACCACTAGTGACAAAAGGGTGTGTATTTTTTACATACAGTACTGTAATTCTTTAAGATTACAGTGTACTGTATGTATTGTACAACAAGTAAATTATGCGCAAGGTCAGGGTAATTGATACCGTAGCAGTGTGATATGTTTTTTCTTCACAGCAAATGGAGCAGAAGGAGTCCAAAGGTGAAAAGAGTTCAGGCTTTAGGTGGAGTTTGGAGGGTCAGTATGTTTGTTTAGGTGGGGATGTGCTCTCAGGGCTGCTGTCAGTAGGGAACAGAGACCATGTTCCAGATCTAGGAGGACAGACAAGGAGAGAGGCACCTCTGGGTGCAGTATTTTAAAAACAATTTATTTACAATAGCCAGAGATAAGAAAACCACTCACATTTTTGGGATGGATGTCATCTGGTGCATCTATTGGTCCATTGGCCTCTGGTGTAGCGCTGTGCGAAAGAGGAGGGGTCAGTCCTTTTTCCCTGATGATGGTCGGCTGGTGCAAATAGACACGACGGTCCTCAGCAGGCACTGGACGCGCAGCAGGACCAGCAGGCGGTGGATGGTGACGTCACTAGGCAAGCGACGCGTTTCCGAATGCTGGGCAGTGGCACGGCTGCCGCATTTCTTTGTCAAGCTGATGGTGGTGGAGCAAGGAGCTAGGTTTTTGTAACAGGAGGGGTGGGAGGGGCAGGCAGTAATTAGGTAGCAATTGGTTAAACCACTAAAAGTAGGAGAGGGCCAAGGTGGAACATATGCAATTATCTAAGGCCTCGTACACACGATTAAATGGACCGACCGATTTGAACAGATCTGTCTGCTGGGATTTTGGTTTGCTCGCGTGTACAGCAATCAGCGCACTGACGTGTCGGTGACGTGGCAGTGACGTTGACGCCGCCACGTCACCGCACCAGGAAGTAAAACACTTCCGCGAATGCGTCAAAACCATTTGGCGCGTGTGCGGGAAGACATGTCTGCTGGTTAGCATGCTTTGAAATCTGTCGGGTGGCCAAATCCGTCTGTTTGCCCGTACACACGATCAAATCTGTCTGCTGAAACGGTCTAGCAGACCGTTTCCAGCAGACAGATTTGATCGTGTGTACGAGGCCTAAAAGGTTACAAGAGGACAAACACAAGAAAAAAAAAAAAAGGGCGTTACATTGATGATATTATCATCATCTGGGATGGCTCCCCAGAACTCATCCCCCCCTTCATCAACCACTGCAATAACAATCAATATGGTCTATCATTTACACCTGCATCCGATTCTACCTCTATGACATTCCTCGATTTAGAAATGGGACACGACGAATGTTCAATTTGGGCCAAAAACTACACGAAACCCACGGCAGGAAATTCGTATCTACACTTCAAACGCTGACATTTACCTAGATGGAAAAACAATGGGCCAGATTCAGGTACATCTGCGCATTATTGGACCGGCGTAGCGCACCGCCTTTACGTTAGACTTGCGCAATGTAGCCGCGTAATCACCCTATTCTCGTAGCTTTTACGCAGAAAATTGCGCATGCGTAACGTTATTTCAGAGGCGTAAGGCGGAGTAATACAAATTGGGAAGGACGTGGGCGTGTTACATTGAAATGAGCCGTGACCCCATGCAAATGAAGGGCCGGCCGGCTCGCGCATGCGCGCTTGAAGGAGATCATGGTCAGCACCTCTCTGCGCATGCTCACAACTCAGCAACGGCGCAATCAGTGAAATTGGAAATGGACTAAGGACTACGCAGACAGCATAAATAGACAGACAGAAACGCACTTCCATTGCAAAAGTACATCCCTTTGTCCCTTCCCATTTAACAAAGTGCTTTTGTTCCGTTGTTAGTTGCGTTGTGTTTTGTATTTGTCAGATTAGTGTACTGTGTGATCAAGTGTTTGTTAGTAGATCTTTGAAAGTGTTTTTTGATAAGTGTTTGAGAGACTGTTTGTTTGATATATTTCTGGTCGTTTGTTTTCTTGCTTAATTGTTGCTGTTTGTTTTTGTGACTGATTTTTGCTGAGTGCTTGTGTGATTTTTTGGGTGTTAGTTTTCTCTTTGTGTGTGTTCTTGCTTGATTGGTTGTGCTTGTTTTTGTGACTGATTTTTGTTGACTGGGAGTGAGTTTTTGTATGAGTATGACAGAGAGAAAGAGAAAACTAAATTTCACTTTGGGGGAGAAACGAATTCTTGCCCGGGCCATTAGCGATTATGGGCATTTCCTCCACGGCCCAGACAGTGCCAACACCACCCTGGCCAGGAGGAGGGAGATTTTGGACATGATCACTGACCAGGTGAATTCAGCAGGGGAGGGGGAGACACGGAACCGGTCTGGGATTGATAAAAAGATTAATGACTTCCGGCGTCTGGTCAAAAAGAAGCTGGCCAAAATGCTTGCTCATGCGAGGGCCACAGGAGGGGGCCCACCATGCCGTGTTAGGCTGACAGTGGAGGAGCCTGCAGTGGCCCTGACCTTTCATCGGCATGAAGTGGAGGGCCTGCCCGGCTTTGACTCAAGTCCGGAGCCCGTGGTGCCAGGTATTTTTTTTTTTTATATCAGGTGTGTAGCATGTGTGGGGGAGGGGGTGAAAGGGAATATGTGGCAAGTGTGTGGATCCTCCAACCTGTGAATGTTTTGTGCCATCCACAAATGTGCAGGGCCATCTGGCCTGACCGCACCATCCCCAGGACAGCAGCCTAATGAGGCCCCCCGACAAGGCCGGAGTCCGCAGAGGAGGTTGAAGAGGAGGAGGTTGAGGAGGAGGAGTTTGATGAGGAGGAGGAGTCCATGTCAGGCACTGGACTTTTGGTTTTGGAGGACTCTTCCCCTCTGGCTGGCAGCAGCCAGCCCTCCCTAAGGGGGAGCCCCCCCCCTCCTCCCCAACATGGCTCCCCTCCCAAGGGCCTCCCCTTCTCCCCGGCAACAAGCATCAGCTGGAGGCAGGAAGGCGACCCAGAAGACCAGGGGGGTGGCCGATCTCCTGCCCGTCACTCTGAGAAGGGACCAGTTCCTCCAGACCCGCCATCTGGGACAGGTCAGCCAGACATTGGTGCGGATGGAGGAGAGCCTGTCCTCCATCAAGGATACGCTGGGGAACCTGGACTGCCACTCCCGGGCTTTCAGAAACTGCCTTAACGACCTGCAGACTACATCAGCAGGCGTTGGGCAGGATGTGAGGGCCCTCACCCAGGCTATCCAGGCCAACACGGCAACACTAGGTGGTGCTCTGGACAGAATAGCCGTGGCCTTGGAGGGCAGGCCGCCAGGTGGGCAGAGATATGGGGCTGCTCCTCCTTCCCCGGTTTTCCCCCTCCCCCATGAGTCTCCCCTGAGGAGCCGGGGCCGTGGCCGGGGGCGCCCCAGGCGTGGCTCATGTCAAGGGCACTAATTTGTTTTTACCTTGTATTTTTTGGCCTTTTTTTTTTTTGCTGGAAATTTTTTGATTTTGCTGGTAATGTTTTTTTTTTTGGGTTGTGAATGCTGTTTGAATGTGGGGGCGACATTCCTGCCGGAAAAGGGGTGTTACCCTCAATTTTGGTGGAGTAGGGTTCCCCAGGACCAGGGAGAAGTGATCCCCAGGTCCGTGTGAATGGTGTATGAATGTACAGAGACATAATTGGAGCCTTGGCGTGGCGTTGCTGCTCACAAGTCCTGCATGGTGGACTGGTGCCAATCCAATTTGATGAGGATGTGATGTGTCTGTGCTAGGGACCACAGTGGTGTGCATGCATGCATTCTTATTGTGCCATGATTAATGTGTGTGTTTAACGTGCAAAGATGCCCAATGGGAGCTGTCTCCTGGCTGCTCTTCCCTCAAAAGAGGGGTAGAGAAAGGAAGCGCCACCTAAGTGCAGTATTAAAGAGGTTCTTTTAATGACACATTGTACAAAACACACTTACAAGAAGGTAAGGAAAGAAGGCTCATCTGTAACATCCTTCAAGAGGCCAATTGAAGGAGCAGTGGCTCCGAGCGCGTAGCCCAATCAGCCTTTGTCCTCCCTGTCTGACCCTCCTCCTGGAAGTGTTCCTTGGAAGTAACCACTTGACCTGTCACGTGACCCGTGAGGCTGGAACAGGTCTCATCCTGATGGCCACAGGACAAGCCTGAAGACCTAACACATTCTGCTATCTTTACTTTACTAAGCAGCCCATGGATCCAGGACGAGGACTACAGAATGTTACAGATGAGCCTTCTTTCCTTACCTTCTTGTAAGTGTGTTTTGTACAATGTGTCATTAAAAGAACCTCTTTAATACTGCACTTAGGTGGCGCTTCCTTTCTCTACCCCTCTTTTGTTTACCACAGAGTCAGCTCTCTGAGGACAGCAGCCGCCATTGAACAACCAAATCACCTGCATTTTTAACCATTGAACTGCCTGTTACTATTACTTCTAATGGACTAATCACCATACCCCTACCATACATGTACTTTGTATCTGCACTGACAGTTACCTTTCCTATTGCTCTTCCCTCAGAAGACGGGGGACCCTCGGTTAGGGGGGGATTGTCTGGTTCAGGGGTCAGGTCATCACGTAGGTCAATCTGCAGGCCCTTTCTTACTGCGAAGTTGTGCAGCATGCAACATGCACCGATGATATGGCACACAAAGTTTGGGGATTACAAGAGGGTACCCCCAGACTTATCCAGGCATCGGAAACGTGACTTCAGGAGGCCAAAGGTGCGCTCCACCACTGCACGTGTTTGGGCATGTGCTTGATTGTATCTTTCCTCTCCTGGGGTTTGGGGGTTCCGGATAGGAGTCATGAGATGGGGTCTCAGTGGATATGGAGAGTCACCTGTAGGGGAAAAGACAGGAGGATGTTAGTCATGCATGTGCCCCTTGTGATGTGTGCATCATGGGGGGGTACAGTCATGCCTGCCACCCATGTCACTCACCAACCAGCCAGGTGGCCCCATACACGTTCTGATCGAATTCCATTCGGATGTGTGTGGCTTTGATTGTAGATGTAGCTGTCATGGCTGGATCCGAGATGTTTGGCACGGATGGAATGCCAATGGTTCCGATTGCGGTACATGTGCTCTGTCTCA
Organism: Rana kukunoris; assembly: GCA_029574335.1. NCBI lineage: Eukaryota > Metazoa > Chordata > Amphibia > Anura > Ranidae > Rana > Rana kukunoris. The sequence continues at coordinate 74,512,876 of CM056052.1, forward strand.
TAGGGGGGCTGGAGTGCCACATGTGTGCAATCAATGGCCCCGATGGTGCGTGGGAATCTGGCAATTCTGTAGAAATCTGTCATTGCCTTCAGCCGCAGGTCCTCAGTGGTGGGTTTGATGATTTGGTTGGGCATGCGTCTGAGGATTGCTGGGACAACCTGGTGCACACATCTGCTCATGGAGGATTGTGACATCCCAGCCACCACTCCACTTGTACGCTGAAAAGAGCCACTGGCAAGGACATGGAGTGTTGCCATGACCTTGACCAGTGGCTGCACTGCATGTGAGTGTTGTGTTGGGCTGGTGATGTCCTCCTGCAGGGTTGTGGTTAATTCCATGATGGCATGAGGGGTGAATCTGAAGATGCGAAACACCTCAGAATCACTCATGCCAAACAGGTCTATGCGTGTGCGGTATATCCTCTCCCGTGCCCTCCTCCGTGCCCTCATCCTTCTTTGTTCATCTAAAGTCAGTAGTATAGCTATGCGCGACGATGCCCCTGGCATGTTGGCATACAGATTGTTGTGCAACACGTGTGACTGGTCTGCTCCTCACTAACAGTGTTGCTTTATCTGTCATGTAGACGATTTTTCTCTTTTTAGACCAGCTTTTATATGGTCTAATTTTAGACAGGACATTTTGCTGTTGCGCACACTGCGTAGCCTGCGCTGCCCCAACGTTCTTTTGTGGATCCCCGTAAGTCCCTCATTAGCATATTTGACTAGCAAATCAATGGTCTGTCTAGCGCAGTTTTGCTGGACAAAAAAAAGTAGATTTCTTGCGTATCTCGTTTTGGGGATGCCGTGCATCGAAACGCACGCGCACATTTAGACTTACGCACGCGCATCTCCTGTTGCGCAGGCGTAATCGCTCTGTGAATCTGGCCCAATATCCCTAACAGCCAATTCTGTCGTCTAAGACAAAATTGTACCAAAGACTTGGACTACGTAACACTCAGCAAACACCTTAAAAACAAATTCATCGAGAAAGAGTACCCAGAAACTCTAATTGATGAAGCCTTTAAATCTCATCTCAACGGGAAACCACTCAAACCTACCAGAATCATGGATAAACACCCAGTTAGGTTTATGACTACATTTCATCATAAACATAAAAAAATGGAAAATATTTTAGTTAAACACTGGAATATCCTCCTGCAGGATCCTCATCTTAAAACCATCCTCTCAGCTCGCCCAAACATCACCTACAGGAGAGCACCAAACCTCAAAAATAAAATAGCTCCAAGCAAACTCAAATCCTCCACTACAACACCATCTGTACTAACTCTCATACCGTTAGTCGGCATGTACCAATGCAGAAAGGCTCGCTGTAAAACTTGTCAATTCGTCCAACATGGACAAAAGAACTTTCACACAAAGGGCAAAACATACCCCTTAAAATAATTCTATAATTGCTCTTCAGAATTCGTTATATATGGTCTGAGCTGCCCCTGTGGCCTCCTTTATATAGGACGAACCATCCGTCCCTTAAGAGAAAGATTTGGAGAACACAGGAGGAATATTGAGGGTGGCACTGACCCCCACAGTGTCCCAAGACACTTCACCAAGGTACACCAACAGTCAACTGCAGGACTAAAAGTTTGGGTTATAGAACAGATGGATAAATCACTTGCCCCAGCCGAACGATACAAAAATGCCTGTGAAACATATTGGATCTACAGCTTGGATACCCTCTCGCCTGGTGGCATTAACAAGAGCATCGAAATCTCCACCATCTTATAAATACATAATTTTCTCCTTTCCCATGCCTTTTTTTTTTTTTTTGTCAACTTTCTATTTATCATTTTTTTATTTTTAGAATTAATAATTTTTATATCCGCCCAGTGTTTCCCAATATGCTCATGTATTAGTTTATTAATTTTACACTTCTTAAGTTTTTTTATATCGTGTTGGTTTTATGCCATCTGTCTTGTGTGCGTACCTGTGCGTGTTTTTTTTTTTTAGTTTTATATCCGCCCCGTGTTTTCCAATATGCTCATTTATTAGTTTATAAATTTTACACTTAAAGCGGAGGTTCACCCTAAATATAAGCTCTCCCATGTGATCAGCGCCAGTATGCTGTTTTTTTTTTTTTTTTAATCCCCCACTTACTGTATTATGCTGGAATTTAATTTTTTTCCCCCGCGGTGGACGGCTCTAGTATTGCTCGTCACATCTTGCGAAAGTACCCGATAAGGACTCGGGTAATCTCGGCGAAAATGCGGCGCCTGCGCACAGACCTCGGAGCTAACTGCGCCGTATTTTTCCGAGTCCTATTTCGGCGTTTTTCGGAGGGCGTGACGCGCCATAGCCGTAGGACTCGGAGAAATACGGCGCCTGCGCAGTCAGCTCCTAGGTCTGTGCGCAGGCGCCGCATTTTACTATGCTATACTGGCGCCGTCCACCACGGGGGTAAGAGATTAAAATACAACATAATACAGTAAGTGATGGATTAAAAAAAAAAAAAAACAGCATACTGGCGCTGACGCCAGTATGCTGGATCACATGGGAGGGCTTATATTTAGGGTGAACCACCTCTTTAAGTTCTCTCATATCGTGTTGGTTTTATGCCATTTGTCTTGTGTGCGTACCTGTGCCCTATTTTTTTTTTCTTGTGTTTGTCCTCTAGTAACCTTTTAGATAATTGCATATGTTCCACCTTGGCCCTCTCCTACTTTTAGTGGTTTAACCAATTGCTACCTAATTACTGCCTCCCCCTCCCACCCCTCCTGTTACAAAAACCTAGCTCCTTGCTCCACCACCATCAGCTTGACAAAGGAATGTGGCAGCCGTGTCACCCACTGCCCAGCATTCGGAAATGCGTCGCTTGCCTGGTGACGTCACCATCCACCGCCTGCTGGTCCTGCTGCGCGTCCAGTGCCTGCTGAGGACCGTCCTGTCCATTTGCACCCGCCGACCATCATCAGGGAAAAAGGACTGACCCCTCCTCTTTCGCACAGCGCTACACCAGAGGCCAATGGACCAATAGATGCACCAGATGACATCCATCCCTCCATCCTGGAGAAACTTATTTTATGCCTGCTTTTTACCACAAAAATGTGAGTGGTTTTCTTATCTCTGGCTATTGTAAATAAATTGTTTTTAAAATACTGCACCCAGAGACGCCTCTCTCCTTGTCTGTACTGTATGTATTGTGTTTGTTTACATTTTTGAATATGGCGCCGTTCTCCGCCCCCCGTGCGTCGTAACACCGCAGGGAACGCTCGCTCACACAGCGTGGATGTATCTCTGCAATGTTCCACGTGTGAAAGAAATTGTTTGTTTGGACCAGCTTAGTCCAAACAAACAATTTAAAGTAAAAGGAAGCACAGAGATCATATTTAATAATACTTGGAGAACTATAAATCCGCTTTCCCTATTTCTCAGAGCACTCTGGAACCCCTCACTCTGGACAGGTAAGAATCCCTGAGTACTTTAAAGGACTTTTTTATAAAAAATAATAAATCCACATATATTTTTTTTTTTTGGAGCCTGTAAAGAATTGCACTAGCGATCTCCTTCGGATCTGCCAGTGTATCTGTGTGCCCATACATCCCGTATGGGCAGGCAGATACCATCTGGCAGGAAGAATCAATGAATTACAGCTTCACAACACCATGGTAGTTCATTGAGAACTACAAGCCATCAGCCACAAATGACACGGCTGTGTGGGCAGAGTACCTCTCTGCCATGCTGATTTCAAAAAGTGACAGCAAGTACAGGAAACTACCCCCTGTACTGCTGTCACAGGGAGTGTGGGTATTGTGCAGCAGGTAACATGTTTCCAAAGGTGAACTTATCCTTTAACTGCTTTTGTTGTCCCTCTTAACCCAAACAATGGGAACACCATATCTCATGTGCAGACCCCATCGCTAGCGTCCTGTACAAATTCAAATGGCAAAACGTGTTTGATATCTGACAGTGCACACATTATCTAGTAATAAGAACTTGTCTTCATTATGGGTAAGCACATTAACACAGAGCTTATGAGAAAAAACTCTAACATTCTTAGACAATGACAGTTGCCTTTAGGAAGGTGCAATGGTTTTTGCTACAACACATCCCACGTTAGTTAAACCATTAATTTTTTAGAGAATTATCCTTAATTTATATTTCTTGTGGACTTGGTATTCAGTGGTTAACTAGTAGAGGTCCAATACCTTATTTTTTGAGAGGTAGACAATGACAGGATAAATAGGTTTCTTTCTTAATACCAAAGTTGGAAAATCTGTCTATAATAGGACTATTCCACCTCATTATACAAATTTAAAGAGGAGGTCCGGTTTAAAAAATGTTTTAAAGTGAGCAGCTACTAACACTGTAGCTGCTGACCTTTAATAAGGACACTTACCTGTCCAGGATGCCCGTGATGACGGCAGCTAAAGCCGAGCAATCGCTCGGGTCTTGGCAGCCCTGCCGCCATTCTCGTGAGGGAATCAGGAAGTGAAGCGTTGTGGCTTTACCGCCCGATTCCCTACTGCGCATACGTGAGCTGTGCAGTGATACACAGCTTGTGCATGCGCAGTAGGTACCCCGAGGAAGAGAAGAAAGAAGATGGACCGTGGTTCAGGAAGTGGCAGATTAGGACGATCTGCCTAGCAACAGGCACTTCAGATATGTATAAAATATATTTACAGGCATACCCCACTTTTAGGTACACAATGAGCTTTATTTACTAAAGCTGGAAATCACTAAATCAGGCTCACTTCTGCACAGAAACCGATGAGCTTCCAGATTTTATTACCAGGCTTAATTGAACAAGATGAGGTTAGAAGCTCATTGGTTTCTATGCAGAAGTGAGCCTGATTTTGCGCTTTTCAGCTTTAGTAAATAAACATCATTGTGTACTTAAAAGTGGGGTATGCCTGTATTTATTTTTTGCAGCATTTAAAAAAAAAATCAGGGTGGAGCTCCACTTTAAGCAGCACAGAAAAGAAAGCAATGTTGCCCATATACAGTGCCTTGCGAAAGTATTTGGCCCCCTTGAACTTTGTGACCTTTTGCCACATTTCAGGCTTCAAACATAAAGATATCAAACTGTATATTTTTGTGAAGAATGAACAACAAGTGGGACACAATCATGAAGTGGAACGAAATTTATTGGATATTTTAAACTTTTTTAACAAATAAAAAACTGAAAAAATGGGCGTGCAAAATTATTCAGCCCCTTTACTTTCAGTGCGGCAAACTCTCTCCAGAAGTTCAGTGAGGATCTCTGAATGATCCAATGTTGACCTAAATGACTAATGATGATAAATAGAATCCAGCTGTGTGTAATCAAGTCTCTGTATAAATGCACCTGCACTGTAATAGTCTCAGAGGTCCGTTTAAAGCGCAGAGAGCATCATGAAGAACAAGGAACACACCAGGCAGGTCCGAGATACTGTTGTGGAGAAGTTTAAAGCCGGATTTGGATACAAAAAGATTTCCCAAGCTTTAAACATCCCAAGGAGCACTGTTCAAGCGATAATATTGAAATGGAAGGAGTATCAGACCACTGCAAATCTACGAAGACCTGGCCATCCCTCTAAAGTTTCAGCTCATACAAGGAGAAGACTGATCAGAGATGCAGCCAAGAGGCCCATGATTACTCTGGATGAACTGCAGAGATCTACAGCTGAGGTGGGAGACCCTGTCCATAGGACAACAATCAGTCGTATACTGCACAAATCTGGCCTTTATGGAAGAGTGGCAAGAAGAAAGCCATTTCTTAAAGATATCCATAAAAAGTGTCGTTTAAAGTTTGCCACAAGCCACCTGGGAGACACACCAAACATGTGGAAGAAGGTGCTCTGGTCAGATGTAACCAAAATCAAACTTTTTGGCAACAATGCAAAACGTTATGTTTGGCGTAAAAGCAACACAGCTCATCACCCTGAACACACCATCCCCACTGTCAAACATGGTGGTGGCAGCATCATGGTTTGGGCCTGCTTTTCTTCAGCAGGGACAGGGAAGATGGTTAAAATTGATGGGAAGATGGATGGAGCCAAATACAGGACTATTCTGGAAGAAAACCTGATGGAGTCTGCAAAAGACCTGAGACTGGGACAGAGATTTGTCTTCCAACAAGACAATGATCCAAAACATAAAGCAAAATCTACAATGGAATGGTTCACAAATAAACATATCCAGGTGTTAGAATAGCAAAGTCAAAGTCCAGACCTGAATCCAATCGAGAACCTGTGGAAAGAACTGAAAACTGCTGTTCACAAACACTCTCCATCCAACCTCACTGAGCTCGAGCTATTTTGCAAGGAGGAATGGGCAAAAATTTCAGTCTCTCGATGTGCAAAATTGATAGAGACATACCCCAAGCGACTGTAATCGCAGCAAAAGGTGGCACTACAAAGTAATAACTTAAAGTGGATGTAAACCACAAAAAATATTTATTTTTGATGTCACAATGTAGAGTATAATATTTCGTATCATCTGTGCCCTTTCTTGCCACACAGAGTTAATCCAGCGCTGAGTAATCCTCTTTTAAAGTTCAGTGCAAATTAACAGAATTCCAGATAAAAACTTGCCAAATTATAAAGTCTGTTTCTCTGTTATTGCTTTCAGTAACAGGTTATTTACATATCTAGCTTGGACATGTTTATCATAACAAGAGGTGATCCAAAGTTCATTGTATATTACTAGGATGTGTTATGATGTTATATCACCTCATGTTATGATAAACAAAACATAACATATGATAAACATGTCCTAGCTAGATATGTAAATAACCTCTCACTCAAAGCAAGTGGAGAGAAAACTGACTTTTTATTTAGGCAGGCTTTTATCTGGATGGCTGTTCATTTTCACTGAACATAAAAGAGGATTTCTCAGATCTGAATTAACTCTGTGTGGCAAGACTGGGCACAGATGATAGGAAATCTTATACTCTACATTGTGACATAAAAACATTTTCAGTTTTTTATTTGTTAAAAAAGTTTGAAATATCCAATAAATTTCATTCCACTTCATGATTGTGTCCCACTTGTTGTTGATTCTTCACAAAAAAATACAGTTTCATATCCTTATGTTTGAAGCCTGAAATGTGGCAAAAGGTCGCAAAGTTCAAGAGGGCCGAATGCTTTCGCAAGGCACTGTATAATCCCAGTCTTCCCATGATCACCCTGGTTCCTGGCACTATATACACTGCTTCTGTAGCGCCTCCAGCAATAGAATGTAAAAAATAAACTATATGGCAAGGTGCCATGCCTCTTGCCTCTCCTAGAGGGCGCCACCTGTGAAATAATTTGTACATTGCCAGATGCTAGGAACAGTAATGTAATATATTTTGTGGATATTACACAAATAATACTGAAGAATTATTCATTGTGTCACTGTTTAAATTACTCCAAGTCTCCGTTCTCTTTCTGTTTTGTCAACACTTTTTTAATTCATTCCATACTTACCAGATATTCATTAGTGAAGGAATGGTATTAATTTAATGATCATATGGCCTCTATGTAATATCCATGTATTAATTTCCAAACACACCAGTAATATTTGGTAGTTGTCTAAAGTAGATTTTTCCTGTGAATTATTGCTTTGCTTGTGTACACTTGTCTGCACAAATGGTGGCAGAAATTTAGAACGTAACATCATTGCACTGCAAGCTTTTGCTTGATAGTTTTGACCTAATAGAGGACCAGTATTGTGACAGCTATGCCCAAAAAAATATGCAGAGGACAAAGGGCTAGTCACCGGTATTGTATAAAGGCTCCCTGTAGCTAATATATTCCCCAATACTAAGTTTCCTTACATTTTTCTGTCACTGTATGGTGGCTGCCATCAAGGTAGAGGAGCAATGCTTTGCTTCCTTATGCCCCCCCCCCCCCAACCTCATCCCCTTGACAGCTGATCTTATGATAACAGGTAGGTTAATATTTAAAGTGGTAGTAAAGGCTAATATGTCTGGTTAATACCATTGCCTCCTCCCCCTCATATCTATGCTAAATACTATAATATAATAATAGTTCTGTGTAAATACTTTTTTTAACTAGTTTTTGGTACAGTCACATGATAAAAGCTGTGGCTTTCCTGTGTCAGAGAGCACATAATGGAGCCATCTTGCTTTGTCCATTCATTGAGACTAATGCCGCCTACACACGATCACTTTTTGTGATAAAAAAAAAACGTTGTTTTAAAAAACGTCATTTAACCTCCCTGGCGGTATTCCCGAGTCTGACTCAGGGTTAGATTTTCATGCTGCGATCTGTAACCCCGAGTCAGACTCGGGCTCGCCTCGCTGAATCCACAGGCAGTGTTTACTTACCTTGTCCGTGGATCCAGCGATGCATCCGCGCTGTGTGAGCGAGCGGGTCCTCGCTCGATTCACACAGTGTCCCCGTGTGCCGCCGAGCTCCGTTCCCTGCGACGTTATGACGCACGGGGGCGGAGAACGGCGCCATATTCAAAAAAGTAAACAAACACAATACATACAGTATACTGTAATCTTATAGATTACAGTACTGTATGTAAAAAATACACACACCCCTTGTCCCTAGTGGTCTGTCCAGTGAACTACATGTTCTTTTATATAATAAAAACGGTTCTTTCTCCCTGCAAACTGTAGATTGTCCATAGCAACCAAAAGTGTCCCTTTATGTCAAAAATGGTTTTAGATCAGCTAGAAAACAGCGATAATAAATTATAATCACTTGCAGAATTGAACGATAGCGATTTGTGGGAAAATTCATCATAAAAAAATAATAATAATGACAGCGACAATTCTGCAACTGAGCAAATTTCAGTGTTTTTGAGTTGATTACATTATTGAATAATTTTTATTATAATTATATTATTATTTGTTATAATTATTTATAATTATTTATTATATTATCATTTATAATTTTGTTTTTAAAAATATGTCATACCCGGGATGCCTATTAGACTCTTGTTTGGTCAGATTTAAGTGAGTTATTCCTAAGAATTACAGGCCTACAGTATAAAACGCCAAATTTCCTTGCAAATAATGGTACCGCTTTCAGCACCTAAAATCTGAAAGAATCATACCGCCAGGGAGGTTAAGGCACCCTATTTTTGTCCATGTGACTATAAAACAGATACATATCTTGGTGTGTTAGCTTGTTTTACTAATCCATTAAAGCTGGTTCACACCAAATGCGTTGGCCAACTAATGCCGCGTACACGTTTTTTATTAAAAATTATAATATAATAAATAATTATAAAAAATTATAACAAATAATATAATTATAGTAAAAATTATTCAATAATGTAATCAAATCAAAATCACTGAAATTTGCTCAGTTGCAGAATTTTTGCTGTCATTTTTTTTTTTTTTTATGACGAATTTCCCCACAAATCGCTATCGCTAAATTCTGCAAGTGATTTTGATTTATTATTGCTGTTTTTTAGCTGCTCTAAAACAATTTTTGCCATAAAGGGACACTTTTGGTTGCTATGGGCAATCTACAGTTTGCAGGGAGATAGAACAGTTTTTATTATATAAAAGGACATGTAGTGTACAGGGCAGACCACTAGGGACATGGGGGGGTGTATTTTTTACATACAGTACTGTAATCTATAAGATTACAGTGTACTGTATGTATAGTATTTGTTTACATTTTTGAATTTGGCGCCGTTCTCCGTCCCCGTGCGTCGTAACGTCGCAGGGAACGGAGATCGGCGGCGCGCGGGGACGCTGTGTGAATCGAGCGAGCACCCGCTCGCTCACACAGCGCAGATGCATCGCTGAATCCACGGAGAAGGTAAGTAAACAGTCTCTGTGGATGCTGCGAGGCGAGCCCGAGTCTGACTCGGGGTTACCGATCGTAGCACAGAAATCTAACCCCGAGTCAGACTCGGGAACACCGCCAGGGAGGTTAAGCAGACAATAAAGTTGTGTGAATCGAACCTACTGTATGTCTACCTTAAATTATGCAACTATCAATGTGGTATCTAACATCATTTATGAATAGTCAGATGATAAAGCATTATACAAGGATAGTAGCTGACAATTTTTAGACGTTTTTCAAAATCGTAAAAAAATTCTTTCTTCTTTCATTCTTCAGGAATGGGGATGTACCACTTATGCCGCGTACACACGATCACTTTTTGTGATGAAAAAAAAACGAAATTTTATGTGACGAAACAAAACAAAGTTTTTCAAACTTCATTTTCCAAAACGACGTTGCATACACACCATCGTTTTTCCAAAATGCTCTAGCAAAGCGTGGTGACGTACACCACGTTCGACAGCACTGTGTTCTCATAACTTGCTTCTGAGCATGCGCGGGTTTAACAACGTCGTTTTCAACGTCGTTTTGCCCACACACGATCACTTTTTATGACACAATAAATGACATTTTGAAAAACGACACCAAATTTTTTTTTTTTAAGACATAAAACAAAGTTTTGCCCACACACGATCATTTTAACCTCTTTCCCACCGCGCCATAGGCATTTTACTGTTACTGTTACTGGGACTCGCTCGCGGAATTGTCCGTGCTCGCCGGGTCTAGAAGACCCAGCGCATCACGGATCACGGTAAATTGCCGCTGATATCGGCCGTTTACCACGTGACGGCGCGATCACTTGTAAACAATCCGGCGTCATTTGATGACGCCGGTTCCTCCCTCTCCTCTCTGTACCGTTCGGTACAGTGTGCGAGGAGAGGAGGGGGGAGCGGGGTGTCAGCAGCTGCGCTGTGGCTGGATCTGTGACAAATGCAGTCACAGATCCAGCCATCCCTCCATTCATCCCAGCTCTGCAATACCCCAGTGCTCTGCAATACCCCAGTACCCTGCAGTACCCCAGTACCCTGCAATACCCCAGTATTCTGCAGTACCCCAGTACTCTGCAGTACCCTGCAGTACCCCAGTACTCTGCAATACCCCAGTACCCTGCAATACCCCAGTACTCTGCAATACCCCAGTACTCTGCAGTACCCCAATACTCTGCAGTACCCCAGTACTCTGCAATACCACAGTACCCTGCAGTACCACAGTACTCTGCAATACCCCAGTACCCTGCAGTACCCCAGTACCCTGCAATACCCCAGTACTCTGCAGTACCCCAGTACTCTGCAATATCCCAATACTCTGCAATACCCCAGTACCCTGCAGTACCCCAGTACTCTGCAGTACCCCAATACTCTGCAGTACCCCAATACTGTGCAATACCCTGTGCAATACTCTGCAATACGCCAATACCCTGCGCGATACTCTGCAATACCTCAATACCCTGCAGTACCCCAATACCCTGCAGTACCCCAATACTCTGCAGTACCCCAATACCCTGCGCGATACTCTGCAATACCCCAATACTCTGCAGTACCCCAATACTCTGCAGTACCCCAATACCCTGCAATACCCCAATACCCTGCGCGATACTCTGCAATACCCCAATACTCTGCAATACCCTGCTCGATACTCTGCAATACCCCAATACCCTGCGTGATACTCTGCAATACCCCAATACTTTGCAATACCCTGCGCGATACTCTGCAATACCCCAATACTCTGCAATACCCAAATACTCTGCAATACCCATTTTTTAAAGCACCCCTGTCCCTGTGTGCTCGCATGCAGAAGCGAACGCATACGTAAGTCCCGCCCACATATGAAAACGGTGTTCAAGCTACACATGTGAGGTATCTCTGCAAACGTTAGAGCGAGAGCAATCATTTTGGCCCTAGACCTCCTCTGTAACTAAAAACATGTAACCAATAAAAGTAATTAAAGCATCGCCTATGAAGATTTTTAAGTAGCGAAGTTTGGCGCCATTCCATGAGTGTGCGCAATTTTGAAGGGTGACATGTTGGGTATCTATTTACTCGGCGTAACGTCATCTTTCACATTATGAAAAAAAATTGGGCTAACTTTACTGTTTTTTTTTTTTTAGCACAAAACCGTTTTTTTAAAAAAAAGAGAAATGTCAGAATTGGTCTGGGTGTTCCAGAACGCCTGATGGCGTTCCCTGCATGTTGCGCCTCTGTATGTGGCCACGCTGTGTAAAAGTCCCACACATGGGGTATCGCCATACTCGAATAGGACTTGTGGTATGCATATGCTGTGTGTGAGAAATGCTAATATGACAGAAACAAGATTTTTTTAGTTTTTTTTACAGAATTTTCAGTCGTTTTTCTTTTATAGCGCAAAAAATTAAAAACCCAGAGGTGATCAAATACCACCAAAAGAAAGCTCTATTTGTGTGAAAAAAAAGGACAAAAGATTCAAATGGTTACAATGTTGTATGACTGAGTAATTGTCATTCAAATTGTGAGAGCACCGAAAGCTGAAAATTGGTCTGGTTAGGAAGGGGGTTTAAGTGCCCAGTGGTCAAGTGGTTAAATTGGTTTTTGAAAACGTTGTTTTTTTTTCATCACAAAAAGTGATCGTGTGTACGCGGCATTAGAACCCCAAAATGAGCAGTTCCTAAACTATTATTATTTGGCAATTCAGCCTGGCTTTCTTTAGAAGTTTAGTCTATTTTTAAAAACCCATTTGTTTTCAAGGTGGGCCATGTCTAGCCTCGTACACACGATCAGATTTCCATCGGACAAATCCATGGAATTTTGTGCGAAGGACATTGGCCGTGAACTTGGTATGCATACAGACGTCAGAACTTTTTCAGCCAACATATATGAAAAGACTTGGTTTTTCAGCAACTTCTGCTAATGTTGTGCTATGGTTAGCATTGGTTCAGAGCATGTGTGTTTGTACTTTGGATTTTATTCCCACGTAGTTGTGTACACGCGATCGGATAATCCAACGGTGCACATTTGTTGTCAGAAAATTTGAGAGCATTCTATAATTCATTTTTTGTCGGAATTTCCGACAACAATTGTCCGATGGATCGTACAAACAGTCAGATTATCCGACAAAAACCCTGCCATCACACAATTGTTGTCAGAAAATCTGATTGTGTATACGATACGAGGCTTTACAGTGGCATGCAAGATTTGTTGGCAAATGTGCAGGTTTTATATTTTATCTCTTTTGAGATTAAAATAACCTACATATCTGTTCTGTTGATGAACCTCCAGTGGGATAGATGCAAGTACACAATGGTGAGGTTTGCCAGTGTTATTGATAATGTATGATTGCTCCTTTCGTCATGAAAAGATGGGCATAAACAGTAGAAAACAATTGGTACCCAAAATCCTACTGTTTACAATGTTTTTTAGCCAGTTCCTTCCCTTAATAAAAAGCATTGGAGAAGAAAGGACGAAGTTCTACTGTAGTTCTGGTGCTGGGGTGCTGGAAAAAACAGTAGAAATCTGGTAAGGTTTTCAAAACCACCTGACTGTCTTTCATCAAGAATTGTCAATAAAGTTTGTTTAGAAAATAAATAAATAAATAAGGACAGTAAACTGTATGACACTCCTTCAATACCCTGGACTGTATAGTTTTACAGATGAAGTGATTTTCTAACAATTATTAGTCCTCTGCATTGTACTCGGAGAATGGTTTGCGATGTATCTAAAAATGTACACAATTGGTTGACTGTATGTTTGTGGAACATGCATCAAAAAGTAAACAGGGAAGAGCGATTAACCGAATGCCGCGTACACACGATCGAAATTTCCGATGAAAAATGTCAGATGAACTTTTTTCATTGGAAATTCTGATCGTGTGTGGGCCCCATTGGACTTTTTTCCGTTGATGTTTAGAAATAGAACATGTTTTATTTTTTTCCGATGGAAAAAAAACAGTAGGAAATTCCTATCGTCTATGTGCCACTCCGACGGAGAAAAAACCCACACATACTCAGAATCAAGTCGACACATGAACTTAATTTTTCTCGGCTTGTCGTAGTGTTTTACGTCACTGCATTTTAAACGGTCGGAATTTGTTCTGCCAGTGTGTATGCAAAGCAGCCTGAATGGAATTCAGACGAAAAATTCTATCGGATTCCATCAGCATAAGTCTGGGTGAAATGATGTGCTGACTCAAGTGTCTCTGAACCTGGATCCTCAAGTCATATTTGTTTTTGTAGACCCATGAAAGCAATGCATGTGATTAAGAAGACTTAGAAAGAAAGACTTCCCCACCAAAATTGTCAGGGGATAAATCTCCATAAATCTTATTTGTCAATCCAACCTGTGTATAGGATAGAAGACACCATTCTGTAAATAGTAAATACATGTATAACCATTGTCCCTGTTTTTATCTAATTGAACAGTCATACTGAACTTATAAGTAATCCAATAAAACCAGTGTCAAAAAGGTATTGCAGTCATTCTCCAAACTAGTAGCCTCCCCACTGCAGCCCACAGGCCTGATTTGGGCCTTTGTTTGCCTTCATCTTGTCCTTGGGGCACCATTCCATTTACTGGCACCAATGATGAGGTGCCATTTCTCTCACAAACACCAACGATGGGGCACCATTTCTCCCATAGACATCAGTGATGAGGCACTATTCCTCCCATTGATACCAACAATGGTGGACTACCATTTTTTTTTCACTAAAACTAATATGGTTAATTGTTTACTCCCACTGATGCCTGGGCATTTTCTACTTCCACTGGCCATAATCTGTCCCCCTAAAGCCTGAAGGACATTCCAAGGTATTTAGAAAGAGGCATTGTGAGTTTTTTTAAGTTTTAATTTTTTCCCACAATTCTTTGCAAAATCAAGATTTTTTTTTCACAAAATGTTCATATTAGCAGATTATTTCTCACACACAGCATATGCATACCACAAATTACACCCCAAAACACATTCTGCTATTCCTCCCGAATATGGCGATACCACATTTGTGAGACTTTTAAACAGCGTGGCCACATACAGAGGCCCAACATGCAGGGAGCACCATCAGGCACACCCAGACCAATTATGACATTTCTCTCCTACATGTAAAAATCATCATTTATTTGCTAGAAAATTACATAGAACCCCAAAACATTATATATGCTTTTTTAGCAAAGACCCTAGAGAATACAATGGCGGTCGTTGCAACTTTTTATCACGCATGCTATTTGCACAGCAATTTTTCGAACGCGTTTTTTTTTTGGAATTAAAACAGTTTTGTGCTTTTTTTAAAAAAAACATTAAAGTTAGCCCAATGTTTTTGCATAATCTGAAAAATGAAGTTACGCCGAGTCAATAGATACCCAACATGTCACCCTTCAAAATTGCACACGCTTGTGGAATGGCGCCAAATTTCGCTACTTAAAAATCTCCATAGGTGACGCTTAAATATTTTTACTGGTTACATCTTTTTAGTTGGAGAAGAGGTCTAGGGCCAGAATTATTGCTCTCGCTCTAACGTTCGCAGCGATACCACACATGTGTGGTTTTAACACCGTTTTCATATGTGGGCAGGACTTACGTGTGCGGTCGCTTCTGTATACGAGCACATGGGAACAGGGGTGCTTTAATTATTTTTATTTTTTTTATTCTTAATTTTACTTTATTTATTTTATTTTGACACGTTTTTCCCCATAAATAAATGTTTTGATCACTTTTATTCCTATTACAAGGAATGTAAACATCCCTTGTAATAGGAATATAGCATAACAGGTCCTCTTTACAGTGAGATATGGGGTCACTAAGATCCCACATCTCACCTTTAGGCTGGGAAGCCTGAAAAAAAAACGATCCTGGCTTTGATCGTATCGGTGAGTCGGAAGAAGCATTAATCGAAAGAACAGTATTGTGCGGGGTTATTGCAGAATATTGTGCGGGGTTATTGCAGAATATTGTGCGGGGGTATTGCAGAGTATTGTGCGGGGGTATTGCAGAGTATTGTGCAGGGGTATTGCAGAGAATTGCGCAGGGGGTACTGCAGAGTACTGCAGAGTACTGCACAGGAGGTACTGCAGAGTATTGCGCAGGGGGTATTGCAGAGTATTGCGCAGGGGAAAACTAAAGAGAAACACTAGGAGGGCCGCACTCCAAAAAATTGTTCCTTTTTAATAAAACTGGTCACAAAAGTAACATGTCACAGCAGAAATCAGATGAAAAAGCTATTGCGCAGGGGGTATTGCAAAGTATTGCGCAGGGGGTATTGCAGAGTATTACGCAGGGAGTATTCTAGAGTACTGTCAGGGGTATTGCAGAGTATTGTGTGGGGGTATTGCAGAGTATTGTGTGGGGGTATTGCAGAGTATTGTGCAGTGGTATTGCAGAGTATTGCGCGGGGGTATTGCAGAGTATTGCGCGGGGGTATTGCAGAGTATTGCGCTGGGGTATTGCAGAGTATTGCGCGGGGGTATTGCAGAGTATTGTACAGGGGATATTGCAGAGTATTGCGTGGGGGTTATTGCAGAATATTGCACAGGGGGTATTGCAGAGTATTGCAGGGAAGGAAGAGTATTGCAGGGGGTATTGCAAGGATGGCTGAGCAGGGATGGCTGGATCTGTGACTACAATAGTCACAGATCCAGCCACAGTGCTGCTGACACCCGCTCTCCCCCTCTCACACTGTACCGATTGGGGAGGAGGGAGGAACCGGCGTCATCAAATGACGCTGATTTGTTTACATGTGATCGCTCCGTCATTGGACAGAGCAATCACGTGGTAAACGGCCGCTATCAGCAGCCATTTACCGCGATCGGTGATGCGCCAGGTCCTCTGGACCCGGCGGTCACGGACATTCCTGTGACGCGCCCCAGTTATATAATGTTATATAACGTCCTCTCAGAGTTAAGGAACCACCCTGCCGACGTTATTTTACAGTGTACGGTGGTTAAGTGGTTAATGACCAGGTTTGCACACATCTCAGAAGGGATTTTGGTCCACTCTTCTTTACAGATCTTTTTTAAACCCTTAGGCCGTGTACACACGATGAGATATGTCCGCTCAAACTTGTCCGACGGACAGTTTAGAGCGGACATGTCTCATCGGATTTTGGTCCGATGGCGTGTACACACCATTGGATCAAAATCCCCGCCGGCAGACAGCGCGGTGACGTGGCGGTGACGTTGACGCCGCCACGTCACCGCACCAGGAAGAAAAATACTTCCGCGCATGCGTCAAATCTATTTGACGCATGTGCGGGAAGATATGTCCGCTGGTGAGTGTACTGATCAGCGGACATATCCGAAGGACATGTCTCCGGCAGACAAATTTTAAAGCATGTTTTAAAATTTGTCCGCCGGTCAGACATGTCCGCTAGCCCATACACACGATTGGATTTGTCCGCTGAACTGGTCCGTCGGACCAGTTTGAGCGGACAAATTCGCTTGTGTTTACGCGGCCTTAAAGAGTAAGTAAATGGGTTTTTTTTTTACCTGCAAAGTAAAGCCATAATGTGCTAGTATGCATACTGGCACATGATGTGAAACTTACCTGCAAACAAACCTCTCGTTATCACCTCTGAAGGTCGCATCCATCTTTGCCTGTCTTCCTTCCGAGTCTGCAGACTCCGGCATGCGTACGGGAGTTGCCGGTCGCTGCACAGGGCTCTGAAGAAACGGTAAAGGTCGCCGGTCCTTCCGAGCGCATGCGCCGATGACATCATCAGCAGCGTATACAGTAAATATCTCCTAAACGGTGCAATTTTAGGAGATATTTAATGTACCTATAGGTAAGCCTTATTATAGGCTTACCTATAGGCATGAACAATACAGGGAGGTTTACTTCCAATTTAAGATTAATTGACTGTCTCTTGGCAACTAAAAGTTGCGTCCATAAATTTTCTATAGGATTAAGGTCTGGAGACTGACTAGGCCACTCCATGACCTTAATTTACTTCTTCTTGAGCCACTCTTTTGTTGCCTTGGCGGTATGTTTTGGGTCATTGTGATGCTAAAAGACCCATCCATGATCCAGCTTCAGTGTTCTGGCTGAGGAAAGAAGGTTCTCATTCAAAATTGTACAGTGTAAAATGTGTGTAAAAAAAGTTGCGCAACTAGTGTGAAATATGTATGATAGCAGCCAGCATTAACAATATAGACATATGCCAATAGAAAATAAAAAACAAACAATGCAGCGCTGAAAAGTAAGTAAAAAAGTTGTGACTAATGCCACGTACACACAATCGTTTTCCGGGTTCTAAAAAATGAAGTTTTTAAGGTTCAACCCGATCATTAAAACGGCCTACCTACCCACGATCGTGAAAAAAAATGCTCTAGCAAAGCGCGGTGAGGTACAACACGTACGACGGCAATATAAAGGGGAAGTTCCATTCGGATGGCACCACCCTTTGGGCTGCTTTAGCCAATTTTCTGTTAGTAAAAGACGATTTGCGCTTTTCTGTCTGTTACAGAGTGATGAATGTGCTTACTCCATTACTACATTAGTTTTACCAGAACGAGCGTCTCATAACTTGTCTCTGAGCATGCGCGTTTTTTCACGTCGTTAAAGCCCACACACGACCATTTTTTACAACCTTAAAAACGTCGTGAAAAAATAGAGCATGTTCGAAATTTTTAATGCCCATTTTTTAGAGCGTAAAAAATGCTCTGAAGCCCACACATGATCGTTTTTAATGACATTAAAAAAAAGCGTAATTTTTTAGAACCCGAGAAACGGTCGTGTGTAAGAGTTGTTATATACAACATAAATTATGTGCAAATATTATGACACAATACTATGCAAAATCTAAGAAAAAGACCTGACACAAACAAAATCACATAAATGTGCAAAGTCCATATAATATTCACACTTGATATGGATGGATAATCATAACAGAATGAGCCCCATATATAAATACATGTAGGCAAAAGAAACTGTGATCTATCCGTATGAAATTATGACTGTTTGAAACTGGGATAGTAAATCCAGCACCAGCAGGAGGGGGAGATTAAATATGCTTACCCTGTCGTCTACATAGCCCCATCCAGTGGTGTAACTAGAACCTTCAGGGCCCGATGCAAGAAACCATGAAGGGCCCCCCCCCCCAGATAGGGCTCTTTTCTCCAGGCCCGGTGGCGTTACAGGACACTGTCGCAAGTAGGCGGCTGCATATAAATGAACCGATTTCTCCAGTTCCCCTTGCTTTTTTTCCTTTCCCTCCCGCAGGCATTCAGCGGCTGCAGGAGGAAAATGGAGGGATTGGTTCCTCTATGTCGGTGTTTCGCAGTCTTTTTCCAGTCAGGGCACCCTTGAAGTATACCCCTAGGTGAATGGGGCTACACTGCGACCCCCTTGCAACTGTGTGCATTGCATGCAGTTGCAGCATAGTGATGATGTATTTAAGGGGTTAAAGCGGAGCTCCACCCTGATATATATATATTTTTTTTAAATCTGAAAAAAAAAAAATGAAATGGAAAAAAATAAAAATAAATACTCACCCTAAATAGGCTGTTGCTATGCGGAAGTCCCGAATCTGCCCTCATGATCCGCAGTGCTGTTTTCTTCCTCCTTCTCTTCTGGGTGTCTTCTTGTGAATGGGCCGCGCTGCATTCTGGGAACTGTGTGTATCCCAGAAAGCAGCCGGACCATTCACAAAGCGCCGCGTCGCTCGCACATGCGCAGTAGGAAACGGGCAGTGAAGCCGCACGGCTTCACTGCCTGCTTTAACCTCCCTTTCCCTAAAGCTACGACTAACCCCGTGGATGGCGGTGCCGGGATCGAGGATCGATTCCCTTCCCTGCATCGGCGGGGGCCGTAAAACAAACACTATACATACAGTCAGCGATTACGGGCGCCTAGGACAGGTAACTGTGTCCATATTCAAAGTCAGCTAAAAAATCGATAATAAATCAGAATACACTGTTAGTAGCTGAGCCGAATAATTTTTACTTTGAAAAAAAAAAAATGCGGGTGGAGCTCCGCTTTAAAACAGGCGGTCAGTAGGCGACATGTTGCCCCTTTACCGGCTGTCAAATGTCTCTGAAAAGCGATCTAAGCATGGATCGCTTTTCAGAGGAATAGCATTTTTTGACGATACTATGAACAAGCAAAAAAAAATAAAATAAACAAATAGGTTCTGATTGTACACAAATAGGGGATCGGGATTAAAAGTGCATACATAAAATGTGCATACATACATGTAAACACACATATAAAAACACACACATATATATATATATATAAATGCACACACATATAAACCAGTGGCAGCTGGTACTCAACATTTTTAGGGGGGCGCAAGCAAACTGAAAAATTCTTAAAAAAAACATAATTTGCAACCACTGTGCCCATCAAAAGCTGCCACTGTGCCCATCAAATGCAGCCACTGTGCCCATCAAATGCAGCCACTGTGCCCATCAAATGCAGCCACTGTGCCCATCAAATGCAGCCACTGTGCCCATCAAATGCAGCCACTGTGCCCATCAAATGCAGCCACTGTGCCCATCAAATGCAGCCACTGTGCCCATCAAACTCTGCCACTGTGCCAAACGCCACTACTGTTCCCATTAAATGTCGCCACTGTGCCCAAACTCTGCCACTGTGCCAAATGCTGCCACGGTTTATATCAAATGCTGCCACTGTGCCCAAACGCTGCTAGTGTGCCATCAAACTCTGCCACTGTGCCCATCAAACTCTGCCACTGTGCCCATCAAACTCTGCCACTGTGCCCATTAAATGCCACCAGTGTGCCCAGCAAATACTGGTGTGCCCATTAAATGCTGCCAGTGTGCCATCAAATGCTGCAACTGTGCCATCAAATGCCACCACTGTGAATCCCCCCGCCTACCTGACTCTTACCCTGTCTCGTGGGGCTGCAGGTGACTCCTACGAGCAGGATCCTCCATGCATCTTCTGCCGTCCTCATCTCCCGTCCTCTCCTCCTGATAAGTGTCCAATAGCCGCTCCTATTGTTTCAGAAAATCAGGTGACGGGTAACAGACCCGTACACCTGATTGGTGGAGAGGTAGTTCAGTGTTAGGAAAGTAAATATTAATTCGCCTTTCTAACACACCTGGGTGGACTTTGAGTGCCCAGCATGGCGCTCGCGGTTCACCTATTTTGAAGCCTATTAGAGACTATGGCTCTAGTCAGGTGCTTCAACCCCCCTGCTGTGATTCAGGCGCCCGAAAAGGAGCCGGACACCTAAATATGGGGGTGGCAGCGGTGGCCATGGATAGATTCATGCTATGCATCCATCCATTGGTCATAGAGGGAGTGACTGGGGAGAGGGATCGGCACACATGTGCCCTTATGGAAGCACTGCCACTGATTAACACATGCACATACATGCACACTCACATACATGCACACACACACATACAGTACATACATATGCACACACACATACAGTACATACATATGCACACACACATACAGTACATACATACATATGCACATACACATACAGTACATACATATGCACACACACATACAGTACATACATACATACATATGCACATACACATACAGTACATACATATGCGCACACATACAGTACATACATACATACATACATACATATGCACACACACACACACAGTACATACATACACACACACACATACAGTACATACATGTACATACATATACATACATGTGCACACACATACATACATATGCACACACACACACACATATGCACACACACACACACATATATATATATATATATATATATATATATATATATATATATACATATATATATATATATATATATACACATACATACATACATACATACATATATAAACACACACATATGCACATACAGTACATACATATGCACACACACATACAGTACATACATATGCACACACACATACAGTACATACATATGCACATACACATATAGTACATACATATGCACACACATACAGTACATACATACATACATACATATGCACACACACACATACAGTACATACATGTACACACACATACAGTACATACATATACATACATACATACATACATACATACATATGCACACACACACAGTACATACATATACACATACATACATACATACATACATACATACATACATATGCACACACACATATATATATATATATATATATATATATATATATATATATATGTGTGTATATATATATATATATATATATATATATATATATATATATATATACATACATACATATGCACACACACACATACAGTACATACATATAAACACATACATATAAACACACACATGCATCCATACATGCACACACACACATACAGTACATACATATACACACACACATATAAACACATACAGCAGATAGTCATAAAAAAAAACGGCAGACATTTACCTTGGCACTTCCTGCCGGGTACTGCACTCTAGGGGGAGACAAAGAGCACACACTACTTTAACTTTAGGTTAATGTGACAAGCTCCTTCCCTGCACAGTTCGGCTGACGATCGGGGAGCTCATCTCAGCTGCCCCTGCCGCTCCTCCTATCAAAGGGTAGAGGGGGCCCTAAAGGGCCCCCTGCAGCAAGGGGCCCGGTCGCCATGACGATCTTAGCACCCCTATAATTACGCCACTGGCCCCATCTATTGGCCCCTCAGTGCGGCAAATTCGTTCTGTGCCTTTAGCAGAGAAACAGCCCCAAAGCATAATGTTTCCACCTCCATGCTTGACTGTAGGAATAGTGTTCTTAGGGTCCTAGTCAGCATTTTTCTTCTTCCAAACCCAGCGTGTCGAGTTAATGCCAAAGAGCTTAATTTTGGTCTTATTTGACCACAGCACTTTCTCCCAATCCTTCTCTGAATCATTTAGATGTTCATTGGCATGTGCCCTCTTGAGGAGGGGGAGCATTTTTAAGCTAGTGGACACCATATAGCAGTCATAAGTCATACAGTTTACTGTTTTTAAACTTGCAATTTATTTCAGACTCCATTTTACTAAGGATTACCTTAAATAGGCTATCACTGATTAAGGCCTGCTCGGCCTGCCTTAAAGGTCTAAGTGTGAGATCACTTCTGTTATGCTGAGCCTAAACACAAGCAAAACTCATGAGTGAGTTTTTTTTTCTCTTTCACCTGAATCCCAGTAACCTAAAATTGCCAAAATCCCACTACAGGCATACCCCACTTTTAAGTACACAATGATGTTTATTTACTAAAGCTGAAAATCAGGCTCACTTCTGCATAGAAACCAATGAGCGTCTAACCTCATTTTGTTAAATTAAGCCTGGTAATAAAATCTGGAAGCTCATTGGTTTCTGTGCAGAAGTGAGCCTGATTTAGCGATTTCCAGCTTTAGTAAATAAAGCTCATTGTGACATTTTTTTTTTAGTCGACGCTACATACTAGACTATAGCTTGCAGATATTGCTCATATTTTTCCCCTCTTCTTTATTGTGTTCATGCTGTGCCCCCCTATAGAGCAATGTTATTTTATGGTTTCTTGTAAATGCCAATTTACCACAACGTATTTTGATGTTTGCATAACTTTTTCTTCTCAATAAACCTTGATGTTTAAAAAAAAATAAAGCTCATTGTGTACTTAAAAGTGGGGTATGCCTGTACTTAATTTTCTAAACGTGAGAAATTATATCAAATACTTCCTAACTCCCGACTCCTGAACAACTCCTACTTACGAACGGGACCGTACCTGCCGTTCTGCGCTTGTGGGGCAATTTTCAGCCATTTTCGACGGCGGGCACATTGGACAGAACATCGTAAAATATCAGAAAGCAACGTATCTCCCGTTCTGTGTGGCCATTCGATAGAACATCGGAAAATGTCAGAAAATTACGTAACTGCCTTTCTGCGAATGCGGGTCCGACTTACGAACATTTCCGGTTTAAGAACAAACCTAAAGTCCCTGACCCGTTCGTAAGTCGGGGACCCCCTGTACCCTTTTTTTTTTGTCCAATCACAGTGCCCAGTGCGGCAGCTGTCACTCACATCATGTGAATCCAGAAGTCCTAGGAGGTTCTATAGACAAGTTTCAAACTGAAACATTATACCAAATCTGGGAATCAAATAGCATTTCTGTAACATTTCACGTTTTCATGATTCTCTGAAATAAGCCGACTCAGTGAGGAGGAACTCTTCCAAATCATAAGCCACCTCAGCCAAAAATGTCAAAGCCTTTGCAACACACTATACTAATGAACCATGGCGTTTGGAATACAAATGAGATATGCCCACAGGGACAGACAAATCAATGTAATAATTGTGGCATATCGCCCCTTGCCGAGCCTCTGTAACTTTTGATTGACTTCTGCGGCAGCATAAGTATTTATCCCCAACACAGATTTCGTCTCACCTCCAAGGGTTTGTGTATAAAAGAATGAATGCTCTCCCCAGAACAGGGGTTTCTGGTTGTCTTGCTGCAACTTCTGTGGTCTCTGAACATATGTTCTACCTTCAATGAATATTTTTGGAGATCAGCACCGCTCGTAAAACTATTGGCTCTCATTCCCTGTCTTTACAGAAAATCAAATGTTAACACCATTCCATTCTTTTTATGCATGTGTTTGATTTATTGCCAAAACAGTTAAACATGTAATCATTAAATGCTTAATCTATTTCATCCAAAAACATATTTTTAAAATAACCCAGAAAAATCAGCTATGGCGTTTAAAACATGGACCCTTATATCATTCTATAAATGGTATTCGTTAAAAATTAGCTCATTCTGTTCCATATCCCGTAGGTTTTTTGATGGTTTTAAATTGTTGAATAGTTTTGTTGTCATCCTGCACATAATCCACCATACATATCCAACAATACTTCACGTATACCTTTGGTTACTTGTCCAACAGCAATAGTACAGTGAACTACGGGGTCAAAATTGAGCTCATTGGACATTATAGATCTCTTTGTAGGACAAAACTCCTTAAAACATTTGGAATGATTTGAAGTCATACAATTGTCATTTCTTCCAGGTTTTCCGGTATATTCAACATCTTACTACTCTTGCCGTCCCTTGTACTTTCATTTCAGTACTACAATTAGTTAAAGAGAAGCAGTTGTATATTATTAAACTGTATGGTAACAAGTATCTGAAAGTAATTTAAAAGAAAAAACTTTTCATACCTCCCTAAGACAGAATACGGTAAGTATTTAAAGAGTGAAAAACAGTGGAAAATACTGCGCAGGTCTAATATCAAATTGGATTGAGCAATCTTAAATAAGAATAAACGTGAATGCAGCACAAATGTCAGATAAACAAAATGTTAAGTAGGGTGTGCTGCGCTGCTAAAATTAATACATCAATACTGAATGTGATAACAAAAATGTGCATTGAGTACAAAAAAAAATATATATAAATAGAAAACCAAACCAAGTGCTCCGATGTGTACCAAAATCACATAAAAAAGCAAACAGTGTTGACAAAGTTCATAAAGTGTTGGTAGTCAGCTCCAGGGAAAATTCAAAGTTCAAGTTCAGAGAAATACAATTGCCTCCACCTCCACCTCATTTCTTCCAGATAGATAATAATCGCGAGCATTACCAGCACAGCAGGCTGGATTGCCTTAACGAGTATCAACGTGGAATCCTGTGTGAATTCCAAACTTAGTCTCAATGCGGCTGGGTCCCAAAAATCAATCACTCCCAAAGTGTAGCCAAGAAAAGAAAAGGGATGCCAACATAGAGTAGTAACGTTTTAAAAAGTTTAATAAAAGAAATTCGATTGCACTTACAAGTAACGAATCCTTTGGAAGCATATAAATAGTAAGCCGGCCGGCTCTCACAATCCGCCCGTCCTTCCGGATGGTCGTGAGGATAAAAACAATGGTGTCGTCAGCACGCCGTTCCTCCCTACGCCGTTTCGTCCAATAGCAGACTTCATCCAGGGGCAAGTGATTTGGGAGTGATTGATTTTTGGGACCCAGCCGCATTGAGACTAAGTTTGGAGATTCACACAGGATTCCACGTTGATACTCGTTAAGGCAATCCAGCCTGCTGTGCTGTTAATGCTCGCGATTATTATCTATCTGGTAAGCAGATGCATTAAGAGGTGGAAGGCTTCTCTTCTGTCCTGCAGAATCTCAATCTCCTACTTGGGATATTTCTCTGAACTCACTGAACTTTGAATTTTCCCTGGAGCTGACTACCAACACTTTATGAACTTTGTCAACACTGTTTGCTTTTTTATGTGATTTTGGTACACATCGGAGCACTTGGTGTTGGTTTTCTATTTATATATATTTTTTTTTGTACTCAATGCACATTTTTGTTATCACATTCAGTATTGATGTATTAATTTTAGCAGCGCAGCACACCCTACTTATAGTATTTAAAGAGTAACTGCACACGTCACCCACATTTTTTTTTATTTATTTCACCCCCTTACCTTAAGGTGGTATCTGCAAATTTCAGATACTCACCCATCCAGTGGATCCAGCGATGTCACGCTGAGATCCTCTTATGCCTGGTCACAGCTTTGTCCATGTTCTTTCTGACATCATTGAGAGGCCCACCGACTCTTCGTGGTTCAGCGGGTGGACCTCCCGATGATGCTCCAATAGACCCACCCTCTTCTCTTATTCTGAATGAAAAGCTATGCCTCCTGGGATATGTGATGAGCATATCTCAGGAGGCACAGTGGGAAGTGTGCATGTCATTCACCTAAGGTGACTGATGTGCATGGGGAGGCGGGGTCGGACAATTTTTATCAAAAAAAAAGGTAAAAGAAAATAATTGTGCATTACGTACAGATGATGAAAGGAGGGGTGAAGTAGAGGGAAGTAGCGGAAGAGGGTGAAGGTTCGCTTTAAGTTCACAATCATGCACAGGTACTGTGTTGCTGATGCCTGCTCATCCCTACTCACAGAAACCTATTTCAGCCTCAAAGTACATCCCTCTGTGGCCACCTCACCCTTTACAGTGTATCCCTCCCCAGCCACCTAATAATCTTTTCACAGCAGCTGCAGCAAAACTTGGTTAGGAAACCTTGATAACAGCAGCTGCAGCCTGGTTCAATCTCACAAGTAGCTGCAGATGGACCAGGAAAAGTGAATAGGAAGCAAACAGAGGAGACCCTGATGCCATCAAAGTGACAACCATCACTACCTTGCTGCCAACAACAGCTGTGTCACCTTTTCGCACTTCTAGTCTGCAAAAGATACTGCACAATTAATGCTATAATTACTTGACAGTTCCTGCTGTCACTGTTCCATAGTCCCCACTCAACAGACCCTGCTGTTCCCACTCCACAATCCCTCTTTTGTCCATTCTGTAGTCTGAAAAAATACATTACATATTCCTTGCAGACTTAATTCACAATCACATCTACCTGGCAAACAGAATTTACTCCTCATCCCTTTTATGAATCATCTAAACACAACTCATGCTTATCTGTATTAATTTGAAATAACCAGTATCACAGCTCAACGCTTCCCCAATCACAGTGCACTTACACCTGCAAAAGCGTATTTACATCGCACTTCTATATGACAATCTATATGTGGAGTTGTCACCAGAACGGGAGCATCAGTAACATATTTCAACAGGAGGAGTTGTTTTGGTGACAGCCAGGGTATTCCCCACACTTCGGAGAGATTTCCTAACACTTCTTGTATTTACATAATAGGAAGTGAAGAAAAATCTCTGCAATTGGACACATGAAAATACAACTAGAGAGTGGTTGTAAACCTGCCTTACATTATCCAAAAAGAAAACAAGTTATTGTTTTAAATATAGTGGCGCCCTTTAGGAAATGTTGCTTTGAGATCCCATGGCAGTTAATCATGTGATCTCAGCTGCGGTGGAGGTTCCGATAGGATGGTTAGGATTGCTTTAAAACTAAACTCGAGCCTTACTTTTAGTCTAGCACAGCACAGTTGTATAGAATCTTCTCCTTGTAGCGCTCTCCCCGACCTCCAGAGGCCTATTGGTGACCCCCAAAGTCATGGAGGGCTGACATTCCTCCTCAAGGTGCATGTTACTAGGCATGGTGGGTGTAGTGCAAGGTGAAAAGATGGGCGTCAGTCACTTTTAAAAATGGACAAAGAGTTTTATTTCTCTTAACAAGAAATGTGAGGGGAGAGGTATAGGGCACAAGACACCCTTACGCAAATGCAATAGCAACTTGACAGACTTGTTGGACAAAAATATAACTAGGCAGACAGCAATACAGAAATGGGGCCTTTAGGCTGAATGCAGCCATCTGTATTTCGTAGCAACTGCTGCTTCCTATAGCAAAAATTGTACTCACAGTATCCCACTGTAGATCCTCAAGCTAAGCTCACAGCTATCCACTGGATTCCTCAAGCTAAACTCACAGCTACCCACTGTACTTCTTCAAGCTTTAATTACAGCTACCTGCTGTACTCATTCAAAATTTGCTCAGAGCTACCCGCTGTACTTCTTGGATGAGTTCTCTCCTGAAGCTTTTCCAGCTACGTCACAGTCCCTGGCTAATGAAGAGTCTCCTCTGGTACTCCTTCAGAACTTCATCTCTTTACACCTGCCTCTGGCAGCAAGAGTGGTTGGCCCACTGGCAACTTCCTCTCCCATGCCTCCCGGCAATGACCAGGCTCTGTCTGACAGAGCTCCGTTCACAATGCCCCAGGCTTCAGGCCTATACTTGGCTGCTGCTTCACACACACACCCCAATCACCTGACTCTCTCTGAATAAATAACCTCTCCCAGCATTCTCAGTGGCCAAAGAAACTCATGCTGATTGGCTGAAAGAGGTATATTCATTTTTAACCTAAATCCACTGCAGTTTGTTACACCGATGCCGAAGGTAACAGTGCCACCTATTGTTAACACCAGGCTTACGAGCCTAGCACAACTAAATTTACTAGCAGCCCTATTTAGAACAAGTGTGCTACGTCCTGTATTGACATTGCTTAGTCTGATTCCACTGCACATTCTGATCATTTTTCAGTGTGCATTAGAAGCTGCAACAAGCCAAATAAAACTTGCATCATTTCCTAGCTGGAGAATGTTCATTATCATCTAAACCAGGCATGTCCAAAGTCCGGCCCAGGGGCCAAATGTGGTCCCCCAGTTGATTTAATATAGCCCCCCTGGGGATTTGGATATATATATCGTTTGTGGCCCCCAGGGCCACAAAAGATATATACTGTATTTATTGGCGCTGCCTTGGAGGGGGCAGGACGAGCACCGGATTACATGAAGAGAATCTCCTGTTTACTTAGCAGCGTCTCTATTGGTCTATTGGAAGTCCCGTCTCCTGGGATGCCATTGGACGACTGTTCTGTCTATCATAGGAGGCGGGACTTTGTATTAAAGAGCTAAAGGGTAAACAAGAGATTCTCCTGTTTGTAATCTGTCAGCCCTCGTCCCGCCCCCCTCCCTCTGCCCTCCGAGGCTGCAGATGGGCATCGTTCAGGCTGCATTGGTTGCAATGGTAAGCCCGCATTGGTTGCAATGGTAAGCCCGCATTGGTTGCAATTAGGGTTGTCCCGATACCACTTTTTTAGGACCGAGTACAAGTACCGATACTTTTTTTCAAGTACTCGCCGATACCGAATACTGATACTTTTTTTTTAAATGTGTCCCCAAATGCAGCCATGTCCCCCACGAATGCAGCCATGTGTCCTCACAAATGCAGCTTTGTCCCCCCACAAATGCAGCCATGTCCCCGCACAAATGCAGCCATGTCCCCCACAGATGCAGCCATGTCCCCCACAGATGCAGCCATGTCCCCCCACATATGCAGCCATGTCCCCCTACATATGCAGCCATGTCCCCCACATATGCAGCCATGTCCCCCCACATATTCAGCCATGTCCCCCACGTATATTCAGCCTCAGCCGCCGCCTAGTTCATAAGCACAGGAACATCACAGCTTTCATTTGAATAGCTGTGTGTTCCCCGCCGTGCCGTGTATAGGCACGCTCCCTTGCTCAGGCACTTTGATCTGTCTATCAAACTGCCAGAGCAAGGGGGAGTGTCTATACGCGGCTCGGCGGGGAACACACAGCTATTCAAATGAAAGCTGTGACGTTTCCCGCGCTGATGAACTAGGCGGCGGCGGTGGTATGCGTTATGCGGCGGCTTTGCGATTGTGGCGGCGGTGGGGGAGGGGGGTCTTTAATATCGGATCTGGCATACCGATACTGGTATTGGTATCGGGACAACCCTAGTTGCAATGGTAAGCCCGCATTGGTTGCAATGGTAAGCCCGTGTGTGTTATACGCCCATAACGGATAATACGGTATATCCAAATAACACGCCCAAGCTCATCCTTTGTCCTAAGTAGCGCTCTGGGATTCTTTGGGGCCACAAAAGAAATATATACAGTATATTCAAATAACACGTCCAAGCTCATCTCTTCACCACACACAGCCACAAAGGCAAGATAATTCTTGTTGGGCAGTGTATTAGTGCTCGGACAAACACACTTAGACCGAATTTTAATGGTTCAAACAATGTTAGGCAGAATGTCGGCCCTCACGCATGTTCACTCAATCAAATCTGGCCCTCTTTGAAAAAAGTTTGGACACCCCTGATCTAAACCTTTCCTCTGCAGTCATACTGTCCCTGGCCTACAAGTTTATTTGTTTTTTGGCTTTCAGCTTTTTTTTTTGGTGGAGACTTGCGGGTATTGATCCTGCTACCTCTTGCATGCCAATTATTTTATTAGATCATGGATACTCCGCATCACGTGTGTGTTACCTAGATCGGTCTGCATGCAAATAAAGACCGCCTGGAACCACTAACTCCTCTAGATTGACATTTACAGATCAAGGCATTTTGATATATGCGTAAAACCTCCCAAGAGCCAGCCCATTACATTCATTTGGGCTCCTGAGAGAAGTACTTATGCAGGATGTATTCTGGAAGCTATGCATCAGTACCCTGTCAGTCCTTCCCCCCCAGCCACCAGCACAGAGAACCAATGATGATGTCACTGGGTCTAAAAATAACGTATATAATGAAAATGGAAACATTTTATTGAATAATTTATTTAGCATGTTGATGAGGAGAGTAGGGGGTAACCTGGGAAGGCAAAATATAAGAAGATTAAATGCCAACTTTTATAAAATTTGCTGTTCCCACAGGTCTAGTAGGCCTACCTACAAATTGGGCTATTTCAGACAAGCGGTATTGCTTACCACAGTTCATCGCTTTTTAAAGGGAGGGGTAGCAACAGCTAGTAGGTACTCAGAATGTGATACGGCTTCATCCTATTTTTTTTTTGCTTTGCGGAACAGTGCCGTTTGTCGAATTCCGCAGCCTGAGTTAAAATTGCTACAAAGGATTGTGGCCATGGCATGTGTACAGCCCTATAAGGCTGTAATGTTAAAATTTCATGAAAAAAATTCACAGCTCAGCCATGTTTTTTACTGTTCTCAGCCACCAGGTTGAAAGAGCCCGTAGGAAATATGATCATAAAAAAAGTAACTTATTGTGGATGTAAAATTCACAAAGAGAATCTCTGTCCAGGAAACAATGCTGGAATAATCAATGCAATGAAATTGCCATTAGAGAGTTGACTTTGTAGCTCTGAACCCGTTGATTCATTTCTCACCAGTAATGCCTTGTACACACGATCGGAAATTCCGACAGCAAAAGTCTGATGAGAGCTTTTGAACGGAAATTCAGACCGTGTGTATGTTCCATCGGATTTTTGCCAACAAAAGATTGAGAGCTGGTTCTTAAATTTTCAGACGGAAAAATTCCTATCTGAAAATTTGATCGTTCCGACGCATGTTCGGAAGCATTGATCTTAATTTTCTCGGCTCGTCGTAGTGTTGTACGTCACCGCGTTCTTGATAGACGAAAGTTCAGAGAACTTTTATGTGACCGTGTGTATGCAAGCCAAGCTTGAGTGGAATTCCATATGTGTACACGCGGCATAATACTATCTGCATGCAGTTTGTATTTTCTGGCCTTATTTGTTATTGTTTTTATTTGCTTCTGTTTGAAAAAAAAAAATTGTTTTCCATCTGAATTTACTGTAATAAAAAATTGTCTGACGGTCCTAGGGACATATAATTCTGTGTGGCCTGTTGTGCATAAAATCTATCAATAAGTAATAATGTAAACAAGAAAACATAAATTAAAAATGCACTTTCCCTTTAAATAATAGTGTATATATTAACCACTTGCCGACCGCCCGCTACCTGTAGATATACGTCGGCAGAATGGCACATCTGCGCAAAGAATTTGCCGCCATCACTACCTAAGACACACTTAACCCCTTCCTAGCCCCCTAGTGGTTAACCCCTTCCCTGCCAGTATCATTTACACAGTAATCAGTGCATTTTTATACTGTAGCACTGATCGCAATGGTCCCAAAATAGCGTCAAAAGTGTTCGATGATGTGTTCGCCATAATGTCGCAGTCACAATAAAAATCGCAGATCGTCGCTATTACTAGTAAAAATAAAATTATTAATAAAAATGCCATAAATCTATACCCTATTTTGTAGATTGCTATATCTTTTGCACAATCCACTCAATATACGCTTATTGCGTTTTTGTTTTTACCAAAAATATGTAGAAGAATACATATCGGCCTAAGACGGGGAAAAAAAATAGTTTTTTTATATATTTTTTGGGGATATTTATTATAGCAAAAAGTACAAAATATTGCTTTTTTTTCAGAATTGTCACTCTTTTTTTGTTTATAGCGCAAAAAAAGAAAAAAAACGCAGAGGTGATCGAATACCACCAAAAGAAAGCTCTATTTGTGGGGGGAAAAAATATGTCAATTTTGTTTGGGTGCAGCATCGCACGACCGCACAATTGTCAGTTAAAGCAACGCAGCGCCGTATCGCAAAAAATGGCTCGGTCATAGGGCAACCAAATCCTCTGGGGCTGAAGTGGTTAAAACATCCATAATTATACATTTAAAAGGTTCACAGAAAATATTCAATCTTTAGACTGTGGATTATTTTATGTTTCTTTCACATCAACTTAAGCGTTTCCTGCTGCTCAGAAGACACAACACATATAGAATTATATAAATTCCTATAAAAATATGTAAACAATAAGACAGCTAAAAAATAGTTAAGCAGAAAACAAAAAAGAATGGCAGTGTGCAGTTCATCACAAAGTTCTAATAGCTCCTAATTGAAAGGATTTATTGTTGTTCTATTATTATTTTAGCAGATGCCCCAGCTCACCAGCGCAGATGTATTGAAATAGATAGATGCATTAAAAATAACATATTTTTCATGTGAGCAGCTGCTAAGTTCTGACTAATGTATCATAAAAATTATGGGCAGCATCTCTGCTAACATCTGTTGCAATCTTTGTTTTGTCTGTTCTAAATTATTTACATGAATTTTTTTCTCTAGAATGTGCATGTTAACCAGCCTCCTATGCAGGCTGCTTCCACCTCCTTTGGACCCAGTGGGCCAGATTCAGAGAGCCATTACGCCTGTCTAACTGGTGTTAGACTGGAGTAATTTCAAATTACGCGCATTTTTTAGCTAGTCGAAAACCTCAAACCATGAATAGACGGCTGCGGGCTTCAATTCGACTGGATTACGTGTTCGTACGCCTTCGGATCTACGCTGCAATAAAATTGCGGCCACTGGGTGGACTTCCCCTCGTTTTCCGCGTCGGGGTATGCAAATGAGGTTTTGCCGGCGATCCCCGAAATTACGATCTTCAATCGCAATCTCTTACGGCACCTTTAGTCATCTTTTATTTGCGTAACACTATACCAGCTGTTTGCTGCTCTAATATTAGACAGCCCATGTTAAGTATGGCCGTCGTTCCCGCGTCGAATTTCTACGTTTTCCGACGTCTTTTATTATTTTTTACGTAAGTCGTCCGGGAATAGGAATGTTCGTAAACGACGCTACTCAAACAACGAATGACGTAACGACGTGATTTCGCGCAATGCACGGCGGGAAATTTCTGAACGGAGCATGCGCAGTTCGATCGCCGCGGGGACGCGCTTAATTTAAATGCTTCACGCCCCCTAATCGCGTATTTCGATTACGCGGCGAGAAATAGACTACGCCGCCGCAGCTTACGAGCAAAAATCTACCAGGATTCGGTGTAGAGCCTGGTAAAATACGGCAGCGTAGAGTATTTTGATTACGCAGCGCAATATTAAGTGTATGTGAATCTGGCCCAGTGTTTTTTTTTTTTTTAACCCCTGCAACTGCTTACCCAGCAAGGAGCAGACTAATTTGTAAATACTGTATCCGCGTTTAAAATGCAAATGATCAAGGTTGGAAAATGTAACAGTTTTCCCAGGAAAGAGTCATTTAATTTGACTATGCTGGTAATGGAGCAGGTTTTATAAAGACATCAAAAGCCTTCCACTGTCCACGATTGTGTGCATTGGACTTCTCTTGTTAGCGATGGTCTGGTGGGGATTTGTGTTGGAGAATCAGTTTGATAATGGCACGTTTATCATTTTTGTGCATAAATGAACAGATATTCATGTGGGTTTGAATAATATCCATTAGATTGGGGAAAGCTAGCAATTAAATACAACTTTCAAACTCTCAATTCCAGCAATCGACGATATAAAAAGGTGGTTTTGATCAACTGCAGGGATTAAAATGGCCTGAATCATTCAGATCTTTCAATAAATTGATATTTCAATTTAATCTTTTAATAAATTGTATTGAAGCTGTCAACTTATTGAAAAGTTATGACTTCACAGTAAACTGAATAATGGTTTCCGATCAAACTTGCGAGTGAAAGAGTGCTTGGTTCTTGGTATTTACTTGTGACCGCATTTCCAGTTAGAAGCATTGAAAAGTGACTGCAGAAAAAATACAGAGTAGTCCATCGAGTCTGCCTGTTTTTTTTGTTTGTTTTTTATACGCTTTTTTTTTGCTTGCGTTAACTTTTTGTCTAAGTATGTCCCAGGCACATTTGAAACCATTTACCGTTTGAATAGCTCACTACCTCTGCTGGAAGTTTACTCCAAGCATGAACTCCACTTTCAGTAAACTAATACTGAAAGTTCTTGAATTGAAAAGAACATCACCATGTGTATGACCAGCTTAATGGTCACAAACATAGGAAGTTTCAGATAATTTTAACAAGGTTGTACAAAAGCAGCCAAAGAGATTCAGACTTACCTTGGGAAACCCC
The DNA here is from genome assembly GCA_029574335.1 of Rana kukunoris. Lineage (NCBI taxonomy): Eukaryota > Metazoa > Chordata > Amphibia > Anura > Ranidae > Rana > Rana kukunoris. The sequence continues at coordinate 74,547,648 of CM056052.1, forward strand.
TCAGACTTACCTTGATTACCCCTGAAACATTGTCAAGTCTCATTTTCACTTCTATTAACCCCCCTGGCAGTATTCCCAAGTCGGGTAAGATTTTTTTTTACCAAAAGCGGTATCCCCGAGCCTGACTCGGGATCGCCTCGCAGCAGCCAGAGACTATGGGCCAGATTCTCATATATTTTCGGCGGCGTAGCGTAAGCCATTTACACTACGCCGCCGCTGCGTACTAGAGCAAGTGCTTTATTCTCAAAGCACTTGCTCCGTAGTTTTCGCCGGCGTCTCGTAAATCGCCAAGCGTAAACCCGCGCAATTAAAATGGGGTGGCTTGTATTTAAATTAAGGGCGCCCCCGCGTCGAACGAACTGCGCATGCGCCGGGGAAAAAGCCCTGTGCGCATGCTCCAACTCACGTCGTTGAAACCGACTTCAAAACGACGTGAGCGTCATTTACGCAAGTCCCTATTCGCGAACGAGTTAGTAAAACGACATAAGCGACGGAAAAAGCCGACGCTGACCCGACGCCATACTTAACATGGCGTCCGACGGCACCCGATGGCATCCGACGGAACTTCGTAAGGTTACTCCACACAGAAGCTGGGGTAACCTTACGAGTCCGTAAACGGCGTACGCGACGACGGGGCGGCGTAAAAGCGTTCGGGAATCGCCGTACTAGCCTCATTTGCATATGCAAATGAAAAAACAACGTGAAGGCCACCTAGTGGCCGGAGTTGTCATTACACCTACGATCCGAAAGTGTAATGCTTTTACACTTGTCGGATGTAGAAGCGTATCTATGCAAAAGTGATGCTAAGCATCACTCGCATAGATACGAGGACAAAAAAAAGGCGATACGACGGGGTATCTGAGATACTCCGTCGTAACGCCTCTGAGAATCTGGCCCAAAGTTACTTACCTTGTCCCTGGATCCTGCGATGCATCCCCGCTGTATGAGCGAGCGGGTCCTCACTCGATTCACACAGTGTCCCTGTGTGCCACCGATCTCCGTTCCCTGCAATGTGGGGCGACGCATGGGGGCGGAGAACGGCGCCAAATTCAAAAGTAAATAAACACATTACATACAGTATACTGTAATCTTACAGATTACAGTACTGTATGTAAAAAATACACACCCCCTTTGTCCCTAGTGGTCTGCCCAGTGCCCTGCATGTACTTTTGTATAATAAAAACTGTTCTTTCTGCCTGCAAACTGGAGATTGTCCATAGCAACCAAAAGTCTCTCTTTATGTCAAAAGTGATTTTAGAGCAGCTAGAAAACAGCAATAATAAATTATAATCACTTGCAGAATTAAGCGATTTGTGGGGAAATTCATCATAAAAAAATAAAAGTAATGACAGCGACAATTCACGAATTTCAGTGATTTTGAGTTGATTACATTATTGAATAATTTTTATTATAATTATATTATTATTTGTTATAATTATTTATAATTATTTATTAGATTATAATTTATGATTTTGTTTTTCAAACTTTTTCGTACCCGAGATGTCTACTAGACTCTTGTTAGGACAGATTTAAGTGAGTTATTCCTAAGAATTGGAGGCCTACAATGTAAAACTAATTAAAATAAAAAAAACTTAACCTGAATAGGTGTAAGAAAATTGCAGCGCTAATTAATATAATAATAAATAAACCATAACATATAAACTCAATAACACCACGTGACAAGTGATATAAAGTCCATAAAAAATTGATGAACAAATTCGATGAGAAAATTCCTTATTCTGTGAATCTTCCACCACACCACCGTGCTGTGATAACTCCCCTCTGAAAAACGCACTCACCAGGCGGATTTGCCTTTCACTCGCGTGCTAGGCTAAATCACTTGTGTATGATCCCACAAATGAATAAACCAATCTCAGCTGGACCACCGTGATAATCCCTCAATAATGTACATGAAAACAAAAGAAGTGCTCCAATAGTGTAAAATTGTACCACCAGTTTAATTCAAAATCACAGCAACACTTCATTCATTAAACTCACATGTAAGAAATTAAAAGTCAGCTTGAGCCCAGGTTCACACTGGGTACGATTTAGTTCGATTTGAGATGCGATTTCACATGTGAAATCGCATCTCAAATCGGCGGCAATTGCTGGCAATGACACCGTCCTAATCGGTGCGACTCCGCATCTGCGGCGCTGCACCGATTTCAAAAAGTAGTTCCTGTACTACTTTTTGCAATTTCAGGACGCGATTTACATTGACATCTGTGCAGAACCCTGCACAAATGTCTCCTAAATCGCGCCGAAATCGGAACTGCCAGAGGGAGTGAAATCGCGCGATTTCACTCCCGCAGCCCAGTGTGAACCAGGGCTCAAACAAATCACAGCAAACATCAGTGTTTAGTTGGCTCTGCAGCGCTAGGCGGTCATGGCAGACCTGAGGTGTGTGCTCAGTTGGTATAGGCTCACCACACTCCAGATTCCCGGCTCCCAGTAACGGCAAGTTGTCTAAGCAACAACGGCGTCTCTAGTCAGTGAAGCTAGTAAAACTAGCCACGTTCCCGACATGTTTCGTAGTAAATGCTTAGTCATGGGATGGGATGTCATGGGATATACAATGTAAAACGCCAAATTTCCTTGCAAAATAATGGTACCGCTTTCAGCACCTAAAATCTGAAATAATATCATACAATCATACCGCCAGGGAGGTTAAAGGGGTTGTAAAGCTTATTTTTTTTTTTTAATAACAAATATGTCATAGTTACCTCCACAGTTTGTTTTGCACAGAGTGGCCCCGATCCTCCTCTTCTGGGGTCCCTCTGATGCTGTCTCGGCTCCTCCCCGCAAGAGCTAACCCCCTTCATGGGAAGCACTCTCCCAAGGGGGTTAGCTTTCGTGCGCGCTCCCGTGATACAGCCGATGGCTATAACCACCGACTGTATCACTCGGCCCCGCCCCCTGGCACGTTGTGTCATTGATTAGATTGACAGCAGCGGGAGCCAATGGCTGTGCTGCTATCAATCTCTTATGAAGAGCCGAGAAGACTGGGGCCAATAGCCAGCGCGTTCACAGTGCAGGACTTTCGAGGGCTCAGGTAAGTAAACCGGGGGGCTTGTAAGCATCGGATGTTTTTTCACCTTAAAGTGGTTGTAAACCCTCGGATATTACATTATTTTAAAATAATGTACTCACGCCGTCATTAGCTCTAAAATCGTATTTCTTTATCGTACATCACGGGACACAGAGCGCATAGCCATTACACTTGGGTTATATGGGTACCTTCAGGTGTGGACACTGGTGTAATCAATTTCACAGGAAGTTTCCTCCCTATATAACCCCCTCCCACTGGGAGTGCTTCAGTTTTTTCGCCAGTGTCTTAGGTGTTGGTCACGTCTAGCTGTCCCTCGGAGGTCTCGGGACCCAGGATAGCTAGCCGGATCCGTCCGAAGTGCTTCAAAGCCAAGGTGTACGGTACCCAGGCCCTGCTGGAGTGGGGTTTTGCCTATAATGCCTCTCCTTGGAGGGTTGGATTCTGGGCTCCAGTGCCTTAGTCTCTTCCAAGAACTAAACACTACTGATGCCAGGATGCTATATAGGTCCAGGTGTGTGGGTTCCTTAACACAGGACCCCGGTCCCTGAAGGTCCAAGACAATACCCACAGAGATGGGGGAAGGTTGGGCCTCTTGCATTTTGCAATACCCTGCGGCGTGGAGCAGGTAAGAGGGAACCTGCGGGACTTGGTTCGACAGTAGGTATCCCCCTGGGGGTTCTGGGTCGGCTAATGGTATGCTTGTGCATCAGCCACTATCTCCACTATGTCTTTTGAGGCAGGATGGGATGTACTAATGTTTACCCAGATAACATGTAGGTATATGTATGCTTTTAAAGATATGTATTTGCTACTCCCCCCAGATCTGCCTGTTAGCATGATACTGCAGCCCCACGTGCTATAGGGAGGAAATGCTGACAAAACTCCTGTTTCTTAGGAAGCCTATTGGGACAGCTTCCTCTATGTGTGCACTACGATAAAGATTAGTGTCTTGCCTGGTGTCTGTTGGGTTGCTAAGCGCTGGTCCAGGCTTCTCCTCTGCTTTCTGCTTCCTCCATGTTGGTTTCAGCGTGGGGGGGGGGCCCGCGCGTGCGCGCTGCCTTTTACAGCGTCAGCGTGCATGGGGGGGGCGGGCCAGCAGCGTCAGGTCTCAATTAAAGCAGCAAAGCATTTCCTGGCTGGTCATTCCCTCCTGAAAGCAGAGGAGGATGAGGACACAGAGCGCGCAGCTGAGCTATTTCTGGCTAACAGTGACACCCAGTGGGGGTTTGTGGATCTTCAGGTCTGGACTTAGCTCCATACTGACCAGAAAAAAAAAAAAAGGTTTTTTTTCTTAAAGTGACTCAGCCTTAGATCTGGCAGTATCTGAGTCGGTGCAACCTTGGGCTCCAGCTAACGGGCATTGGTGTGGCAATACTCACAGGACCTTCCTCGGTATTGCCGCCTTCTCGGGCGTAGGAAAATTTGGAAAAATTTTACCATAGCCTGTTCTTATTAATGGTTCACTTCTAGCTACAACAGTTGGGTGTTGGCTTTAGGGGTGTCTCAAGGTTGTGCAATGGCTCCCAAGGGATCAGGACCAGCTAAGGCTGCAAAAGGTACCAAAGGGGTCTCCATCGGGGTCAGAGGATTTGGGCCAGGCTCTAGCGGTCCCACCCTCACCAGATAGACCAACACGAACAGCATGTTGCAGGAGCCCTATAGGGTGCTAGGGGCAGAGGCGGCCCCCAATCAACCCATTCCCGTTTACGTTACGGAAGAAATGCTAGTGACCACCCTGGGTGGGCTAGAGGAAAGGTTAACTGCTTTAATTGCCCGCTCTTTGCCAGGTGGCAAACGGGCTAGATCCCCGTCACCTAGATTGGTGTTTTCAGATGCAGAGGTCCTCTCTTCGGAGGAATTGGACCCACAGGGGGATCAAGCGGACCCGAGTCCCGACGGTTCAGACATTGAAGGTTCCACTATAGATGACATTTTTTCGGCTTCTCAAGCAGAGAGCCTGTGGATCCAGTCTCTGACAGATATGGTTCGCACTGCTTTTAAACTTCCAGTGTCAGAACAATTAGCCCCCGCGGTATCCTCTTTAGGTTCCTTGAAGGCACCGTTGAGTGGTGCGTCTTTTCCGGTTCACCCCCTTCTGGAGAGCGTGATTTTTCAGGATTGGGCTCGACCTGATAGGATTTTTATCCCTCCTAAAAGGTTCACTATTCTCTATCCTATGGAAGAAGAATTTGCAAAGAAATGGGCACTCCCTACCGTGGACGCAGCCATTTCCTGTGTAAATAAATCCCTGACCTGTCCGGTTGAAAATGTCCAGATGTTTAAAGATCCAGTCGACAAAAAGTTGGAGACCCTACTGAAGGCTTCTTTTACCACAGTAGGTGCCGTGGTTCAGCCAGCGGTGGCAGCCATTGGCGTTTGTCAGGCTTTAAAGGATCAGACCAAACAGATATTAAGGGACATACCGGCTCAGCAAGCTTGTGAATTGGCTGACCTCCCAAGGGCTCTCTGCTTTGCAGTAGATGCTATTAAGGACTCCATTCAACAGGCGTCCCGTTTATCTCTGCTTTTGGTTCATATGCGTCGCCTTTTGTGGCTGAAAAACTGGTCAGCAGAGGCACCCTGCAAAAGGCTTTTAGCAGGATTTCCCTTTCATGGTGGGAGACTATTCGGTGAAGACCTAGATAAATATATCCAGACCATATCAAGTGGTAAAAGTTCTTTCTTGCCTGTCAAGAAAAGATCGCGTGGGCCCGCGTTTAAGCGACAGGCCTTCGCAGGCTCGGCCCCTTCAACTTCCCGTCAGTATCGACGGCCTCCCGGGCGTTCAGCATTTAATAGCCGCCCACAAGGACAAGCCACGGCAGGCAAGAGGCCATGGTCTCGCAAGCCGGTTAAACCAGTCATCAAGTCAGATTCATGAAGGGGCGCCCCCACTCTCTTGGGTGGGGGGAAGGCTTCGGTTTTTCTCCGAAGTGTGGAAGGCCAGAATTCCCGACTCTTGGGTACTGTCCGTGGTAGCCACGGGCTACAAGCTAGAGTTTCGGGAAGTCCCCCCTCCTCATTTTCAGGGGTCAAGTCTTCCAAGCGACCCATTAAAGAGGGCCTCTCTTGTAAAAGCATTGGATCGTCTCTTGCTCCAAGGAGTAATTGTAGAAGTACCAACCCAGGAATGGGGTCTGGGATTCTACTCCAACCTTTTCATAATACCAAAGCCCAATGGCGACGTCAGGCCTATCTTAGACCTCAAACGCCTAAATCGCTTTCTAAAGATTCAGACCTTTCGTATGGAGTCCATACGTTCGGTGGCAGCCAGCCTACATCAAGACGACTTTCTAGCATCTATAGACATAAAGGATGCGTATCTGCACGTGCCGATCTACCCGGCACATCACAAGTTTCTTCGTTTTATGATAGATCACCGTCATTACCAGTTCGTAGCCCTCCCTTTCGGGTTGGCAACAGCTCCGCGGGTATTCACAAAGGTGTTAGCCCCGGTGCTAGCCGTCCTAAGGACAGAAGGCATTTTGGTCCTGGCATACCTGGACGATCTTCTGGTTATCGACAGCTCAGCTTCCAGCCTCAATCATGCAGTAGTTCGCACAGTTTAGCATCTAGAGGAATTTGGGTGGATTGTGAACCAAGAAAAATCGATATTGAAACCCACAAAGCAGTTGGAATATCTAGGCCTTCGGCTAGATACAGACTGCCAGAGGATATTTTTACCTCAAGCAAAGGTCAGATCAATAACTCAAGCAGTTCAAGTGATCTTAGGCAAGAAGAGGCCGACTATTCGCCTATGTATGCGACTGCTGGGGAAGATGGTGGCCGCCTTCGAGGCAGTGCCCTACGCCCAGATCCATACCAGATATCTTCAGGCAGCCATTCTCTCTGCTTGGAACAAGTCCATTCAGGCGTTAGATCGTCCGTTAGTGCTCTCCCCAGGAGTCCGGCGCAGCCTGTTTTGGTGGCTGGTCCCTCAAAATTTGTCAAAGGGGAAATCCTTTTGCCCCATCACGTGGAAGATAGTAACCACGGATGCCAGCCTGTGGTGTTGGGGGGCAGTTCTAGAAGGACAGACCCAGCAAGGGCAGTGGTCGGAGGCAGAAAAACTGCTTCCCATCAATATCCTAGAGATCAGAGCTGCTCGGCTGGCCCTGATCGCCTGGACTCTCCCCCTTCAGGGTCTGCCAGTAAGGATACAGTCCGACAATGCCACTGCGGTGGCATACATAAACCACCAGGGGGGCACAAGGAGCCTAGCAGCCCAAAGGGAAGTAAACCTGATTTTCTAATGGGCCGAAGCCCATGTACCCTGCATCTCGGCGGTGTTCATCCCAGGGATAGACAATTCTCAAGCACATTTTTTGAGTCGTCAACAGTTGCTCCCGGGGGAGTGGTCTCTTCACCCCCAGGTATTCCAAGAGATTTGCCAAAGATTCGGAGTCCCAGATGTGGACATTATGGCAACAAGATCCAACAAAAAGTTGGACAAATTCATATCCCGAGCCAGGGATCCCTCGGCCTACGGGACCGATGCGTTGGTTTGCCCTTGGCACCAGTTTTCTCTCCTGTATGCGTTCCCTCCACTGCAGATGATTCCCCGCCTTCTACGGAGGATCAGGGTGGAGCGCAGGCCTGTGATCCTGGTGGCCCCAGCCTGGCCCAGGAGGGCTTGGTACGCACTCATCGTGAAGATGTCAGTCGGGGAGCCGTGGCCGCTCCCCCTGCGCCCAGATCTGCTGTCTCAGGGCCCAATCTGCCACCCTGCTTCACAGCAGCTAAATTTGACGGCTTGGCGGCTGAATCCCTAATTCTTAAGGGCAGAGGCCTCTCAGCTCAGGTCATATCTACGTTGATTCAGGCTAGGAAACCGGTCTCCAGAAATATTTATTACAGAGTCTGGAGAACCTATGTGGAGTGGTGCGAGTCTCAAAAATGGCATCCTCGAAAGTTTTTTATTGACAGGATCTTGCGATTCCTCCAGGTTGGCGTTGACAAAGGGTTGGCTCTTAGTACTCTAAAGGGGCAGGTGTCGGCTTTATCGATATGGTTTCAAAGACCCTTGGCCACCCATTCGCTTATGAAAACCTTCTTGCAGGGGGTCTTGCATGTGAATCCCCCTATTAGAGCTCCCCTCTGCCCCTGGAATTTAAATCTGGTCTTGTCAGCTTTACAAAGGCAGCCATTTGAACCTCTGGCAGAAATCCCTCTTGTGCTACTAACCCGAAAGTTGGTTTTCTTGGTGGCTATGGCTTCGGCCAGAAGGGTTTCCGAGCTGGCAGCCTTGTCATGCAGGGAGCCATACCTTATTCTGCATAAGGACAGAGTGGTTCTGCGGCCTCAACCTTCTTTCCTTCCTAAGGTCATATCCAGTTTTCACTTGAATCAGGATCTAGTCCTACCATCCTTCTTTCCTACTCCCCAGTCCAGAGAGGAAAGACTGCTTCATACTTTGGACGTGGTTCGAGCCATGAGGGTCTATCTCAAGGCTACAGAGAAGATTCGGAAAACAGATGTGCTTTTTGTTCTTCCGGATGGCCCCAAGAAGGGTCAGCCGGCTGCCAAGTCTTCCTTGGCTAGGTGGATTAAGCAGCTGATTTTTCAGGCCTATGGTCTGAAGCGCGTTCCACCTCCCTTATCAGTTAAAGCCCATTCTACGAGGGCCATGAGTGCCTCCTGGGCGGCACACCATCAGATCTCTATGGCACAGGTTTGCAAGGCGGCAACCTGGTCTTCCGTACATACGTTTACTAAATTTTATAAGTTGGACGTTGCAAAGGGTACGGACGCATCATTTGGGCAGGCGGTCCTACGGGCAGCAGTATAGAATCCTCTGGTCCGGGTCACGCCCCCTTTTTTTCTGTTGGTGGAGTTACTTTACTTCCTGATAATTTTTTGTTTGGCTATTCTTGGCCTTACGGTCTCCCTCCCTTCATAGAGCATTGCTTTAGGACATCCCAAGTGTAATGGCTATGCGCTCTGTGTCCCGTGATGTACGATAAAGAAAAAAGGATTTTTAATAAACAGCTTACCTGTAAAATCCTTTTCTTGAAGTACATCACGGGACACAGAGCTCCCACCCCTCTTTTGGGGAACATTGTGTAACCTCGGAGGAATTGCTTGCTACAAAACTGAAGCACTCCCAGTGGGAGAGGGTTATATAGGGAGGAAACTTCCTGTGAAATTGATTACACCAGTGTCCACACCTGAAGGTACCCATATAACCCAAGTGTAATGGCTATGCGCTCTGTGTCCCGTGATGTACTTCAAGAAAAGGATTTTACAGGTAAGCTGTTTATTAAAAATCCTTTTTTTCAGGTTTGATGATGTCACCGCGCTTGCGCATTGAACCCCCGCAAAAACCGGCATCTGAAGTTTGCCGGGTTTTCATTTTCATTCTTTCCGGCACTGAATGTGACCGAGCTTCGTGAGCGAGCTTCCCTCTGTCTGCAGAGGAGAAGTTTTGCAATATTATAGTCCCCCTGTTCCTGATACCCCCTGTGAGACTGAACATTCATTGCCGTATTTCATAGTTATCATCAGCAATCGACATCGAGGCTTGGTTCAGAAAAAAACACATAAAGCAAATGCTATAAATGAACCACTCGCCGACCATGCCAGAGCCGAATGACAGCTACAGCGCTGTCCGATAACTCTGGGAGGCCATAATAGGCCCCCTTTATAGAATCGTGCTCCCATGCGCCCCATGGGACGCCCACCCGGGAATCTCTGGTGTGTCACGGATGGGGGTAAAGGGCCAATGACAGCAGCCCTTTACCACATGATCACGCCATCCAATGATGGCTTAATCACTTGTAAACAAACCAACCCCTCTCCTCACAGCATGCTGGATCTGAAGTTCCCACAGCGCTGATCTGTGCCCAGCCATGTCTCATCCATGCTCCATCCGTGCTCTATCCATCCATCCATGCTCCATGCATGCTCCATCCATGGCTTATCCATCCATCCATGTGTGCTCCATCCATGGCTCATCCATCCTCATTCAGGGCTCATCCACATTCGTGGCTCATCCATCCCCTTGGCTCAATAATGAACATCCGTGCCACATCAGTGATCATCCATGCCACATCCATGCCCCATCAGTGTTCATCCATGCCACATCAGTGGTCATCCGAGCCACATCCATGCCACATCAGTGCTCCTCCGTGCCACATCAATGTTCATCCGTGCCACATCCATGATACATCAGTAATCATCCGTACCACATCAGTGCTTATCCATGTCATATCAGTGATCATCCATGCCACAACAATGCCACATCAGTGATCATCTGTGCCACATAAGTGGTCATCCGTGCCACATCCATGCCACATCAGTCCTCATCCATGCCACATAAGTGCTCATCCATGCCACATCAGTGCTCATCCGTGCCACATCCATGCCACATCAGTGCTCATCCGTGCCACATCAGTGCTCATCCGTGCCACATCAGTACTCATCCGTGCCACATCAGTACTCATCCATGCCAAATTCATGCCACATCAGTGCTCATCCATGCCACATCCGTGCTCATTCATGCCACATCCATGTCACATCAGTACTTATATGTGCCACATCAGTACTCATTCGTGCCACATCCATGCCACATCAGTGCTCATCCATGCCACATCAGTTCTTATACATGCCACGTTAGTGCTCAGCTTGGTGCATTTTTTTACTGTTATTTTTGGTGCAGTGCATTTCTGAAATACAAGGAAGCACACAGATGTGAAGGGTGCCTCATTGTTCTTGTGTTATCGACCGATTTCACTTTCAGGCCCCACATCAGTGATCATCCATGCCACATCAGTGGTCATCTGAGCCACATCCAAGCTACATCAGTGCTCATCCGTGCCACATCAATGATCATCCATGAGAAAATAAAGTGCAATGCCAATACGGAGCCCTCCCCAAAAGCGGGTTCTAAATGCTGTGTCAAACGGGAAATGACAGGGCTGATCCTACCCGGGGTGCAGAGGGTGCAGTGCACCCAGGCGCCACAGAGCTGAGGGCGCTGAAGTGCCAGAGTGCTTCACTCAAATCCCTCTCCTTGTTTGTATAGCACGGCGCTGGCGGCTCTCCCCGACGCCGCCACGTGTGTCCTATACGGCTGTCAGTGCCCCCCCTTCCTCCTCCTGTTAGAGTTGTGTGAAGGCGTGTGAAGAATACGGAGAACGGAGCGGCTGGCTGTCTCTGTGTGGGGAGACGCTAGCTGCTCAGTGACATCGCTGAGGGGGCGGTTCATCATGCCTGACATTCTGCTCCTCTCTGTGTCATAAAAAAACTCCTGTCTGCGGCGTTCTGTGATCCACCCGGGCGGCGCGGCTGCACACTGTCCCCTCTTTTGTAGCTGCCGCCCGGGTGGATCACAGAACGCCGCGAACAGGAGTCCTCTTATGACACAGAGAGGAGCATGTGTTTTTATGTACTGTAATGGAGAGGGGGGGTTGTCCTGGGTGGGTCTGCACTAATGGGGGGTTTGTCCTGGGGGTCTGTACTAATGGGGGGTTTGTCCTGGGTGGGTCTGCACTAATGGGGTGGTTGGTCCTGGGGGGGTCTGTACTAATGCGGGGAGTATGTACTAATGGGGGGCTTGTCTTGGGGATATGCACTAATGGGGGGGTTTATCCCGGGGGGTCAATACTAATGGGGGTTTATCCTGGGGGGTCTGTACTAATGGGGGGTTTGTTCTGGGGGGTCTGCACTAATGGGGTGGTTTGTCCTGGGGGGGTCTGTACTAATGTTGCTCACGAATATTCGCATTGCGAATATTCGTTTCGAATATTGCATATTCGAGTATTCGCGAATAAATCGAATATCGCGGTGAATATTCGCTATTGCGAATATTCGTATTTTTTCAAATGTATTTTTAAAACAGATCACATCCTAGTGATCTCCATCGACGTCTAAAAGCATTGCTGGTATGATTAGAGACCCTGGGCCGAGTAGCTGAGGCGATCCTTTTATGTTGCCGAATATTCGCAATGCGAATATTCGTATTACGAATATTCGTGAATACTTTCTCTGCCCTTCTGTGTTTTGTGTAAAAAAAAATTAGCTTTAGTTTAGTCATATAAGTTTGTGTAAGTAGAGTTAGTGTTTAGTGCATATTAGTTTAGTAATCCAGGAAATGATCTCCGTTTTCGCGTGTTGACGAGAATTTCGCAATCAATTTCGCATTTGCATTAGCGAAATTTCGCATTCGCATTAGCGAAATTTCGCATTTTTTTTTTTTTTATAAAATATCACGAATATTCGATATTAATGAATATTTCGCGAATATTCTTCTATATATTCGTGAAATATCGCAAAATCGAATATGGCGTATTCCGCTCATCACTAGTCTGTACTAATGGGGGGGCTTGTCCTGGCCGTATGCACTAATGGGGGGGTTTATCCTGGGGGGTCGGTACTAATTGGGGTGTTTGTCCTGGGGGTCTGTAATAATGGGGGGTTTGTTCTGGGGGGGTCTGCACTAATAGGGGGTTTGTTCTGGGGTCTGTTCTAATGGGGAGTTTGTCCTGGTTGGGTCTGTACTAATGGAGGGGGGTTGTCCGGGGGGGTCTGCACTACTGGGGGGGGGGTTTGTCCTGAGGGAGGTCTGTACTAATGGAGGGGGGGTTGTCCTGGGGGGAGTCTGTACTAATGGGGGGGTTTGTCCTGGGGGAGTCTATACTAATGGGGGGGGTTTGTCCTGGGGGAGTCTGTACTAATGGAGGGGTTTGTCCTGGGGGAGTCTGTACTAATGGGGGGGGGTTTGTCTTGGGGGAGTCTGTACTAATAGGGGGGTTTGTCCTTGGGGAAGTCTGTACTAATGGGGGGTTTGTCCTTGGGGGAGTCTATACTAATGGGGGGTTTGTCCTGGGGGTCTGTCATGGGGAGTTTGTACTAATGGAGGGGGATTGGTTTGTCCTAGGGGTCTGTACTAATGGGGGTTGTTCTGGGGCGGTCTTTAATACTGGAAGGGAGTCTGTACTAATGGGGGGGTGTTTTGTCCTGGAGATCTGTATTAATGGAGGGGGTGGTTTGTCCTGAGGGGGGTCTGTACTTATAGAGGAGGGTCTGTACTAATGGGGGGTGTTTTGTCCTGGGGGTCTGTACTAAAAGGGGGGTCTGTACTAATGGGGGATGTTTTGTCCTGGGGGTCTGTACTAATTGAAGGGGATGGTTTGTCCTGGGGGGGTCTGTACTAATGGGGGGGTGGTTTGTCCTGGGGAGTCTGTACTGAGGGAGGGGGTTTATACTTAGTTAGGAGTCTGCACTGACGGAGGAGGTCTATACTTAGTGGAGGGGGTCTGTACTGAGGGGCAACTATAGGTGGAGAAAGGGGGTGACACCATGTTTTACCTCAACGGGTGACAACAAGCCTAGTGATGCCACTGCAGCTACGGGCTCTTCATTCCTCCTTCCACTCCCTCTCCTCCTTCTCTTTGCGCACAATGCTGTACTAGTGAGCGGCGCTTGCCAGCACAGCCACCCTTTATGTTTTTTCCCCGCCATTATATTGGCCAGGGAAGAAAAAGGAGCAGAGAAGAGGATTGTGGGACTTGTAGTTCGAGGACTGGCAGCTCCACTGTAACAAAGAAGCTGCAGCCCACACGGCATGTTCAGCTGAATGGGAGAGAGAGCCAGGACCCCAGGAAAGCTTTCAGGGAAGTGCACCCAGGACTCCAAAGGGAGAGGACAGTGCTGAGAGAACACCATCTGAGAGAGAGAACCCCGCTGCCGTGCGCCACCAGAGGCAAAGCCACACAGCCTAGTGCCATCCCTGGCGGAGAAAGGAAGAGTCATTGCCAGAATACAGATCTGGGCTCTACCCAGCGGAGTATCCATGGGCAATTCAGAGTGAGCTGACTCCTGATCAGAGGAACTGTTGTTGCTGTATCGCTGGGTCAGGTGAGAGCCGATCGGCCATTATCTACTTATGCCAATAGGAAATGCAGTCTCTGACCATCTCCTGTATTATATCTGCAGTCTCTGACTGTCTCCTGTATTATTTCTCCAGTCCCTGACCGTCTCCTGTAATATGTCTGCAGTCTCTCACCATCTCCTGTATTATATCTCCAGTCACTGACTGTCTCCTGTAATATGTCTACACTCTCTGACCATCTCCTGTACTATAATTGCAGTCTCTGACCATCTCTTGTATCATGTCGTCAGTCTCTGACCATCTCCTGTACTATGATTGCAGTCTCTGACCATCTCTTGTATCATGTCTACAGTCTCTGACCATCTCCTGTACTATGTTTTGGGACACTTTCTAACAGTATCAGAGAGGTTCCCCTCCAGGTCTCATTAGTGTACGCTCTTCCAGTATTTTCTTTATTGTGATCATGGGAGGATCCCAGGGCAACAAATACTTCTTAGAGGAGCATCTCTGTGTTTGAGTCATTGCCATAGAAACATTTGTAAAGGGGAGGGGTGGGTAAGATGACCACGCCCCCTTTGTGGGGGCGCCAGAATAATTTCTGCACCCAGGCGCCTGTGACCCTAGGATCGGCCCTGGGAAATGACGCCCTTAAAATTACTATATAACTAATACTAATGTGACACACACTGTAGAGTGATGTTGGGAGTGTCCAAAGCAAGGTTTTCCCTCCAAATAAATAAAGTATCCTTATACTGTAACCAAATGTTCATAAACAGTGAGTATACGCCAATGAAGTGATAAATAGTCCTGTGAAGTCAAGGGTTAAACCCAAAACAATCAATCCACTTCAAATTACTAATAAGTGTCCATATACTGTGGAAAGTGATAATGAAACAATCCCCATGAGGTCAGCATGGAAGGTTCCCCTCAAAGATGCAATCCCAGGAACTCAGAAAAGATGAAATACCCTTACCGGACTGAGTAGACCCACAAAAACAACATACAGCGGTGGGTCACCAATGCATATTTGGCCGATTGCCCTATCTGGTCACTGTCGTGGTCCAATTTACTGCTTGCGCTAGACGTGGTTCACCTCAAACTGTGTCTGGATAGGACTGACGCCAGATACGAAACTCCAATCCAAATTCCAATGGATAAATTCAGCTATGCTTAAAACAAATAAGCTCCGAACGGGGAAGAAAGGAGAAAAATAATTCCTCATAGTGTAAAAAAGCTTAACATTTTATGATAAAATTTCATAAATGAACACTGAAATCCAAAAAGAACAACATCCAAATCCACATAATGAAATTGAAAAAATGTCATACAAATTATGGAGATGGATAGGATCAGTGTACCCAGGGGTACTGCGCAATTTTTTGGCTGATGTGGATTTTTGGATTTCAGTGTTAATTTTTGAAATGTTATCATTAAATTTCAAGCATTTTTACACTGAGGTTTTTTTTTCTCCTTTCTTCCCCGGAGGAGGTCAGCTGGTTAACTCTTTCCTGTGTCATGACCTATAGTCTGTCCCGGAAGTAAGACATTAATACATTTGGAAACATTGATTAGGACAAGTGAAGTAAGTGTATGTAAATTTAATGGAAAGCTTTGATTTTTTTTTTTTTGCAAAATAAGTACATTAACCCCTTCCATACAGGGCATTTTCACCCCCTTCCTGCCCAGACCAATTTTTAGTTTTCAGCGCTGTTGCGCTTTGAATGACAATTGCGCGGTCATGCAACACTGTACCCAAATTAAATTGTTATGTTTTTTCCCCCACACAAATAGAGCCTTCTTTTAGTGGTATTTGATCATCTCTGCGGTTTTTATTTTTTGCGCTATAAACAAAAGAAGAGCGACAATTTAAAAAAAAACACAATAATTTTTTACTTTTTATTTAATACATATCACAATTTTTTTTATTGTTTCTTAAATTTTTTTTTTTTCCTCAGTTTAGACCAATACGTATTCTTCTACGTATTTTTGGTTAAAAAAACGCAATAATCGTATATTGATTGGTTTGCGCAAAAGTTATAGCGTCTACAAAATAGGTGATAGATTTATGGCATTTTTTTTTTTTTTTACTAGTAATGGCGGCGATCTGCGATTTTTTTTTGTGACCGTGACATTGCGGCGGACATATCGGACACTTTTGACACGTTTTTGGGACCATTCACATTTACACAGTGCTTTAAAACTGCACTGATTACTGTGTAAATGTGACTGGCAGGGAAGGGGTTAACACTAGGGAGGCGCTGAAGGGGTTAAAATGTTCCCTAAAGTATGTTCTAACTGTAGGGGGAGGGGGACTCACAAGGGGAGGAGACCGATGTGTGTTCCTCTGTACTGGGAACACACATCAGTCTCCTCACCGCTGACAGGAGGTGGATCTGTGTGTTTACACACACAGATCCACACTCCTGCCATGATCAGCGGTAATCGCGGGTGCCAGGCGGCAATCGCGGCCGTCGGGCACGCGCGCGCGCCCTAGAACGCTGAGAGGAAAGGACGTTGTGTGACGTCCACTCTCATCGGCGAGGGGTTGACACTGACGTCAATCCCCTATGGCCCGGTAAGGAAGTGGTTAATGCTATATTGGTACATAAGGGAGCTGGAATTTAGAAAAATAAAAAGGGAACTTATCCTTTAAATACTCAGACCAGCCCATTTGGCACCAACAACCATGCCACGTTCAAAGTCCAAAGTTTAAAGCTTCATTTGCATTCAATAACATAAACGGAATTGATTTTCATCAAAGTTTTTGTCAGTGGACGAAAATGCTGTACTTTTTGTTTCATTTTCGTCACTGTAAAAAGGTCGCTGATGAAAATGGTGACAAATGTTTTCGTCTATGAAATTAACACTGGTGTCAAGACATCGGTAGGAGGTGTATGGCATAAGTAGATGACAATAATAAAAGTGTTACTCCTGCACTACCTGTGAGATAGTGTCTACAAGTGTAAAACTAATGATGTAATAATAAAATAAAATAAATTACGAAGCTGCTGCTAGCATTGATGTGTTCCCACACCGGACATATGGTAAAAAGAACGGATGTATTAGATGCTGCACTGCTAGATTTCAGTTTTCCATTCCAAACAAATAAATAAATGAATCACCAATAAATAATGTTTAAACTCATAGAGATGTGCATTTGTGCTCCTTATAACAAAATAATCACTTGATAACATACAAATAAAACATCAGTAATACAATCCAATAATAATAGTGAGTCCGTGTAGTTCAAAAAATTTATTATACACAATACTAGTGCTGCAAATAATGTTCCGTGAATCAACCAACACCCAATATCTGAAAGTAGGTGCCTGAAACCTTACACATTATGTGCCACCTTTGCGCTCTGTTGTTGTTTGTTGTGATTGTGAGGAGGAAGGAAGAGCCAGGACTGACAGCAACAGAGACATTATGCCTTTATGTAAGATATATGATTCTAACTTACTATGTACAGTACCTGCCAGACACATTCTTGTCTTGTTATCTCGATGGCTGCATGCTTCTTATAAAGTCCAAAACCTTTCCCCACATTGCTCATATTCTGGGTGTAACATGTTAGAAATTTTTGTTGAAGGCCCCTACCCTGGCAATTTGATAATTCTAACCTTAAGCCATGTAAATCGAATGATTAACAGCTCCTACAGACTCCTGACACCAGAGGATGAGAATAGTTTATAAAAAAAAGGGTGGTTCCACAACTTTCACATTTTCTCACCCTGGCCTTGGACAATCAACATTTGCTTTGACAAATTCCATGGTGATCAAATTAAAGGGGTTGTAAAGTCAGAATATGTTTTATCTTAATGCACAGAATGCATTAAGATAAAAAACCTTCTGTGTGCAGCAGCCCCCCTAATACTTACCTGAGCCCCATCTCTATCCAATGATGTCCATGTCTCAACCAACCGGGACTCCTCCCCTCATTGGCTTATACAAAGCAGCGGTGCCATTGGCTCCTGCTGTCAATAAAAGTCAGTTAGCCAATGAGGAGAGTGAGGGGCAGGGCCTAACTAAAGCTCTGTGTCTGAATGGATACACGGAACTGTGCCTCGGCTTGGTTGCCCTCATAGCAAGCTGCTTGCTGTGGGGGCACTAAAAGGGTGGGAGAGGCCAGGAGAGCCAAAGAGGGACCCAAGAAGGGGAGGATCAGGTCTGCTCTGTGCAAAACCAATTGCATAGAACTGGTAAATATAACATGTTTGTTATTTTTACTGAAGGAAAAAAATTGAGACTTCCAATCACTTTAAGGTTATTGTGCTAGTTGTGTGGATGTATGGTAAATTCTGGGGTATGTTCCGGACACTCATTAGAACTAAAGAAGTGGCTTGGATAAGCTGCAAAATGTCTTCAGCATTACAAAACAAGTTCAGTTGAATGTTACTAACTACTACTAAATATAACATGGATTAATGAGAACATGCATATATTATGTATGCTACCAGTACATCTTAATTCATTGGTTGGATGTGGTATATGTTCTACTGTGCATTGACCATACTGCTTTCACTGTTTGGAACTTGCACACACCCCGAATTTAAACTTCAAGACTGTAAATTACTTTTACTTGATTTATTATGTTGTACTGCCTTGTGGCAGAAAAATAAAAATATATCTATTTTTCTTTAAATTCATGTATTTGGATTCCATTTTCTACACTCTTCAGAGGCGCAATTAAAGTCCGACCTTGTTCCAAACCCCCCCCCCCTTTTTTTAAACATATTTGCACTATCTATAATTTGTTTTGCATAATATGGGGATATGATTTATGGAGTTACAATAACAATAAAATATATGTATGTACTGAAAAGACACTTTGGTCCCTACAGCATATTCTCACAGCATGGGCTGGCAGGTCAGGCCTAGCTAAGGGTGGATTCATGTCAGCAAAGCCTGTAGCCAAGTGACCAAAATATCGGTTTTGGGAGAGGAGAGCCTTGGGAGGTGTTACCGTTTTGTAATAATTTTACTTTCATTCATAATAAGCAGCAGCTTTATTAATTAAGCCTTTTAACTGAAAGTCCTAATACATGACCATGCAAATACAAAAACAGAACATTGTCATGACATTCCGTTTGTGTTCTCTGGAGAGTGGGAAGAGAAACTTAACCAAATCATGCAAAATGAATGTCTTGATGTTTCTAAGAATACCATCTGCTTAATCATTCTGCTTAATTATTCTTTTGATGTGCTTTTGATTTAAATGTCAGTACAAGCCACGCATAAGCACGCGGTAGTCTATAAATTTTGGGAGGTGCGTTGCCAGTAATTACTCATTTGATAAATATGAATAAGTGGAGCTTTTATGTGTGGATTTACTTGTTTGGCATATAAACAGGAATGTCGTACTCTAAATTCAGTGCTTTGCAACCATAAAGTAAAGAGATTTCACGTGCTAGAAGTTTTAGAGCTGTAGCTGAAGCTGTAAACAGATCTAAGAACTAGGAGACCAGACACAACAAAGCTTCCTCTCTACTGAAATCAGAGGGCCAGATTCACAGAGCGATTACGCCGGTGTAACAGGGGATGCGCGGTGTAAGTCTAATTGTGCGCGTGCGTTTCGATGCACGGCATCCCCAAAACGAGATACTCAAGAAATCAAATTTTTTTTGTCCAGCGTAATTTCGTTTGACAGGCGCATCCGTCCGCGCAAAACTGCGCTAGACAAACCATTGATTTGCTAGTCAAATATGCTAATGATGGACTTACGGGGATCCACAAAAGAACGTTGGGGCAGCGCAGGCTACGCGGTTTGCGCAACAGCAAAATGTCCTGTCTAAAATTAGACCATATAAAAGCTGGTCTAAAAAAAGAAAAATCGTCTACATGTCAGATAAAGCAACACTGTTAGTGAGGAGCTCAGCAGTCACACGTGTTGCACAACAATCTGTATGCCAACATGCCAGGGGCATCGTCGCGCATAGCTATACTACTGACTTTAGATGAGCAAAGAAGGAGGAGGGCACTGAGGAGGGCACTGAGGAGGGCACGGGATTTTTTATTTTTTTTTAACTTTTTTTTTGCTTATATAAACTTTACCATTTAATCTAATCTAATACAATATTCTTATCTGATACAAGCCCCTCCCTCTTCACTTGATATATCACACATGCATAGACATCTATGGCATAAGTGATTCTGAGGTGTATCACATCTTCAGATTCACCCCTCATGCCATCATGGAATTAACCACAACCCTGCAGGAGGACATCACCAGCCCAACACATGACACTACCCATGACACCCATGACAGCTACATATACAATCAGAGCCCCATCCCCACAGATTTCGAACAGAACATGTATGGGGACAGCTGGCTGGTTGGTGAGTGACATGGGTGGCAGGCATGACTGTCCCCCCCCATGATGCACACATCACAAGGGGCACATGCACAAAAAACATCCTCCTGTCTTTTCCCTTCAAGGTGACTCTGCATATGCACTGGGACCCCATCTCATGACCCCATCTCATGCCAGATCACATTATGCATCTTTGCACGTTAAACCCACACATTAATCATGGCACAATGAGAATGCATGCATGCACACCACTGTGGTCCCTAGCACACTCACACCACATCCTCATCACATTGGATTGGCACCAGTCCACCATGCAGGACTTGTGAGCAGCAACGCCACGCCACGGCTCCAATTATGTCACTGTACATTCATACACCATTCACACAGACCTGGGTTTCACTTCTCCACCACAAATGAGGGTGACACCCCTTTTCCCGCAGGAATGTCACCCCCATATTCCAAAATCATACACAAACAGAACCAAAAAAATAAAATAAATGACGAGCAAAAATAAAAAATGCCCAGCAAAAATATAATTTAAACAAAATAACAACAAAGAAAACACATTGTCCCCAAATATCTCAAAGACACGTCACAAACAAACAAACAAACCAACAAACGCTAATAAACAACAGAACAAAAGCACCTTGCTGTATAGGAATGGATACAAAGGGATGTACTTTTGCAAAGGAAGTGCGTTTGTGTCTGTCTATTTATGCTGTATGCATAGTTCACAAAGTTGCCCTAGTCCACTTCCAATTTCACTGATTGCGCCGTTCCCGATTTGTGAGCATGCGCAGAGAGGTGCTGACCATGGTCTGCTTCAAGCGCGCATGCGCGAGCCGGCCGGCCCTTCATTTGCATGGGGTCACGGCTCATTTCAATGTAACACGCCCACGTCCTTCCCAATTTGGATTACTCCGCCTTACGCCTCTGAAATAACGTTACGCATGCGCAATTTTTTGCGTAAAAGCGACGAGAATAGGGTGATTGCGCGGATACATTGCGCACGTCTAACGTAAAGGCGGTGCGCTACGCCGGTCCAATAATGCGCAGATGTACCTGAATCTGGCCCAGAGTTTTTAGTCAGTAATCTGGACTTATTGGGTAGCACTTTTACCTCAATCTACAATCACCTTAGCTATAATTGTACAAAATGTTTTTTTTTTATTATTATTATTCACTTGGCAAACAGCAACTTCCAAATGTATATGCTAACATGTTCTTTTTACTAAACTGCTAAAGAAAGAATGTTTTTCTTAATAACACCAAAATTGGTGGATGATGACAAACGCAGAATGATGCTGACATACAAAATAATTACACACAGTACTTGTCCAGGTATGTCCCGCTAACCGCAGTCAAGGCTCATTTTTGATCAACAAGTAATAAGGTTAATGTCCAAAATGGACATAACTTCCCCTGCAGTGGGTGGAGCTTAAATTATACAGGGAATAAATGGCAAAAATTATCAATTTGAAAAGACATTTCCCACTGTATGTATTGCCATTTATGGATTCATGATATTTAAATATATCTTCTCTCCCTTTAAGAGCCTTCCTTCAATTTATATGGGTTTTAAAGTAGATATAAACCCAAAATCTCATATAAGCTTCGACATTAAGTAATTTTCAATATTTTTAAGGCTGCAGCTTTAATTAAAATAATACCTGGCAATCCTGTTATAAAATTCCTTGTTCGGGCACTTTCTGTTCTAGGGTGCCTAGGCATCTATCCCTGCCATATGGGCTTCCAAGGAAGACTACAAGTGGCTAATTCAACACCAGGGGGTCTACATTTAGCCAGGGCCTAAATTGTTATGCTGCTGGCTCGCTCATTAGTTAAAATCTTCCTCCTCTAGCACCCTCTACTATAGTACATCTTCGGTGAATAGATAAGGTAGACTGAAAAGGCAGGGAAAGTCTCAATTTTTGATAAGTGCCTATGACAGGTCCCTCAGCTCTAATAACCCTCACTGCACCAGAAGACAGCAGGAGTTAACAGAGACCTATCATATGCACTCATCAAGAATACCAACTATGCCTGGCCTTTTCGCCCACCTCCTCTATTCCTAGATGCTGCACTACAGCTATGAAGGGAGGAAGGGCAGATGAATGAGACGTCCACCCCCTCTATTTGTAGATCCTTAGTTTGAGGAAGATTTTTTTTTTACTAAGCTTAGGTTTTCATTTACAGTTTTGGGACTATGTGAAAACTCTTCACATTAGAAGTAACTTTTCATGCAAAAATATTATAGGTTAAATGCTTTGTAACCTAGATATACATTATAAACAAATGATATAAATACAATCAATATGTGTGACCTATATAGAGAATGATAACATTGCTGAATTTAGATCATGTGCTTCCTCCGGTTGATTACCAATATCAACTTCCACTTTAGAACGTATGTGCGAACATTCATAAAATATTCCAGGCTCTGCCTCCAGGACTTTGGCAGCCATGTTGCCTTTTAAGTACTTCAGATCTGCCATTTGTTTTTATTTTAACCAAAGCAAAAAGTATTATGCATAACTAACACATACATAATGTTGTATTTAGCTTGAAGTCCTAAAAATACATTTGTTTTCCTCTTTCCTCAGCTAATCTTCTACTACGGGGCCTCTGACCACTGGTGCCCGGTCCAGTATTATAAAGACCTGAAGAAGGACTTTCCTGACGGTGATATCTGGCTGTGCAGTAGAGGAATCAGACATGCCTTTGTTCTGGACTCTAGCAAAGAAGTAGCCTCCATTATCATAGACATGTTAGGAAAGGTACTATAGGTACATTGTATTAAAAAACACCTGTACTGAAGTAATAGACAGAGTGCTGTCATGGAGATGGGAAGGTAGACACTCGTCTTGGTTTTACTAATAATAAATATAATCTAATACTGATTGACTCTAGATTCCCACAATCAGTCATTAAAAACATGTGTAAGGCTGATTTGGAATCACTGGTATACAAGATATAGTTCATAAAATTCTACCTCCTGTCTTATGCCTAGTACACACGTACGGGATTCCCGGCAGTAAAAAGTCAGCCAGGAATCACGAGGGGGAAAACCGAGAACATGCTCGGTAAGTTTTCCCCCAGTTTTTCACATAGGAAAGCTGCCGGGAATCCCTGCGGGGAAAAAAGAGAGCTGGTTCTCTTTTTTTTACCAGCAGTTTTCCTGTCGGGAAAACTGCGATGGAGCATAAACACGGCCAGTTTTCCCAGTTTTCCCGGCCAAAAGCTCTCATGGAAGTTTTTCTGGTGGGGGAAAGACGGTCTAGTGTACGAGGCATTACAGTTTCAACAAACCAAGTCTTACCCAATATATGCCACAAAGAAGCTGTCTACTATTACATAAATCTGTTTTATTGTACACAAATCATAAAACATAAAACCCAGGTAAAGTTTAAAAAAAACACACTCAAACCCGCCCCCGTGCAGAGAAAAACTATAATTGTATACACGTCCCATTGTTGGTGGAGTACAGAACTAGTCTCTACCACATGTAAAAAAATGCATCTGTTTTTTTCATAAATATACCACCACTGATGCATTTTTTATGTGATGGAGACTTTTTTAATATTCTCCCAACACTGAAACTCTACCATCACATCAGGGTTGCCATTTTTGCATTGTACATGAGGAAGGCAGGGGCCCTCCCACAAGACGGATTGTCAGAAAGAAGAGGAGAGCACAGGATGCTGCAGGGAGCGAAAGATAAGGTAAGAAAAAATGCTGATTAAGTTCCTACTAAACCAAAACTAACATTTCATTTCACCTCACAGTGCTGTGCGGCCCGCTTTTTAAACTGTTATTTGGCATGCTGGAACATTACTGCGAACAGACGTGCATTCACACTCTAGCAGATCTTGATATTAGGCTCTATACTGCTCCAAATCCATAGTGTAGCTTGAAACAGACTCCTCTCCAGTGTTTCAGGACACATCTCACCCAAGCTAAATTGCCGAAGGTGAAGAGGTGTAAATTTTTTAAGAGACTTGCACCATAAGGAGTTGAAGCAGAGCTAAGTTTATCGGGTCCCCTAAGAGCTTTTGCCATATTGTGCCAGTATAATAAGCATATTTACATATTACGACACTCTTACCTTGTAAAGTGCCCTTCTCTAATGCTGCAACATCCACAAACTTCCTCATCAATCTGTCACTGGTGCTTCCTTCTCTTCTCTGTCTTATTCCACGATTAGGAGTGTTCAGCCTCCTTAATTGGCTGGGCCAGGATGACATAACTCCTGCACATGTGCACAGCAGTTCATCCATACTGGCATGTTACAGACATGCATGGCTGACAGTCTACAATTTGTAAAAACCATAACGCAGGCAAGTGGAAAGGTTTCATAGCAGAAGAGACAAAGGGGAGATTTACTAAAACTGGTGCACACAGAATCTGGTTCAGGTGTGCATAATAACCAATCGGCTTCCAGGTTTAAGCCCTGGTTCACACTGGTGCGTTTTGAGATGCGATTTGGCATGTCAAATCGCATGTCAAAACGGCAGATTTTGCCTCAAATTGACGGCAATGTCACCGTCCTAATCGGTGCGACGCTGCATCTGCGGCATTGCACCGATTTCAAAAAGTAGTCTCTGTACTACTTTTTGCGATTTCAGCCTGCGATTTACATTGACATCTGTGCAGAAACCTGCACAGATGTCTCTGAAATCGCGGCTGAAATCGGGACTGCCGGGCGGGAGTGAAATTGTGCGAGTTCAGCTGAACTCGCACTGCTTCACTCCCGCAGCCCAGTGTGAACCAGGGCTTATTATCAAAGCTTAATTGAATAAGCCAACATTAGAAGCTGATTGGTTACTATGCACAGCTGCACCAGATTCTGTGTGCACCAGTTTTAGTTAATTTCCCCCACAGAGTCTCTTCTACCATAATTGCAGTATCTATCTGCTAGCAGGTTTTTACATTTTAGGTTTAATCAGATTTAACCAAATAACTTCAATAAACTAAGCGCAAGTGGCATAAGGGTACAGTTCTTTTTGTATCTGACTAGGTTAAAGCTGTCATTTAGGTCTCACTCACACAAGTGCTCAGATCTGTAGACCATCTTTCCAGCCTGAGCCACCACGTACTGCTTGCTGACAGCTCATATAAGTGTTTGGAGGCTGCACGAATACAGCTACTTGTTCAAATTTGATAGGTATGGAGGTAAGCAGCCCCAAACTCACACTGAGTTTTGGGCCACTTACCTGCACCCACACGTGGCCCATTTATGGTATTAGGACTTCAGTTCTGTGTTTAATGAGGCCATACCAGGTAGGTAGAGTTTGGTGGTAAAGGAGGTGGGGCTTAGTTACAGCAGACAAGGCTATAACAATGATAAAGTAAGGGCAGTGTCTACCTTCCCTACCTGTCACCTTTACAGTAGGATTGTCTAAATAAGTACAAAAAACATACACAAAAACAGTCGTGGTTGGGTTCATATAAGAATCTGAATATTTAGTCTTACACTTTCCAGGGTTATTTATGATATATTTACATTTACCTCCTTTTTTTTGTTTAAAAGATCACCTAAACTTGCCTCCCTGTTAGGCAATCGTTATATATAGGTAAGTTTCTTTCCTTTATTGAAAGCTGAACTGCAGCTTTAAATAATGAATAAACATAACGTAAAAAAAAAAAAAAAATGTAAAGCTCCTCTCTAGTACTGTCCTCCCCAAAAGCTCCTCTTTAAGGTTTAGTGCTGCACTTATTCTGGTTTGAATGATGTTCAGGGTCATTCAGCCCACTTCCTGTGAGCCCAGGCTGACATGGACATTCCCCCTCCCCACATGGGGATGCAGCTTTACAGCAGCCTGGGCTGTAGAAGGATGCAGAGAATGGCTCTCACATCACCACATAAGCACCATTCTCCACTTAATGGAGCACTGTCCACTACTGCAGGAGGTAAAAAGGATCTGACACATCATGTAACTCACCAAATCATGACAGTTCAAGAAAGATATGTATACTGAGGAGGGTGGGTACTTTACTGTGGATACAACCCAACCAAAAGTTGGGCTTAAATGTGAGAACCAGGCAGACAGAAAAAAATAAAGTTAAATAGTGCCAGATAATGTAAATATTTCATCAGTAAGCCTACACAAAATTTCAGATTCATACATAAATCCTGCTGTGACTGGTTCTCTTTAATAGAAGAAACAATAAATATTTAAAAATTCCAGTTCGTTTGAGACACATTGTTCATCTGTTATCCATTTTTATCCATTTTCTAGCTATGTTTTTTAATCTTTTTTTTTTAATTTATAATTTTTCTATTTTTTTTATTATTATTTTTTAACCTTGTTTTTTTGTTGATTCCTCTTCATTATTTTGTTTTACATCTATTTCATTTTAGACTGCCTAAATACTTGGTGACAACAGAGAACTAACATAGCTAGGTTAAAAAGTAATAAACAATATTTGACATGGAAGTGAGCCTGTACTACATGAAAGCTGAAAGCTAAAAGCTGAACTCCATATACAAAATCTTTCATTTTAATATTTCCTTAAAAGCCACCATTGGATATCCACCAATTGCCTTTGCAAACCCCAATATTACCTTGTAAAGATAGAAGCGTCATCATCACTGTGTGATACATAGACTCTGCAGAGAGCAGAACTGTGGGAGGAACCCAACGGGGCCAAAAACTACAGGCCACCTGCAGAAAACTACAGGAGGGGGCAGAGAAAAAACCAGTCACCCTGCACAAGGAGAGAGCGCAGCAGTGACCGGTCTTTATTACAGAAAGCTCCTGCACAGAGGATAAGTTCCGCACTGGATTACTGCACAGATCTGGAAGAAATAAACAAAGCATGCCATGCCTCCACTGTGTCCCTCTCTGATTTCGTTTTTCTCTCTTACCAGGGCTTGACTTCCCATGGCCTCCTGCCTAATGATGGCCATGCACTGTTAGCCAGCGGCCTGATCAAAAAACAAGAAATATATTCCTCCATCCACACAAATGACGTGGATGGACATGTCCCTTCAACAAAAGTTGATTAACAAAAGAATTTTATTGAGTGGGCGAGTCCACACGATGCCGTGTGCAAAAACAGACAAAGTGAGCACCAAAAAGTGCACTAGTTTGTACCGTATGGCCCCTGCCAAAGAGGAAGGACCCTTCCCTGTGACTCTGGGGTGAAAGAATTTCCATAGGGGCAAGGTAGACTCTGGTCTACCTAGCAAAAAGGCCCAGTGGTCCGTTCTCCTTGTGATAAGCCAAACACTGAGTCCTAGGTTAATGGCTCTCCCAAAGAGAGACCCCCAAGGCAGGAAGGGAGGAGCCTAAGGGCCACACATCCTTACCTTAGACTTTAGGATAGGCCTTAAGACCCACACCCTGAGTAAAAAAGATACAAAAAATCAGTGCAGTGACATGCAGTGAGAACAAATGAATATTGTGTCACTTTGCAAGACAGTGCTGTTGTATCATGGCCTAGTACTAGTACTCCCAAACCTCAGGGGGCACTGGCATCGGAGGCTCCCTGCTTCCTAGCCAGACAAAATGTAGGGAGAGCTTGCCTACAACCAGGGGTAAACCTGTTGCACCTGGCCAGATTCAACCTGGGGGTAAAGGTTCCCCCTAACCACAGTACCCACCTTACTGCATGAATGGCTGCTTAACCGCTTGCCAACCGCCCACCGTAGTTTTACGGTGGCAGGTCGGCTCGGCTGCGCAAAATCACCTAATATAACGTGATTTTGCATTGTGGCCACTAGGGGCGCATGCGGCCCTGCTCGCCCCTGGTGCTAAAGCAAGTGCCAGGTAGGCGCGATCACCGCCAGGCACCCGCGATCGCTCGTGACAATGTAAACACACAGCTCCCGGTTCTTTCAAGGGGAGAAATGACTGATCGTCATGTATGAACAGCGATTTGTCATTTCCCCTAGTCAGTCCCACCCCCCCTTCAGTTAGAACACAATGAGGGAACATAATTAACCCCTGGATCGCCCCCTAGTGTTAACCCCTTCCCTGCCAGTGACTGTATTTTTACTGTAATCAATGCATTTTTATAGCACTGATCGCTATAAAAATGCCAATGGTCCCAAAAATGTGTCCGATGTTTCCACCATAAGGTTGCAGTACCGATAAAAATCGCAGATTGCCGTCATTACTAGTAAAAAAAAAAATATTAATAAAAATGCCATAAAACTATCCCCTATTTTGTAGACACTATGGGGTAGATTCACGTAGAAATGCCTATCTATAGGCATGCCTAGCGTCTAAACTAGGCCGCTGCAACTTTTTCAGGCAAGTGCTTTATTCTCAAAGCACTTGCCTGTAAAGTTGAGGCGGCATAGCGTAAAAGAGCCGGCCAAATTAAAATTCGGCGGGTAGGGGGCGTGTATTATTTAAATGAAGTGCATCCCCGCGCCGAACGAACTGCGCATGTGCCGGCCATGATTGGTTCCCAGTGCGCATGCTCCAAATATCGACGTCATTTCGACGTGTAAACGACGTGAACGGCACTTATGCAAAACCCTATTCGCGAACGTTTTACGTAAACGACGGGAAAAAAAGCGTTGGCACGCCGTCCATACTTAACATTGCCTGCGCCTCATATAGCAGGCATAACATTACGACGGTACTACGCTAATGCAAACGACGTAATTGAATAGCGCCGGCCGCGCGTACGTTCGGAAATCGGCGTATAGGCTAATTTACATATTTTAGACGGGAACGCCACCTAGCGGCCAGCCTAAAATATGAAAATAAGATTAGACAGCGTAATAGATTTACGCTTGTCTGATCTAAGGAAAATCTATGCCTAACTGATTTTAGGAATCAGTGGCATAGATTAGGCGCTTAAAACGCAGAGATAAGCCGGTTTATCTGGAGATAAGCCGGTTTATCTGGAGATAAGCCGGCTTATCTCCTACCTTAATCTACCCCTTTGACTTTTGCGCAAACCAATAAATAAACGCTTATTGCGAGTTTTATTTTATGAAGAATATGTAAAACAATACGTATCGGCCTAAACTGAGGAAAAAAAAGTTTTTTTATATATTTTCAGGGGATATTTATTATAGCAAAAAGTAAAAAATATAATGATTTTTTCAAAATTGTCGCTATATTTTTGTTTATAGAGCAAAAAATAAAAACCACAGAGGTGATCAAATACTACCAAAAGAAAGCTCTATTTGTGGGGAAAAAACAGACGTAAATTTTGTTTTGGAGCCACGTCGCATGACCGCGCAATTGTCAGTTAAAGCGACGCAGTGCCGAACCGCAAAAAGTGGCCCGGTCATTGACCAGCAAAATGGTCTGGGGCTGAAGTGGTTAAAAGAGCGCCAGTGTTCTGTTCTGAAAACTGATAACGGATACTACACTTGATTTGAGCCAAAAGATCAGTATATGGTCAGCTTAAGCCTTGCCAAATGACTTTGCACTTTGATATATTACCTCAGGTGTCAGCAAGGGTACTATCATTGAACAAGAAGACAGTAGTTGAACTAAGCTAATGAAATCAGGGAAATGTCAGAGAACCCAGTACCAGAGAGAAACCAAATTATATAGGTGCACATGCAAGGCTTTTATGGTTATAAAGGAAATAAAAAATCTTGTGCCATCCATTGTTAAGTGTTATGTTCACCTCTAAACGTTTAAAATGGAGTACAGGTTCACTTTAATGTCTCATCACCAGCAACCAATTTGAAGCTGGAAGAGGTGGCTTTCATTTAATTTATAGCGGTGTAAACACTGAGCACTCAGCACCATATGGTTGTACTGCTCTCTCTCTTCTCTTCTTTTTGTAGATGAGTGACAGTAAGAAAGGACAAATCTGATTAATGTGAATGCTGTATTTATATGTAATTTATGATAATGGTAATAATTGGTAATTGGTTATGCAAAATAGCAATAAAATACATTTATTTACTAAATGTAACATTTTGTTTGTTTTTTGGATCACAAATTTAACACAGTGGATCTTAGTACCACAATATAAATTCAATGTAAACTCAATCAGTAAAGTCTTATGCCGCGTACACACGGCCGTTTTTTGCGATGAAAAAAAAAACGACGTTTTTTGTGAAGTAAAAAACGACGTTTTTGAAACGTCACTTTCAAAGACGATGTTGCATACACACCATCGTTTTTTTCACAAAAAACGAGGTTACGTTCACCACACTTTTCCATTGAAGCTCGCTTCATAACTAGCTTCTGGGCATGCGCAGGTTGAAAAACTTTGTTTTTGCTACACACGGTGACTTTTTGTGAAACAAAAAACGACGTTTTGAAAAACGACACAAAAAATTCAAGCATGTTGGAATTTTTTTTTGGTCGTTTTTCTTAAGACAAAAAACGACGTTTTGCCCACACACGATCAATTTAAATGACGTTTTAAAAAACTACGTTTTTTTTCATCGCAAAAAACGACCGTGTGTACGCGGCATTATATAAGCTGTAACATGTTAATTCCAAAGTCCAATATTTTTAAATCTGAAGCATTGAATAATATCTGGTGATCCTGGCATTAGGGTCCTTATTCCTGTTAAAGGGAGCCAGAGCTTTTCTCCTGGAAATAAAAAGCGCACAGTAAGCAATCTCAGTAATGTCACCATCGGGAAATAAGCCATCATGGTTACAGTGGTACCAAACGCATTAACTGGTAATGTTGGTATGTGCTTGCTTCATCTCTCATACAGTTTGCCCAATGTAAACGAAAAAAAAAACATTGTTATTTTTATTTTTTTATTTTTTTACGAATCATCAATGTTATTCAGACCTGCCTTGGAAGTTTGAATGTAATTGGGGATGGATAAAGCAGAGAGACTTGAAGGTGCACTGAACAGGCACCAGGTGAACACCGGCTGCACAGAATTATACAAAGCTCAGATTTTGATAAACTCAGTGAATGTTTTGATCTTAGCTTAGTAACTGGGACTTCACCTGTTGCCTGGAATTACTCTTTAGAGAGATTCGACTGTGGTTGGCATGTTGGCTTTACACGGTTCCTATCACACTGACCTAAATGGCAAGGTGACAGATTGTGGTATTTGATCACCTCTTCGGGTTTTATTTTTTGCACTATAAACAAAAAAAAATTTAATTTCTTCATCAATTTAGGCCAGTATGTATTCCACTACATATTTTTGGTAAAAAAATAAATAAAAATCCCAATAAGCGTTTATTAATTGGTTTGCACTAACGATAAACAGTAGAATCTACAAAGTATGGGATATTTTATTTATTTTTTACTAGTAATGCCGCGATCAGTGACTTATATCGCGGGACTGAGATATTGCGGCGGACAGACAGTAACTGACACTTTTTGGGGACCAGTGACACTAATAGTGATCAGTGCTAAAAAATATGTACTGTCACTGTACTAATGACGCTGTCTGGGAAGGGGTTAACATCAGGGGCAATCAAAGGGTTAACTGTGTACCTAGCCTGTGATTCAGTGAAGTGGGGGAGGTGCTTTTTACTAGTGGAAGGCATGGATTGGTCTTTCTGTAGGAACACAGGATCCATGCCTTCTGTACTGACAGAACAGCAATCTGCCTCATTTACATAGACAGACTGCATCAAGTCCACCGTACCCAACGATCAGCTCCTGCTGTGTATAATCACAGCAGGAGCGGTCTGCCGGCAGTGCACAAGTGACCCAGACCCTAGGTACATGATCCAGCACAGAGCGGCCGCCCTGCTGCAGTTTATGTCTGGTGGGCCGTTCACGAGTGGTTAAGGTTAACCCCCTTCTCCTCCAGTCTCGTTGTTTGGCCCCATGTCTTATTGCACTTCCTGAGACCGAATAGTTTTCTTCCTACGCTGGCATTATTATTGAGGTATTTGTATATTGCTATCATATCTCCTCTGCTCTAAGTGATGTGCAAAATGATGCTGGAACTAAAAGTGTACTCTCAGGCCTCGTACACACGACCGTTTTCCGCGACAGAATCCATCAAGAAACTTGGTGGCAGAGCTCTTTTGCCAAGGAAAAATGGTCGTGTGTATGCTTTTCATCGAGAAAACTGATGTGGAACTCGACGAGAAAAAAAGAGAACAAGTTCTCTTTATCCTCGTCGGGAGTCTCAATTTCCTCGTCGTGAGTCTCAATTTCCTCGTCGTGTGCCTCGTCGGGCTGGTCTTTGACGAGAAACACGTTCGTGTGTATGCTTAGAAACCCGTGCATGCTCAGAATAAAGTATGAGATGGGAGCGCACCTTCAGTAAAAGTAGCGTTTGTAATGGAGATAGCACATTTGTCACGCTGTAACAGACTGAAAAGTGCAAATCGTCTCTTACCAAACTTTTACTTAACACGCAGTAACATGAGATTAGCAAAAGCAGCCCAAGGGTTGTGCCAGTGGAATTTAACTTCCCCTGCCGTCGTATGTGTTGTACGTCACCGCGTTTGAGAACGAGGAGATTTGGTCTTGACTGTGTGTACGCAAAGAAAGCCTAACAAGGAACTCGTCGAGGAAAACAATGTGTCTTTTCCGACGAGTTCCTCGGTGGTGTGTACGAGGCCTGAGTGTTCTGAAAAGTTAATTGATGCTTACCCAGACGACTTAGGCACTAATCTCTCTGTCGAGTTTGAGCAGTTTCACTCATGTGTGCCATACGTTTTGTGCATCAAAGAATGTGGAAAAAACTGATTCAGTCATGCTGAGCTTTACAAATAAATTCAGAAGACATTGAGCATCTCCAAACATAGGTATTGCATTGTATTGCATATATTTTTACCATTAGTGATCACAATTTGCAGAACTCAAGCATATTAATCCCAACAGAACAGCTATACCCCTGTTGATGTCTCTATTAGACGAAACCGGTTGGGTACGCTGATTCCATCATTCCTTACTGCACAGCATTGGAATATACTCTCCATTTGAGGTGGTAGAGTTGCTGTGTGTACTTTTTTTCAAGTCTGATTTAAGATTTTTTGGTTTTGGACAGTTTTGTCACCTATGTGATTTTTTCTGTGGATTTTTTTATTACATTTTTACACTATGAGGAGTTTTTTTTCCTTTCCTCTTCATTTATCAATGTAACATCATTTGGATATCACCACGGTCCTGTCGCGGTACCTATCATCTACCGGAGAACTCTGATTATAAGTGTACCTCCGGTTACAACAAACTTCAAGGACAACCATCCGAAGGATGACCAGAGAGGACAATCGGTCCATACAAGCCTGAAAGACCCCCCCCCCACCGTAAGGTGCAGTGTGGGTCCATCTTGTCCGGTAAGGGTACCTGATTCTAACCTCACTATTTGAGGATTTTGCCTTGATATCTGCATTTTTTTCACTCAAGAGGAATTTTACCTTTAACATCTTCACGGTGTATGGACTTCCTTTCTGTTTTGTTTTGCGTTATGAGTTGCAGCTGGCACTCATAGCTTTTCACTGGTGTAGATCATTTATCTCTTTCACTAGCAATATACCTGTATATGTTGTCTATTATGTATAGGTACTGTAGCGGAGTGCACTATTAATATCCACATTCTCTGCTGGTATCCAGGGTAAATCCCCAGTCAGCGCCGAAAAGTATGGCAATGTCCCAAATCTCTCCAGTAACCGGACAACACACAGCTCTGAGAGTCAACTGTCAACAACTCTTTATTAACGGGCTTCTATATTTATACAATTCCCCATGCAAGGGGCTTCCAGACAGATTTAGCAGGGGTAATACAGAGTGGACCACATGGGGAACTTAACATTCTGGATATTTCTTCCATCAGGTATTGCTGCGGAATGAACGATCAGTAGATAGCTGGGGTCTGGGGTAATGTGTTGTGAGAATACCGCTCAGATCCCAGCTAAACCACCGACGCTGCCCGAAATACCCTTAACCATTGAATTCGGTTTTAAACTACCGAACACCGATGGGCAACATAACGTGCTGTAAGTGGAACTCCTGACTGCTCTGGAAGTTCAGCGGCGTTCGTGCTGTCGAGTAGCCGCCGAAGCGACAAAGGATCCAAGACGGCCGACCGCCGCGTGATTGGTAGTCAAACAACGGCCTTCCAGGAGAGCCTTAAGTACCGAGCGCCACACGTTCCTTAATGTGTGGTCTATCAGGTGAGTCCAGTTAATCGCGGTTCAGGAAATGAAGTACTCGAATGCCAGAGGCTTATGGCTGCTAGCAGAACTGGGAAGAAGGGAAATGGGAGAGGAGCATGGGAGATGGGAGGGTAAAGGACGAGGGAGGAAGGAGGGATAGGGGGAATACATAAAGACATCCAGAGAGCCAAGAACGAGAGGGTTTTTTTGGGGCCAATTAGGACTATTACGGTACTTGTATACAGATAAACAATGAAGGAAAAAATTATTCTGTCTTTATGTATTCCCCCTATCCCTCCTTCCTCCCTCGTCCTTTTCCCTCCCATCTCCCATGCTCCTCTCCCATTTCCCTCCTTCCCCCCCCTTTTTTCTTCTCTTTCACTTCCCTTACTTCCCAGTTCCCATTCCCTTTCCCCTACCCATCACCCCCGAACCCCGGCACTTCACCCCTATTAATCACGAGTGTGATGTTTCCCCACACACCCCTCACTCCTTCCCTATATATTGAGGCTGAGCTGGTTCGATACTAACCCATATACCCATTTACCTTTCATATCAGACAAGTAGGTCCCTTTGTGTGTGCGTCCAATCTGGCCACCCTCCTGGGACTTTGTCTGGCTGCGCCCGCTGCCACCATGTTGCGGGAATATCCAGGTGAGCAAAACTGCCCGTGGTTCCCCTGTGTAATTCTATGTTTTGTATGTATACTTTCTATTGATTTATTGTCAACTATTTTTAGATCTTCTCCTGATGAAGCGGTTCCAACCGCGAAACTAGTAGAGAACTTGTGACAGTCTTCAAATCCATCGTGCCTGTTTCCCCCTTTGGGGACCCTGTCGTGATGTTACTGGTTGATTGTCATAATTTTAATATGTTAATTTGTCTTGTTTGTATCTGTTAATAAAATTTTGAATACTTTTAATAATTTTTTCCTTCATTGTTTATCTGTATACAAGTACCGTAATAGTCCTAATTGGCCCCAAAAAACCCCTCTCGTTCTTGGCTCTCTGGTCCGGGGACCTTAGACCCAAGTACCCTATTTCGCCACACGGTTTAGTCACACCAACGGGTTTTAATCTGTGAGTAGCGAAAAAGGTTGTCCATACAAATACGGCTGCAACTTTTTGAGGGCCCACACCATGGCCAGGCATTCCTTCTCAATAGTGGCGTAGCTTACTTCTCGTGGCAATAATTTTCAGCTCAGGTAAGCTACGGGGTGTTCTCCGCCATCGGCTCCCACTTGGCTCAGCACTGCTCCCAATCCAAACATTGAAGCGTCTGTGTGGACAAGAAATCTTTTAGTTGGATCAGGAGCAGCAAGTACAGGGGCATTATTAGAGCAGTCTTTAGTTGTTGGAATGCCTGATCACACTCTGGGGCCCAGACAACCCTTCGGGGCAGGTTTGTACGTGTCAAGTCAGTCAACGGTTGGGCCAGGGCACTATAATTGGGTACAAATTTTCTATAGTACCCTGCGGTACCTAGAAACGCTAGCACTTGGGTTTTCGTCCTGGGGATGGGCCATTTAGCTACGGCTTCAACTTTAGCTGGTTCAGGTTTCTTTTGCCCGCTCCCCACCCGGTGGCCCAAGTACTGCACTTCGGCCATCCCTATATGACACTTTCTGGGTTTCAGTGTTAACCCTGCCTCTCCAATACAATCTAGAATGGCCCATATGTGTTGTAGGTGTTCTGCCCAGGTCTGGCTAAATATGGCGATGTTGTCTAAATAGGCACATGCATATTCCTGGAATCCGTCCAATAACCGATCGACCACCCGCTGAAAAGTTGCCGGAGCGTTCTTCATCCCGAATGGCATGACCTGAAATTGATACAGGCCAAATGGGGTGACAAACGCCGACTTGGGCATGGCCTCCTCGGCCAGTGGAATCTGCCAGTATCCCTTACATAAGTCTATGGTAGTGAGATACTGGCCCCGTGCCATCTTATCCAGCAGCTCGTCTATTCGGGGCATCGGATAGGCATCAGACACCGTTTTGTCATTTAGCCTCCGGTAGTCGACACAGAAACGTGTCGTGCCGTCCTTCTTTGGTACCAGCACTACCGGCGATGCCCAGGGGCTATCAGAAGGTTTGATAACCCCTAGCTGCAACATCTCGTCAATCTCAGTCTTCATATTGCGTCTCTGTTTCAGGGACGTGATATAGGGCTGCCGCATAGGTAACTGTCCCGGGGTCTCGACTCGGTGAGTGGCCAGCGGAGTGTACCCAGGTAAATTGGAGAAGGTAGCTTTCTTAGCCACAATCAACTCTTGTACCTGGGCACGCTCCTGAAGGCTTAGCCGCTCCCCCAGCTGAACCTCCTCTGAGGGCTCCGTCTGTCCCTCTTGTTCTAAGAGGTCAGGTAGTGGCAGATTCTCCTGATCCTCCGAGGCGGAAGCGCATATGGCGGCCACGTCCTCTATCCTCTCATGGTATGGTTTGAGCATATTCACGTGGAACATGCGCCTCTCCCCTACCCCTGAGCAGGGGCCAATCACATAGGTGGTGTCACATCTCTGTTCCACGACCTGGTATGGGCCTTGCCAGATGGCCTGAAGCTTGTCGGTGCGGACTGGCTTTAAAATCAAAACCTTTTGTTCACCTGAAATCTGCGGTCTCTGGCTCCCCTATCGTACCAGCGGCACTGACATTGTTGGGCCGCCCCGGGGTTGGTGCGCACGGTCTGAGTTAGCGCCTCCAGACGGTCCCTGAACTCCAGTACGTAGGATACAATAGGGGTTCCGTCTGGGCTACTCTCTCCCTCCCAATGCTCTCTAATTAGGTCTAGTGGCCCTCGCACTCTTCTCCCAAACAGTAATTCAAAAGGGGAAAACCCTGTTGATTCTTGGGGTAGCAAATGGGGTAGAAAACACTCCCAGTCTTTATGAGCCTCTCCAAATGTACGGAGCATCTGTTTTAGCGTACCATTAAGCCTTTCACATAGACCATTGGACTGGGGGTGGTACGCCAAATTTATTATTGGCTTAATGGCACATATCTTCCATAGTTTTTGGGTTACCTCGGCGGTGAACTGGGTGCCCCTATCGGATATGATCTCTTGGGGAAACCCCACCCTGGAAAATATTTCCATTAAGGCCTCTGCCACAGTTTCGGCATGAATGTTGGTGAGGGCTATAGCCTCGGGGTACCGGGTGGCATAGTCTACTACAGTTAAAATATATATTTTCCCAGAGGGACTGGATTTTGGTAAGGGCCCCACTATATCTACGGCCACCCTACTGAAGGGTTCTTCAATAATGGGGAGAGGACATAACTTGGCTTTGTGGTGGTCACCTTGCTTGCCTACTCGCTGGCAAATGTCACAGGAGGTGCAGTATTGCCTCACATCCCTTGCCAGAAGAAAGCGTGGGTCAACCTGTATCGGGTACGCATCATCCCTAGATGCCCAGACAGGGGGATGTCGTGGGCAATCCAAAGCAGTTCCTGCCTATACTTCTGGGGAACCACTAACTGTTTAGTCGTTACTGTAACTGACCCTCCTACTGTTCTTTCAGCAATGCGGTAAAGTAGCCCTTTCTCCCAGGTGTACCACTCCCCCTCTAGCCCAGCCTGGTCAGTGTGTACCCTGTCCCTGTATACCTGTAGCGTGGGGTCTGACTTCACCTCGGCCTCAAACTTAGTTGGGGTATCCCAGGACATACGTGTCGTGTGGGGGTCATGGTCTCTTACCTGAGCCTCAGAGTGTGTCGGTGGAACCGTGGGGCGAGCCTGTTGCCGTGTGGTTACTGGATCGGCTTCTTGGTATGGAGCCTGGGGTATAAAAGTAGAGGTCATCTGGCCCAAATCATTTCCCAGCACAACATCTGCTGGTAAATTTTGCATGAGGCCCACTTCTACCGTCCCTTCTCCCACACCCCAATCCAAATGTACTTTGGCAGTGGGTAGTCGGTACACTGCTCCCCCCGCCACTCGCACTGCCACGGATCCGCCAGTGTGTGCCGAGTCAGGGACCAAATGGGGTGCTATCAAGGTTAAAGTAGCTCCTGAATCCCGAAGTCCCTGGACTTCTTTCCCCTCCAAGGTTACCAGCTGTCGATGATGCTGCCGGTTATCTGTGGTTTGGACTGACATCACCTCATGCAAGATTCCCAGGGGTTCTTCCGTTGGGATGTTCAACATCTCTTGAGCAGCCGACTCCCGTTGATAATGATGGGCAGCAGCCCTTGGTGCCAGGTTCGGTCGGCCTTGGTTCCAGGCGGGTCTGCCTTGGTTTTGGGTGCACTCGCGTGCTATATGTCCCTACTGTTTGCAGGAGTTGGCATGTCCGTTATATCTGGAGGGTGGTGGTAAAGTCCCTTGGGATGGACGAAAAGGGGAGGCTGTGAGAGGGGGGGGTGGTAGAGTACTGGGTGGTCCCGCAGGTCGAGGATAACTCTTGGCTAGGGGCCCATGATGCCTCCTTGCATCAAAATGCTGATCCGCTAATCGAGCCGCTTCGGTTAGGGTGAGAGGTTTCCTGTCTCGCACCCATTCTTGTGCCTCTGGGGACAAACCGTTGAAGAATTGCTCCAACAGCATTAACTGTCGCAATCCTTCCATAGTAGTGGCTTGGCAGGCTTGTATCCACCCTTGGGAAGCTTGGTCCAGCTTGTGTGCCCATTCAGTATGTGAATCTTTCTCTGGCTTGCGTAGGTTTCGGAACTTGCGCCGGTATGCCTCTGGGGTAATGGGATATCTCTCTAATATCGCTCGCTTCACTTTATCATAATCCTTGCTGTCCTCACTGGGTACAGCGCGATTTGCTTCTGCTGCCTGACCGGCCAGCTTGCCTGCTAGCAATGGGACCCATACTGTCCGTTCCAAGTCATGTAAATCACACAGTCTCTCAAAATCCTGTAAATACCCATCAATCTCATCCTTCTCCTCGCAAAACATTTTAACCACTTTAATACCGGGCTTTTATACCACCTCCATACCGGGCCTATTCTGACACTTCTCTCCTACATGTAATAATCATCATTCTTTTGCTAGAAAATTACACAGTACCCCCAAACATAATATATGTTTTTTTAGCAGACACCCTAGGGAATAAAATGGCAATTATTTTTCAAACGCCTTTTTTTTGTAAAAAAAATTGTTTCATGAATTAAAAAAATAACAAAACAGTAAAGTTAGCCCAATTTTTTTGTATTATGTGAAAGATTATGTTACACCGAGTAAATAGATACCCAACATGTCACGCTTTAATTATGCGCACACTCATGGAATGGCGCCAAAATTCGGTACTTAAAAATCTCCATAGGCAACGCTTTATTTATTTTTTACAGGTTACCAGTTTAGATTTACAGAGGAGATCTAGTGCTAGATTCGTTGCTGGCACTCTAACGCACGCGGCGATACCTCACTTATGTGGTTTAAACGGCGTTTACATATGTCGACGGGACTTACGTGTGCGTTCGCTTCTGCACGCGAGCTATCGGGGACAGAGGTGTTTTAATTTATTTTTTTATCTTTTATTTATTTTTTTGACTTATTTTCTATTTTTTTTTACACTTTTTTTCAATTTTTTTTTTTACACTTTTATTCCTATTACAAGGAATGTAAATATCCCTTGTAATAGGAAATGTGTGTGACAGGTATTCTTTAAGGAGAGATGCGTGGTCAATAAGACCTGACATCTCTCCTCCAGGCTGGAAACCATGAGATCGGTGAAAAAAAATTCACCGATCTCATGAATGGTGGCTTACAGCCGCAATCGCGGCTTTGTTTACTTACGGGGACCCGGGCGTGACGTCATCACATCGCGCCCGGGTCCTCCGACGGTCATAGAGATGACTGGTGACCATCTGGTCACCAGTCATCTCTATGCTTCCTGCCGACGCCGAGGATTCGTTCTCCGGGCCCCCGAAGGCACGGGAGAGCCCAGAGAAGCACCGGATGGCGGCGGGAGGGGGGGATGTCCCCTCCCGCGACCTGTAAGAATGATCAAGCGGCAGTACCACCACTCAGTCATTCAGATATCCGCCCGCAAAGCCCAGGCCGTCAATTGATGGCCACTTAGGATGGTAGATCCCATCTCAGGCCGTCAATTGTCTATGGCTGGGTATTGAAGTGGTTAAAGGCATGATGGGGAATTTGGGGTTTTATCTGGTTGTAGAGTAACGCAGTAGGGAATTCTGCTCGAGACTGTGTATGCTGTGGACTGTGTGCCATCACATACTCCTGCACATTCGCCATTACCATATGCAGCATGGCATGGGATACAGGCTGTGGCAAAAATTCCAGCCTGGTCCTCATTTCTCTCTGGTAGAGGGTTTCGTCTATGGCTGCTGGGGGTGTAGCGCTGCGGGCTCTGTCTCCCTCCATCAGCTCGGCAGTTAGTACCGCTTTGGATTTGTTGCTGGCTACCTTACCCCTGGCTTCTAGCAGTTCCTTTAATGTCTGCCGCTTTAGCCTAGAAAAATCCGTCTCCATTAACTTCGGTAGTCGGTTCTTTTGCTGTATTCTACTTGCCATTTCCTTTTCTTATTCGGCAGTTCAAATTGCCCGAATTGCGCTTTTCGGCATCCCACCGCTCTATTAATATCCACGATCTCCGCTGGTATCCAGGATAAATCCCCAGTCAGCGCCGAAAAGTATGGAAATGTCCCAAATCTCTCCAGTAACCGGACGACACACAGCTCTGAGAGTCAACTGTCAACAACTCTTTATTAACGGGCTTCTATATTTATACAATTCCCCATGCAAGGGGCTTCCAGACAGATTTAGCAGGGGTAATACAGAGTGGACCACATGGGGAACTTAACATTCTGGATATTTCTCCCATCAGGTATTGCTGCAGAATGAACGATCGGTAGATAGCTGGGGTCTGGGGTTATGTGTTCTGAGAATACCGCTCAGATCCCTGCTAAACCACCGACGCTGCCCGAAATACCCTTAACCATCGAATTCGGTTTTAAACTACCGAACACCGATGGGCAACATAACGTGCTGTAAGCGGAACTTCTGACTGCTCTGGAAGTTCAGCGGCGTTCGTGCCGTCGAGTAGTGTTTTTTCTATTCCAGGCACTCGACGACCAAACGCCGCCGAAGCGACAAAGGATCCAAGACGGCCCACTGCCGCGTGATTGGTAGTCGAACGACGGCCTTCCAGGAGAGCCTTAAGTACCGAGCGCCACATGCCCCTAATGTTTGGTCTATCAGGTGAGTCTGGATAATCGCGGTTCGGGAAATGAAGTACTCGAACACCAGAGGCTTATGGCTGCTAGCATATGAGTTTTCATGCCCACCTAAAATCCAGCAGAATACATAGCATATAATACAGACAACCCTTTGACATGTAACGTCCAGTGCTCCAGAAGTGGCTAGGTTTGCCACAGGTACTATTACACTTGCCAATATTCTATGTCAGATTGGAAATGCTTCAAGTAGTTTATTCCTATGATATTTAGTTGGCCCACTTTGTCCAGACACACCTGTTTACTTTGGTACTAATCCACTACATCTTTAGGCTACTGCTGCTATATTATAGCTACTGCATTCATTTACAGTGTTGAACTTTTTAGAGCATTAGCATTTAAAGTCTATGATTATTGTGTCACTAGGACTGCACAAGGTCCTCCTAGCAGGGAGTTCCCATTTTTTGGGTGCTACATTTTATTTTTCAGCTATACGATGAGACAAGCTGGATGCCTTGTCTCTGCTATGTATAGAAGCAGATTTGATACGCCAAATTGGATTTGAGGACATGATCAAAGATTTTACAAATAAAACACCCAGAAGAAAGCATTTTAAATGTTAAATGCATTTTAGTGTATAAGTAAGTAATTTGCTTACAGGGTGTTAAATTGAAAGGGAAAAACTGGTAAATTCAAAGTGAGAATTTTTTTTATTCAATAAAAGGGTTTTGAATACATTTTTAATTATTGTTAAAATCAAAGTGTAAATTTGTTATCATCTACGTGAGAATTTTTAATAAATACATAGTAAAAATATTTATTTTTAATTATCATTTAACAGATATGTGATTTCCCTTATGATTTCTAAATCAAAGGCACCAGTCAATTGCTTGATTTTGATCCATGCCCAATCTGTTAAATAAATAAAATTAAAAAGTGCCTAGTGCCTAGTTCTGCTGCCCAATGGCAAAATAGTTTTACCCAATTATGCAATTACTTTAGAGTATAACCTCATGATCAGAATTCTATCCGCTTGTCAAATTTGTTTATTGAATTTTAACAATTAGCATACGTAAGTACATATGGTGGCAGCAAAAGAAAAGATCACATATATGGTAATAATATTAAGTTGTAGTTCCAACATAAACTAAAAGTAGTTTAACTAAAACAATTTTAGCATGGATCTAACTACTCAAAAGTCTACATTGTATAAGAAAGGATAAAAACCAACTTAGACCAGGTTAATATAAGATGACCTCAGATAAAAAAAAAAAAAGGTCTTAATTATTATCAAGATTATAGTTTTTAAAAAATCAATAAAAGAAAAAAAAGAAATAATTTATTATAGAATATAAAATATTATACTACATATTGGAACTATGTACAATTGGTATAATGATAACAAAGGAAAAACAAGTTCCGCTACCAGAACTATATAAAGAGTGAATCGAAAGAGGAGAGAGAGAGAATAGGGTGAAAACGCAGAATTCTATCTTCAATCCATAAAAGCTTGATCCAACCGGAGGCTCCTGCTCAAAAGAGGAATTAATTTATACTTTTGTAATGTTTTTGTCAAGTTGTAATTCAGTTTTATGTCTCTCCAGCAATGAAGATTACACACAGACAGGGTTTTTATTGAAGTTTAGATATACTTTAGAGTGAATTACAGCTTTTTCATTGCTAGTCTGAACGCAGTTGACTTCCTGCCATTGAAATTTTGGCTGCACACTAGGCCCTGAAGTGACACTTGGGAAATGTGTAAATTGTGTGCTGGGTGGAGAGTTTTGGGAAGGTGAATCTGACCCAAATGAAGAAAGAAAAACTGTTCAAAGGAGGAAAATAAAGAAAAGATTTGCAGTAAGAATTAGCTGTATGCCAACAGTGGTGAATAACCCCAGTATATTACTCTATAGATAAAAAGAGTTGGAAAAAACATCACCGTATCCAAAAAAGACATGAAGGTGGAATGAACTAAAGGGAAATTGCATCTTGTTCCATTATGTTTTCAAGCAACACCAAAGTAGCCAAATTGGTGTATTTTTGACATCTATTGAATGCAAAAATATTAAACTATCCATGCTATGGTAACTAAAAAATTATTATATGCTATTCTGGGCTCCCTGAAGTCCTTCCCACACAACCAAAAAGCAGGGTCTTTGGTCATGTGGTCTCTTCTGAAGTGGATGATCAGCAAACCTGAACCCCTATTCCTTTTAGCAGAGGTCCCATGTCCCATCTAAACAGCAGTGAAGGGGGGCTTGAGCAGCATTTTCTCCAGGAAATGTACATATTTCAGCCCTTCTATTGTCCTTAACAAAAGTACAAGAAAAAAAAATATTTATACTCACCTAGATGGTGATCGATGCTGCAGTTGTCCCCCACCTGCTCTACACCGAAAACAAAGTGATTAAAGACCACTGATGGCTCAGTTCTCTGAGCACAGATATGTGACTGTTTG
Organism: Rana kukunoris; assembly: GCA_029574335.1. NCBI lineage: Eukaryota > Metazoa > Chordata > Amphibia > Anura > Ranidae > Rana > Rana kukunoris. Next base: position 74,591,458 of record CM056052.1, read on the forward strand.
TCACCGCTCTGTGCTCAGCCCCTCCAGTGCTCCAAGGAGTGCCGGGCTGTAGAGGAGGCAGGAGCGGCAGCTGGCTCAGCCTTTCATTAGCACACCGAGAGGCCAAGCCAGCTGGCGGTCAGGCATCTGAGCAGATCCTGACTTTATTGTTGGGATCTCTGTAGAGCCTGGACCGGATATGTGACAATAGCCGACGACAGACTTTCGTTAACTGTCGGCTGAATCCAATGCATACACACAAGCGGAATTTCCGACAACAAAACTGTGGATTTTTTTCCGACGGAATGTTGGCTTAAAATTGTATTGCATACACACGGTCACACAAATGTTATCTGAAGTTCCGAACGTCAAGAACATGTACAACACTACTATGAACTGAGAAAAATAAAGTTCAATGATGCAGAGCATGCATCTAATTGATTCCGAGCATGTGTAGGATTTTTGTGCATACGGACAATCGGAATTTCCGACAAGAACTTTTGTTGTTGGAAAAATTGAGAACCAGCTCTCAAACATTTGTTGACAGAAATTCCGACAGCAAATATCTGATGGAGCATACACACAGTCGGAATATCCGACCAAAAGCTCACATCGAACATTTGTTGTCGGAAATTCCAATTGTGTGTACGTGGCATAAGTCATAGAAGTGCAGAACTAAGTGCACTCCTGTGACCCACAGGAGAAGTAGGGCTAAAGCCCTATACAGCCCTATACACACGATCGGATATCTGATGGAATCTAATCTTACCTACACACCATCAGTCAAAAATCCGATTGTGTCCAAACGCGGTGACGTACAACACTACGACAAGCCGAAAAAAATGAAGTTCAATGCTTCCAAGCATGCATCGACTTGATTCTGAGCATGCATGGATTTTTGACCGATGGAGTTCCATACATACGATCAGATTTTTCTATCTGTTTTTTTTTTATTAACATGTTCTATTTTTTTACACTGATGGAAATAAAACTGATGGGGCCCACACACGATCAGTTTGTCTGATGAAAACAGTCCATCGGTCGGTTTTCAGCGGACAAGCCGATTGTGTGTACAGGGCTTAAAAAAACTTTGTCCGTACTACTCCTTTAACCCCCACAGCCAATGACTGATTAATTTCCTCTTAATAAAAATTGGTGCTGTGCATCCATCATCTCTCTCTCTTGATAGCCAACATATTGCAGAATAATTTCTGTTTTACGTCTATAGTAACAATAGTTGTTAAAAACCTTGGATGTATATATAACCTATATACATTATTTGTGTGTGAACCCACAAGATTGAAAGAAGGGAGGAGCAAGAAGAGAGAACATAGAGATTACCTCAGTGAGCTGCCATTTTATTGATTACAAATCATAATGCGTCTTTAATCAATCCTGTTTAAAAGCTGAACTCCAAGCATGAAAACTTTTATTTAAATATATTGTTCAATGCCCACAAAGGGTATAAATTCACTTTCTGTGCACCTTTACAAACCAGTTATTACCTTGTAAAAAAAACTGTCATTATCACTGTGCTGCATACAAACTGTGTCCACCCACTATAGGCTGCCTGCAGAAAACTACAGGAGGGGGCAGAGACAAGACCAGTCACCCTGCACAAGGCCTTGGGCCTTTCTGTGCATTTCCAAATGGCGCTGATCGGCGTTGCTGGACTCCGGCGCCCCCCCCACCTCAAGCCAAACGCGGTACTGCACACTGCTTTGGCCTGAATCCTGCTCATTTCGCGAGACAACACTCGCAAACCAAGTTAGGATTTTTTTTAAATACAGTGCTCGTATTGCAAAACGCTCATTAACCGCGTTACTCGCAATCGGAGGTTCCACTGTATAGGAGCTTGTACTGCTTGACCATGTTAATTACAATAATTGGCAAGAATTACCCAATCAGGGAGATCCAATCTCCAATGTGTACAAATCAATATCAAAGTGAGACACCATGTGAAAAGTGATGTCTAAAATGAGCAAAGGAATATATAATCAAAACAGTGAATCAAACACAGTGATGCATATACTGAGAGCATATATGGCATGAAATATCAAAAAGTATGAAACCCCAAACTAAAAAATATGTAAGCCTTATATAGCCAGAGCTAATAAAGGTAAGTCCTTAAATATGCTGAAATCCAAGGCCGGTAAGTAACAAAATATTCTTGTGGGGACTGTAGTCAAAGTGTGTCAATACGACACACAGAGGTGCGCTGCGCCCACATGACCACCCCTGGGTGCTTGAAGCGCATAATGACCGTGCCAATATGCCGATGTGTGCGTCTGACGTCCATCTCAATACTGGACATACACGCGCAAGGCATTATGGGGACCGCTCTGTCAATACAGCAGTGCGTGCGTATGACGTCACACCCATATCACCGCCGCGAATGCGCAAGGCGACATGGGGATGGTGGTTGAGCGGCAAGTTGCTATTTAGCTGCCATGGCAACTGTATATTACACAAAAGGGGCGTAGCCACAAATAACTCATGGGCCATAGGAAGCGCAGTATAACCCAGTACTCGTGATTCAAAAACGTTGCTGTCGGTAGTCAAAACAGACGGCTGCGTCAATTGAGTACATGGTAGAAGTGGAACACTAATAACTATAGACATTCTAAATATAGGGAAAAGGAAACAATAACAATATGGATCGCCAAATAGTATATCCATACATGAATGTGGATGAAACTATTGTGACGAGAAAATGCCACGCACATTATATGAAAACCTTACAAAAACAACAGTCTCTATGGTTTGAGCATTTGAAATACATGGAAAAATATACAAGGAAGGTCAGAGAATGAAGTATGGACTTAATAACAAACAATACTAACCCAGATATATGAACTGAGCTGAGTTAATAAAGGCGTTTATGTCCCAATCTATGTTGAGGCCATGAGGCCTGTAGCTCTTTAACTGGTATATCCAGAATGTTTCTAACCTGGAAACCCCTCTAAGGCGAGATTCGCCCCTCCAATTAGGAACAAACCTATCTATGATGTGGAACTTGGTCCCCTTTGGATTTTTATCGTGGGATTCCAAATAGTGTCTCGGGACACTATGATTGGTTTTCCCTTTATGAATGCATGTGATGTGCCCACCCACCCTTGTGGAAAAAGACCCGATCGTACGTCCCACGTACTGTTTCCCACAAGGGCAGGTGATCAAATACAACAGCTGCAACAGCATCTAGATACCCACAACCTACTTGATCCAAATGGGATTCCGCCCCGGACACGGGACAGAAACAGCACTGCTCAAGATATGGGACGACGCTCTCGAGGCCGCAGACAAAGGAGAATCTTGTCTTCTGGTTCTGTTGGACCTAAGCGCAGCTTTCGACACAGTAGACCATAAGCTTTTATTGACCCGGCTAGCTGAAGTAGCCAAAGTCGCAGAAGGCGATTTATCTTGGTTCTCCTCTTTTTTGGAAAACCGTTCGCAAATAGTGAAGTTAGGACCTTTCACTTCTGAAAAACGCACGGTCTCATGCGGAGTCCCTCAAGGATCCCCTTTTTTTGCCGGTGTTGTTCAACATTTATCTTCGTCCTCTTTTTGAAATCATTAGCAGTCAAAAACTGCTCTATCACTCATATGCAGACGATACGCAACTGTATTTTCGCATTTGCAATAAAAAGGATCACCACCTCAATCTAGAGACATGCCTCTCTTTGATAGAGGACTGGATGACAAAGAGTTATCTTAAACTCAACGGAGCGAAAACAGAACTTCTCCTGTTTCACGCCAACCGTACGAATCTACCTGTAACAACTTGGAGTCCCCCACCAATCCTAGGGAAAATCATCACCCCTAGCGCCAAAGTCAAAAGTCTTGCGGTCATCTTCGACTCCTACATGACAATGGACGCACAAATAGGGTCAGTTGTCAGCGGATCTCACCATCTGCTGCGCTTACTACGCAGACTCACCCCTTTTATTCCCAAAGAAGATATAGCGGTCGTGGTGGAAGCAATTGTAAACTCAAGATTGGACTATGCAAATGCCCTTTACCTCGGACTCCCCAAGTACCAAGTCGTTCAAAATACGGCCGCCAGACTTGTGACTGGGAAAAAACCTTGGGAATCCATCTCACCTTCACTGAGATCCCTTCACTGGTTACCAGTAAAAGACAGAATTACTTTTAAAGCTCTCTGTCTAACGCATAGATGTATTCATGGGAATGCTCCCCATTATTTATGTGAAAAAATAAAGGCTTATAATCCCAATCGTGTTCTGCGATCCACCAATCAAAATCTACTCCAGATACCGAAAGCCAACTACAGGTCCAAAGGAGATAGAAGATTTGCTGTGCAGGGTCCCAGACTATGGAACGCTTTGCCAGCCAGTATTCGGTTGGAAGAGAACCACTTAGCATTCAGGAGAAAGATCAAGACTCATCTCTTTTGATACCAAAGGAGACTGGAACAACAAGCGCCCAGAGGCGATTTAGTTTGCATGTGCTGCGCTATATAAGTTTTTCATTCATTCATTCATTCAATGTATTTGGTGGCACAGGTGGAAAGCTGTTTGGTATTGTATACTTCACCTGTAGATATAGAGGTGGATGTATCCACCTTACCGCGTCCACATATGTTATTTAAGCAAACTTTGCATTTTTTGCAAGGATAATAGGCATTTATATGGTGGAAAAAGACCGGAGCAACTGGGGGATCCAGCACATTGGACACAATTTTACCTCTCAAAGAAGGAGCTCCTCTATAGGTTACACATGCCCTATCAGGGAGTGTTGGGCCCAGAATGTGGTCATTTTTCAGGACGTTCCAGTGTTTTTGGAAGATGTCTTCAATTTGCCTATGTTGTACTGAGAAAGTTGGTTTGGGATTTTCTAGCAACAAAGAATTTCCGGCTTTTCAGCCAATCTATCCTACCTCTGTAAGCCATGACAGAGGCAATTGGCTGCTCATTATTATGACCATTCATGAGGTGATTGGCTGCTCATTATTATGACCATCCATGACTCACAGTTAAGCCCCGCCTCTGGAGGCAGACCAGGAAGTGCACTAGAAGATGGGACGCACATGTAATTATTGGTTCCCCTATATAAGCATGGAGGCAGCTGGCTGGTGTACATCCCAGTTGATGTCTTATTAGATGAAACGTGTTGGTTCTGTACGCCAGCACCAGCTGCCCTACCACGCTAGTATCATTCTCTCTGCTCCTTTACAAATTTTTGGGAAAAAATATATTTTTTCAAGTGTTTTTTTGGAACTTTTTTGCCATTTTTATATTCATTGCTACTTGCATATTTTTTATTTTATACATCCTGGAGGCTTTTTTCTTTCTATATGCCCCATTATAAGTCCTGCTGAATTGTAACATCGGTTTGGTGGACCAATATTGGATTTTGCTGTTGAAGCACTTACAAGTCTATCGGCCAAAGGAGGTGACGTCTCATGGTTCCAGTTCGGGTTGCCTTTTGGGGTGATTAAGCGTTGCCGATCCACCGCCGTATGGCGAATCGGATCCACCTGTGACGGTAAGAGTATTCTCCCCCTTCCCATTGGTGAAGGCACTCCCGGGTGACATCCTGTTATCACACCATACCTGTTGAGACTTCATACAAGCACTGTCTACACTATGGACCAGACCTCCCCTATTGGGCCATTGATCTGAAGAATATTTTGTTACTTACCGGCCTTGGATTTCAGCATATTTAAGGACTTACCTTTATTAGCTCTGGCTATATAAGGCTTACATATTTTTTAGTTTGGGGTTTCATACTTTTTGATATTTCATGCCATATATGCTCTCAGTATATGCATCACTGTGTTTGATTCACTGTTTTGATTATATATTCCTTTGCTCATTTTAGACATCACTTTTCACATGGTGTGTCACTTTGATATTGCTTTGTTCACATTGGAGATTGGATCTTCCTGATTTGGTAACTCTTGCCTGTTCTAGAACCATTATAATATATATCACATGGCTATACATATATGAACTATATGTTGTATATTTACCCCACATTACCTTTGGATAGGTAAATCTTTCACATAAGCGCTACACTTTATTTCCCTTGTTCATTTTCAGTTTTTGTCAGATTGTGGTGTTTAGCAGCTTTGTTAAGGTTTTTTTCACTTTGCGCAATTTTTTGTACATTTTCTTTCATTACAATAATTTTTCTTCTTCTATTGGCTGTATTGTCGTTTGGTACACATGCTGTTTGACACTTACTCTTTATTGTCATCTCCTGTGTATCTCTAAATAAAAAATGTATATATATATATATATATATTTAGGTTTTTTATTTAGAGATATATATATAGGAGCTGTTTTACCTTCCAAAGGATTTGTATTTCTATTCAACTAGTTCTGAGATTTACACAACTATATTACACTGCACATCCCTGTCTAACAGGGCACAAGACCTGTTTTTTTCTCTGCTGCAATTACGGACCCTAGGTCCTGCCCCTAAGCCAGCCTGGACAGTGAAGGAGAAGCAGCAGACTGATAGACTCTCTGTTACAGGACATTCTTTAACATCAGATATACACTGCATGGATCACTGGATCACAAAAGCAGCTGGAGAGTATACAGAGGTAAGACAGTTTACAGACATGTACTTCAATAGACACTTTTGTTGTTTGCATATACTGGAGCTTTAAATTTTAAAAGGCATAAAGGTCTTTGTTTTTCACCCCAAGGCAGCCAGTCGCACGACCAAAAGCAGTAGCACTGGCCCTATATTCTGTGCTAAAGAGGATAATTAACCAATCAGCTTTCAGTACCTGACAACCTTGGACACCATGTTCCTGGACCTTCCAGCATGCAGATTGAAAACCCAGCTTACACACAGAAAACCACTGAAAGCTTGGCTTGCATCAAAAGTACGGAGCTTTTTTTCCTGGCTAAGGCTTGTGGCATGCTAACGAGTGGGAACAAAAATTCATTCCACAATAATTCTTGACAGAGATGTAAAAAAGGTTTTCCTAGAAAGGTTTGTAGATTTCCGAAATCATAACAGGATTGAACATGGCAGAGAGAGTATGTAGCAAAGCTATTCTTTCATATCATACACATTATATACCCTGCAGAGGCACTAAGGCTGGGGCACTCAGAATCTGGTGCAGCTGTGCATGCTAGCCAATCCGCTTCTAACCTCAGCTTGTTTAATTAAGCTTTGGCAATAAAACCTGGAAGCTGATTGGTTTCTAGGGAGAAATAGGTCTGATTTTGCACTCTCCAGTTTTAGTAAATAAACCCCACTGGCTCGGGCTGGTGCTGGGTTCAATGAGGAAGCGAGAGAAGCCTAATGGCCCGTACACACGATCCGAATAGTAGAAATTGAATAGGTTATTAAAGTCACGAAAATTCTCGTATGACAGAAAAAAAAATCGGAAGTGATGTCATGTGTTGTATTGTATTTTCGGATGACAACTGTACTGACTAAACGTAAATCGTACAATCTGGCATCGTACGAGGAAAATTCTCGTGCTTGTCCGATCAAATAATATCAGATGAACTGTCGTTCTCCGCTCTCGAAAGTAGTGTACACACGATCTGAAAATCGTCCGATTCTTCCTCGGACAAGCGTTTTCGTCTGATATTGGGATCGTGTGTATGGGCCATTTGAAGCAGGCAGGGAGGCAGCTGGACAAAGGGAAGGAGTGTAACTCATGGAGGCCTACCTTAGTCTTATGCCGTGTACACACAATTAGAAATTCCAACCGAATTTTGGCTCAAACTTGAGTTGCATACACACGGTCACACAAAATTCCGACCGTCAAGAATGCAGTGATGTACAACACTACAACGAGCCAAGAAAAATGAAGTTCAATGATTCCGAGCATGCATCAAATTGATTCCGAGCATGCGTTGGAATTGCATACAGATGATTGGAATTTCCGACAAGAACTTTTCCGGTCGGACAATTTCAGAACCAGCTCTCAAATATTTGCTGTGGGAAATTCTGACAGAAAATGTCAGATGGGGCCTACAAAGAGTCGGAATTTCCAACCAAAAGCTCACATCGAACTTTTCTTGTTGGAAATTCCGACTGCATGTACGCGGCATTAGATCCTCAGGTACAGACAGCAAAAGTGACAGCTAAGCAAAGGAAAGGTGACTTTGTACTGGGAGGTCGACATTAAAGTAAACCTGTTGTTTAGCCTGTCAAGTGTAAAGCATGCATTTGCTTCATAAATTTTGGTTCCAACAGTGAACTCACAGTTATCTGGATCACTCTAGGTCAGTGGTTCTCAACCTGGGGGTCGGGACCCCCTTGGAGGTCAAATGAGGATTTGCCAGGGGTCACCAAAACCTGGGCTGTTCTTGAAGCCCGCGGCTGCCCACTCAGCCTCTTCACAGCTGCCCATTCAGTTCACGGCATAGCTGGGGGGCAGGGACTAGAGGTCAGCTGACTGGTGAGGAATGTGAAGTGGGAGGGGCTGGAGGAGACCCTATTTGCTGATTTCAGCATAGGTGTCACTGCTACGAGAGAAAAAAGACACAAAGTCGGAGACACAGTGAGTAACACTACCTGTGATTAGAGTTGCCTTTAACCACTTTCCCACCGCGCCATAGGCATTTTACTGCTACGGCGCGTGGAGTTATCTTGGGACGACGTCCCTGGGATGTCGTCCTTCACTTCCGCGATTGCGCGTCCCCTGGGACGCGCTCGCGGAAGTGTCCGTGCTCATCGGGTCTAGAAGACCCGGCGCATCACGGATCATGGTAAATTGCCGCTGATAGCGGCCGTTTACCACGTGATCGCGCCGTCGAATGACGGCGCGATCACTTGTAAACAAACCGGCGTCATTTGATGACGCCGGTTCCTCCCTCTCCTCCCTCTCCTCTCTGTACCGTTCGGTACAGTGTGCGAGGAGAGGGGGGGGAGCGGGTGTCAGCAGCAGCGCTGTGGCTGGATCTGTGACAAATGCAGTCACAGATCCAGCCATCCCTCAATCCATCCCAGCTCTGCAATACCCCAGTACCCAGCAATACCCCAGCACCCAGCAATACCCCAGTACCCAACAATACCCCAGTACCCAGCAATACCCCAGTACCCAACAATACCCCAATACTCAACAATACCCCAATACTCGGCAATACCCCAGTACTCGGCAATACCCCAATACTCAACAATACCCCAATACTCGGCAATACCCTAGTACTCGGCAATACCCCAATACTCGGCAATACCCCAATACTCAACAATACCCTAGTACTCGGCAATACCCCAATACTCGGCAATACCCCAATACTCGGCAATACTCAATACTCGGCAATACCCAATACTCAGCAATACCCCAATACTCGGCAATACCCCAATACTCGGCAATACCCCAATACTCAGCAATACCCCGCGCGATACTCTGCAATACCCCGCGCGATACTCTGCAATACCCTGCGCGATACTCTGCAATACCCCAATACTCTGCAATACCCCGCGCGATACTCTGCAATACCCCAATACCCTGCATGATACTTTGCAATACTCCAATACTCTGCAATACCCTGCGCGATACTCTGCAATACCGCCTATGGGGATTTTTAAGTAACGAAGTTTGGCGCCATTCCACGAGTGTGCGCAATTTTGAAGTGTGACATGTTGGGTATCTATTTACTCGGCGGAATTTCATCTTTCACATTATGAAAAAAAATATGGGCTAACTTTACTGTTTTGTTTTGTTTTAAGCAAAAAACAGTTTTTTTTAAAAAAAACACGCGTTCAATAAATGTCTGCGAAAATACCGTGCGAGATAAAAAGTTGTAACGGCCGCCATTGTATTCTCTAGGATCTTTGCTAAAAAAGCATATATAATGTTTTGGGGTTCTATGTAATTTTCTAGCAAATAAATGATGATTTTTACATGTAGGAGAGAAATGTCAAAATTAGTCTGGGTGCTCCAGAACGCCTGATGGCGTTCCCTGCAGGTTGGGCCTCTGTATGTGGCCACGCTGTGTAAAAGTCTCACACATGGGGTATCGCCATACTCGGGAGGAATAGCAGAATGTGTTTTGGGGTGTAATTTGTGGTATGCATATGCTGTGTGTGAGAAATAACCTGCTAATATGACAGAAACAAGTTTTTTTTTTTACAGAATTTTCAGTTGTTTTTCTTTTATAGCGCAAAAAATAAAAAACCCAGAGGTGATCAAATACCACCAAAAGAAAGCTGGAGGAGGGGGGGGAGCGGGAGACTAGGTAGTGAAGGATCTGATCTTTATTTGCTGATGTTGCAATTTCTATGGAGAACTTTTTTCAAATTTTCTCCGTTCCTTTTCAGTGGCAATTAGAATTTGTGAATTTGAAATAAACATACCAATTGCCTCAGTCATCATGAGTACAGACAGAACTTCCACCAAAAGAAGTGAATAATGAAACAGACTTTGGTTTCTGCCAATACTTCCAGCTGTTGACTCTCCTGGCTGATCACCCCAAGCATCTGTACTTTGGGAACCAGCGGCATTCATGCTTCTGAGTTCACCAAATGCTAAAAAAAATGTTATATTGGACAAAACTATTTCTACAAACTGACTAAAAGACATCGTAAGATAAGTTGCCAATCCAATCTACACGTGTGCTGCTTTTACTAATCCATATTTCCAAAATACCACATGACTAACTGTAAAATAGACACTAATGGTGGCCATACACACTTCGATAAATAATTGATTTATTTTCTGATCAACCTCTTCTGTTTAGAATAGATGATCTATAGTTGACAACCCATTTGATCAAAATTACACATACAGGGAAATGGATATTGATTTATAGAAAAAGTAGTTGTGCTGTGATAAATTGAAAAAGACTATATGGACTATATCAAGTGATAAAAATACAAATAAAGCAATAACAGCTGTGTAAAATCATGAGTTCAGTGAAGTCCAAAGAAAAAACACAATTGAAATGAATTCTTCTGCAATTCAAAACTTGAGGAAATCCACCACCAAAAGTGAAGACACCATATGAAATGCAGGCTTACCAGATGGCAAGAAAAGAAAGCTTGCGGCTGTAAACCCCAGCCCATGCCTTTAGTCAGGGACTGAAGCACACCCTAGTGGAATATATCAATGGGTCAAGAGAACGATCACATAGAAGCATAAAATAAAGCCGGCCGGCTTAAACGAACGCCCGTCCACTCGGACTGTCACACAATAACGTCAGCACGTCTCGTTTCCTGACGCGCGTTTCGTCACACAAATGATGTTGTCTGGGGCATTTGTGTAACGAAACGTGAGTCGGGAGAGGAGACATGCTGACGTTATTGTGTGACAGTCCGAGTGGACGGGCGTTCGTTTAAGCCGGCAGGCTTTATTTTACGCTTCTATGTGATCGTTCTTTTGATCCATTGATATATTCCACTGGTGTGTACTGCAGTCCATGACTAAAGGCCCGGGCTAGGGTTTACAGCCGCAAGCTATCTTTGCTTGCCATCTGGTAAGCCTGCATTTCATATGGTGTCTTCACTTTTGGTGGTGGATTTCCTCAAGTTTTGAATTTCAAAAGAATTCATTTCAATTGTGTTTTTTCTTTGGTGGAGGGATTGTCGCATGTTTATTCTGTGGATCTGACACTGGTGGATCATCTCCTATGGACTTTCTTTACTTGACACATGCTTATTGAAATATTTTTTTTATTTGTATTTATTGTTTATATATATGAATTATATATATGAATTGATTAGTCCTAAGGACTTTTTTCACATGCCCCATGCTTATTTAAATATTAAAAATGTTGCTTATTGTTTATATTTATGAATTGATTATAAATAATTAATTTATCTATTCATTTGTGATTTGCGCTGCACTGTTTCATTTTTCACTACCTAAAATGTACCTCTACCCACATGCATAGACCTGTCCTTAAAATAACACAGGCTATTCCTATTACTATCCCGTTTAACAGTATCTGGACATAGAGGCTGTTGTAAACTCATTATTGCTCCCTGTCTCATGTCACAGCTCTCTTGAAATACTTAGACAGTAGCTTCAAAGACTACTGTATTTATCGGTGTATAACATGCACCCCAATTTAAGAGAGAAGTTTTAGTTTTTTTTTAGTTTTTTCAAATAAACTACTTTGAAGCAAAATAATGTCCAGTGCCAATCAATGCAGCCTGATTAGTGCCTATCTGCAGCCTCAATGCAGCCTGATGCCCATCTGCAGCCTTTGTGCCCATCTGCAGCCTGATCTGCGCCCATCCAATGCAGCCTGATGCCCATCTGCAGCCTCAATGCAGCCTCTGTGCCCATCTGTTGCCTGATCTGCACCCATCCAATGCAGCCTGATGCCTATCTGCAGCCTCACCATCTCTCATGCAGTGCAGAAAATTAGGAGGGGGACGAGCGCCACTGGAATCACTGAGCCTTCGTCTTCAGTTTACAGTACTCGGCTCTCAGTCGGCAGTCACATACACAGTCCCGCCTCCACCATCGCCATTGGACCAGCTCCTGTGATCGAAAGAACACTGGTCCAATGCCGGTGGCGGAGGCAGGACGTGTGTGTGTGTGTGACGTCAGAGCCCAGTAAACAGGACAAAAATGCACTTCACCTCCACCAACATTATGTTCCTTCATCCACCCTTTCCCTAATCGCTGGAAATATTTATTTTCTTTCTTTTGGTTGACCTCAGCTATCTATTTTAAGGTTCTGCTTGACCCAAGCCGCAGTTTTCACTGACACCGGTAGTGAGGGGAAATCTTCCAACGTGGACACCTCTTTCAACATCTTTCCTCACTTTAATTGGATTTTAGTTAATTTCTTGTTGTGTCTCAAGACAGGATGTGTCAAAAAATTCTCCCCAGTGGTAGAGCTCAACTGTCAAGGACTTTAATTATTCTGTTTCCCCCAAATAAAGTTGGCTATAGCTATAATTTTAAGATGAACTCTACCAAAAATGAGTTATCAGATATTTGTTGGACCAAGTTTATCCATGCCTGTCCATTATTCTGTTTTTTGCTAATCTGGATCCAAATATTTTATTGTTGTAGATAGAGTGAGAAATAGTTTAATCTCTTGCTGACCATGTAACGCATATGTGTGGCGGCAATGAGGGTGGGCTTTTTTATTAACCACTTTAGCCCCGGACCATATTGCTGTCCAAAGACCAGAGCACTTTTTGTGATTCGGCACTGCGTCGTTTTAACTGACAATTGCGCGGTCGTGCGACGTGGCTCCCAAACAAAATTGCCGTCCTTTTTTTCCCACAAATAGAGCTTTCTTTTGGTGGTATTTGATCATCTCTGTGGTTTTTATTTTTTGCGCTATAAACAAAAATAGAGCGACTATTTTGAAAAAAATTCAATATTTTTTACTTTTTTCTGTCATAAATATCCCCCAAAAATATATAAAAAAATGTTTTTTTCCTCAGTTTAGGCCAATACGTATTCTTCTACATATTTTTTGTAAAAATAAATCGCTTAGTTTTATGGCATTTTTATTATTTTTATTTTTATTTTTTTTACTAGTAATGGCGGCGATCAGCGTTTTTTTTCAGTACTGTGACCTTATGGAGGACACTTTGGACACTTTTGACACATTTTTGGGACCATTGGCATTTTCTTAGCGATCAATTCTATAAAAATGCATTGTATTACTATAAAAATGACATTGGCAGTGAAGGGGTTAACACTAGGGGGCGGGAAGGGGTTAAGTGTGTTCCTGGGTGTGTTCTTACTGTATGGGGGAGGGGACTCACTAGGGGAAATCACTGATCTTCTGTTCAGTTCGCTGACAGGAACGAGAGCTATGTGTTTACACACATAGCTCTCGTTCCCCACTCTGTAACGAGCAATCGCAGGTGCCCGGCGGCGATCGTACCCGCCGGGCACGCGCGCGGGACTCGGGGGCGAGCGCGGGGCGCGCTTGTGCGGGCCGCCGGCGCGCACGCGCCCCCTAGTGGCCGCGACTGTCCCGACGTAGTATGACGGGCTCTCGCCCAGGAGAGCCGACCTGCCGCCGTAGAACGACGGCGGCCGGTCGGCTAGTGGTTAAAATTCCATGGTGCAAAATCTGGTGCACCTCTATATGGAAGCTAATCAGCTTCCAGGTTTTATTGACAAAGCTTAAATGAACAAACTGAAGTTAGAAGTTAATTGGCTACCATGCACAGCTGCACCAGATTCTGAGTGCACCCGTTTTAGTAAATCTCCCCCACTGTGTTAATGAATGCTGAGGATTCTTTGCTAAGTTTCATTCATGCTGCATTCTCACGTTCAGATTCCAGTCTCTTGTTATTGTTAGTCAGCTGGATGTCACAGCCAATCACAGTGGTCACATGATCAGGGAGTCCACCCCCACCTTAAGACCCAGTTAAGGGGTCATGGCCGTGTAGCACTGGTATTTTTGCCATATAATGCTAAAGATGGCATACCACTAGAGGGAGCCAAATACCAATGTGAGCGAGATATGTTTTAACTTACATATGCAGAGCAGAAACATGTTTATCTTGTGAAAAGACTCACTTACCCATGAACACTAGGTGGCTGAACTGCATGCTGGGTGGATATAAAAGGCAGAGTGGAGCCATTTCCTGCCTCTTTCTGGGCGCATGGCCTGCCTGCAAGGATCTGTGAAGGAGTGTTTAGAAGAGGGCCTACATCGTGCAGAGCAGAACAACATCCATTGACTCTGCCTTACCACAGTGTGCTGGAGAAGCAGTGTGATTGGGTCTAAGGATCCAGGACCCTTGACGGAGCCAAGTGGATGTCCAGTTTGCTTGAGGAGCGAAGCAGCGTGGCAGTGCTGACTGGCAGCAGGATTGAGATAACTGGAGCGGAAGTTCACAACTTTCCAGGCCTGGTGTGGTGAGAGGGATGTCGCCCAGAAGTTCTTTAACACCCTTAACACACTTAGACTCATTTCACAAAGTTGCTGGGACCTGTAGTCCTACAGGGAGGTCTCATTCAAATAGACTGAGTTCAATCAGGCCTAAAAGCCTATGCTTCATTGAGGGCTGACTGACAGTTAAGGTATACCTACACCGAAGGCATCTACAAGTGTGTTTTACAGCAGGAACTGTATTAACTCTTCAGTTATGTTACTTCATTACTTGTTAAACCATTGGATTACAAACACTGCAGTATAATAGCTAGCTGAAGAAAGAAGACCAGAGACTACACTTCTTCACAGGGAGGGTTTGTGCTTTGGATGCAGTAAGACAAAAGGCTGCCTTATACCTCAGGGGAAGCTCTTGAGAAATTGTATTGTGCTGTGTTGATATCCTTGCATTGGTATGTTTGGTGCGGCCGTACTGGAAGTGGGAAGGTGGTCAGTGTCAAGGTATTGTCACTCTGAGCACTAGTCCCACTTGGAGACGCGCCGCAGTAGAGGCTCAAGGGACCTTTCAGTGTTATTAGTTTGTGTACACTCGTTGCACTATTATAGTAAGTTTGTATGTTGATACAGTTATTATAAATACTGTCTTTATACCAGTTCCAGTAAACTTACATCCTGGTTGATCACAATTGGTGTAAAGCTTGTTCATTATTCTAACAGGTGGAACAACGGATGCCCAGATAACGGTAAAGGTACACTATATACACATTGTTATGGTGAGATTGTTCCGTTTAGTGAAAGTTTCATATCAGCACTGCACCACAGCTGTGTCAAGGGGAGCGAGACCAAATCATTGGGGGGTTGTTAAAGCAGAGTACAGGCCCAATCAATTACCAGCAGCTTCTTCGGGGGTAAGTGCTACACATGGGGGCTCGTCCGGGATCCTGTCTCTCTGCAAGTGAAACCCGCCCTTTTGGTGCTAGTATGGACCCCCTTACAGTGGTTCAGTGGTGCAAAGAAGAAGGCGCACGCCCAGAAGCGAGTGTGGCAGTCAAACTCCCGGGTGAGAACTGGGATGAAGAGGAGGTCAGGACCATTGTAAAACATTTGTCTCCTCATAGGAAAGCTTGGGTGATTGCCTTCAGGCCAGCCCAAGGGACTGACCGCACCCATGCCCTATTGGAATGGAAAGAGAAAGTACCAGGGTGTTTCCGTGGGAAGAGTGTGCAGCTGACTGACAAGATGAAGATTTGCATAACACATCCCCAGGCTCCAGACAAGAGCCCTACCAGTTCAAAGCAGGGGGAGTCAGCTTCAAGGAAAGGGTACTCCCGGCCAACTCCGACCACAAGTGGGCTAGAGTTTGTCATGCCCAGGAGGGACGGGGATGAAGTGCTAAGCACCTTCAAGAAGGATCCCCAACTGGAGCAGCAATTAGCTACTTTAAAGTGACAGTATCGCATTATACAAGAGGAGTTTCAGGAAACCTCTAGAATGATTGAGGAGCAGGTAAAAGAGCTAAGTACTAAGAGCAAGGGCTCAAGCGGCAGCCATCTGAAACAAAAACCTGCCTCAGTTACTCGAAGACTTCCCCATCGTGACTTGCCAGAAGTAACAATCAAAAAGGACTTTAAGATTGCTGGCCAGTTAGGCGAAAAGGAACAGAAAGACAAGCTGTCCTATACAAACCTCATGCGTCAGATCGACATGGGGCTACAGAAAGGGTATCCTGAGTCTGAGATTGTGGAAGCAGTGGTAAAAGCCATTAGTCCCGGTCTAAGTATCAGAAACATGCTGGAGATGAAGAATGGACTAACCCTAGTGCAACTTAGGAGAATATTGAAAAGCCATTTCAAGAAGGAAAGTGCTTCTGAACTTTATCACCAACTGATAAATCTGGCACAGGACAGTGGAGAGACTCCTCAGAATTTCCTGTTCAGGGCTATTGAGCTGAAGGACCGCCTGTTGTTAGCCTCACAGGGAGAAGACTCAGATGAGCACTTCGGGACAGAATTGATCCAAAAGAAATTCCTGAGGACCGTGACCACAGGACTAAAAAGGGACTGTGTCAAGTTTCAGCTAAGGCAGTATCTAGATGATCCGTCCATTTCGGATGAGGTACTCATCGAAAAAACTGGCGAAGCAGTTAATATGGAGATGGAAAGGGAGTCGAAGCAAAAGACAAGTCAAAAGTCTAAATCTGTTGTGGGAGTCAGAATGGCTGGCACGACTCATAGCGATTCAGAGATCGGGGTCCTGAAGACTCAGCTGTCCAGAATATCGGAGATGGTGACCGATGCGTTGGATGTCAGGTCTGAAATAACTGCACTGAAGTTACAAGTAGCCCAGATGCTGGAGGCGATAAACAGGCTGACGACAAAACATACTGAGCTGTCCGATAATGGTGCCACAGGGCAGAATGCACCCCCGGCCTCGTTTTTTGTACCTCGCCAGGAGCCAACAAATCAAGATGTCTGTTTCAACTGTGGAGGTGAGGGTCACTACCAGAGGATATGTCCTAGCCCGAGGGGAGCAGCAGATTGGAGTAGACCTCAGAGAAGTAACCCAAGGATCGAAGGAAGATATGGGCCTTCAAGAAGAACGTTCCCTGAAACTGAGAGGGAGCAACGGAGAAGACCCACAGTTTATGTCATCTCAGTGAGCAATGCTCATCGGCCTTCCAAGCGATGCCAAAAAAGGCGTCCTCAACGCCAGAAGCTGAAGAAAGCACAAGTTCAGTCATGCCAGCTCATTGTTCCAGATGCTCGCAACAGGTTTCCTGCTCAGTTAGTAGGCCCTTCGTCCATAATGCCTGTCCTGATTGAAGGAATCTACACAAGAGCCCTCCTTGATTCAGGTCCTCAAGTAACTTTGTTGACCAGAGGTTTCTACAAGAGGTATTTGTCGTACATGCCCCTGCAAAAGTTGGAAGATATGGAGATTCGGGGTATTCAAGCAGAAGATTACCCTTGTGACGGATATCTGCGGATCAAGTTGTCATGTGACCCATTGAGGACTGGGAAGCCTCAGGACTTTGACACGCTAGCTATTGTGTGTCCTCGGTTGCCAGGGTCCCCAAGCAGTCCGCTAATCATAGGGACAAACACAGATCTGGTGAAGCAGCTGTTAGCCCCTGGTGTTCCCAAATGTGATTCCTTATCCTCCCTGCCAACAGAAAGGCCAGAGGTGCCTCCCACTTCCATGGTGGATGGGAAAAGATCCACAACAAAGACAAACGCAACTAAACTGCATGAGAAGAAAGCGGCTAAACAGGAAAAGGTGGCCGATGTACCTTCGGTGTCAGCACCGGTAAAGCGAAGGAAACAAAGAGTAATTTCTCAATTCAAGAGATCGACCTATGACCAGCTGAAAAAATTCTCTGAAGAGATGTGCCCTGCTGCAAGGAGAAATTCTGAGATGCCTGGTCCTTCTGTTGATGATTCAGAAAGTTTCGACCCCATCTCACCCCTTGACACATCTGTACTAGATACCATAGTGACAGCTGTGAGTGCACAGAACAGCTCCCCATCACATGACAATTGGTGGGAGGCTTCTCTGTCAGACTTCTGCAACCGCCTAAAGGCAAAAATGTGTGACAGAGCCAAAATTTTGAATGTCTTTGGGGACCAAAGAGTTAAAGCAGGGGGAGTATGTAGCACTGGTATTTTTGCCATATAATGCTAAAGATGGCATACCACTAGAGGGAGCCAAATTCCAATGTGAGCGAGATATGTTTTAACTTACATATGCAGAGCAGAAAAATGTTTATCTTGTGAAAAGACTCACTTACCCATGAACACTAGGTGGCTGAACTGCATGCTGGGTGGATATAAAAGGCAGAGTGGAGCCATTTCCTGCCTCTTTCTGGGCGCATGGCCTGCCTGCAAAGATCTGTGAAGGAGTGTTCAGAAGAGGGCCTACATCGTGCAGAGCAGAACAACATCCATTGACTCTGCCTTACCACAGTGTGCTGGAGAAGCAGTGTGATTGGGTCTGAGGATCCAGGACCCTTGACGGAGCCAAGTGGATGTCCAGTTTGCTTGAGGAGCGAAGCAGCGTGGCAGTGCTGACTGGCAGCAGGATTGAGATAACTGGAGCGGAAGTTCACAACTTTCCAGGCCTGGTGTGGTGAGAGGGATGTCGCCCAGAAGTTCTTTAACACCCTTAACACACTTAGACTCATTTCACAAAGTTGCTGGGACCTGTAGTCCTACAGGGAGGTCTCATTCAAATAGACTGAGTTTAATCAGGCCTAAAAGCCTATGCTTCATTGAGGGCTGACTGACAGTTAAGGTATACCTACACCGAAGGCATCTACAAGTGTGTTTTACAGCAGGAACTGTATTAACTCTTCAGTTATGTTACTTCATTACTTGTTAAACCATTGGATTACAAACACTGCAGTATAATAGCTAGCTGAAGAAAGAAGACCAGAGACTACACTTCTTCACAGGGAGGGTTTGTGCTTTGGATGCAGTAAGACAAAAGGCTGCCTTATACCTCAGGGGAAGCTCCTGAGAAATTGTATTGTGCTGTGTTGATATCCTTGCATTGGTATGTTTGGTGCGGCCGTACTGGAAGTGGGAAGGTGGTCAGTGTCAAGGTATTGTCACTCTGAGCACTAGTCCCACTTGGAGACGCGCCGCAGTAGAGGCTCAAGGTACCTTTAAGTGTTATTAGTTTGTGTACACTCATTGCACTATTATAGTAAGTTTGTATGTTGATACAGTTATTATAAATACTGTCTTTATACCAGTTCCAGTAAACTTACATCCTGGTTGATCACAATTGGTGTGAAGCTTGTTCATTATTCTAACAGGTGGAACAACGGATGCCCAGATAACGGTAAAGGTACACTATATACACATTGTTATGGTGGGATTGTTTTTCCGTTTAGTGAAAGTTTCATATCAGCACTGCACCACAGCTGTGTCAAGGGGAGCGAGACCAAATCATTGGGGGGTTGTTAAAGCAGAGTACAGGCCCAATCAATTACCAGCAGCTCCTTCGGGGGTAAGTGCTACAGCCGGTAGGCAGGAAGGGGTTAAAACCAAGAGGCATGTGCAATCATGATTACAGGTATTGAATTATATCAAGGTAAATCAATTAAAAAGGCTTGTTTTATAAAGCTAAGTTAAAAGTTAAAGGGGTTGTAAAGGTAAAAGTTTTTTACCTTAAAGCATCCTATGCATTAAGGTAAAAAAACATCTGGCAGCACCGGCCCCCCCGAGCCCCCGTTCTACTTACCTGACCGTTCGAAATTCCCGGGGGCGTCCACGTCTTTATGTTCGGTTCCCAGCCTGGCCGTTGATTGGCTAGGCTGGGCAGATTGATAGCAGTGCAGCCATTGGCTGGCGCTGCTGTCAATCACAGCGGATGACGCGCCGCCCCGGGGGCGGAGCCGAGTCATACAGTCGGCGGCTTTGGCCGCCGCTGTATCACGGGAGCGCGCTCGCAAAAGCTTTCCACCGTGCGAGCGCTCTCGCATTAAGGTGGAATGCTTTTGTGAGCAGGACCTGAGACAGCCGCCGAGGGACCCCAGAAGACAGCTTTCTGGGACACTGTGCAAAACGAGCTGCACAGTGGAGGTAAGTATAACATGTTTGTTATTTTAAGAAAAAAAAATGTGTGACTTTAGTGTTGCTTTAACCACTTAACCCCCAGGACCATATTGCTGGTCAAAGACCAGAGCACTTTTTGTGATTCGCCACTGCGTTGCTTTAACTGACAATTACGCGGTCGTGCGACGTGGCTCCCAAACAAAATTGGCGTCCTTTTTTCCCCACAAATAGAGCTTTCTTTTGGTGGTATTTGATCATCTCTGCGGTTTTTATTTTTTGCGCTATAAACAAAAATAGAGCGACAATTTTGAAAAAAAATTCAATATTTTTTACATTTTGCTATAATAAATATCCCCCAAAAATATATAAAAAAAATTTTTTTTTTCCTCAGTTTAGGCCGATACATATTCTTCTACCTTTTTTTCGTTAAAAAAAATCGCAATTAGCATTTATTGATTAGTTTGCGCAAAAGTTATAGCATTTACAAAATAGGGGGTAGTTTTATGGCATTTTTATTAATATTTTTTTTTTACTAGTAATGGCGGCGATCAGCGTTTTTTTTCAGGTACTGCGATATTATGGCGGACACTTCGGACACTTTTGACACATTTTTGGGACCATTGGCATTTTTATAGCGATCAGTGCTGTAAAAATGCATTGGATTACTATAAAAATGCCATTGGCAGTGAAGGTGTTAACACTATGGGGGCGGGGAAGGGGTTAAGTGTGTTCCTGGGTGTGTTCTAACTGTATGGGGGGGGTGGACTCACATTGTATGAACAGAAGATCAGTGTTTCCCCGCTGACAGGAATGGGAGCTTTGTGTTTACACACATAGCTCCCGTTTCTCGCTCTGTACCGAGCGATCGCGCGTGCCTGGAGGCACGTGCGCGGCACTCTTTAAAGGCCCCCTAGTGGCCTTTAAAGTGCCGACGTAGAGCTACGGGCTCTCGCCCAGGCGTGCCGACCTGCCGCAGTAATTTGACGGCGGCTAGTTGGCAAGCAGTTAAGGGGGTTGTAAACCCTTGTGTTTTTTTTCACCGTAATGCATCCTAATGCAACTTCATTTAAGAGGGTGGCTACGTTCAGTCTCCCACTTTATATAGGAACAGAATCACACTCCCTTGCTTGATCCTGAGATCGACTCTGGACTATGGAAGTTGAAGTGTATATAGAGCAGTCAGAGGCGGCTCTCTAATTAGGCAAATTAGGTGGTCGTCTAAGGCCTCGCGCTCACAGGGGCCCCCGCCTAATTAAAGAGCTGCCTCTACTGACAGCCGGGATCTCCTTCCCTGCCCCCGCCATCAGCACAGTGGTGAGCCTGCTCACCGCTACATGGAGAGATAGCGGGTTGTTTCTAAGATGATTGGAGCTCACGTACAGCTCTGGATCTCAGTCAGAGCCAGCGCTGACACCCCTTCCCCCCCATTTCTCCCTCCCCTCACAAGCAGAAGAGAGAGCTGCTTCTGCTGCTGTTCCTTCTCATGTCTGCCCCATCGGGACCAGTAGGGGCCCCATGAGAAACTGCTGGGGATTAAGCCAGTGCCGGACCAAGTCCTGAACTTCCGGCACTGCGCTTCACTCAATGAGGATCCCTCTCATCTGTGCCAGTCTGCGGTCCACGATCTCCGGTTCCTCCGCCTGGCACCTCTCTCCCCGCCCGCCTCAAACCCAATTTTGCATCTGGATATGCACACTGATGAAAAATCTGTACAACGCTCCGCCTCTCAGCTCCGCCTCCAAGTTCGTCTCTCACACCTTGCTTGAAGCGGTACCCGATTTTCGCCGATAAGGTAATGTGAGCTAATGGGGGTCTCTGGGGGTACTCTAATGTAAGAGGCATCCTTCTGCTCCCCCTGTGCTGTGCCCACTCATCCTCCCCCTGTTCTGTGCCCTCCTGCTCCCTCCTTTACTTTACTCTCTTGCCCTGTGCCCACTTACCCTCCCCCGTACTGTACCCCCTGCCTCAATACTGTGCCCACTTACCCTCCTCCCATACTGTACCCTCCTGCCCTTGTACTGTGCCCACTTACCCTCCTCCCACACTGTACCCTCCTGCCCCTGTACTGTGTCCACTTACCCTCCTCCTGTACTGTACCCTCCTGCCCCAGTAATGTGCCCACTTACCCTCCTGTACCCTCCTTCCCCCGGTACTGTGCCCACTTACCCTCCTCTTGTACTGTACCTTCCTGCCCCAGTACTGTGCCCACTTACCCTCCTGTACCCTCCTGCCGTTACTGTGCCCACTTACCCTCCTCCTGTACTGTACCCTCCTGCCCCAGTACTGTGCCCACTTACCCGCCTCCTGTACTGTACCCTCCTGCCCCGGTACTGTACCCACTTACCCTCCTCCTGTACTGTACCCTCCTGCCCGGTACTGTGCCCACTTACCCTCCTTATGTACTGTACCCTCCTGCTCCAGTACTGTGCCCACTTACCCTCCTCCTGTACTGTACCCTCATGCCCGGTACTGTGCCCACTTACCCTCCTCCTGTACTGTACCCTGCTGCCTGGTACTGTGCCTACTTACCCTCCTCATGTACTGTACCCTCCTGCCCCAGTACTGTGCCCACTTACCCGCCTCCTGTACTGTACCCTCCTGCCCCGGTACTGTACCCACTTACCCTCCTCCTGTACTGTACCCTCCTGCCCGGTACTGTGCCCACTTACCCTCCTTATGTACTGTACCCTCCTGCTCCAGTACTGTGCCCACTTACCCTCCTCCTGTACTGTACCCTCATGCCCGGTACTGTGCCCACTTACCCTCCTCCTGTACTGTACCCTGCTGCCTGGTACTGTGCCTACTTACCCTCCTCATGTACTGTACCCTCCTGCCCCAGTACTGTGCCCACTTACCCTCCTCCTCCTGTACCCTCTTGCCCCGGTACTGTACCCACTTATCCTCCTCCTGTACTGTACCCTCCTGCCCTGGTACTGTGCCCACTTACCCATCCCCATACTGTACTCTCCTGCACCGGTACTGTGCCTACTGACCCTCTCCCTGTTATGCACCCTCCTGCCCCGATACTGTACCCTCCTGCCCCCTGTACTGTGCCCACCTACCCTACCAATGTGCTGTGCCCTCCTACTCCCCCATACAAAAACCTTCTGTCCCCTGTACTGTACTCACTTACCCCCTGTGCTTTACCCTCCTGCTCTCCCCCTGTACTGTACCCTCCCCGTGCCCACTTACACTCCCTCTGTGCTATGCCCACCTGCTCCCTCCTTTACTGTACCCTCCTGCCCCTGTACTGTGCCCACTTACCCCCCCCGTGCTTTGCCCTCCTGCTCTCCCCTGTACTGTACCCTCCTGCACTGTGCTAACTTACCCTCCCCATGTGCTGTGCCCTCCTGCTCCCTCCTTTACTGTGCCCACTTACCCCGCCATGCTGACCCCTCCTGCTCCCTCCTTTACTGTACCCTCCTGTCCCCTGTACTGTGCCCACTTACCCCCAATGTTGTACCCCTCCTGCTCCCTCCTTTACTGTACACTTCTGTCCCATGTACTGTGCACACTTACCCCCCTGTGCTCTCCTGCTTTACTGCACCCTCCTGTCCCCTGTACTCTGTCCACTTACCCTCCCCCTGTGCTTTGCCCTCCTGCTTCCCCTGTACTATACCCTCCTGCCCCCTGTTCTGTGCCAACTTACCCTCCCCCTGTGCTGTGCCCTCCTGCTCCCCCTGTACTGTATGCTCCTGCCTGCTGCATTGTGCCCACTTACGCTTCCCCTGTGCTGTGCCCTCCTGCTCCCTCCTTTACTGTACCCTCCTGCCCCCTGTATGTGCCCACTTACTCTCCCCCTGTGCTTTGCCCTCCTTCTCCCCCTGTACTGTACCCTCCTGCCCCCTGTACTGTGCCCACTTACCCTCCCCATGCTGTGCCTTCCTGCTCCCCCTGTACTTTACCCTCCTACCCCTTATACTGTGCCCTCCTCTCTCCTTTAATGTACACTCCTGCCCCCTGTACTGTGCCAACTTACCCTCCCCCTGTGCTTTGCCATACTGCTCTCTCTGTACTGTACCTTCCTGCCCCCTGTTCTGTGCCCACTTACCCTCCCCCTGTGCTGTGCCCTCCTGCCCCCTGTACTGTGCCCACTTACCCTTCCCTTGTTATGTGCCCTCCTGCTCCCTCCTTTATTGTACCCTCCTGTCCCCTGTACTGTGCCCACTTATCCCCCCTGTGCTGTGACCTCATGCTCCCTCCTTTACTTACCCTCCTACCCCCTGTACTGTGCCCACTTACCCTCCCCCTGTGCTTTGCCCTCCTGCCCCCCCTGTACTTTACCCTCCTGCCAACTGTTCTGTGCCCACTTACCCTTCCCCCTGTAATGTGCCCTCCTGCTTCCCCTGTACTGTACACTCCTACCCCCTACCCCCTGTACTGTGCCCACTTACCTCTCACCCTGTGCTGTGCCCTCCTTTACTGTAGTTTTGCCTAAGGCCTCACAAAGCCTAGAGCCACCTCTGATAGCAGTGCACATGACTGCAACTAAAGTACACATACAAAATATAGAAGGAAAAGGAGAGGTTCGGGTGCTCACAGAGGACATTATGAGGATGCAGAAAAAAACACAGCATGAGTTAATGAAAAATAGATTATAGGACCAGTAAAGCAGAACTTAACTTACCTAAACAACAACGTATTACTCCCCCCATTGTATTTTTTTTTTTTTTTTTTACTGTTTTTTTTTTTTTTTTTATGTTGAAAGGCAGCACAGCACTTTGAGGTTTCCAGCCTTAACTGGGCTCCGCTGCCTGTTGGGATTGCTACGTCATAGTTATCCCAGGAGGCAGTGCGGTTGATTTACTAAAACTGGAGAGTGCAAAATCTGATGCAGATCTGTATAGTAGCCAATCAGCTTCAGCTTGTTCAATTAAGCTTTAGGGGAAAAAACTGAAAGCTGATTGGTTTTTAAGCTGAGCTTCACCAGATTTTGCACATTTATGTGCCATGAATGTCAATGAATGCACACAAATGCACTATAGTGCCTGTCCACCAGAAGATATCAGCATCTGTTCAGAAGCGCAGTATTCTGACACATGTGCACAGATGTGCCGCTGGGCTCTGACAACTCCTAAATCAGGGGTAGGCAACCTTGGCACTCCAGCCGTGTTGAAACTACAAATCCCATCATGCCTTTGCCTCTAGGAGTCATATCTGTAAGGCCTCGTACACACGACCGAGGAACTCGTCGGAAAAGACACATCGTTTTCCTTGACGAGTTCCTTGTTAGGCTTGTCGAGAAACTTGACAAGCTTTCTTTGCATACACACTGTCAAGACCAAATCTCCTCGTTCTCAAGCGCGGTGACATACAACACATAGACAGCAGGGGAAGTTCGATTTCACTGGCACAACCCTTGGGGATGCTTTTGCTAGTCTCATATTACTACGTGTTAAGTAAAAGTTTGGTGAGAGACGATTTGCGCTTTTCAGTCTGTTACAGCTTGAAAAATGTGCTATCTCCATTACAAAAGCTACTTTTACCGAAGGTGCGCTCCCGTCTCATACTTTATTCTGAGCATGCGCGGGTTTCTAAGCATACACACAAACGTGTTTCTCGTCGAAAACCAGCCCGATGAGGAAATTGAGACTCCCGACGAGGAAACTTGTTCTCTTTTTTCCTTGTCGAGTTCCATGACAGTTTTCTCGATGAAAAGCATACACACGACTGTTTTCCACGGCAAAAAAGCTCTGCCACCAAGTTTCTGTCAAGAAAAACGGTCATGTGTACAAGGCCTGACTGCCAGGGTCTTGCAATGTCTTATGGGACTTGCAGTTTGACCACAGCTGGAGGGCCAAGGTTGTCTACCCCTGTCCTTAATGCTTAGAAGAGACCAACAACACATCTGCACATGCGCCCTTTTTTTTAAATGTCGGCGCACAATAGGGCTGGGCGGTAATTTAAGAGTGGCTACGTCTTCTGTAATGAATGTGTATGGATTATTTTTGAAGACTTTAACACTTGTGCTCTACTGATCCATTTCCTATGAACATTTTAATGATAGATCCACTTTTATATTCCCTTGCAATGCCACTGACTACTTACTATGAAATAAAACTACCAGTAAATACTTTTCTTTCTGCAAAATACCTTCTTATGATTATCAGATGTTTTAACTTTTAGGCTAATCAGAATTTTATGGAGCAATTTATTACTTCCTCTTAGAAACAAGCTGTGCCAGGCATTTATTCAGGACCTCAAGCAATGTCTCTGAAACAATAAAAGCATTTCTTAAGGAAGAAGAAAATACAGTTTAAGTCATTGTTAATTGTTTTTAATTGAAATAAGTCATGTACATGTCCGCAATAAATGTCCTACAGTCTGCTGTGTCCCTGGTTTATGTTAGTTGTTTCGTTACAATTTATTATGATATATTTCTGTAATGGGCAGCTTTGCACTTTAGGCTGTTTTTGCTCCTGGAGGATCAAGGCTCTTGGTAGAAACATTTGTTTGTCATAGAGGTTTCAGTTGTCTTTCGTTATGTTCCCTTCCTGGTCCAGAGGTCGTCATGCTATGTCACAGTTCATGGTAATTACAGCTCGTTTCTGGTATTGTTTCTGCAAGGTACAAGTTCACTACTTGGAGCATGCACTGCTGTCCCATAGAGAACAGACACGCAAGCAGCCTCACATTGACAGCTCTGTAACTAGGACTAGGGATTTGTGGAGTGGGCTGACCTAAAAGCATGCTGATTAACAGACTAACAAAATATACACTTTAATATAAACACAAAGGTTGATTTACTATGTCGGCATCTCTATTTTAAACTGAGCAAAAATTATTATTTTGCGTAAAATGTTAAAGTATAATTATAGGCAAAGCTTTTTTATTTTCATTTTAGATACAGCAAGTGATGGTTTTAACCCCTGCCAGGCTTTTTTTATGCCATCTGTGTCCCATTGTTGAGATTTTCCTTCACTTCCTGTCCCATAGCCAAAGAGGAAGTGGATTAAAATCCTAGCAAATTACGGGAAATCCTTGGGGACACCCAGGTCACCAGAACTAGTGTCCCGATTGGAAAACGTCCTCTCTATTACGTTTCTGGGGACAACCCAAAATGTGTGCTTTTTCTTTTACTTTCACTTTCAATGATAATGGTAAACAGGACAAATAGAGAATTAACGGGGGCACAGAATGCAAAAAAAAAACTGACAGGCATTCTAATTCCTTTGCACTCTATCCAAAACGGAAAAAAAAAAATGTTAGTTATACTTTAATGTCAGATGAAGATAAATTGTGTTTGCATGGTAAAAGTTATCATGATGATGCCATGTCCACAGGTTTGTGATTATTAACTCTTCACACAAGTAAAAGCAAAGATTGGCTAGAGAATGCAGATTATTTGCTGGGACGTAGGAAGAGGAGGTTTATTAACTTTTATTTTTAACAAATTTAAATAATTTAATACATTTTTTTTTACATTTCATTTTTTCTTGAAGGAGCTAGATCTAGAGAGTAGTCTCTGTGGAGGGAGCATGTGACAGGGTGACAATAAGTCTCAGACTGGCTTTTGCATTGCCCCTCATTGCTCAGGTTGCCCAATACCCTGAGAGGAAACCACTCATTCCCTCCTTAACTCTCTGTCAGCCACCCCATTGGGAATACTGTATTTTACTCAGCTTGAGGGGCGACTCCAGCATGAAGAATGACAGCTCCTCCCTCTCCCCTAGGGTGACCACATTTCCAAACTACCATTCAGGGACACCCTCCCTTCCCAAAAATCAGCTTGTGCTGTAACGACTCACAGTACAGTGATTGGACACAAGAGGCAGAATTTATGAGTTCTCCAATCACAAGCAGGGGGCAGAATTGTGCTTCTCCAGGCATTCCCGGCCAGGACAAGTACTGTCAGTGAGTAAAGAGGTGATGTGATGGCCTTTTTTGGGGGCATTAGATTGACCCGGTGGGGGTGGCTGTGTCAGTTTCATTCTGGGACACTATATTGTCCTGGAATAAATGTGCACAGGACACAGGGCCGGATTAACATAGGGGCTGTTGGAGCTGCAGCTCCAGGCCCCTTTCTCAAGATAGGCCCATTTGCCCAACAAAAAAAATTTAAAAATAAAAAAATCGACTTCAAGGGTTGTAGCTCGATGACCAGAGGTCACAGAAACCCCACATTTGGGGGGTAGGCAGTTGAAGACCTACCCCACAACTGGTCAAAATTTGGGATGGCTGTCATTTATGGTTCCGAAGATACGGGCCTGATTGCACAGCCTGTCAGAAGCTACATACAGAGCGGCCATTATAAATACAAGCTGACACACTGCAGCAGACTGAGAAAAAAAATAATCATTTGTTTTTTTGCTAGAAAATTGCTCTATGGTGGTCTTTGCAACTTTTTATGTTGCACGGTATAGAGCTGCACAATTCTGGCTAAAATGACAACTGCAATTTTTTTGCTTAGAAGATACCTCACGATTCGTGCGGCATAACATCATCTTTCACATTAAAATGAAAAAATAAAAAAGGAAAAAATGGGCTAACTTTACTGTTTAGTTTTTATGGTTTTTATTATTCATTGAAGTGGGCAAATGCAGTGTGACATAAAATATTGCAGCAATTGCCATTTTTGTCTCTGCTAAAATATATTATAATTTTCTAGCAAAAAATATTGCTTTTTAACTTAAGAAACAAGTGTTGGACTTTAAGTGGTTAAATTTCTTGCGATTTACACACATAAGTTTGATCTAAGAAGAAAGTTGGTTACAATGTTTCATGTTGTTACAAACTTGGCAGACTGCCCGGATATTTTCTTTGCACACAGAAGTTTATCCCTTTGATCTAAGAAGGAAGCGTTAGTTACAATGTTTCCTGCTAATAACTTGGCAGACTGTCGGGATATTTTCTTTACACACACAGAAGTTTATCCCTTTGATCTAAGAAAGAAGCGTTAGTTACAATGTTTCCTGCTAAGAACTTGGCAGACTGCCCAGATATTTTCTTTTGACAGCTGAAAGTCTCTCCACTTGTTATATGAAAGAATCAGCAAACTCTGCATTGGAGATGTCAGGGGGGTTGAATCGAGATCACAATTTTTTAACGATTAATTGTGCAGCTCTAGCACGGTACTGTATTTGCGCAGCAATTTTTCAAACATGTTTTTTTTTGGAAATAAACTGTTTCATTCATTAAAAAATAAAAATAAAGTTAGCACGATTTTTTTTGGTATCCTAAGCGATGCTTTAATTTTTTTTTTAGGTTTATGGCTGGTCTCTGCATAATTGGTGTAATTTCAATCCATGTATGACCCGCTTAACCACTACGCAGTCCCTAAACATCCTTTCACTCCTGTACATAGTGCTCACTGTCATACTCTCCACACTCCTCTCCTGTACATAGTGCCCACTGTCATACCCTCCACACTCCTCTCCTATACAGAGCGCCCACTGTCATACCCCCACACTCCTCTTCTGTACATAGTGCCCGCTGTCGTACACTTCTCTCCTGTACATAGTGCCCACTGTCGCACCCTCCACACTCCTCTCCTATACATAGTGCCCACTATCATACCGTCCCCATTGCTCTGCTGTACATACTGCCCACTGTCATACCCTCCACACACCTCTCCTGTACATACTGCCCCATTATACCCTCCACACTTCTCTCTGGTACATAATACCCTCTGCCATACCCCCACACTCCTCCTGTACATACTGCCCACTGTCATACCCTTCACACTCCTCTCCTGTACATACTGCTCACTGTCACACTCCTCTCCTGTACATAGTACCTGCTGTCATACCCTTCTCTCCTGTACATACCGCCCACTGTCATACCCTCCACACTTCTCTCCTGTACATACTGCTCACTGTAATCCCCTCCACACTCCTCTCCTGTACATAGTGCCCACTGTTAGACCCTCCACATTCCTCTCCTGTACATAGTGCCCACTGTCGCACCCTCCACACTCCCCTCCTGTACATACTGCTCACTGTCATACCCTCCACACTCCTCTCCTATACATAGTGCCCACTGCCATACCCTCCACACTCCTCTCCTGTACATACCGCCCACTGTCATACCCTCCACACTCCTCTCCTATACATAGTGCCTGCTGTCATCCACTTCTCTCCTGTACATACTGCCCACTGTCATCCCCTCCACACTCCTCTCCTATACATAGTGCCCATCATCATACCCTCCACACTCCTCTCCTGTACATACTGCCCACTGTCATACCCTCCACACTCCTCTCCTGTACATACTGCCCACTGTCATACCCTCCACACTCCTCTCCTGTACATTGTGCCTTTTGCCGTACCCTTTTCACTCCTCTCCTGTACATAGTGTCCGATGTTAGACCCTCCACATTTCTCTCCCTCACCTGCACATACTTCCAAACTTATATACCATCCGTACTCCTCCCCTATGTCGCTTACCTGCAAAAACAGTTATTTAACCACTTAAAGACCCCCGCACGCACATATACGGCCACAACATGGCTCGTACAGGCACAAGGGCGTAAATTTACGTCCCCGCCTGAGTGCGGTTCGGGGGTCCCATCGGGACCCCCTCCGCGGCGTGCGGGGGTCTCCCTACCTCTGGGAGCGATCCGGGATCTGCGGGCGGATGTCCGTGTTTTCCGCCCCCCCCGCAATCGCTCCCAGCCAATGGGAGCGCGCTCCCAACCTGTCACTTCCTCCTCCTGTGTTTACACAGGAAGGAGGAAATGATGTATTCTCTCATCGCAGCGCTGTTTCCCAGCGCTGCTGATGAGAGAAGACATGCCAAGTAAGTGTGCACCAACACAACACTGACACACACTCACATAGGCATATTAACCCCTTGTGATCGCCCCCCCCACCCCCCTGTCACAGTGTTACTGAATGCAGTGATTTAATCACTGCATTTAGTGTCAGTGTGACAGGCACTGTAAAAAACAGTTAGTGTTAGGTTCAGGATAGCCCCCCCACCCCCCCTAATAAAGTTTTAACCCCCTGATCACCGCCCTAGTTAACCCTTTCACTCCCTATTGCCAGCGTCACTAAGCGATCATTTTTCTGATCGCTGTATTAGTGTCGCTGTTCCCGCTAGGTAGCTATTTTTTTTTATTGCGATTTTTTTTTTTTTACTAAAGACATGTGGCTAAATAAATTTTGGCCTAAATGTTTGACTAAAATTTAGTTTATTTGATTTTTTTTTAACAAAAAGTAAAAAATAGTGTTTTTTTTTTCAAAAATGTCGCTCTATTTTTGTATATAGCGCAAAAAATAAAAATCGCAGAGGTGATCAAATACCACCAAAAGAAAGCTCTATTTGTGGGAAGAAAAGGACGCAAATTTTGTTTGGGAGCCACGTCGCACGACCGCGCAATTGTCTGTTAAAGCGACGCAGTGCCGAATCGCAAAAACACCTTGGGTCATTTACCAGCGTATTGGTCCGGGTCTTAAGTGGTTAAAATGATACTGAATACCCTCAATGTTACCAGCTCTAGAATGGACACACCTTTGTTAGTTCAACTAAAGGAAATTTCAGTTCTCATATTTGTTCTGTCCCATTATTAGAACGTATTTAATTTTGTTATTACTACTGTGATGTACAGAGGAATATAGGGGATCTCAGCTATTTTAAATATAGCACTTGTGAAAAAAAAGTGTCCCTGAAAATATTTTTTAAATGTTGGCAACTATGCACTTATGCACTGCCCAAGGGCCACTGGGTCAGTAGGGGGCCCCATGAGAGGTTTCTGGGATCCTGTGATATTAAAGCGGTAGTAAACTTTCCTGACATTACTACTTTTTAGAGGCCCTGGGGTAGGTTATGCCACAATGTAGAAGTATGCACAGCATATTAGCACAGTAGGGTACACTTACATTTTCAGACTGGGCCCTCCATTGCTGCGCTGTGATTCCCACGCATTTATTTAATATTTATAAAAGGCCCCACCAAAATCCTCAGCACCAGGCCCATGATGTTCCTAATCTGGCCCTGCCGGGACAGACCTGAAAAATGTGGGACTGTCCCGGGCAATGCGGGACACGTGGTCACCCTACTCTCCCCTGTTCTCTGCGCCATGTGATTGTGTGCCAGCTTCTATGTACAGAAGCTCCACCTCTACCATCACAACAATTATATTTTTATGATTAATCTTATAGTTATTATGTATTATATTTAAAAATGTTATTGCAATTTCTTTTTTTAAGGGGGGGGGGTAACATGACCTCAGGAGCATCTAAAGTCTTTGTGCTTTTTCCTCCATCTAGTGCCGTGGGGAGCAAATTCATCATGTTAAGTGACCACAGTACATAGCACCAGAAACAAGGTATTTGTGATTTGTGAAGTGTATAGTGAAATGTGACATAGAGAATTGCTTTTATTGGTGCTTTTGCTGATGACCCATATGAAGTTGCCTGAATGGGTTCAATGACACTATGAACTAAAGCGAAACTTGGCTTTGATTTAAAAAATGTTTGAGCCAGAGGTTTTCTTTTTACAGAAGAGACACATTGTGACTCTGACTTCTCTGCAATACAGGCAGTCCCCGGGTTACAAACAAAATAGGGACTGTAGGTTTGTTCTTAACCACTTCCATACAGGGCATTTTCACCCCCTTCCTGCCCAGACCAATTTTTAGTTTTCAGCGCTGTTGCACTTTGAATGACAATTGCGCGGTCAGGCAACACTGTACCCAAATTAAATCGTTATGTTTTTTTCTCCACACAAATAGAGATTTCTTTTAGTGGTATTTGATCATCTCTGCGGTTTTTATTTTTTGCGCTATAAACAAAAGAAGAGCGACAATTTTAAAAAAAAACACAATATTTTTTCCTTTTTATTTAATACATATCACAATATTTTTATTTAAAAAACGTTTTTCCCCTCAGTTTAGACCGATACGTATTCTACGTATTTTTGGTAAAAAAAAAAAAGCAATAATCGTATATTGATTGGTTTGCGCAAAAGTTATAGCGTCTACAAAATAGGTGATAGATTTATGGCATTTTTTTTTTTTACTAGTAATGGCGGCGATCTGCGTTTTTTTTTTGTGACCGTGACGTTGCGGGGACATATCAGACACTTTTGACACGTTTTTGGGACCATTCACATTTACACAGCGATTAGTGCTATAAAACTGCACTGATTACTGTGTAAATGTGACTGGCAGGGAAGGGGTTAACACTAGGGGGCGCTGAAGGGGTTAAAATGTGTCCTAAAGTACTGGGAACACACATCGATCTCCTCACCGCTGACAGGAGGTGGATCTGTGTGTTTACACACACAGATCCACACTCCTGACGTGATTGCCGGAAATCGCGGGTGCCCGGCGGCAATCGCAGCCGTCGGGCACGCGCGCAGGATCGCGAGTGGTGCCGCGGGTGCGCGCGCCCTAGAACGCCGTGAAGACAGGACGTTGTACAACGTCCAGTCTCATCGGCGAGGGGATGACCATAACGTCATTCTCAGATGGCCAGGTAAGGAAGGGGTTAAGTTGAATTTGTTTGTCGGACCAGGTACATAATTTAAGTGTAGCTCAAGCCAAAAAATCTATTTTTAAGCTTTTTGGATTGTATAGGGAAGGGTCATCACCCCTGTAACCAGGCCCGGATTTTCTCCCTTTTGCCGCCCCAAGGCCAGGTCCTTCAATACCGCCCCCGCTTGCGCAGTACAGGAGGGACATCGGTGCTGACAAAAATGACATTGAGCATTGGAGGGTACTGCTGCCGAAAATGACAAAATTACATTGAGAACCAGGGGGGATTGCTGCTGCCAAAAATTATATTGAGAACCATCTCACCTCCTCTTCCCTCAGTTTTCTCTCCTCTCACCATCTGTGACATGACAGGGGGGAACTCCCGAAAATAAAGTGAAAGTGTCCTCTCCTCTCAGCCGCAGTGCCGCCCCTGCACCCACTGCCGCCCCGAGGCCTGGCCTTGTCTGGAATCCGGCCCTGCCTGTAACATTTGTGTTGCTGTCTGTGCCCCTGTTCAGAAGATTTCACCTCACTTTCTGGGAAACATGGACTGGTGGACTGTTGATAAAGCATCAGTGGAGACACCTTTTTCCCATATTAACTCTTACAGAAGAGAATTTCCCTTCCTAGGGGTAGATTTCCTCTCACTTCCTGTTGTCTCCCTCCATTTGTAAGAAGAAGTCCTTTGCCAGTCTGATGTTTGTAAATAGGAGACCGCCTGTACATGCTTTTTACCTTCCTCATTGCAAGATGTTTTATAATGTGTACTAAGCTATGCATTCACAGCTCAGTTCGCATTCCAGGCACACCTCAGTGCCAGAATGAATGAACTCCTATGCACATGGGAGTTAAAGGGTTTGTTACCCCAAAAAATAAAGAAAAAAATCCTGTTCCTTTAAAGCATAAATAACAGCAAAGTGGGTGCACTGTGTAATTTGGCCCCCTTCTATCACCTAAAATACCTGGCTGATCCTGCATTGTTCTGCCCTCCCACCTGTAAACTGACCACTGTTTATTATGGCTGCTGAACCCTGACACCGTGGTCAGTTTACGTGCCTCCGTCATCCGCAGCTCTCCTCTGTCCTCCTCTCCCCCTCCCCTCCCTGACTGTCAGCTCTGTATGTAAGCCACTCCTTCCCTTCTAGCACCATTCCGAGCAATATAAAAAGTATTGCTCACAATCACTGCCAGCCCTGCTGCTGGGATAACATGTACTATACAGCGTATGTCGTTTTAAAAAAAATGATTTTACTAAATGCCTTATTTTTCATTGATCAGTGGTCATGTGACCGCCCGCCATTGTCTTCTTCTGATGTATGCACTAAAGAGGGAGGGGCCGAGATCTTCCTCTGATGTCTGTGACCACCCGTCACTCTCTTCCTCCGGTGTATGTACAACAGATGGAGGTCACGTGACCACCCGACAGACGTCAGATTGAGACCTCGGGCCCCTCCCTTTGTAGTACATACATCGGAGGAAGAGAGTCACGTGTGATCACGTGACCACTGATCGGCGAGGAGAAATAAGGTATTTAGGAGAAGAAATTTCAAAAACTGCATACACTGTATAGTACCGTTTATCCTAACATAGGGGCTGGCAGTGAATGTGAGCACTGCCTTTACAACCCCTTTAGATCATCCCAGCCCAGCCAATCAAAATGGTCTAAGACCTCAAACCCAGAAGAATCCGAGGAGAAGCTGCTGGCAACAGCAAGGTAGCTTGCACATATCGCATGGCTAAAGGGAGATGAGTATGGGGAACTTTGTCTAAGGAATGATACACAGTCATGGCCAAAATATTGGCATACCTGCATTTCCTTTAGATAATGCACCACTTTGCCTAGGAAATTGTTGCAATGACAAAAGTTTAGGCATTGTCAGTGTTGGTTTCGTTTGTTTGTATTGGTATGACACAAAAAAGTAGAGAAATAAAAAGCCAAATCTGACACATTCTAGGCAAAACTCAAAACATGGATTGGACAAAATGATTGGCACCTTCTCAAAATTGTAAGAAATAATTGCATTCCAAGTTTTTAATGCTCTTGTAATTAAACTATTCGGTATTAATCAACAGGTGCTGACAATATACCAATGAAAATGACCCAAAGCACACGTCATAAAGCACCTAAACTGTAGTAAATTGGCCAGCAATGAGTCCACATCTACAGCCCATAGAGTACCTTTGGAGAGATCTTAAAACAGCAGTTGGGAAAAGGAACCCTTCCAATCTGAGTGACCTGGAGCAGTTGGTGAAAATTCCAGAAGAGAGGTGTAAGAAACTCATTGATGGTTACATGAAGCAAATTATTTCAGTATTTTTTTGCAAGGGGTGTGCTACCAAATTTTAAATTGAGGGTGCCAATAATTTTCCCTGTTCATTTTTGGAGTTTTACGTAGAAAATGTCAGATTTAGCTTTTTTTGTTTCTCCACTTGTTTTGTGTCATACCAATACAAAGAAAATAAATAAACATGAGAATGCCTAAACATTTCTAACTGCAACAATTTTCTGGGCGAAGAGGTGCATTATTTAACAGAAATACAGGGGGTGCCGATATTTTTTGCCATGACTGAATGTTTGTTTCCTTCTTATATAAATGTTCTACCATGGCAACAAGTTACAATCCAACATTTTCCCATTGAACACAATAGATACATCAAGGATAGAAATGAATGCAGTGATTTTGTCACAATTTTACCAAAACAAGAAAGCTCATAGTCTTAGGCCTCGTACACACGACTGAGGAACTTGTCGGAAAAGACATTGTTTTCCTCGACGAATTCCTTGTTAGGCTTGTCGAGAAACTTGACAAGCTATCTTTGCGTACACACAGTCAAGACCAAATCTCCTCGTTCTCAAACGCGGTGACTTCAACACATACAATAGCAGGGGAAGTTCGGTTCCACTGGCACAACCCTTGGGGCTGCTTTTGCTAATCTCATGTTACTGCGTGTTAGGTAAAAGTTTGGTAAGAGAATTTTTTTCACTTTTCAGTCTGTTACAGCGTGACAAATGTGCTATTTCTATTACAAACAATACTTTTACAGAAGGTGCGCGGGTTTCTAAGTATACACACCAACGTGTTTCTCATTGAAAACCAGCCCGATGAGGAACACAATGAGGAAATTGAGACTCCCTTCGAGGAAAAAGAGAACTTGTTCTCTTTTTTCCTTGTCGAGTTCCTCGACAGTTTTCTCGATTAAAAGCATACACACAACCAGTTTCCTTGGCAAAAAAGCTCTCCCACCAAGTTTCTTGATGGATTCTGTCAAGGAAACCGGTCGTGTGTATGCGGCCTAACAGCATGAGCTGCTTAGGCAAAATGTGTAATCTTCTTATAGTTGAGAGAGTGTGAGTTTTTTTTGAGGGGTGTATTTAGGGTAGTTTATTTATTATGTGTTCGTGGCTTCTCCTTGTTATGTGCATTTGATGATTATTTGTGTATTGTTGCATTAAATGTTTGTTTTTTTCTATTTTCCTGTTTTTTTTTCTCTATGTGCAAAAATTAAAAATTAAAAAATAAACATGTATTAATAAGGGGGGATTTTTTTGGCATAAGAACGGGTCCAATATGGTTGAAAGGTGCTTCCATAACCCTCAGAAAGCCCTCTTAATTTTGCCTTCTCCATTGACTCCAAGACAATCTCATGATTTTCCCCAAAGTTTTGGGTGAAAAAAACTCAGATAGGTAGTGACCATAAAATATATTGACATGTGACAGAAATCTGACACATGGTATTTGCCCCATTGTTAAGGATAGGGATAGATTGATTGGAAGAGTTCTGTATTACCACCTGCTGGTTAAAGGCGATATTGAAAATAAAATATCTGGTTCTTACATGGGGTGACTTTTACATTTCCACTTTTTCACCACCTTTAGACATGAATTGCATCATTCTTGCCCCAGCAGACAATTTACAAATTGTCACAGCCCACTTCAAATCTTTGAAAAATATAAATTATGATACATTAGGCAACCATATTCATCATGAAAAATTGTCTCATATTAAGATAAATATATGTCAGAACAAAGGTGTATTAAAATTATATCGACAACACAAAAGTGAACACTGTTTTAATTTTTTTTTTTTTTAAAGTGTTTCTTGTTAACCACTTAAGGACCCCCGCACGCACATATACGGCCACAGAATGGCTCGTACAGGCACAAGGGCGTAAATTTACGTCCCCGCCTTCGGCGGGGGTCCCATCGGGACCCCCTCCGCGGTGTGCGGGGGTCCCCCTGCCTCTGGGAGCGATCGCCGACGAGCGGGCGGATGTCCGTGATTTCCGCCCCCCCCCCCGCGATCGCTCCCAGCCAATGGGAGCGCGCTCCCATCGTGTCAGTCTAATCACTGCATTTAGTGTCAGTGTGACAGGCAGTGTAAAAAACAGTTAGTGTTAGGTTCAGGATAGCCCCCCCCCCACCCCCCCTAATAAAGTTTTAACCCCCTGATCATAGTTAACCCTTTCACTCCCTATTGCCAGCGTCACTAAGCGATCATTTTTCTGATCGCTGTATTAGTGTCGCTGTTCCGCTAGGTAGCTATTTTTTTTTTATTGCGATTTTTTTTTTTTACTAAAGACATGTGGCTGAATTAATTTTGGCCTAAATGTTTTACTAAAATTTAGTTTATTTGATTTTTTTTATAACAAAAAGTAAAAAAATTGTGTTTTTTTTCAAAATTGTGTCTCTATTTTAGTTTATAGCGCAAAAAATAAAAATCGCAGAGGCGATCAAATACCACCGAAAGAAAGCTCTATTTGTGGGAAGAAAAGGACGCAAATTTTGTTTGGGAGCCACGTCGCACGACCGCGCAATTGTCTGTTAAAGCGACGCAGTGCCGAATCGCAAAAACACCTTGGGTCATTTACCAGCGTATTGGTCCGGGTCTTAAGTGGTTAAATAAAAATAAAAACGTTTGTTTATAGATATATGCATAGAGGACCATTCATGCTTGATGTGTTTCCTGCCTAATGCCGCGTACACACGGTCGTTTTTTGCGATGAAAAAAAACGACGTTTTCTGTGAAGTAAAAAACGACGTTTTTGAAACGTCACTTTTCAAAGACAATTTTGCATACACACCATCGTTTTTTCACAAAAAGCGAGGTTACGTTCACCACTCTTTTCCATTGAAGCTCGCTTCAATAACTAGCTTCTGGGCATGCGCGGGTTGAAAAACGTTGTTTTGAACGACGTTTTTGCTACACACGGTGACTTTTTGTGAAACAAAAAACGACGTTTTGAAAAACGACACAAAAAATTCAAGCATGTTGGAATTTTTTTTTGGTAGTTTTTTTTAAGACAAAAAACGACGTTTTGCCCACACACGATCAATTTAAATGACGTTTTAAAAAACGTCGTTTTTTTTCATCGCAAAAAACGACCGTGTGTACGCGGCATAATAGTTAAGCTCAGTGATTACAGAGAAGATTTGAAAACTTCAGAAGAGAGTAAATCTTGCATCGGACCATTTTTCCTATCCAGGAGATGGGGAAATTCTTTCATGTAAGAGGGTCTTTCCTGATTTGGAGGTTAGGGAGAACACTATTGGGTTGGGAAACGTTAAAGTATATCTAAACCCAAGAATGAAAATGTAATATATTGCAGCTAACCAGGCCTTAGAAGTGGTGGCATTCAGAAACCCAGTGTCCTTGTAACTTCTTGTTTGAACCAAATTCTCACGCACTTCTTTTATCAATGCCTTTTTGTGCTTTCGAATTACAGAACACCTCTCCCTTATGTTGCGGAGATGACGAGAGGGGGGAGCTTTTCTATCACAGTGCAGTGATTGAGCATTGTCAACCTAGGGCAGGCAGTGTTTTACTGTCGGAATGAACAGTCGAAAATAAAGTGAATTTAAAGTTTGAAAAAAAGAAAATTAATGCCATCTAAGGACTGGCAATCTGCAATTTTTTTTTTTTTTTTTAAGAGAACAATATCCTCAAGTAGATCTGGGATTTGTTAAATGTTTGGTAGAATGCTGGGAGAGGCTATATCCAGAGTGTAGGGAGAAGTGGGCAACCTTATCAGCTCCTGTTGAAAATAGGAATAAGTGCCCCTGAACTAAAGATAATTTTTAGAAAAGTATTAGGGTGAAAGTATGGCCCCTTAAATGCCTTTATAAATTTCCATTCTAACCCAATAATATGGAGAGTTGAAAACGTGACAGTCTTTTGAAGCCCATCAAAGGCTTTTTTCAGCATCTTTGCATGGTTTGCCCAATCTACAAAGTCTACCAGGCCTACAAAAACCCAAGATAATCATCATGGATATTTTTTTGACAGAATACAATTGAGGCAAAATAATAAAAGTTTGGAAAATAAGAGGAGGGTAACCCTTGACTTCTTGGACATGGAAGCAGATAGGGCCGATGCAAGGATTTTTGTCTACTCAAGCGAAGGTGAATTTTGCCATGGGCTAAAAGTCTGGTGTGTGAGGGCCAAGTCTATCTTTGACAGAAATCACCAGCCAGAGTGGATAGGACAAATCTCCGGACCCCTCATCTCTATCTACTCCATGCCCTGCCGGTGATCAGGGATGGTAGATCACTTATGGGTGAGCAGTGATTTGTACAATCATGGAAGATTTCCTCCTCCTTCTCCCACTCCTCCCTGCAGCTGGGCTCCTCATCCTGCACCCCTTTGTGTCTCGTCCATTACCCCATGCACATTTCAATAATCTCCCAGGTCTCAGATATCCCCCTGTCTGTCAGGAGCCCCCCTGTGTGTGCAGATCCCTAGTCACCCCCGTTGCCATGGTTCCTGGCTCAGGCCCTGCACACATGGTTTATCTTCTTATTGTTGCAGAGTCAGGTGAGTATGGTCAGCCCCTGATCATTGAGGATGGTGAGTTTGCTTGCCAGCTTATGTTGACTGGGCTGCAGCAGAAAGTGGCACAAGCTGCCTGTCCTCCACTACAGGAGCCAGCAGTGGCCTCACGGGGAGAAGAACTGAGCTGAGTAGATGGCCGGGGAAGGAGAGAGAGGGAGGGGGTTTGTTGTTATAGGAAAGGGGAAGACCCGCCCCTACAGCTCCCATGCCCCACACTGCCGAAAGCCCCTTCCTTTCTGTTCAGATGTGGGATCGTCCACTCCGATACCACCCTCTGAGTTCACAGGAGCTGGAACTGAGGAGGCATCAGGTATTAATGTCGCTGCCCCATATTGTCTGTCAGCATACATTGAAAACAACACTGAAAAAAACATTGGGTAGTAAACATACAATTTTGTTTTATGTCAGAACCCCTGGGGACCACCAAAATGTTCTTGTGGACCATCGGCGGCCCACGAATCACTGGTTGGCAACCACTGCTTTAGAGAGTATATTGTATGTTGTTTCTTTATATGTTAGCATAAAGTGGCTCCGCTTGTAGAAAAGTTGTTTTATTGCATAAGAGGGAATGTTTTACGTGGGCCGATGTCAATCTGCAAAGACTTTTATATTTTTTTAAAGCAGTCTTTCTCAACCAGGGTTCCATGAAACTCTAGGGTTCCTCCAGAACCAGATGTTCAGAGGTTGCAAGGGGTACAATGAATACTTTCACCACTGACAATTATGATCTTTTTAACTGCCTTTCAGGGAAGATTCTCCACACTGATTATAACCATATAAAAAGCATTATTCCTAGTAACCATCACAATACTGAGAACTTAATGCCGCGTACACACAGTCAGAATTTCCGACAACAAATGTTCGATGTGAGCTTTTGGTCGGATATTCCGACCGTGTGTAGGCTCCATCGGACATTTGCTGTTCGAACTTCCGACAAGAAAAATTTGAGAGCAGGTTCTTAATTTTTCCGACAGCAAAAGTTCTTGTCGGAAATTCCGATTGTCTGTATGCAATTCTGACACACAAAAATCCTACGCATGCTCAGAATCGTTGAACTTAATTTTTCTCGGCTTGTCGTAGTGTTGTACATCACCGCGTTCTTGACGTTCGGAATTTCCGACAACATTTGTGTAACCGTGTGTATGCAATTTAAGTTTGAGTTAAAATTCAGTCGGAAGATAATCGGAATTTCCGATCATGTGTACGCGGCATTAGACATGTTAAGGGTTCCTGAGATCATAAATTTATCTCAAGGTTTCCTCCATAGTGAAAAGGTTGAGAAGGGCTGTGTATGAGGATGGAGTAGTTATATTATTTTTTTAGTTGGCTAAGCTTCTGTATGAGATTTTATTTGTTCTGATGTCTTTTCTTTTTATGTGTAATGGAGTAGATGAACATTTCCTCAAATGTGACCTTCCACACTGATGCATATTCAGAATTGCAATTTACAGAAAAAATAACTGTTTGTGGCGAAGGATAAATCAGAGGCAACTTCTAGACTTTGAAACCGGCCTTCTTGGTTTAGTATTGCCAGTTCTGTAGCAACCAATGCGCTTTGTCCAAGGAACACTGAGAAAGCTCTACTGTCCATACGTCTTCTGTATGCTTCAACTGGTTTACATGTGGTAACACATGTTAGTGTGTCCAGTAGTTTGCTGGCAAGAAATTATTGGCAGTCTCAGGTTGTTCATTATTAAGTGTAGTTTGTACCTGAGGGTGCATTTGTGAACAGTACTCTTCATCATTGTCCTTGCTTGTACTCTCTTTTGAATTGACATCTTCTGAAAAGCTTCATTTTTGACCTGTCTGGTATTAATATGCCTAGTTTTAATCTCTGGCTTGTCTATGCCTCCCCTGCCTCCCTGGTATTGTGCTGCTCTTTAATTATTCACCTTGGCCTTTGTAACCTACAATTTTTCCAGCCTGAACCCTTCTATAACCCACTGGGGAAAGAACAACTTTTTCAGACTAATGGCCCATACACACGATCCGAATATCGGACGAAAACAATTGTCCGATTATGGATCGTACGATTTTCGGATCGTGTGTACACTACTTTCGAGAGCCGATCACGACCGTTCATCTGATATTTTTCGATCGGACATGCGCGAAAATTTTCGTTTAGTCAGTACAGCAGTCGTCCGACAATACAATACAAATACATTACAACACGTGACATCACTTCCGATTTTTTTTCTGTCGTACGAGAATTTTCGTGAGTTTAATAACCTATTTTATTTTACTTGCGATTATTAAGCGAAAAAAGTCGTACGATCCATCGGCCGATATTCGGATCGTGTGTATGGGCCATTAAACCCAAGAACAAGCAAAGCTGAAAGGTGGCTGTTATAAGGGAAGATTGTAAATCTGTGGCCATATAAAATCAAGGATGGTTGGCCACTTACACCCATACCTCCCAACGTTCTGAGATGTTAATGAGGGACATCTATTAGAAAAAGTATGTAGGCATAGGACACACCCTCTTCTTCGCCCCCCGTGAAGTAGAATTGTAATAAAAATAAAAAAAGTCTATAAACACTGGTGTAATGTTCTGTTGTGTGTTTTGTTTGGTATCTAGAACTTTTCAGGGCAAAGGAGAATTATTTGTGTCATCAAACTTCAACATTTAATAAGATCTAGTATGACTCCAACCACACCAAGGCTCAACAGAACATTATACTCATAACTATGCACACAACAATTATTATGTTGCTCTACCATTCATCCATTCTTATCAAGAGCAGAAGCAAAAATATGAAAAGACCTGGAAGATATAACTAAGTTACCGACAATGAATCTTATAAATTCTATAGCTGAGCTTAAGTCTAATTATCATACAGGTTCGAGACATACATTTCCTTGACATATAAACTCTTATGCCGCGTACACACGATAGTTTTTCGGGTTCTAAAAAATGAAGTTTTTCAGGCTCTAGAAAAAACTAAGTTTTTTTCCACTTGATCATTAAAACGGCCTTGCCTACACACGGTCGTGAAAAAAAATGCTCTAGCAAAGCGTAGTGACGTACAAACACGTACGACGGCACTATAAAGGGGAAGTTCCATTCGGATGACACCACCCTTGGGGCTGCTTTAGCTGATTTTGTGTTAGTAAAAGACGATTCGCCCTTTTCTGTTACAGCGTGATGAATGTGCTTAATCCATTACGAATGGTAGTTTTACCAGAACGAGCGTTCCCATCTCATAACTTGCTTCTGAGCATGCGCAGATTTTTCACATCGTTAAAGCCCACACACGACCATTTTTTACAACCCAAAAAACGACAACGCTAAAAACGTCGTGAAAAAATAGAGCATGTTCGAAAAAAAATTTGCCCATTTTTTAGAACCTGAAAAATGACATAAAAAAAAAAGGTAATTTTTTAGAACCTGAAAAATGATCGTGTGTACGCGGCATCAGAAGCAATATTCTTCCTGAGCAATGTTCAAGTTCTGTGTGCCAACAGAGATTCTGAAATAAGTTGCTTTAAGCAAATATTTTGAGTTTTCATGATGCCAAATGGAGAAGTACAGTAAGTCTCCTACTAATTTCTAAAATGCGAGTGTGGTTTTCTGGTCAAGTAACTACGCATAAAATGCTTCTAATTTTACACAAACATGGGACTGCTGCTGTAAACAGGAAATACTCTAGAAAATAGTTTTCATGGGGAGTAGCCAAAAAAATATTATTTTAATTGATGCCAGTAGCTTCTACCATTGTGTGGCTGATAATGAATTGTAACGGGTCTTCTCATATTAAACATGTTCCGTGTGGTATTAACTCTATGATGCAAGAGATCAAATAGACCCAAGTATTAATATAGTAACAGAAGTATGCGAAAGACAAAATATAGTGTTCGTGGAAAATTCTGACTCCTGTATCCC
Source organism: Rana kukunoris (assembly GCA_029574335.1). Taxonomy (NCBI): domain Eukaryota; kingdom Metazoa; phylum Chordata; class Amphibia; order Anura; family Ranidae; genus Rana; species Rana kukunoris. The sequence continues at coordinate 74,635,882 of CM056052.1, forward strand.
TATTTGGAATAATTCAATGATCCATCAGTCAGATAAAATCATTAAATGTTCCAATATACTTTATTTGCCAGATTAGTTTATTGAAAGCCACATAATTTCGTAGATACTGCTGTTCTTATCATGACAGTCTTCTGAACCTAGCCTACATTGTCTCACTGTTTGGTTACCACTTAAAACTGAACTCCAGCCTTAATTTTAGTCTTGCACAACTGTACAGGGTCTTTTTCTGTACCGAGATTGCTTACTCTGTTGACTTACTGCATTTCTACTGTGAGAAACTCATAGGGGTGTATTTACTGAGGGCAAATTGACTTTTCACTTTACAAAGTGCAGTTGCACTCTGAAAGAGGAGTTACTCCAGAGGTTTGTAAATGAGCAGAAGTCAGTGTTGCCAACCTACCCACCTACGACACCCAAAATTTACTGGCGCAGCCACGTTTTTACTGGCATTTCACAAAAGTTACTAAAATACATTTTTAGGTGCAAATTTCAGTATTTAGGCTACAAACAAGTACGCTAGGCAAATAGCGTACCACCTCTGTGGTGCCACAATCTCCCCCTGCCTCCAATCTCCCTCTGCCTCCAATCTCACCCTGCCTCCAATCTCCCCCAGGCCCCCTGCCTCCAACCACCCCCTGTCTCCATCATCCCCTGCCTCCACCCCCCTCTGCGGTGCCACCAACAACCCTTGTCTCCATCCCCAACCCTCTGCGGTGCCACAATCCCCCTCTGTGGTGCCACCAACACCCCCTGCCTCCAATCACCCCCTACCACTAACACCCCCTGCCTCCAATCTTCCCCTGCCTCCATTGCCCCCTGCCTCTATCCCCCTCTGCGATGCCACCGCAGCCACCATCATCCCCTGCCTCCAATTACCCCCTGCCTCCAATTTCCATGTGCAGTTCCAAGCCGATTCGATCTCCGCTATTTTTACTGGCACATTCCCACAACCACAGACATTTACGAACAGGGGAAAAAGTGCCAGTTTTTATGAACTGTCCGTAAAAATACGGACGGTTGCCAACACTGACAGAAGTCCTGCTGACTTCAATCATCCAATCATGTGCAAGCAAAAACTATTTTTTTTCTTGCATGTTATTGGGTATTCTTTGCAAAGTGAAGTTTTACCTCATTTACTAAGCTCTGGAGTAATTGCACTGCAGAGTGCACAGTCTAGTTGCCTTTAGTAAATCAACCCCATAATGTGCGTCAGAAGCTTTTAGAATATGTAGCTACAATTAGATAAAGTCCAATTCATTTCCTGGCTGGAGGACTTTCAGCATTATCTTAACTTGGATGTATGGTATGGACAGTGAGGGACTGTAGCGGTGCTTATTCACAAAATACAGTATTGATTAATTTCTAATAATTTATTAAAAAAGGTTATCAAAAGACATAGTATAATATACAGCAAAGTTGATAAAATGAAATAGATCAGGCTAGAAAGTTATCCAGGCAGCTGTAGATCCCGAATGTATGAATGGAGCGTGTTATAATAAGCGATCGCAACCCGGGTGGTATTTTGCCCAATATATTTTGCCTAAATCTAGGCTTTCTCAGGGGCGAGGTTGGGATCGAAAGAATTAAAACAGCTCTATTAATAGAAAAGTACATGTTACAAACAAAACCCCCAAAAAAAACAACATAAGTAAATACATATACATTTGCCAGTGCATGTAGGAGATAAGCTGACCTTGGACAACGGGATGGATGTCCAGACCTGGAAGGAGGGGGGAGAGGAAAATGGCGAGAGGTGAGGGGAAGAGGAGGGAGATGGTATAATATTGGCCACGCCTCAGATCCAGATCAAGGTGGACGGTCGCCCTGTTCCCTAATGCGCGGCACACATAGGGAGAGGGTGCGTCTCCATAGGAGGGGAGCAGAGAGAGCTAAGGGAGACACAAAACACCTAATGAGAAATGTGTCCCACAGGGTTGTAATGACAAAATGATATACTCATTATGACAAGTTAAACTTACAAGAGTTAATAGGTAGGTACACAAATGGGAGCAGCCACAAGGATCAGCCCAAGCAGTACTGACACCAACCAAGGGAGGAAAAAGTCAGTATAGATCACTGGTTCAATACATGAAAATAGAAAAAGAGAGAGAATTTAATTTATGCTTAATATATTAAGAGTCATAGGGCCAGATTCAGGTAGATGGGCGAATCTTTAAGTTGGAGTAACGTTTCTCATTTACGTTACTCCGCCGAAACTTTAGGAGCAAGTACTGTTAATCACATAGCACTTGCTCCTAAAGTTGCGCCGGAGTAACAAAAATGCGCTGGCGTAACCCGACGCAAGTGGAAGTGGGTGTGATCATATGTAAATGATGGGCGGAGCCCAGCGCAGAGGCTTACGTTCAGCGCATCATCCACGGAGCATGCGCAGTGAGTGAGGCTCCACTCGCCCCCCTGTGCGCATGCTCACAACTTCCGTCAGCACCACTTCACGGGAAACGTTAGCGCAATGTGTTCCGTTGCGCGTATAAAAGCGCCAGCGGAAGCACCATTCCGGCGCAAAAGTATTTCCGTTTCCCCCCACCCCAGGGAAGTTACTTTTGCTCTGTAATGGCTGCTCCCGCTCCCCCCAAAGAGAGAAGGAACCTCAATTTTAATGCCCAGGAGGTCTCGATTGTAATTTTGGCTATGGAGACTAACAACGATGTCCTCCATGGCAGGAAAAGCAGAAAGACCAGCCGGGAGAGGAAGCAGGCCATCCTGGCAAGCATTGCTGTCAGAGTTAATATTTTGGGGTACTCCACCCGGACTGCTGCCGATATTGGCAAGAAGATCAATGATCTGAGGAGCAAGGTCCGAGGCAAGGTGGCCACCATTAGGAGGCATGAGAGGGGCACGGGGGGTGGACCCCCATGTGCGGTCAGCCTGACCACGGAGGAGGAGGTGGTCGCCCGCTGCCTGGACAGGGAGCAGTTGGAGGGGGTCCCGGGATATGACTCCATGGAGGAAGGCTCCAGGACAGGTAAGTGATTTTTACCCCCTTTTTGGTGTGTTGCATATGGGGGGGAGGGTACATGTGCCAAGTGTGTGGGACCACCCAACATGTGTGTGCTTTGTGTCATCCACAGATGACGGAGCTGGGCCATCATCTGTTGGCGGCCAGTCCACCCATCCCCCCAACGGCATCCTGTGCCCGAGCCCCTGGGAGGTGAAGAGACCGAGGTGGAGGAGAGTGCCCACACCTCACCTGCAGAGGTGGTTGAGGAGGAGCCTGTTGTGGCAGAGCAGGACTTTTTTTTTTTTTTAGAGGAGTCCTCCCCTTCAGCAGAGGCCTCTGTAATCCCCTCCCCCATCCTAGGAAGCCCCTCAAGGGCGACTCCATCCCCCCGGGGACAACCATCTACTGGCCCCAGGAAGGCCACCCGGAAGACCAGGGGGGTCTCTGATCCGGTCCAGGACCAGGTGGCGAGGGACCACGCCAGGCAGACCCAGCAAATGGGGGACATAGTTGGGCACCTGGACAGAGTGGCTGACAACCTGTGCTCCGTGGCCCAGATATCTAATGCAGTGCAGGATGTGAGCTGCAACTGCGCTGCAGTGGTGACCAGTCTGGGGGAGGTGCAAGCTGATATAAGGCACCTCACTGCAGCCGTCCAGGCAAACACTGCTGCCATCCGGGACCAGGGGAGGCAGAGTCAGTGGGCCCAGCATTACCAGGTCACCCGGCAGCTCATGATGCAGGCCAAGACAAACTCTTACCTCGGCCGGATAGCCATGGCCTTGGAGGGCAGGCAGGCCACACCTGCCAGGAGTGGCCCACCCAGGAATCAGCCACCACCAGATGCCCCCCCACCCCCACCCACTCCATCCAGGCAGCTGAGGAGCCAGAGAGGGGCCACCAGAAGGAGCCCCCGGCATCCCAGATGATGTTTTTTTTTTTTTTTTTTTTTCATTAATGCTCAGGTTATGAGCTTTTTTATTTGTGATTATGCTCAGGTTATGAGCTTTTTTATTTGTGATTATGCTCAGGTTATGAGCTTTTTTATTTGTGATTATGCTCAGGTTATGAGCTTTTTTATTTTTATTAATACTGCACACGTTGCAGTGTGAATGGTGTGTGAATGTGAGGGGGTGGCACTCCTGCCAGTAAGGGGTGTCACCCTCGGCCGTGGTGGAGAAGTTATCCCCACGGCTGTGTGAATGACGTGTGAATGGTGTATGAATGGACAGCGACACCATTGGGGCCTTGACGCGGCGTTGCTGCTCCCAAGTCCTACATGTTGGACTTGGGCTAATCCAATGAGATGTGCATGTGGTGTGTGTGATCTAGGGACATCAGTCCCTACGGCGAGGACCCTCCTGACTGCTCTTCCATCAGCAGACTGGTTCTCCTCTGGCAGGGGGGGATTGTCTGGTTGGGGGGTCAGGTCATCACGTATGTCAATCTGCAGGCCTTTTCTCATGGCAAAGTTGTGCAGAATGCAACATGCACCGATGATCTGACACACGAAGGTAGGGGAGTACAATAGGGCACCCCCAGACTTATTCAGGCATCGTAAACGGGACTTCAGGAGCCCAAATGTTTGCTCCACCACTGCACGGGTTTTGATGCGTGCTTCATTGTATCTTCTCTCTCCTCTGGTTTGGGGGTTCCGGAAAGGAGTCATTAGATGGGGTCCCAGTGCATATGCCGAGTCACCTGGAAGGGAAAAGACAGGAGGATGTTAGTCATGCTTGTGCCCCTTGTGATGTCAGCATCATGGGGGGGGGACAGTCATGCCTGCCACCCATGTCACTCACCAACCAGCCAGCTGTCCCCATACATGTTCTGTTCGAATTCCATTGGGATGGGGCTCTGATTGTATATGAAGCTGTCATGGCTGGATCCGGGGTGTTTGGCACGGACGTGCCATATGAGGCGTTGGGCATAGGCTATCACCTGTACGTTGATGGAGTGCCAATGCTTCCGATTGCGGTATATGTGCTCTGTGGCACTGGGGGGCTGGAGTGCCACATGTGTGCAATCAATGGCCCCCACAGTGCGTGGGAATCCTGCAATGTTGTAGAAATCTGTCATTGCCTTCAGCCGCAGCTCCTCAGTGGTGGGTCTGATGAAGTGGTGGGACATGCGTCTGAGGATTGCAGTGACAACCTGGTGCACACATCTGCTCATGGAGGACTGTGACATCCCAGCTACCACTCCACTTGTACGCTGGAATGATCCACTGGCAAGGAAATGGAGTGTTGCCAGGACCTTCACCAGTGGCTGCACTGCTTGTAAGCGGTGTGTCTTGCTGGTGATGTCATCGTGCAGGATTGTGGTTAGTTCAAGTATTGCATCAGGGCTGAATCTGAAGAGGCGATACACCTCCTCATCACCCATGCCAAAGAGGCTCATGCGCGTGCGGTATATCCTCTCACGTGCCCGCCTCCTCCGTACAGGGGGACCCATTAGTAGTGCTAGGACCCGCGACTGCCCTCTGGCATGTTGGCACACAAGAGGTGTTGTCCTTGCAAGTGTGGTTGTTCAGCCTTGCTATTTTCGTCGGTAACGCTGCTGCTGTAGCTGATCTCCTGCTGACCTGAGGCCGTCTGGAGTAAAGATAAAGCAGCTATTTGTAGAGATACGCGCGGCGCATGTAGCCAGCGTCTGGTGCTAATCCGTTCGCGAATTGGGAAATCTTCCTCATTTGCATATTTGAATGGGAAATCAATAGGCGCGACGGATGCGACGAGCGAAAATATGCGCTTACGATACTTTGGCGAAGGAGAGTTAAGCCGGTCGGAAAAAGCCAGTTTTCTGTCGCATCTAGTTTGGTGGGTACGGCCGCGTAGATACAACGGCGCATCTTTACAGTTACGCGGCGCATATCGATATACTCCAGCGCAAGTCTTGCTGAATCTGGCCCATAGACATCATTGTAGCTCTGTTCATAAAATGTTTGGAGTATGCCAAATAGGTTCTCAAAGGAGGATCAGTGGCTAAGTAGAGAGACAAGATAGGAAAAAGGTGAGGTCTAATTACCTGTAAGGTGGTGTGTTGTAAGGTTGCTCCCACTGTGAATACAGCACAGCGGAGGAGGTGTGAGAGCTTTTTAACCACTTCAATACCCACCCATTGTCATTTGACGTCCACAGATGGGATCTGCCATCCTGGGTGGACAACAAATGACGTCCTGGGATTTGCGGGTGAATACCTGAATGATGCCTGGGATTTGCGGGTGAATACCTGAATGATCCAGCAACCTAGGCCAATGGGAAAGAAAACAACAAGAACCTGGGGAATGTCCAGATATCCTCTTGTTCAGCCGGCGATTCTGCACGACATAAGAATGATCATAGCGGCGGTTCCGCCGCTTGATTGTTCTTACAGGCCGCGGGAAGAGACATCCCCCCTCCCGCCGCCATCCGGTGCTTCTCCGGGCTCTCCCGTGCCTTCGAGGGCCCGGAGAGCGAATCGTCCGGCGTCGGCAGGAAGTATAGAGATGACTGGTGACCAGATGGTCATCAGTCATCTCTATGACCGTCGGAGGACCCGGGCATGATGTGATGACGTCACGCCCGGGTCCCCGCAAGTAAACAAAGCCGCGATTGCGGCTGTAAGCAACAATTCATGAGATCAGTGAAGTTTTTTTCCAGCCTGGAGGAGAGATGTGGGGTCTTATTGACCCCGCATCTCTCCTTAAAGAGGACCTGTCACACACATTCCTATTACAAGGGATGTTTACATTGCTTGTAATAGGAATAAAAGTGAAAAAAAAATGAAAAAAAGTGTAAAAAAAAATAATAAAAAATAAGTCAAAAAATAAATAAAAGATTGAATAAAAGATTAAAAAATAAAATTAAAACGCCCCTGTCCCCTATAGCTTGCGTGCAGAAGCGAACGCACACGTAAGTCCCGCCGACATATGTAAACACCGTTTAAACCACATACGTGAGGTATCGCCGCGTGCGTTAGAGTGCCAGCAACAAATCTAGCACCAGATCTCCTCCGTAAATCTAAACTGGCAACCTGTAAAAAAAATTAAAGTGTTGCCTATTGAGATTTTTAAGTACCGAAGATTGGCGCCATTCCATGAGTCTGCGCATAATTAAAGCGTGACATGTTGTGTATCTATTTACTCGGTGTAACATAATCTTTCACATAATACAAAGAAATTGGGTGAACTTTACTGTTTTGTTATTTTTTTAATTCATGAAACATTTTTTTTCCAAAAAAAGGGTGTTTGAAAAATTATTGCGCAAATACAGTGCGAGATAAAGCGTTGCAATGACCATCGTTTTATTCCCTAGGGTGTCTGCTAAAAAAACATATATAATGTTTGGGGGTTCTGCGTAATTTTTTAGCAAAAGAATGATGATTTTTACATGTAGGAGAGAAGTGCCAGAATAGGCCCGATATGGAGGTGGTATAAAAGCCCGATATTGAAGTGGTTAAATAGCTCCCCTCCTGCACGCCCGAGCGTCTGACGTCATCGGGCGTTTGAGGACACGTGAACGTCCGCGCGCAAAAGTCGAGAAGAGACGTTCCCAAGTGCCTACATTTCCCATGGTGCACCGTAATATACGTGGAGAAAGATAAGACAATCTTTAGCAGCGTGATAGAACTTCAACCGGGGGCGGGCTCATAGGTGGTTGAGAAGCACACCCAACGGGCGGGCTCTCCAGCAACCTAGGCCAATGGGAAAGAAAACAACAAGAACCTGGGGAATGCCCATGGAATAACCAAGCCACCCGAAGGCACCCCATAATTCTGTGGTCCTAACACTAACAGTGAGTGTCCTCACAATGGAGGCACATGCATTTTAATGGATAGATAGGGGCAGGTGGACTAAAGGGGAGCCACCCCTCCTTAAAGGTACAGGAGCACACCAAGCACCCAGCATATAGCACAATGGCTGCAAAGGTGTTGGTGCACTGCTGGACCAATATAAACACCACAGGTGAAACAAAACGTGTCCACCGCCCCTATCTATGGCTGGCAATCGCAGTAAGTAGCAATGGAAGGCTAAAACAGATAACAAAATGAACCTGGGGAATGCCCAGGGAATAACCAAGCCTACTTACCGACCAGCTAGCAGAACAACCAATTAACCTGTCTAACAGTGTGCGTTAAAAACAGGGGTTTTGTCCGGCACGCATTTGCAAATGCATGCGTGAGCCACAGAGCCGCGCCAAGGCACCCCATAATTCTGTGGTCCTAACACTAACAGTGAGTGTCCGCACAATGGAGGCACATGCATTTTAATGTATAGATAGGGGCAGGTGGACTGAAGGGGATCCACCCCTCCTTAAAGGTACAGGAGCACACCAATGGGAAAGAGGAGGAGGACAAACCGATGGAAAGGGGCAAGGGAACAGTATCAATTGACGGTAGCACAAAGGCAGGCCAAAAGATGTAATAAGCCCTTGGGTGTCCATATGAAAACGCACATCAACCCATGCGCCGCCACACGGGATCGGGGGGGAGGGAGTTTTTTTTTACAGGAACAATTCGTCCTGATACCACAAGATGAGAGGCCAAAGCTCTTCACTCAACCCAGGAAAGACAAACAAAGAAGACCCCCATCCACGTGTGTCACTCCATCTGGAGCCCCGTCATATCAGGCCAGCCCCCTTTAAACAAAAAAAGAAGGGGAGGGGAATCATACATGCAGTGGCAAAAAAAACAGTACTGAATACAGATTTGTAAAGATCAAGCTATATATATATATCAAAACAAGTAATTTATTTAAACATCACATGGTATATAGTACTCATCGTATCAAACAGGTAATAACTCTACATATCGAAAAAATCCATTATGATAATGGCCCAGTATAGTTAAGAAAAGGGGATAATGAGGAAGGGGGAGATCAAGGAGGGGGGGGAATAAATAATCAAAAACGAGAAAGGGGGGGGGTGAGGAGAAGGTAGGGGAGGGGGAAAAGTTAGACCAGACAGAAGGTCAGTAGGAGACCTGGACACATCTTCAGAAAAGAGAGAAGATAGTCTGTTGGTGACAAGGAGCAAAACAAATACAAAGATGTTTTGCCAAACATTTGTGGCTCCAAATAGCCAGGGCAGAAGAAATTTAGAGGAAGGATTTGTAACTAATATATTCATTCAGCCCTGGATATTGGGTGGCATTCAAGGCCTGGATCCATTTGGTTTCTAATTGGAGTAAAATGCGATCAATACATGTTCGAGAGCGGCAAACTTACTCATTGAAAGTTCAAAATTATGCTCTTTTCCCATATGTCGGCTGATGGCAGTAGTCATCAGTTTCTTGCATATGGGTCCTATGTGGTCAGAAATATGTTTATAAAAGGGTCTTTTAGTTTTTCCTACGTAGAGATATTTTGCCAAATACACTACACCAGTCGTTTGGCAAGAAACAAGGGCCCAGATTCACAGAGCGATTACGCCTGCGCAACAGGAGATGCGCGTGCGTAAGTCTAAATGTGCGCGTGCGTTTCGTTGCGCGGCATCCCCAGAACGAGATACGCAAAAAATTTACTTTTTTTTTGTCCCGCGTAATTTCGTTAGACTGGCGCATCCTTCCGCGCAAAAGTGCGATAGACACACCATTGATTTGCTAGTCAAATATGCTAATGAGGGAGTTGCGGGGATCCACAAAAAAACGTTGTTGCTGCGCAGGCTACGCGGTGTGCGCAACAGCAAAATCTTCTGTCTAAAATTAGAGCACATAAAAGGTGGTCTAAAATTTGAAAAAACGTCTACATCTCACAGAAAGCAACACCGTTAGTGAGGAGCAGACCACACACACGTGTTGCACTACAATTTGACTGCCAACATGCCAGGGGCATCGTCGCTCATAGCTGCACTACTGACTTTAGATGAGCAAAGAAGCAGGAGGGCACGGAGGATGGCACGGGAGAGGATATACCGCACCCGCATAGACCTGTTTGGCATGAGTGATTCTGAGGTGTTTCGCATCTTCAGATTCACCCCTCATGCCATCCTGGAATTAACCACAACCCTGCAGGAGGACCTCACCAGCCCAACACACCGCTCACATGCAGTACAGCCACTGGTCAAGGTACTGGCAACACTCCATGTCCTTGCCAGTGGCTCTTTTCAGCGTACAAGTGGAGTGGTGGCTGGGATGTCACAGTCCTCCATGAGCAGATGTGTGCACCAGGTTGTCCCTGCAATCCTCACACGCATGGCCAACCAAATCATTAAACCCACCACTGAGGAGCTGCGACTGAAGGCAATGACAGATTTCTACAGATTTGCCAGGTTCCCACGCACCATCGGGGCCATTGATTGCACACATGTGGCACTCCAGCCCCCCCTGGAGACAGAGCACATGTACCGCAATCGGAAGCATTGGCACTCCATCAACGTACAGGTGATAGTTAATGCCCAAGGCCTCATATGGCACGTCCGTGCCAAACACCCCGGATCCAGCCATGACAGCTACATATACAATCAATGCCACATCCGAATGGAATTCGATCAGAACGTGTATGGGAACACCTGGCTAGTTGGTGAGTGACATGGGAGTCAGGCATGACTATCCCCTCCCGTGATGCACACCTCACAAGTGGCACATGCATGACTAACATGCTCCTGTCTTTTCCCTTACAGGTGAATCTGCATATCCACTGGGACCCCATCTCATGACTCCAATCCGAAACCCCCAAACCCCAGGAGAGGAAAGATACAATCAAGCACACATCAAAACCCGTGCAGTGGTGGAGCGCACCTTTGGCCTCCTGAAGTCACGTTTCCGATGCCTGGATAAGTCTGGGGGTACACTGTTGTATTCCCCAAACTTCGTGTGCCATATCATCGCTGCATGTTGCATGCTGCACAATTTCGCAGTGAGGAAGGGCCTGCAGGTTGAGCTACGTGATGACCTGACCCCCCAACCAGACAATCAACCCCTAACCGAGGATACCCCGTCTTCTGAGGGAAGAGCAGCCAGGAGACAGCTCATATTGGGCATCTTTGCACGTTAAACACACACATTAATCATGGCACAATGAGAATGCATGCATGCACACCACTGTGGTCCCTAGCACACACACCCCACATCCACATCAAATTGGATTGGCACCAGTCCACCATGCAGGACTGGTGAGCAGTAACGCCACGTCAAGGCTCCAATTATGTCACTGAACATTCATACACCAATCACACGAACCTGAGGATCACTTCTCCCTTGTCCTGGGGAACCCTTCTCCACCAAAATTGAGGATGACACCCCTTTTCCAGCAGGAATGTCACCCCCACATTCAAACAGCATGCACAACCCAAAATAAAAAAAAAATGTCATCAAAAAACAAAAAAAAAAAGCAAAAAATGTCAGCCAAAAAAAAAAAAAAAATGCAAAAAATGTCAGCCCAAAAAAAAAAAAAGGGGGGAAAAATAAATTATTGCCCTCTGTGTGAGCCACGCCTGGGGCGCCCCCGGCCACGGCCCCGGCCCCTCAGGGGAGACTCATGGGGGAGGGGCAAACCCGGGGAAGGAGGAGCAGCCCCCGATCTCTGCCCACCTGGCGGCCTGCCCTCCAAGGCCACGGCAATTCTGTCCAGGGCAGCACCAAGTGTTGCCGTGTTGGCCTGGATAGCCTGGGTAAGGGCCCTCACATCCTGCCCAACGCCTGCTGATGTCGTCTGCAGTTCGTTTAGGCAGGTTGTGAAAGCCCGGGAGTGGGAGTCCAGGTTACCCAGCGTATCCTTGATGGAGGACAGGCTCTCCTCCATCCGCCCCAAAGTCTGGCTGAGCTGTCCCATATGGCGGGTCTGGAGGGCCTGGTCCCTTCTCAGACTGGCGGGCAGGAGATTGGGCGCCCCCCTGGTGCTCTGGGATGAAATCCTGCCTCCAGCTGATGGTTGTGGCCGGGGAGAAGGGGAGGCCCTTGTGAGGGGAGCCATGTTGGGGGAGGAGGGGGGGGGGCTGCCCCTTAGGGAGGGCAGGCTTCTGCCAGCCAGAGGGGAAGAGTCCGCAAAACCCAATCGTCCAGTGCCTGACTCCTCCCCCTCATGATTCCCCTCCTCCTCATGATTCCCCTCCTCCTCATGATTATCCTCCTCCTCATGATTCCCCTCCTCCTGTTGAACCTCCTCCGCGGACTCCGGCCTTGTTGGGGGGGCCTCATTAGGCTGCTATCCTGGGGTTGGTGCGGTCAGCCAGATGGCCCTGCACCCTCCTGCACATCTGTGGATGACACAAAACATTCACAGGTTGGAGGATCCACACACTTGCCACATATTCCCTTTCACCCCCTCCCCCACACATGCTACACACCTGATTGTAAAAAAAACCTTACCTGGCACCACGGGGACCGGACTTGTGTCAAAGCCTGGCAGGCCCTCCACTTCATGCCGGTGAAAGGTCAGGGCCACCGCACGCTCCGTCGCTGTCAGACTAATACGGCATGGTGGGCCCCCTCCTGTGCCCCTGGCATGGGCATGCATTGCGGCCAGTTTCTTTTTGACCAGACGCCGGAGGTCGTTGATTTTTTTGTCAATCCCAGACCTGGTCCGTGTCTCCCCCTCCCCCGATGAATTGACCTGCTCAGTGATCAGATCCAAAATCTCCCTCCTCCTGGCCGGGGTGGTGTTGGCACTCTGCGGGCCGTGGAGAAAACGCCCATACTCGCTAATGGCCCGGGCAAGAATTCTTTTTTCCCCCACAGTAAAATTGAGCTTTCTTTTTCTCTCAGTCATACTTCCAAAAACAATCAGTCCCAGTCAACAAAATTCAATCACACAAACAAGCACAAACAATCAAGCAAGAACACACACAGAAAACTACTCAGCAAGAAACTGTCACAAAACAATATAAACCAAAAAAACTGCAAGAAAAAAAACGAACAAAAATATATCAATCAAACAAACAGTCTCTCAAACACTTATCAAAAAACACTTTCACAAATATACCAACAAGCACTTGATCACACAGAACACTAATCTGACAACTACAAGACACACTGCAACGAACAACAGGAACAAAAGCACTTGGTTAAATGGGAAGGGACAAAGGGATGTACTTTTGCAATGCAAGTGCGTTTGTGTGTGTCTATTTATGCTGTCTGCGTAGTTCACAGCGTTGCCCTAGTCCATTTCCAATTTCACTGATTGCGCCGCTCCCGAGTTGTGAGCATGCGCACAGCAGAGCTGACATGGTCTCCTTCACGCGCGCATGCGCGAGCCGGCCGGCCCTTCATTTGCATGGGGTCACGGCTCATTTCAATGTAACACGCCCACGTCCTTCCCAATTTGTATTACTCCTCCTTACGCCTCGGCAAAAAAAAAAGGGTGATTTTATTGCGCGCGTTGCGCTAACGGTCCAATTGCGCAGATGTACGTGAATCTGGGCCAAGGTGTCTAATGCTACATTGGGTAATAGAGTTGTGGAACCACTTAATATATAGGAATAAGTGATTACGCGGCTACATTGCGCAAGTCTAACGTAAAGGCGGTGCGTGTTGGGAAAGATAAGATCTCTTCGCTCAGTTTGGGCTGCTTTATTATATGCCTTTTTGAGAATTTTGTAGCTATACCCCCTCTTCCTCAAGCGGGAGTATAGGTCTCTATCAGCGACTTCATAATCATCGCTGAAAGCACAATTACTTTTTAATCTGATATATTGGCTGTAAGGTATACTTTTAACTAGAGAAAGAGGGTGGCCACTAGAGGCGTAAAGGATAGTGTTTCCTGATGAGGGTTTGCGATAAAATGAGGAAAATACAGTCCCATCAGATTTTAAGGTCCAGGAAGTTGATGCTTTTTTGGCTACATTCCATAGTAAATTTTAAGTTGTAAGAGTTGTCCGACAGGCCATTTATAAACTGATCAAGTTCCAATCTGGTACCTGACCACAAAAGTAAAACATCGTCGATGTACCTGTACCACGATATGACGTGGCACAGGTACATCGACGGATCATCGTTGGAAAAAAGTTCTTTCTCCCGTCCCCCCAGGTACAGGTTGGCATACGATGGGGCACACTTAGTCCCCATAGCAACCCCTTGCACCTGGAGGTAGTGGGAGAGTCCAAACAAAAAATAATTTCTTGTAAGAATAAATCTAAGAAGATCCAAAATGAAAGAGTTGTACGGCTGAGCCTGATCACCTCTGTCCTTAAAGATGTTCCCAATAGTTTCAAGGCCCCTTTCATGGGGGTATGGCATTGTAACGGTATGAACCGTGACAGACTGAGATTCTCCTATGTCTAGGGTCACCTTATGTCCAATTGGGCCATAGGGTGACAAAGAATCATAATTCATGTATTATAGAAGATGGGACATTAATAATAATTCATGTTTGCAGGATGTCTTGGGATATCAAAAGCTGTTGGCTATTCAATCTGGGCACACATGCTTTTGAAAGGTGTTAATTCAGGTCTACAAGACAAGTGACTCATCCCTCTGTATAATAGGCTATTGAAATGTCTTGAGACATGTCTTGAGGTGTTGGCTATTCACTGTGAAAGACACATTCTGATGAATAGGTGTTAATTGCACCCACTCCTGAAGGACTCTTTTCATTGTGTTATTCTAAAGGTTAATTGAATTCTATTGATACAGGAATATATTGATGCCCAGGTGTGATAGTATTTGGTTTTGATGTCATTATCCCAAGGAATGTATCTGTCAGTATTGGTGCCGAATTGTCTGTCTAGATAATGTGATTGAGGTTCCTGATATGTGTGAAGATTATCTGTGATTGTGTATTATTCAAGGTTAATTGAACTCTATTGATGATGCGGTGCCCACATGTCTAGCTATAATTAGGATCAGTGAGTGAATAGGGGGGTGGAGATGGTATTGTCCTGGGATTGGCTGTAACATCTTGTACTGTATAAAAAGCAAGCTAAGATACCATTAAAGGGTTCATATCTTTGGAAGCAAGTACAGAGCTGAGTCTCGTCTTATTCTGGGAATTGATATGGATCGTGTATGCAGTATTGTCGGAGTGTGTCGGATAAGCTTGTCGTGGCTGGATGGAAGGTCGTAAACGGTGGTGACCGTTACATTTGGTTGGCATCGGTGAGATGATTCCATCACCAGAAGGACGGCTACAAGGGCACATGACAATGGAGACGGTGTATGAACGGATGAAGCTCTCTTCCCTCATTGACTTACTGGAGAGTCGGGGGAGACCGGCCAGCAACCGTAAGAAAAGGGACATTATCGCAGAACTGGTCGAAATGGATAGAGCTAAAAGGCCCGCCGTAACAGACAGGACACCCAAGGAAGAAAGTTTTGATCGGCTGTTAACATAAGACTGACACATTATGGTCCTAACCCTCCACCGGAGATCAGGGACCGAGTTATAGCGGCTCTGAATGCCACCTTGCTACAGCGAAGAAGTGCTGCAGCAGCTGAAGTCACAGCAGCACCAACTAAAGAGAGAGGAGAGGTGCAGACACCAGTCTCCATGGAAGAGGAATTCCAAAGAAGGTTACAAGAGATGCGGATACAGCATAGAGGACCAGTATCAGAGGAGGTCCTGTTGGGATGGTCGGATGTGATTCGGTGCCAACTCTGGAAGGAAGCGTTAGCTCGGGAGCAGCAACACCAAGGAAAGGTCCTGCCCTCCATCTATGCAAGGCCGCAGTATGACGTACGAATGCTGTTGTTGGGGGAACAACCAAAGCAGGAGTGTATAGCGGAGTTAAGCAGGCTGATCCGGGCAGAGATGCAGCTGGATGAAAGCTACAGAGCCCTCCGGTGGTATGTAGCCCAAGAGTGCCCGTGGTCAGCGGATGACAGCCCCACAGAAGGCTATGACTATGATGGCCTGGGATTATTGTATTGGAGGATGTCCAGTGATCCAGACTTCGGGGATGATCGGGAGTGGCGCTTGGAGGACATAATGGAGCACAGAGAGGAAAAATGTAATATCTCGGGAGGCCACTGGTCACAGGAAGATTTAGAATTTCTGGCCATTCAAGAATGGGAGCTGGAGGTCGCCTACAAACAGCTGCTAGACTCGGCCCAGCAGCAGGGTGGGGCTCCCGTTGCCTGGGACTATGAGGAAAGTGCATATGACAACTGTGAACTCCTAGCTGATGAATCAACAGTAGAAAATATGGAGATTGCCATCCCTAAAGCCAAATCGGATGGTGTGGAGTTCCAGAGAGCCGGGGCGGTTGGCCCCTCTCTCCAACAACAAGCTGAGGTGGTAAAGCTTTTACCCCCAGCTGAATCACTGGCAACAGAGCAGGGTGCCCCAGGCCTCTGCTCCCAACTAACAGAAGAGGGGGACCCTGTGATAGTGGATGGGACTGTGGTCTCCACTCACAGCAACCCAGCGGAAGAGCTGGCAACAGAACAGGGGGTCACGGACCTCTGCTCTCCACTAACGGAAGAGGGGGACCCTGTGGTAGTGGATGGGACTGTGGTCTCCACTCACAGCAACCCAGCAGAAGAGCTGGCAACAGAGCAGAGTGTCATGGGCCTCTGCTCCTCACTAACAGAAGAGGGGGTTCCTGGGGTAGTGGATGGGACTTCAGTCTCCACTGACACAACCCCAGAAAATGGTACAGGACTGGGACAGGAGGATGTCGGCATTGCTTTGCAAGCACCGGGGGGTTTTCACCTAGCACCAGTGGATGGCACTTCAGTCTCCACTGGTATACCCCAGGAAGGGGGGGCAGTTGGCCCAGACCCCCAACAGCATGATGGACTGAGCCCAGTCACCCTGCCTTCTCTCCAGTGGCTGAAAGGACTTCAGGGAGAAGGGCGAGTCCAGGCCTCTCCCCAGCAGCAGACATGTACTCTGAGAGATGCAGAGGTTGGCGGGGTGAGTAATGCTCAGTTTGGAGCAATTTATTTGGGGTACAGTATGGATACCAGCATCGGAGGACTGGAACTACTGACTGACTTCGGAGTCAACCCGTTTGGGGTTCCCACCTGTGTCAGTCTCCCACCGAAAGGGGAGAGATGTAACAGAATGAACCGTGACAGACTGAGATTCTCCTATGTCTAGGGTCACCTTATGTCCACTAGGGCCATAGGGTGACAAAGAATCATAATTCATGTATTACAGAAGATGGGACATTAATAATAATTCATGTTTGCAGGATGTCTTGGGATATCAAAAGCTGTCGGCTATTCAATCTGGGCACACATGCTTTTGAAAGGTGTTAATTCAGGTCTACAAGACAAGTGACTCATCCCTCTGTATAATAGGCTATTGAAATGTCTTGAGACATGTCTTGAGGTGTTGGCTATTCACTGTGAAAGACACATTCTGTTGAAAAGGTGTTAATTTCACCCACTCCTGGAGGACTCTTTTCATTGTGTTATTCTAAAGGTTAATTGAATTCTATTGATACAGGAATATATTGATGCCCAGGTGTGATAGTATTTGGTTTTGATGTCATTATCTCAAGAAATGTATCTGTCAGTATCGGTGCCGAATTGTCTGTCTAGATAATGTGATTGAGGTTCCTGATATGTGTGAAAATTATCTGTGATTGAGTATTATTCAAGGTTAATTGAACTCTATTGATGATGCAGTGCCCACATGTCTAGCTACGGATTATAATTAGCCTCAGTGAGTGAATAGGGGGGTGGAGATGGTATTGTCCTGGGATTAGCTGTAACATCTTGTACTGTATAAAAAGCAAGCTAAGATACCATTAAAGGGTTCATATCTTTGGAAGCAAGTACAGAGCTGAGTCTCGTCTTATTCTGGGAATTGATATGGATCGTGTATGCAGTATTGTCTGAGTGTGTCGGATAAGCTTGTCGTGGCTGGATGGAAGGTCGTAAACGGTGGTGACCGTTACAGGCATTATATAGACTTCCGATGTCTATAGCCACAAGCCAAGTATTGGAGGGCACTGAGATTCCCTCAATGGTCTGTAACAAATCGATGGTATCTTTGATGTATGAAGTGAGAGATGTGACATGTGGACGGAGATAGTTGTCCACCAGGGCACTAGCGTTTTCTGTTAGGCTGGCACAGCCGGAAACGATAGGTCTGCCAGGTGGGCAGGCCATAGATTTATGAATTTTAGGGAGGGCGTACATAGTTGGAATCCTAGGTTCCTGAACATTCAAAAAATTCCAGGTGTCCTTGTTGATCACACCCTGATGATAGGCCTGGGTGATGATAGAGTAGAATTCATTGTTGAAAACGGAGAGCACAGACTGGGATATGGGACAATACCAGTCTGTCTTCTCCAAAAAAAAATTACACATACCTTCATAATCGGAAACATCCATAATCACAACATTTCCCCCTTTATCAGAGGGTTTGATTATGATTGACCAGTTACTTTGAATATTTTTTAAGGCTTGGCGTTGATTGTAAGTAAGATTATTTAATCTAGCATCTGATGCAGGATTCAATTTATCAATTTCTTCAGTTGTTTGTTGAACAAAGGACCAGATGCTTGCGTTTTTATTCAATAAGGGAAAGTTTTGCGATTTAGGTTTATAAGATACTGGTGGAGGGAAGGACACCTCTGAGGCACAAATGATACAAGAGGATGGCACATGTAATGACATGTCATCATCAACGTGTCCTTCCTCCCAAAGCTCCATTAATGTTTCAATGGCTTGGATTTCGTCAGCATCTTGTTTTAGTTGTTCAAAAGATAACGGACCTGATTCTGAGGATTGTTTATCAAACATAACTTTGAATATAAGTTTTCGTGCAAACAAATGGACGTCCTTAATCATTTGAAATCTATCTCCTCCAGTTAGCGGGCAGAATGTGAGGCCTAGTTTAAGGACCTCAATCTCATGCTTGCCAAGTGGAGTGGAGGATAGAGTAATGGCCTCTAGATCAGTGCTAGGGGCTACTGGCATGTCTCTGTCACCTGTGTCACTGAAGTGGACGATTGGTCCACCGGTTTCACTAAAAAAATTGGGGCTATTTTTGGATCCGCATTCGCCGTACTTTGAGGAAATAATGAAGAACGATTTGGTTCACTTACCCGTCTTGTCGGGGTGTTACTTGGTGACAGAGAAAAAGGGGGAGCAAGTGTTAAAGCCTTATCTTATCTCCTCAGCCTACCTGTCCTATGCCCACCCCTTTTATTAAATGGATTTTAGTTCTTTCAGGATCCAGGGGACAAGGTAAGTAACTTTGCCTGAATTCTGCGATGCGATCCCGAGTGTGGCTCGGGGGTTACCGCTTTTGGTACTGAAAATTCACCCACACTTGGGATTACCGCTAAGGAGGTAAAGGCTGGGTGCCCTGATATTTTTAGAAAGCTATGTAGAGCGATTTATTTGCCCATCCCAACAGCTGTGTCCTGCATACATTGCATAGAGAAGCCTAGGGACACCACTTGGTCCAAAAATAGAAAGGTTTAATTTAAAATTGTAATAAACATGTTAGTGAGGGGGAAAAAAGAGGAACCAGCAAAGGCAAAATATGAGCAGATTTCAATAAAAATAACAAACATGCTATACTTATCTGCTCTGTTGCAGTGGATTTGCACAGAGTAGCCCCGATCCTCCTCTTCTCGGGTGCCTCTTCTGTGTTCCTGGCCCCTCCCACCTGTTGAGTGCCCCCACAGCAACCAGCTTGCTATGGGGGCACCCGAGTCACAGCTCTCTGTGTGCATACAGACACAGAGCTGCAGCCCGCCCTCGCCCCCTTACTCTCCTGATTGTCTGACTGACTTCGAGTGACAGCAATGGGAGCCAATGGCGCCGCTGCTGTGTCTTAGCCAATCAGGAGGGAGAGTCTTGGATGGCAGAGACATTTGTAGACATCGCTGGACAGAGATGGGCTCAGATAAGTATTAGGGGGACTGCTGCACACAGAAGGCTTTTTATCTTAATGCATAGAATGCATTAAAATAAAAATGCCTTCTGACTTTACCACTTTTTTTAAACTTCATCTTTGATCTACTTTTAATAAGCCTGCCTGGGAAAACATGGTCACAGCCAGTATTGGTGTTAGCTTCTTATTATTAATGAATATGTTGAAGGGAACTGCTTATGCTCAAATGCAAGCACAGTATTGTGTGTGAGAGAAGCAAAATTGATGATATTTTTGACACCCACTAAAACTAAATGTGGTTTTGTTTTACTTAAAAGCAGCAGTATTTCTCAACCTTTCCATTGTTGTTTATAGAGTCTAGGCAAATGTTTTCTGCTCTAGATGGATAATTGGCTGCTCCGTGAATCTTTGTGCTAGCAAAATAATGTGCATGCAGGTGGAGGTGAACCATTTGTGTTGTTTGAATATTAACCAGTTTCCCTGTTTAATATGTTTTAATCATAAATGTTAGTCTAGATCAGGGGTCTCCAAATATTTTAAGTAAGGGGCCAGTTTACGTTTACTGTTCTTCAGACTTTAGGTGGGCCAGACTGTGAGGCCTCATACACACGACTGTTTTCCTTGACAGAATCCATCAAGAAACTTGGTGGCAGAGATTTTTTGCAGAGGAAAGCGTTTGTGTGTATGTTTTTCATCGAGAAAACTGTCGTGGAACTCGATGAGTCTCGTCGGGAGTCTCAATTTCCTCGTCGTGTTCCTCGTCGGGCTGGTTTTCGATGAGAAACACGTTCGTGTGTATGCTTAGAAACCCGCACATGCTCAGAAGGGTGGCGCCAGTGGAATCAAACTTCCCCTTTATAGGGCCATCGTATGTGTTTTACGTCACTGCGTTTGAGAACGACGTGATTTTGTCTTGACAGTGTGTACGCAAAGAAAGCTTGACAAGATTCTCGACAAGCCTAACAAGGAACTCGTCGAGGAAAACGATGTTTCATTTACGACGAGTTCCTCGGTCGTGTGTACGAGGCCTGACTCTTCAGACTTTGACCATTGGGAGAGGAAAAGTTCCCGATGTCAGCGGGGAAAAAAACAATGCCTCATCTTTGGTGTTTTTGGGAGGAATTGTGCCCCATTGTTTGTGTCAGTGGGAGGAATTGTGCCCCATCATTGGTGTTATTGAGACAAATGTTGTCAGTGGGTCATTAGGTGAAATTGTTCCCCATCATTGTGTCATCGGAAGGCATTGTGCCCCTTCACTGGTGTTAGTGAGAGGGCTTGTGCCCCAGTGTTTGTATCAGTGGATGAAATAGTGCCCCAAGGGCCAGATATAAGCAAGCAAAGGGCCACATCTTGCCGCCAGGCAGCAGTTTGGGGATCACTGGTGTAGATTCTAGAACATGTTTAGGCTCTTTTTCACTAAACCTGTTTGATAGCTTAGTGGTTCTTCTGTGGTGATTGTGGTGGGACCATGTATGCTTGGCAAGTTGCTGGTTCCTCCGGGTGATGGTTTCTGTGTAGTATGGTGGGGAGCACCTCGGGATAAAAGTGATTTGATTCCCAGGTCTTTATCGGTAAGTAGTAAAATAATGTAGTCAACACAGTTGAGCAAAAATAAAAGGTCTTCTGACAAACCTTTTAACCCAGACGTGGTCTGCCAAGTGGTCATACAGCACACAATGGACTTATTAAAACAAGCCCTGAAGAAGAGGTGGGTGGAATCTGATCCCCTAAGCATGATTAAGCAAATTTAAAATGGTATAAGGCTATAACTACCAACAAAGATTGGGTGAGTGTAAAGGTGTAACCCAACTTCCAAAATAATTTTAATCTGAAGAATTTTTCCATAATCACATAATCATGCTTTTCTTTGTAAATCGAGGGTGAGCTCTAAGCAGACATTCTTAGCGCAGATATATCAGGGATAAGAACTATAGTGATAGGCCAAGTATATTCAACCCAGAAAGAGCTGCCCTACTGTATGATAAAGAAACCAAATACAATGCAATGTTTACTCATAAAATATTTAATAAAAGTATCTGTACAAAATATTTAAAAATGGGTTATAAAAGAAGATTATTTAGCAAGGTTTAATTGACAAAATATATCCCACTATATAGTATATAGAGAAAATATAGAATGATAATTTACATTTCAATATGTACAGTCTTTGAATACATACAATGCATTTACATCCTTGTATTTTTCTTCTTCCTCTGGTTGACTAACTGTATACATTTCAAAGTCCAAGACCCCCTAGTGTAGCAAGAATATATATTAAACAAAGACTTGTTCACCTACATTATATTAACACAGGTAGAAGAGGCAAAAGACACTGGGAGGTCTGTGAAATATATTATTCCATTCAAATTGTGCTGCGAGTCATTTTTAAATTCCCACAGCTGTGTATTGAAATGTTACTATGCCTTGTACGATAAATAAATTAGACAGGTTTGATAAATAAGTTTGCCGACATTTTTAGAACATTTTCTCCTGTGAGTCACTGGAAACCAAATGTTCATAAACATTTTAATAATAATAATTTTAAAGGCATGTAGTTAAAGTGGAATAACCCTGTAATATAACTGTCTTCAGAGGCAAGGACCAGGCACTAATACAATATATTAAAAAGGGTTCTCCAGTTTAGGCTGCCCTGATGATTCTGTTGAGTAGGTGCTGATGTTTAATGAAGAACAACAGATGGTGAGATGTGCCAATCTTCGATCACCATGCATAGACCCAGTGTAAAGGAGACTGCCACTGTGGTTACAAAGCATTTAAAGCGGAGGTCCACCTAAAAAAAATATTAAAAGTCAGCAGCTACAAATACTGCAGCTGCTGACTTTTAATAAATAGACACTTACCTGTCCAGGGTGCCCGTGATGTTGACAGCCGAAGCCGAGCAATCGTCTTTCGGCTGCCCCCACCGCCATCCCATGTGAGGGAATCAGGAAATTAAGATTTTCGGCTGCACTGCCGGTTCCCTACTGCCCATGTGCAAGTCTTGTGTGCTGGGACCTGTGTGTTTCCCAGAAGACAGCGGGGGGGGGGCAGGATTGGGCATGACTCCCGCGGGAGTCTATGCCCGGAAGTAGATTCAAATACCTGTATACAGGTATCTGCACCTCCCTCCCCCTGAAAGGTGGCAAATGTGACACTGGAGGGGGGGGTTCCGAAAAGCAGAGGTTCACTTTTTGTGTGGACCTCCGCTTTAAGTTGGAAATCACACATATTTCCAGCTTTAAGGGCCCATTCACACTTAAGCCTTCTGTTGCAGTCATTTAACGCACATGTGTCAAGACATGATGTAGCATGTCAATAATTCCTTATGAATAGGCTGCCAATCCAACGAATGTAAAAACATACATGACCCTTTTTAAAAATGCAGCGTACCATATTGTATGGTATATGAGTTGTCATGGGATCTGGTGAGTTGTGCATTTTGCTCTATTATATAATGCATTGGGGTGACACAAGTGTAAATGATTTCTTTGCGATTTAGTAAGGTGCCATATTTTTTGGGGAGCAAGAACTTTTGGCAGCAAAAAAAATTCTAAGTAATTGCTTAACAATATAGCATTTTTTTGCCAAGTAAAAGCTCTACCACCATGTACTTCCATGAATTCAACATGCCTAAGGAAATCAGAAATTCATTAGGGATGATACAGTAAATTTTTAAAATAATATAAATAGGCACTGAAAGGATAAATACCTCCACAACTGTTTTATATTTCATTAAATGTTTAGACAGTATGATTTTAAACCTAAACTTTAGGCGGAAGTTTAGGTGCAGCTCAATCTCGGTTTGTCATGTAGAATAATCATGGTTTGATCAGAAAACTCACTAACTCCATGTAGTAAAAATCATAATGATACAATGGATGGGAGGTGGGAGATAAAGGCAATGTACAGTACAATGGTTTCAAGGTGTATGTTGGAAGGGTCTTGTTGAAAGCCTAGTTGTACCATTAGGCGTGGCATATGCTCTGTTGTCATTTTATATCTCAGAACATCACTGTGACACTAAATCTATCCACATACATGGAGAGTGGAGCTTATAAGTGGCCTACCAACACTATATATGTTCTACCAACGCTACCAGTCTCCTTTAGATCATGTTCAGATGATTTCCCATCAATCTTTGTTCACTATATCTCTCGGCACAGACAGAAAGATGAGACACCAAAGCATCATATGGGATCTTTCCAGATACAATTCAGTTTTTTCATTGTGGCTGGTTTTATCCTTTAGTGGACAGAGTTAAATGGTGACCATTCCAATGCACAGAAACTGTTAATGTTAAACGTTTACATCCATTAAGCATGTTTACTTCCTCAATATTCAGGTCTACATATATATTATATGCAATATGGTAGTATTAGTAATACTACATTAATAAAAGGACCTTTAGATAAAATAAAAAAAAAGAGTCTGTTTCAAAGGTTTTATCTGAGTTACATGGAATTTATACAGTTGACTTATAAAGGAAATAGCAGCATCATCTATGGATATATTTTCATAACAATCAGATTCCTAGAAAATCTGCCACTGCCATGAATTATTGAATGTGGATTTTCATTGTCCCGCTATGAGATGTGATGTATTGAAGACTTGAAGATGTTGTATTATGACAAGCTTTAATGTACCTGTTAGTTTGTGAGTATATTACTTACAACTTTTTAACAATAAAAGATATGTTTTGAGGTTAATGCACTAGGCTTGGTTTATGGTTTCAGTGTATCCAGACTTCCCAGATCTTGAGAGGGCAGCGAGGCGTGGCATGTCCATAAAAGCCAGGACGAGAATATAGGCCACTACTATCTCTGGAGACCACTCTCAAGCGCAGGAGGTTGTACTTGTTTTTCTATATGCAGTACCTGTAATCACTATATAACCACTTATGTAGCTGTGGGGGCAAGAATTAAAGAGGAAATATTATAGAGTGTGACTAGAGGGACAGCTCTGAATCTGCTGGTGCTGCTGTCAAACCAAGATTTCTGTGTCAGGTCAGTAAACTATTTGCAGAATTTCAGTGTAATGTTGTTGCATTTCCGCTCTACAGGACCAGCTGGGAGCTTTCCCAACCTATCCCTCTTTATATACAACAGAACACCACCCTCTGTAGCTATACTGCAACTCTGTGAGCCGGCAGCACTCATCACAAGGGAACTACAGGACGAAAAGTCTTGCAGTCTCAACTCTGAATTAAAACATATTCTTTGTTTTCTATAAAAGACATTCTAGACTAATGTCATTGGCAGCCAGAAAGAAAAGCAGCTATTTTTCAAAGCAGAAACGGTAGTACGTTATTATTAAAAATATATTAGAAATGCAAAATTAGCAAAAATAATGAAATAGTTTTGAATTTGGGAGTTTTAAACAAAAGTAATGGCAAACAATAGAAAAAAAAAAGAAAGAATTACATTGGTGACCCTGAGATTTGGTGTATAAGCCCTAAAATATATCTAATGCTCCTGAGACTCCAATATATGAACACAGTTTGTGTATGGAGTGTTCCAGCCAAGCCTGCTTGTCATTGTCCAGGTGTTTCCTGCACTATAGTCCAAGACTTGCCCTAACCTGCTCTGTATAGAGATTAACGAAGTATATCCTGTAGAGACACCAAGCCCTTCCCTCCAACATTGACCTGCACTGCAGCCATTACCGAATCCACCCCATACACAGATGAGATCACTTGGCAGGCTGTGTCAAGCCACTCACACGAGATTCTTAACAAATAAGGAAAAATATTCTGTTGCAAATGAATTTGTTGATATACCTGGGACATACGCTTCATCCAAAATTGTAAAACACATGAAACATTATACACAAGAAAACAAAAGTCTTACTGATAACCAGACACAAGTGGGTGTGTGCAAGAATCCGAATATCTGTCCTCAAGTAAAAGATTAATGCTCCATTCACACCTAAGCGTACTGCAGCCACACCTGCTGTACTGCGTTTTTCATTTGAATGGGCCTCTGCGCTCCAAAAAACATGCCAAAAAAGCTTATGTACCAAATTTTGTCACAAACCCAGGCATGTTTAAATGTGTGATTTTTGATTTGAGCGCGGGCAGAATCGCGTGATTCCAGTACCCTCTGGTGTGAGTGGAGCCTTATTTAGCTTTACCTATTTGAAATAGATTTTTTCTCACTTTGCTTATTCAGGAAAATTGACAGAGTCTCTTTAATGTGTACCTGTGCCCAGATTTTGCACAGTAAAAGATTTACAAATTCTGAAACAACAGTAAAAGTACTAAGCCTTAGTTAACTCTCTAGCTAAAGGCATTATGGGATATTTATTAAGGCTGGTTTCACACGGGCATGTCCGTAGTCTGCATCCGCCTGATCAGCAGGGTATCTCCCCAATGAGCAGGCAGTTGACAGGTCTGTGTCCGTACCGCCATTCAGAGCGGATACAGACACAGCCCCGCTGTTCTCTATAGAGCTGTCATATGGGAACGGACCACCTGTCCATTTCCATCTGACTGTCATCCAATCGGCTGGTGGATCAGATAAGATGGCGGCGAGTGTGAGCGGACACATCCCCTGACATCCGACGTGCCCAAAAGAGACTAGAGGGTCCGATCAGGTCCGCTTGAAAAACTGACAAGTGGACCTGTTTGGAAAGCCTGTGTGAAACCAGCCTAAAACTAGAGTGCTCAGAATCTGGTGCATGGTAGCCAATCAGCTTCTAACTTCAGCTTGTTAGCTTTAACAAACAAAAAACTGGAAGCTGATTGGTTTCTCTGCAGAGCTGCCCCGGATTTTGCACTCTCCAGCTTTAGTAAATCCCCCCATTGTGTCTTAAGGATGGTACACACTATGAGAAAATGGATCTGATTCAGACTTTGAAAACAAAAATTTCCAAAGGGACAAACTTTTTCTCGTAAATGAACAGAATGAATGATTTTCGTTTAATGTTTACCGTTGTGCGGACAATTTTTGTATGAGAAAAATCAAATACCAAAGACTGCGCATGTTTAGAAACAATTAGCAACAGAAAAAAAGCCTTTGTCGTACAAGAATTTCTACACATTATTTTCATCCTCGGATCCGACTTGCTGTGAAGCAACGAGGAAAATCGCTCGCCAGATTTTCTCATAGTGTGTACCAGTCTTTAGTTCCCAAAAGACGCACTGAAATCTCAGCTATTTGTTATGGTGAGCAATTTTTGGCATCCTGCATCCTGCCAGCACTCAAACAAAAACACAACTGGACTCAAAGGCTTTTACCTAAATAGTATGGTAAAAACAGGAAGTTGATCCAGGTTTTTACTGCCCATCTACAAAATAACATGGTGGATGCTCAAGTCCATTTATATTGCTGCGGCTGTGGTGCTTCACTTTGTAATGTGGCAGATTTATCTTGGCCTTTCACTTTTTTTCGGCAGTGGCACTTGCCAAATGCACCCATTAAAGGTAATGAAAGTGCACGATAGCCATGTGCCTACTGCTTGGCATGTGGTTTGTTGGGAAACAAAAAACAGGCATCTAGCAGGTGACAGTATTGCCTCCTGAAAAACCTGCAAACTGTTGGTCAACCACCTCCAGAAACAATCCACCATGGAACGCTTTTCAGACTGGCAGTAGAGAGTGTTGCCCTTATGGCCCGACGGCGGGGGAAGAAGGAGGAGGTTCAAACTTCCAGGGGACCTCCCCGTGGCAAGGTCCTTCAGAAGTTGAGCTCCACTTTAATAACTGCATTTTATATATATATATTTTACAATATATAGCAACAAAAGACAAAACAAAAAAATATTGTTAATGTTCTGTTAAAATAAAAATGCCAGTATAGTACAGTTGTACAAACATCTCCAAATTACCCTGTTTTGGAAAGTCGACCTCTTAAGGTAATCTGAATGTTGCCTCCTAAACACTGCAGTCTTTGTTGTGATCTTTGAGGATGAAATACTTTACAGTACAAGCGGCTAGAGAGGTCAGAGGTGGCTTGTTTTAAAAGTTATTTTACTGCATTAGAGAATATGTAATTATATTAATGTCTATAGTTTGGGCACAGGCACACTTTAAAACCTGCCCTCATAACCAACCTTTACGCACGCTGCACTCCCCGCTGATCAGTTCCACTTTCAGAGCCTTTGAATAATAATCAGTGCTTTCTGCTGTGACTAATGTACCCCTGTATTTTCATTACTAAAATAAAATTGTTTGGAACAAAAAAAAAAAAAATAATCAGTGCTTCCTGGTTCAGAGGAACATGTGACCAGCACTATCATGTAGTGTCTGGGGGCTGAGTGGATAATTGCCAGCCTTAAACATTGTCACATGAGGATGCTTTGACATTCTAATTGCACAAGAACTGAGTGATTTGGTAAGGTGGGTATAAAGGTTGGTCAGGAGTGGGCTTTAGGTGAGGCTGGTAGTTTGCCGTTAATAGACAGCAGGAACATTTTTTTTTCTTATTTCTCAGATTTTTGAATGTCATACATCACGATGCGGTTGCATTAAACAACTGCAGAGCTCTGCTATTTGGCACCATCAGGAGTCCAACCGTCGCACAGCAGGTGTCAACCGACCCCTGATACTCAAGCTAAAGGGTCAGACTCAGTTAATGAAAGCAAAACTAATTAAGGGGAACCCATAAACCATTCCTAATTTAAACAATATAATTGTAACTACGTAATAATAAAGGCCTGTAGACACAATAAGAAAATCGGCCATTATCTGAGCGTTAGTATAGTGCTTTCGACAACCGATTCCAACTTTTCATTTGACACAAACCCTGAAGGTGCATGCTAAAAAATCTTTATCGTACGTTAACACAGTGTCTGATTTTTCTTTAACTAGTACAATTTTGTCCGAAAAAAATCGTAAGAGCACAACTAGAAATGCTCAAAAACAAAAGAATACAGTACAAGTTGTGATCTGTAATATGAGAATTTTCCTAAGTTGAGTAACCTCTTCATTTTCAATATGAGACTAGCAAGCTACTAAAAACGGACGATCGTTCATCTGATAATCTGAACAGAATTACAAATTTTTTTTTTTTTCCTTTTTTGTTTTGCAGAAAAGGGTGACTCTATGCATTTCAATTTTGCAGCTGCAATTCTGCTTTAAGTAAAAGTACTTTATGTCTTAGGCCACGTACACACGATGAGACATGTCCGCTCAAACATGTCCGACGGACCGTTTGCAGCGGACACGTCTCATCGGATTTTGGTCCGATGGCGTGTACACACCATCGGATCAAAATCCCCACCGGCAGACAGCGTGGTGACGTGGCGGTGACATTGACGCCGCCATGTCACCGAACCAGGAAGTAAAAAACGTTGACGCATGCGTCGAATCCATTCGACGCATGTGCGGGCAGATATGTCCGCTGGTTAATGTACTAACCAGCGGACATATCTGACGGACATGTCTCCGGTGGACAAATTTTAAAGCATGCATTGAAATTTGTCCGCTGGACAAACATGTCCGCTAGCCCATACACACGATCGGATTTGTCTGCTGAAACGGTCCATCGGACCAGTTTCAGCGGACAAATTCGATCGTGTGTACGCGGCCCTAAAGGTACACACATTTCCTAGTGTAATTATCTATCCTTCTATGTATCTGCTGTTCCTTTAGCTAAATACCTGTAGCTATAGATCAGGGGTCTCAAACTGTTGGCCCTGCAGCTGTTACGAATCTACAAGTCCCATCATGCCTCTGCCTGTTGTAGTCATGCTTGTAACTGTTAGCCTTGCATTGTTTAATGGGACTTGTAGTTTTGTACCAGTTTGAGACCCCTGCTATAGATAAACCCATCGTCTGAATGGCTCATAATGATTCAAGCCACTGTGTTCCTGGCTTCCAAGTACCACCCTACCTCTTAGTTCACCCCAGCCTCACGCATACACACTGGAGCATAAAAAGTAACTTGTACAACACAGAAGTTTCAAACAGAAATGTGTACTAATATTTTCAGATTAAACAAACGGGGAAGATCTCTAATTGCTTCCTGAACAGCATTGTGAATGCATTGATTGTTTTCAGGTGTGCCCGGTATTGCTCTGTTAATCTCCAAACCACTTTTCTTCCACATTTGACACTGCAAGACATGGCAGCAAAACACTTTCACTTTCTAAACAGTAAGAAGGATTACTTTTGTTACGTATCTTACTCCATTATTTTTATATAGGCTACTTACTGTTATCATAAAAACATTGGGGCAGATTCACAGAGAATTAGATTCTCGTAGAGTATCAGAAATACACTACGCCGCCGTTTTTTACCTGGCTCTACGTGGAATCCAGGTAAATTTTGTCCAGTAAACGACGGCGGCGTAGTGTATTTCTCCCGTCGCAATCCATCTGCGCGAGTAGGGGGCGTGAAGCATTTAAAATAGGCGCGTTCCCGCGGCGATCGAACTGCGCATGCTCCGTTCGCAAATTTCCCGCCATGCATTGCGCGAAAACACGTCGTCACGTCGTAGTAGCGTCGTTTACGTACATTCCTATTCCCGAACGAGTTACGTTAAAAAAAAAAAAAAAAAATGTTCAAATCGACGCGGGAACGACGGCCATACTTTACATGGGTTACGCACTGTTAGACCAGCAAAAAGCTCCTCTAACATTATGTAGCCAAAAAATGACGTAGGCGATTGCGAGGGACACTCGTACCTTCGTGGATCGCCGTAAAAACTCATTTGCATATCCCGACGCATGAAAACGACGCGGACTCCTCCCAGCGGCCGCAAAAATATCGCAGTGTAGATCCGAAGGCTTACGAGGACGTAAGCCTCTCGGATCGAAGCCCGAAGCCGCCGTATCATGGTTTGAGGATTCAAACTAGTGATACGGCGCGCAAAATTTGAAATTACTCCTGTCTAACACCAGTTAGACAGGCGTAATTGTTCTGTGAATCTGGGCCATTGTATTTAGTGCCAAGATCTTCACAAGCACAGTAGAAGGTGAGGATGTACAGGGGCTGTATTAAAGTCAGTTAAATGGGTATAGCTATAACAATGAGATGCTGCACAAATGTGCCTGCCGATTAATAGAAGGGATTAGATACAAGTATGGAAGGTAGAACAGTAGAACTTGGCAACGCTTTAGTTGTGGGAGAAAAGCAGAAAATCTTCTCTTGTAATTTTAGATGTCGTGGATCAGGGTTACCCTTTGCCTGAAAAAGATGTGCTAAATGCACTCTTTAGGACTTGGAGGATTACTAAAAATTTACTGGACTCAGGAAAGGCATTCAAAAGAAAAGAAGTCATGAGAAAAGTCTTGGAGATGTGAGTGAGAGCTGGTGGCCAAAAAGGAATAGAAACATCTCATGTGGTGATAATGTAGTATGCCTGTGGTCCTCAGAGGAGGTAACAGATTGTTTGGGGCTTCAAATCTTGCTTTTTGCCTTGAGGAACTTTAGACATACCGTGTACTGTGTAATGTGTAGACAGCTGTGTCCACCGTTTTCATTTGGCAACAAGAAAAGGTTCAACTGTTCCCACTGGGCACAATGAATAATTTAGGGACCTTTACAACCATAAAGGAATAAGATACATAATAAATACCACATAGAAAGCACATTTTTTACTACCTTTTCTTTACAACATCAGGTTACACTTTAAACCTGGAAGAACTGTTTAGTGACACACAGGAGAATCTTAACACTTTGCGGTCTACCTCTGTTTGCCTTTTCATGTCTGAATGTTTTTTCTTTCTAATAAAAAAGTACAGAAAATTCTTGGCAGTACATAGGTAAGTGCTACCTGCAACCACAGTTTTCTACAACCATGTCTTCATATTGTTTGTAGACTACGTTGTTGCCAGAGTCTATGTATAGAATACTTATGGGGCTGAGTTTGGAAGGGACACAGCAGCTGGGTGGCGTGGACTCGGGGTCCATTGAATTCATTAAAGTCTGGATTATGGCATGGTTGGTAGGCTCCAGATGGGATCTTAGAGGAAAATCACACATACCCTCGCAATGGTAAGCTTCATAATCCAATGGGGCTATTATCCAGTCATCCCATCCCAGCTCTTTAAAGTTGACATGCAAGGGCTTCTTGCTACACCTTGTTTTAGCCCTCTTGCCTTGCCCTTTGTTGTGACTTGTCCGGGTTGGCAACGTCGTCCTTTTCCTTCTTCTTTTAATGATGGACCTTTGGTCATGATCAGGAGGATCTAATCCTTTAGGGTTCTCCATTGACCTAATTTTGTCCCTGATCTCTTTGAAAAGGTTCTCCTTCCTCTTAGAATAGGAGGAGACAACCAGCAAAGCTTTTTCTGGTTCTGCTAAGCCCAGGCGATTAAATCCAAGCTGGGCCGGTGATAAGTATTGGTCTGTGAGATCAGAGACTATCTTTAATGTAAAGCACAAAGGCTCACCAGGACTCTTCCTGTTGTCCATGGCTTTCCATACATTAAATACTTCCCATTTGGACAAGGTGGTCATCAGGTCAGCAGACTGGGAATCTACAAGGATGGGCTCCTGCCAAGTGGTGGCACAAGTGTAAAGATGAAGGTGAACAACATTCCCAGGGTCTGATATTACAAGACTTAAGTTTTCATGAGGTTTGTGCAAAATCCTTAGCTCAGCACCCACAATCTCATCCAAGGACGACAATGTGCTTGTGTCAAACAGGTAATTCTGCTCCAGGGACTGAAGTGGAACTTTATCTGGAAAGGTATAAACACAGAAAAGTATTATTCAAATTAATTTATTTACTGCATGTCTGTAGCACTAAAATTCCACCATAGAGTATAGGGGACACATGACATTACCCTCTGTTCTGAAGGAAGCTACAATGCGGCTTTATAGTTGCATGCATATAACTGCTCTATATACAAACCGGTTAATACATAGATGAAATATACAGTAAGTATGAGAACTGTTTTACCTGGAATAACATTAATAATTCTGTTCAAGCAGTCATGTGTTTAACAGCCTGGTGACATGGTTATTTTGTTTTTCACCCATGCAGTTTCCAAGGTCCTATCTCTAATTAATCTGCAGTGTTATATTGCTAAAGGCTAAAGCTGCATACACACGACCATTTTTAATTTCCTAGAAAAAACAACGTTTTTTTTTCGACGTGATTCTTGTAAAGCCTGTCTTGCATACACACGATCGTGGAAAAAAAAATGCTCGAGCAAAGCGCAGTCACGTACAACAAGTACAACGGCACTATAAAGGGGAAGTATCATTCAGATGGCGCCACCCTTTGGGCTGCTTTTGCTGATTTTGTGTTAGTAAAAGTTTGGTAAGATGCGATTCGCGCTTTTCAGTCTTCGTGTTTTTCAGTCAGTTACAGCGTGACGAATGTGCTTTCTCCATTACAAATGCTAGTTTTACCAGAACGAGCGCTCCCGTCTCATAACTTGCTTCTGAGCATGCCCGTTTCTCTTACGTCGTTAAAGCCTACACACGACCGTTTTTCGCGATGTGAAAAACGGCAACGTGAAAAACAACGCAAAAAATTAGAGCATGTTCTAAATTTTTAATGCCCGTTTTTCATGTCGAGAAAAATGTTCTGGAGCCCACACACAATCGTTTTTAAGGACCATTTTAAAAAATGGCATTTTTCACGTCATGAAAAACGGTTGTGTGTATGCGGCATAAGAGTTTACTGTCCATTGAGCAATCAAGTGACATAGGAAGCTAAATATGAAACAACTACCTGGTTGTACATTTTGGAAGAAGTGTATAAACCAAAAGACTGGCCAAACATCATTTAAAATTCTTTGACATGAAATCTGAAATCAGCTGTGAATTTAGCTTGTCTGTCTGGGGGTTCTGCTTTAACCTCTAAGCATGTATTTTTTATATTATGGAAGAAAATCAAAGTGCACATAAAAGGAAATGTAATACAAATCTCTGGATTAACATGCAGTACAAACTTCATGCAGGTGTTATTGTGTGAACCTAGGATACCAGTGCTGCATGGCAGGTTTTTTAAACACAAAATCACATTCCTAAATGCTTAGAAAGGTTGGGGAACGTGGTTTCTCTTTTTAGTATTAGCAAAATTATAGACGTGACATGGTTGGATCACTCAGCAGTGTGGCCAGCATGCGCCTTTTGCTTCAGTGTTACACAGGTCCAGCTCCCTGCAGACTGAATGACTCGCTACTGAGCAACCCCTCGATATGTTTTCGATATCGAACAAAGTCTTAAAGAATATTTTGCCCAGAATGATCCCTCAGACACCTCTGTGGTTACCACCTGGGCAACGCATAAGGCAACCATTAGGGAACATTTTATTCAGATTTCATCACGGCTGAAAAAAGCATTTGATTAATTGATTAATCAAAAGCAGCGTGAGCTGTCCACCCTGCTCACTCAACACAAAGCCAATCCTCAGAGATAAGATTGACTCGGTTAGACTGGAATTGAATCTCTGCCCAACGATTAAGGTGGAAAAAAGCCTTAGAGGGACACAGGCAAAAAATGTTGTTGTCGGCATGGAAACATTGGCTATTGCCATCAGGTCTAACCCCAGCATCCATATCCATGGTGTGTCCAGTGGAGGAAGAGATCATAAATGTGTATTATTTGCAGATGATCTCTTACTATTTATTACTGACCCTATTACAATCTTGCCTAATCTGTTTTCTCGGCTATCCAAGTTTGGCATGATCTCAGGCCTAGAGGTCAACCAATATAAATCAGAGGCAATGGATGTTAACCTCTCAACCTGGACCCTAACCTCTGTGCAAGCCTCCTTCTCTTTCAAGTGGTGTACGCAGGCCCTCCCTTATCTGGGAATAAAACTAACTTCAAATGTCTCTACATTATTTAAGGTAAACTATGTTCTTCTCCTCTCTTCTATACTAGGTGATCTAAAGATCTGGCAAAACTATACTCTTTCCCACAGCATTTCTCCAAAAACTCCAATGCATAGTCTTTAAATTAATTTGGAGCCCGGAGTTTTCAGAGTGGCTCATTCTTCCTTTTTTGACTCAAAATGGCAGGAAGGTCTGGGGATCCCCCCTTTTTAAGTTACAATAGAGCGGCCCGATTGGTGCGGCTTTGCCAAATCTTTTCCATGACCTTCCAACCTGTTTGGGTAAAACTAGAGGCACAAGCTAGTACCTCGCTCCCCTTTGATCTTCTGCTCTGGATCCCCTTTAAGGAGCGTAGTGCCATTATCAGCCCCTTCCTTTCCCATACGTTAATTCTCTGGGACATGGTGTGTAAAATATATTCCCTATAGTCATCCCATACCCCAGTGGCCCCTATTTACAGGAATACGCAATTCCCTCCTGGGCAACATCTGCAACAGTTCACATGGTGGTTCAACAAGGGCCATTACCGGATACCTCACTCTATAGATCATAGAGGTATTAGAAAGCCTTCTTACTTTCTGGAGAACTTACAAATGCCCCCATCGGAGACATTTAAACTCCACCAAATTACTCATTACTTACAGACATTGTGCCGAGACCAGGATGACATTACCAATTTTTTTTTATTTTTTGCTGTATTCAGAGCTTCAGAGATTAAAATATTATAATTTTTGTACATTAGTAAATTCGTAGAATGGTGTTATTTGGCTTTGGTAGCCTACCCCAACATATTATGCATGGTTTTTGGCTCACATGGGATTTGGTAGCAGATTTGGATACACTTTATAATTAGAAATAGTAAAAAATAAATAAAAACATTTTTTTCCTAAAGTTACATTATTTTGTGCAGCCCCAGCTATTTACCCCAAAATATTATCTACAAAGCCTTCTGACTAAAAGGATATTACATAAATATGATTTTTATGTAACAGCGAAATAAAATAAAAAAACTCACAGTGAAAGTCTGTGTTTTGATTTAGGAGAACTTTTTTCCAGTTTCAAAGTTACATTGCGACACACGTGGAAAAAAATCTGTTCGAGTAAATTATTAGTTTAGGATAAGATCAAGTTGGTGACATGTTATAGCTATATTTTCACATTTTTATCCACCAGTCTGCGCAACCTCAGTCTCATCTCCTTGCTCACAATTACCTCCAAACTTCTAGAATTCTTCTTAGTCTAAAACCAACCAAGCTGCTACCTCACTGATAACCTTCTCGACCCCTTACAGTCTGGCTTTCGCCCACAACAATCCACAGGAACTGTCTTCCTAAAACTCACGACTGACTGATAAATCTAACGACGATCACATACTCCTTTTACACCTTTCTGCTGCCTTTGACACATATGGCCACCCGCTCTTCCTCAAAAACTCCACTCCCTTGGCCTCCAAGAATCTGCTTTATCCTCGTTCTCCTCCAACCTCTATAAGCACTCCTTCAGTGTCATCTACCTCCTCATCTTCTCTCCCTCTCTTCATAAGGGTCCCCCAAGGTTGTATTCTGGGGCCTATTCTATTTTCTATCCTAACGTCCCCCACTGGTCAGTTGATAACTTTTGCATGGCTTCCAAAACCAATGCTATGTTAATGACATGCAAATCCAACACTGCAATCCTCAGCTCACCCCTTAAATCATATCGCTAATATACTAAATAAATGACATATTATTATGGATGTCAGTCCAATTCCTAAAACTCCATCTTTTAAAAACCAACCTCACAAAGCTCAAAACAGTTTTTTCTCACATGTAATGATTCCCTGTATGTTGCCCAGGTATTGTAAAGATTGCCAAGTTGTTGCCAAGAATCGTAAATATAAAAATAACTTTATTTGTACTGATCCCTAATTTGTTGACCATGTAATAACAATTCCCCCATTTTGTGACCACAAATTGCCCGTTTGTTGCCCAAACAGGCGTAACTAGAACTTTCAGGGCCTCGGTGCAAGAAACTATAAAAGGCCCAGCTGACCCCCTACCACGGTCCCCCCACAGTGGTAGAACACTAGGGCCTGGTCACAAGTGCGATCTTTGCGACCCTGATAGTTCCGCCACTGGTAGTTTTTTATTTGTGTTATTTTCTTTTTTTATTATTTTTTACAATTTTGTTTTATTTATTTATTTTCAATTTTGTTGGAGACCCATTGGGGGCTTTGGTGAAATATCAGGGGTCTAAACTGATCTCTGATATTTCACCTTTGAGACCGAGAAAGGAGAGTGGGGACACAATCTCTTTCTCTGCAGTCTTAGCTGCACAGAATGAATGGACAGGAATAGCTATGTACAGAGCTTCTCGTTTATTCACAAATTGAATCATAGTAAACACAGTTTAAGGATCACTGACTCTATCTATCAAAACAAGGATGGGGCCAGTATTTACGGCTACTTTGCTGCTCTCTATCCTGACAGATCGCCCGCAGCAGCCAGCGGCAGAGTGGAGGGGGAGAGCACAGGAGCCTGATCACAGCAGGAGGAGGGGCGGCAGGGCGCCATGTATTGAAACTGATTTCCTCCATTTTCCTCC
Organism: Rana kukunoris; assembly: GCA_029574335.1. NCBI lineage: Eukaryota > Metazoa > Chordata > Amphibia > Anura > Ranidae > Rana > Rana kukunoris. Next base: position 74,672,868 of record CM056052.1, read on the forward strand.
TGCAACTGCTGAAAGACTGCAGGAAGAAAATGGAAGGGGATCAATTCCTCTATTTGCTGCCCCTCCTAGCCAGGTGTATAGGGGGCCCCGCAGGCCCCATGGAGTATGGGGCCGGGTCACAATTGCGACCTCTGTAGGTACGCCCCTTTGTTCATGTACTGTAATGATCTTCTGTTGACCACATATTGTAAAAATGACCTATTTGTTGCCCATGTATTGTAATAATTTCCAGTTTGTTGCCATACTGTACATTGTAGTGATTCCCTGTTTGTTGCCCACCAACTGGAAATATTGTCTTATCTTCTACATATTTGAATGGTTTGTTGTTTGTTGCCCACTTATTGTAACAATTTCCATTTTTTTGCTTGTGTCTTGACAAATCATTGATGTTTGTTTGAAGGACCATAATACTAATGCTATCCCCTATAGGCCTGTCACTATTAAGCCATGCTGCATCCCACTTCCCTACAATGTGACAGATTCTCTTGACAGGCCACCCAACACCCTCTAGTTTCTCCATCACTGTACTCATCTATTGACCTCCCAGCAATACTCAGTACTTCCAGACATGGTGGAGCATGTGACTTACTCCCAAAATACAGTGCTTGGGACTGAGGGGCGTTTCACTAGGCCTAAATATTGCCTAAAGCTCTTCAACCCTGTGTAGGCTCCAAAACAATATGTAAAGAAGCTTACCCATAAATTGAGCTCAGGGCACTAACAGATGAATGCAGTAGTGGGGTAGCACAGGGAAGATGTCAAAGAGGAGGTTGGTCTGTCAAGAGAACCTGTCATATTTATTAAATATATTATTTTTTAAACGTGTTGTTTTAAATCTGTATACCATATATACAGCATATATAATCTTGGTTTAACAAATCAACATTTGAAGCTTGAGCTATCCATCTTTGTGCACAACTAGATTTTCTTTACAGGCTGTAAGGACATGGGCTCCACAATAGCGCCACCTCCTGGCTAACAAAGGTAAAACTTTTAAGATGCAATATTTTGTACGCTTTAAAGTGGAGTTCCACCCAGAACATTTTTTTTTTTCACAAAAAATCCTAAAAAAATCCTAAAAAAATTGAAAAAATGTTTTTTATACTCACCCGAAATACCTGTTGCTATGCGTAAGTCCGTAACGTGGTCTATCTTCTTCTTCATCCTCTTCTAGTGAATGGGGCGCACTGCTTTCTGGGAACTGTGTGTAATCCCAGAGAGCAGTCGCCCATTCACAAGTCAGCGCGAGACTCGTGCATGCGCAGTAGAAAATGGGCAGTGAAGCCTGTTTCCCCTAGTGTGGATGGTTGCGCGGGACTTGCACCGATCGAGGGATCGGCATCGGGGGGGCCATGAGTGCAGGCGAGTAGGACAGGTAAGTGTCCTTATTAAGAGTCAGCAGCTACAGTGTTAGAAGCTGCTGACTTTAAAAAAAAAAAATTTGCAGGTGGAATCCCGCTTTAAGCCTCAGGCCGCGTACACACGGCAGAGAACCTCGACGGGCGGAACACATCGTTCCGCCCGTCGAGGTTCTCGGCCGGCCGTCAGATTCGGCGACCAGCCCGTCGGGAAAGGCGACCAGCCATTCATCCCGACGGGCCGTTGAGCAAATAGAGAACCTGCTCTCTATTTGCTCAACGGGTTTCCCGACGGGCGGGGCTCGCCGAATCCGTACACACGGCCGAGGTTCTCGGCAGAATTAGGCTCCCAGCGAGGTTCTCGCTGGTTTCTGCCGAGAACCTCGACCGTGTGTACGGGGCTTCATACACACACACACACATACAATTCCAAAAGCCAATATAAAGGAATATTAGTGGTTAAAAAAAGCCCTTGTGGGTTTAACCAAGCTTTTTTTTGTACAATTCTTCTTTAAGGGGGTGTGATAGGGGGTGTGTCCTATGCCTGCATACTTTTGCTGATAGGTGTCCCTCATTCCCATCTCAAAAAGTTGGGAGGTATGTGTAACACTACGTCGTTTTCAGTAAAACAAATGCTGGTGATACACATAAACATCTGACTGTACAATCTCTATACAATTACCTTACACATGTAGTGTGAGGGTCAACCCAAGCCATCCATACAATCAGGTAGGCCCTCGCCACATATAGTCACTGGTAAATCTTAAGTATATTGTACAATGTGATTGTAATGTGTAGTGTGCCATGTTTAGATTTTTTTTTTAATTTATTTTGATCACTATATTGGCCAATCATCCCATTAGAGGCATTTCACAGTCCCCATCCCAGCAGGCAGTAATTCCAGCTATGTGTGTGTAGTCAGGTGAGGATACCCAGAGGTGTGAGCTCTGCAGAATGTACACACACTACAACAGGCAGAATTTCTGTCTGATCCATTCCTCCCCAGCCTGACATTCCTGCAATGCTGGAGATAAGGAGCCCTTTGAAGGGTCATCTGGATTCATTTTCTATTAAATGGGGAAGAGATAGGTCAGAGCTGGCCTCATTAACCGTTTCCTGCAAAGGAACTGTTCACCAGGCAGTGCATTTACTGGTCGTCACCAGTCCAGGGTGGCACCCAACTGGTTAACAATGCCTCCTCTCTTCTATCAGTTTATTACAAGCCATCTCCACATACTTATTCCTGGATTTTCTAAGCCTGATGAGCCAGTTCACTGGCTGGATTTACTGCCTGGTGCTGCCCTGCACATTGTGACCTGTCGGTGAACATGAGCAGTGAGGTGTGAATGCTGGGGATGCTGGGATACCCATATATTCTATACAATGTGGTGTGGTGGCTGGGAGTACTGGGATACATATATATCGTATATATTGCTTTGGGGGTTGGGATACATACTGTATATATTCTATATATTGAGGTATGATTGCTGGGATGCCTATATATCATATACAGTGAGGTGTGATTTCTGGGGGTGCTGTGATACATATATATCCTATAGAACATGGAGTGATGGCTGGGGGTTCTGAGATACATATATATCCTATACAACGTGGTGTGATTGCTGGGGGTGCTGTGATACATATATATCCTATACAACATGGAGTGATGGCTGGGGGTTCTGGGATACATATATATCCTATACAACGTGGTGTGATTGCTGGGGCTGCTGGGATACATATATATCCTATACAGCATGGTGTGATTGCTAGGGGTGCTGGGATACATATATATCCTATACAACGTGGTGTGATTGCTGGGGGTGCTGGGATACATATATATCCTATACAACGTGGTGTGATTGCTGGGGGTGCTGGGATACATATATATCCTATACAGCATGGTGTGATTGCTGGGGGGCTGGGATACATATATACTGTATGCTATACAATGTGGTGTGATTGCTGGGGCTGCTGGAATACATATATATCCTATACAACGTGGTGTGATTGTTGGGGGTCCTGGGATACATATATATCCTATACAACGTGGTGTGATTGCTGGGGGTGCTGGGATACATATATATCCTATACAACGTGGTGTGATTGCTGGGGCTGCTGGGATACATATATATCCTATACAGCATGGTGTGATTGCTGGGGGTGCTGGGATACATATATATCCTATACAACGTGGTGTGATTGCTGGGGGTGCTGGGATACATATATGTCCTATACATTGTGGTGTGATTGCTGTGGGTGCTGGGATACATATATATTCTATACAACGTGGTGTGATTGCTGGGGGTGCTGGGATACATATATATTCTATACAACGTGGTGTGATTGCTGGGGGTGCTGGGATACATATATATCCTATACAACGTGGTGTGATTGTTGGGGGTGCTGGGATACATATATACTGTATCCTATACAACGTGGTGTGATTGCTGGGGGTGCTGGGATACATATATATCCTATACAGCATGGTGTGATTGCTGGGGTGCTGGGATACATATATATCCTATACAACGTGGTGTGATTGTTGGGGGTGCTGGGATACATATATATCCTATACAATGTGGTGTGATTGCTGGGGGTGCTGGAATACATATATATCCTATACAACGTGGTGTGATTGTTGGGGGTGCTGGGATACATATATATCCTATACAACATGGTGTGATTGCTGGGGGTGCTGGAATACATATATATCCTATACAACGTGGTGTGATTGTTGGGGGTGCTGGGATACATATATATCCTATACAATGTGGTGTAATTGCTGGGGGTGCTGGGATACATATATATCCTATACAACATGGTGTGATTGCTGGGGGTGCTGGAATACATATATATCCTATACAACGTGGTGTGATTGTTGGGGGTGCTGGGATACATATATATCCTATACAATGTGGTGTGATTGCTGGGGGTGCTGGAATACATATATATCCTATACAATGTGGTGTAATTGCTGGGGGTGCTGGAATACATATATATCCTATACAACATGGTGTGATTGCTGGGGGTGCTGGGATACTTATATATTCTATCCAACGTGGTGTCATGGCTGAGATACATATATATATCCTATACATTGTGGTGTAATTAATGGCGGTGGTGGGATACATATACAGTATCTCACAAAAGTGAGAACACCCCTCACATTTTTGTAAATATTTTATTATATCTTTTCATGTGACAACACTGAAGAAATGACACTTTGCTACAATGTAAAGTAGTGAGTGTACAGCTTTTATAACAGTGTAAATTTGCTGTCCCACCAAAATAACTAAACACAGCCATTAATGTCTAAACCGCCGGCAACAAAAGTGAGTGCACCCCTAAGTGAAAATTTCCAAATTGGGCCCAATTAGCCATTTTCCCTCCCCGGTGTCATGTGACTCGTTAGTGTTACAAGGTCTCAGGTGTGAATGGGGAGCAGGTGTGTTAAATTTGGTGTTATCGCTCTCACTCTCTCATACTGGTCACTGGAAGTTCAACATGGAACCTTGTGGCAAAGAACTCTCTGAGGATCTAAAAAAAGAATTGTTGCTCTACATTAAGGTGGCCTAGGCTATAAGAAGATTGCCAGGACCCTGCAACTGAGCTGCAGCACGGTGGCCAAGACCATACAGCAGTTTAACAGGAGAGGTTCCACTCAGAACAGGCCTAGTCATGGTCGACCAAAGAAGTTGAGTGCATGTACTTAGCGTCATATCCAGAGGTTGTCTTTGGGAAATAGACGTATGAGTGCTGCTAGCATTGCTGCAGAGGTTGAAGGGGTGGGGGGGTCAGCCTATCAGTGCTCAGACCATACGCCGCACACTGCAGCAAATTGGTCTGCATGGCTGTTATCCCAAGAGGACCACTGCCTTGCTAAAGAAGCTGAGGGTAAAGGCGATGGACTGGCCAAGCATGTCTCCAGAATTGACCATGTGGGGCAACCTCAAAAGGAAGGTGGAGAAGCGCAAGGTGATGTCATCATGGAGGAGTAGAAGAGGACTCCAGTGGCATCCTGTGAAGATCTGGTGAACTCCATGTCCAAGAGGATTAAGGCGGTGCTGGAAATAATGTTGACCACACAAAATAATGACACTTTGGACCTAATTTGGATATTTTCACTTAGGGGTGTGCTCACTTTTGTTGCCAGTGGTTTAGACATTAATATCTGTGTGTTGAGTTATTTTGAGGGGACAGCAAATTTACACTGTTATAAAAGCTGTACACTCACGTGGTGTGATTGCTGGGGGTGCTGGAATACATATATATCCTATACAACATGGTGTGATTGCCCAGAGGCGATTTAGTTTGCATGTGCCGCGCTATATACGTTTTTCATTCATTTATTCATTCATTCATTCATTCATTCATAGTGAGGTGTGATTGCTGGGACAGTGAGGTGTGAGTTCCTTAGATACCCATATATCTTTTTCCTATATAGTGAGGTGTGATTGCTGGAACACATATATATCCTATATAGAAGGGTGTGATTGCTGGGACAGTGAGTTGTGATTTCTGAGATACCCATATATCTTCTCATATGATTGCTGGTACATATATATATCCTATACAGTGAGGTGTGATTGCTGGGACACACACACACACATATATATATATATATATATATATATATATATATATATATATATATATATATATATATACTATACAGGGAGGTGTGATTTTTGGGATACCTATATATTCTATACAGTGAGGTGTGATTTATGGGACACAATCCTATACAATGAGGTGGGATTGCTGGGACACATATATATCCTATACAGTGAGGTGGGATTGCTGGGATACCTTTATATCCTATATAGCAAGGTGTGATTTCTGATATACCCATATATCGTATTCTTACTGTATACAGTGAGGTGTGATTGCTGGGATACATAAATATATCCTATATAGTGAGATGTGATTGCTGGGACACATATATATCCTATACAGTGAGATGTGATTGTTGGGACACATATATATTCTATACAGTGAGGTGGGAATGCTGGGACACATATATATCCTATACAGTGAGATGTGATTGTTGGGACACATATATATTCTATACAGTGAGGTGGGAATGCTGGGACACATATATATCCTATACAGTGAGATGTGATTGCTAAAGCACATATATATATATATCATATACAGTGAGGTGTGATTGCTAAGGCATATTATATATATATATATATATATATATATATTATACAGTGAGGTGTGATTTCTAAGGCACACACACACATATATATATATATATATATATATATATATATATATATATATATATATCATATACAGTGAGGTGTGATTCCTAGGACACATATATCTTATACAGTGAGGTGGGATTGCTAAGGCACATATATATATATATATATATATATATATATATATATATATATATATATATACATACATATATATCATATACAGTGAGGTGTGATTCCTAGGACACATATATCTTATACAGTGAGGTGGGATTGCTGGGACACATATATACCCTATACAGTGAGATGTGATTTCTCAGATATCCATATATCTTCCCATATAATTTCTGGGACACATATATATCCTATACAGGAGGTGTGATTTCTGGGACACATATATCTTATACAGTGAGTTGTGATTTCTGAGATACCCATATATATTCCCATTGGATCCCATATGATTGCTGGGACACATATATATCCTATACAGTGAGATGTGATTGCTGGGACAGAGAGGTGTGATTTCTGAGAGCCATACTGTATATCTTCCCATATATATCCTATGCAGTGAGGTGTGATTACTAGGACACATATATATCCTATACAGTGAGATGTGATTGCTGGTACACATATATATCATATACAGTGAGATGTGATTGATGGGACACATATATATCATATACAGTGAGATGTGATTGCTGGTACACATATATATCATATAGGGGCGTGGCCGGACCTTGAAGGAAGATGGACGCTTGATCTCTCAGCTCCTGCCACCCCGGGACAACTTTAGCTAGAAAGAGAGCACCCAATCCACCCCAGCCTTACTTACAACCATGGGCACAGCGTCGAGAGCCTCCTCTGCCTCACGGTCCAGATCTCCAAGGGGGAACCCGGACCTTTCGGCCCAAAATATCCCGGACATGTTCCGAGCCCAGAGAGGCAACATGGCGCCTTCCCGCCAAGGCTCAGGTCAAGGCCTGGCGCTACCACCGCTCCAAGCCCACTCGGACATTGTGCTCAGGCCGTCACAGGCGGCTCCGCTACCGAACCCTTCGCCGCCGGACTCCGGGGCACCCGGCCACGCGCAGCAACGCGCCCTCACCATAGAGGATTTACGGAGTGTGGCCACCGACATAAAGGACACCCTAGCTGTAGCCATCTCCGAACTACGGCTGGAAGTCCGCTCCCTTCATGACAGGGTCACCCGCACGGAAAAGGTGGCGGGAGACCACGAACGCATCCTACACCGAGCGACCGAGAAGGTGGATGACCACACCCTCCAATTGCGGGACATAAACCGCCATTTGGAAGACCTGGACAATCGGGGTCGCAGACACAATTTGAGGGTCCGGGGCCTGCCCGAATCGGTGGAAGGTGACAACCTTGTACCAGCAGTTGTGGAGCTCTTTAACTCGGCCCTCGGTAGACCACCTCAGGCACGCATCGATATGGAGAGAATCCACCGTGCCTTACGCCCCAAGGGAAGGGAAACGGATCCCCCTCGGGACGTAGTATGCTGTCTCCCAGATTTCAGGCAGAAGGAGGACATTTTGCGAATGGCCAGGGGTAAACGTCTGACCCACCGCGATTCACCGATTCAGATCTTCCAGGACCTGTCGGGGATCACGCTTCAACACCGCAGGGACCTCAGACCTCTGTTGGAGAGCCTCCGAGCCAAGAACATTGGTTACAAGTGGAAATTTCCATTTTGCTTGTCGGCCTCCCACCAGGGCCGCACTGCACTGCTGAAGGTCCCGGAGGACCTGCCGCGTTTCTGTGAAACCCTGGGGTTGCCCCTCGTCGCGGTACCAGCCTGGTATTCGGCCTACCGTCAATCGGTACATCGCTGGCCCGCATCGCGTTCAGAACCGATGGAGACGCAAGCTACCGGATACCGCCGTCGCCGCTCCCCATCGGGATCTCGGAAACACCCAGGCCCGCAGGCTCCTCAGATGGATCAAGTGGCCTCTCCACCGCCGGCAGCCAGGAGAGCCCGGCGGGATTACTGAGACCCCCCAAATGCCGTATGCAGTCGCAGTAATGTGCTCAATGCTGTTTAGGATGTTAGCCTGCTCAACTCCGGATACCTGAAGTTTCCATGTTGGATTGTGTGAGTACGTGTGCCCTTCAGTTTATTTTCGTTCTGGTTATGTTTTGTGTTTTTTACCCGTGTGTCGCTGCGCCCGCTAGTGCCCACGTTGCACCGGGGACTGGGGGCCGGGTGGCAGCGATCGGAACATGCTAGGCCGCTTCGATGGGCGAGGCCTTACACCCTTTTCAACGGGGCCCACCGAGTGACTACACTGTATATGGCTAGGACAGGACGTGCTTACTGCAAGGAGCCCACACTACTAAAGCGCCTGCCATTTACCACATCTCACGGGATAAGCTATCACACGGCCACGAGCTGACATCAGTGATCCCACCCCCTGACCGGAGTACGATTTAAAACTACACAGCCCAGGATGTTGCGCGGCAGACACACACGCATAAACTACGCTTCCCAGAATGCCTGCAACATCCTGGAAGCCCCTTCGTCTCCACGCATACGTGCCTCCGCCCGGTCAGACGGAAGGAACGCACGACATCTGCTACCAAGCCCCTCCACATCCGCTCTGAGACACTGTTAGATTACCTATGTCCGGGGATCTAGGCTGACCCGTCATACCCATGGGCTCCGGGACTAGAGTACTGCTAGCTGTCCGGCTCTCCAGGAGGAACATAGTTCCATCACTACCCATATACCAGAGACTGTATGGTTGGGGAAAGAACCCCGGCTCGCCGAAGTGCAGTACAGGAGCGGCACACGGATGCTCCCCAGACAGGGCTCATTCCCCCGAGACTGTGCACAGCTCTGCGATCCCAGCTAAGACCCTGTTGGGGACTTCAGGGGGGACTGTTATCCGATGTATTCCTGAAGGGCGCTGAGGTTCTCCTGACTGGTAATACTGTAAGCCCGCCCTCTCGGGTGCTCGATGTACTCTGACCCACGGGGATGATTGCTCCGAGGAATGGTAATACCTGTCGATGGGGTCACAAAAGGTCACCGCCTTCCCACGCCCTGCATTGGGGGGCTGCCACCTCAGTGCTACATGTTTATAGTAGCATACCGGCCCATGCTCAAGCCTGGTACACCCGGGTTGCGCGGTTGGCTGGGGGATCTCCTCAACCCCGATGGCCGGGGGGACATACCTTCCTGGCCCGACGGGTGGGACTCACGCGGCCGGGGGTGGTGGGGGAGGGTATGTTGCCGGGTGGGATGTTCCTGCCTTGTAGGGGCCCTCGGACTCTTTGCCCGGGGGGTACCCAGGGGGGGGGATGTTCGCTCCTCAACCAGGTAGAGTTACAGCTCAGTTTCCCGGGTGGTTGGATATAGGCCTCACATCATTTTATGGTTGTTCTGGGGTGGTATGTGACCGTCTCTATTTTGTTATTGATTTTATTGATTTGTTTATCGGTTCTAGTTCTGCATTCTGTAAAGTTCGTTCTCCTGACAGTTCTCGTCCAACCCCCACGCGGCGGTGCCAGGGGACGAACGTGCCAGTTTTGACTGGCGTGCACGTCTAGGTGGCCCCGCTCCCACCTACCTTAGGTTCCCACTCCCAAACCACCGTCCTATCTTCACTGCGGTGACCATATACCGCATCCTGACCCGACGGTGTGATTGAACTTCCACTCCCCCCCTCCCCCCCCCCCCTTTTCCCTTTTTTTTTTTTTGTGACAATGACTCCCGCACTTGACAGGACCATCCCGTCCCTTGACCTGGGACCCCCCGCCCTACGACTGAAACTATACTCCCTGAACATCCGTGGCCTTAATACACCTGAAAAGCGCTCCCTACTTCTCACCACAGTGTACAAAGACAGACCGCAAATAGTCCTGTTACAAGAAACGCATTTCAGGTCAGACAGTATACCAACCCTGAAGAGCCAGCACTTCCCAACGGCCTATCATGCCACCAATGACACCTCAAGATCCAAGGGGGTCTCAATATTACTCGCAAAACACTGCCCCCTACAAGTAGAGGACATTCTTAAGGATCCGGACGGGAGATTTCTTTTCCTTAAAGGGAAAATCCACGATACTCCAGTGACCATTGCTAACATTTACGCCCCTAATTCTAACCACGTCCCGTTCTTTCGTAATGTTGTCCAACGTCTCGTAACCTTCCAATCGGGTATGCTGATACTAGGGGGGGACTTTAACGTCCCTCTGACCCCTCTCCTTGACACCTCGAACGGGTCCTCTTGCTTGACATATCGCGCTCTCCGAGCGATCAAAACACAGTTGCACTTGCTAACTCTACACGACTCGTGGCGTACGCTGTTCCCGACGGTCAAGGACTATACGTTCTACTCCCCCCTACACACCAAATATTCACGAATTTACTTCCTTTTTCTCTCTCAGGCGGACCTGTTTCGCCTGACTGACGCTACTATAGAACCCATGGTGCTCTCGGATCACCACCCGATCTCCATGACGCTCACTTGGCAGGGTCACCGACCGGGTCGGTCCGTCTGGAGGATGGATGACTCACTACTCCTGGACCTGGGAGATTCGGCCGCCTTATCCACTAGCATTGAGCAATACTTTGCCATCAATTCGCCCACTGAGTTAGCGCCTGCGACGGTTTGGGCGGCGCATAAGTGTGTTCTCCGAGGCGAACTAATCTCCCTCGCGGCAAAACGGCGCAAATTACGGTTGGCCCACATCAACGAACTATCTAACAAAGTCAGATCCCTGGAGCTGGTCCATAAACGTTCCCTGGCGGCAGATTCACTCGAAGCCCTGCTGGAGGCTAGAAACGCCTTACGAGCAGAACTTCATTCCAGACTGTCCCGCAAATTCGCCCTGACGCAGAAATTATATTACGAGTTTGGCAACAAACCTGGGAAATTGTTGGCAGCTGCCCTTCAAAAGAAGAAAGTGGCCAACACGATCCACTATGTCACTACTCCCACAGGGGAAAAAATATGCAGGTCTGACCTGATCGCCAAACAATTCACATCGTACCTCTCCTCTCTGTACAGTCTCCCCACCCCCAACGACACGGGATCCCCCCGATCACGAGCCCAGCTTGTCGACCAATTCCTTTCTCAGTATGGGTCCCCCCCCTCCTAAGGCCCGGACTTCACGCACTTAGACGCACAGGTGACAGTGGACGAAACTCTTAAAGCACTACAACAATTGAAACCGGGTAAAAGCCCTGGCCCGGATGGTCTCATCTCTGGTTATTATAAGGCGTTCTCATCCCTGCTACTCCCCCATTTTGTCAGAGCATTCAATGATATACCATTCTCTCCCGCTACTGGCACAGATCTGCTGGAAGCACATGTCACCCTACTTCCCAAACCAGGAAAGGATGTCACACTGGTCCCCAACTACCGGCCCATTTCACTGTTGAATGTAGACGTGAAGCTTTATGCTAAAGTACTGGCCAACAGACTACTTCCCTACATTCCGACCCTGATTTCTACCGACCAGGTGGGTTTTGTCCCTGGCAGGGAGGCCAGGGATAACACCACGAAAGCAATAAATATCCATCACTGGATGTCCACGTCCAACACCCAGGGGTTCATGCTCTCCCTTGATGCCGAGAAGGCGTTTGATAGGGTGGCCTGGGACTATATAGAGGCGGTCCTACACAAAACGGGACTACCCGCTCAATTTATCCGTATGGTTATGGCCCTCTACTCGGTCCCTACTGCTAGGGTACGGGTGAACGGCAGGATCTCGGACGCCTTCTCGGTACACAATGGCACAAGGCAAGGCTGCCCCCTCTCTCCCCTGATTTTCATCCTATCCCTGGAGCCCCTCCTTAGACGGTTACGGGACAACCAGGACATTAAGGGTGTCACGATAAGGCGCAAGCACTACAAGGTTGCCGCATATGCGGACGATATATTGCTCTTTCTGACAAATCCCTTGATTACATTACCAAACTTGCTTAAAGACTTTAGTCTCTTTAAAACGCTTTCCAACTTACAAATTAATTTCGGTAAATCCTCCGCTCTCAAAGTCTCCCTCCCACAGAATCTGGTAGCCCAATGTAAGCTAAATTTCCCCTTCAAATGGGAACCCAATGAAGTCACATATTTAGGTATAAAGCTACCTGTCAAGCTCGCTGATTTGTTTGCTAGGAACTTTCTACCCACCTTGCATAAGGTGAAGGAGGACTTGATCGAATGGAGCAAAGGTAATTTTTCTTGGTTTGGTAGGGCGGCCATTTTAAAAATGAACGTCCTTCCAAGGCTCCTCTACCTGCTGCAGGCAATCCCTATCAAACTCCCTCCTGCCTTTTTAGCTTCCTTTAAGTCCACATGCAATACCTTTCTGTGGGCCGGACGCCCGGCTCGACTGAAATGGGATAGGCTCACCCTTCCCAAACTTAAAGGCGGCATTGGCCTACCGGACCTTGCCCGCTACCACAAGGCCTGCCTACTGACAAGGGTGGTAGATTGGCATCTCCACGGAGCAGACAAGGATTGGGTGGCACTCGAGGAAGCCTTTGTGGGTTTCCGAATCTCCCACCTTCCTTGGATTGATCCGACCCTCACCCCCAAAACGTGCGTGAACCATCCTCTGATTAATCCCGTCCTGTCCTGCCTAAAAGTCACGAATGACGGCACGGATACAGCCCGTTTCCCTGGTCCTCTAACGCCACTTAACCACAACCCGGGGTTCCCAGACGGGGTCGGCACGGTCGACCCCCAGTCCCCGCGGACAACTCCTTCATTAAGGGCGTTTCAGCTTTTTGATGGTGGAGTTCTACTCTCTGAATCCGCCATGGCCCAGAAATTCCCTGACTTTCACATTCCCAGATTCAAATTCTTTCAGCTCAGGCATTTCCTACAAAGCACGTCATCGCCAACCAGTTGGTGCAGGGACTTTACGCCTTTAGAAAAGATATGCCAGTCCGCTGAGCCACAACGACACCTGATTTCTACCCTGTACTCAATCCTCACTCCCCGAGCGACCTCCAACGCTGACATTCACGGTAAGTGGGAAGCCGATCTTGGGTTCCCCATTTCCGATGATGAATGGAACTCGATTTGGGCCCATACACACAAGGGTTCTTTGAATGTATCGGCACAGGAAAACAGGTACAAGCTATACTCGAGATGGTATAGGACCCCCAGCAAACTTCACAAATTCCTCCCCACAGTCTCCCCCACCTGCTGGAGATGTGCAGCAGCCGAGGGTACTCTGTTACACATATGGTGGGAGTGTCCTAGACTCCAACCATTTTGGGAGGGGGTTCACGCCCGTATAGCCAGTATCACCACATACACTCCAGACTACACCCCGGCGCAATACCTGCTACACCATACATCACTCCCTAACTCAGTCTACCGCAAATCCCTAGTGCTCCACCTGATAAACGCAGCCACACAGTGTGTTCCACTGCGCTGGAAAAACCCTCAACCGCCCACCATCGTTGATTGGCAGGATAGGGTGAACAAAATCGAAGAGATGGAAAGACTTATACATCAAGCTCGTGATGCCCCTGAGAAATTCAGATTTACATGGGGCTGCTGGGTCCACTACAGGGAGTCCCTCATCACATGCTCCAGTTCGACCCCTTCGGACGCGCCCCACCTACACTGACGTTCCCAGACCCACTTACTCTGACGACTGACTGACTATCCCTGAAATCCCCCTCATTATTACCCTCCCCCCTCCGCCTCTAACACCTTAGACATGAGCCTCAGCACTAATACAAGAAGAGCCAATGATAGGATGGCTCATCCGGTCATGGAACCCCGCTGAGCATGGGAATGTTGAGCACCCTTTGCCGAAGGGTTACAACATAAACTCGGGTCTCCGCCCGGACGGCTGGGACGCGGCACTTGTCAGGACCGGGCTAACTCACCTTTGATTTTAGACCTTCTAATATACCCTCCCGCCTACAGTTATGTTCCCTATAGGGGTGGGCGGGGGTTGGGTTCATGCACGATGGTCCCCCTTCTATGGATATAGCTTACGCCCGTTCCCATGCCAGGGGTGCCGCCCGTGACCTGTGTCCCTAATCTAAGTCTCGTTGATGTGCTGATTACGGTATTATGCTTTTTCTCTTTGTATCACTCAACTGTAACATGTATTCGACAGCATTGTAATGCACTACTGTGACTATTGTATCCTTGTTTTGTTTACTACAATAAAAATTATTTGGAAAAAAATATATATATATATATCATATACAGTGAGATGTGATTGATGGGACACATATATATCATATACAGTGAGATATGATTGCTGGGACACATATATATCCTATATAGTGAGATGTGATTGCTGGGACACATATATATCCTATATAGTGAGATGTGATTGCTGGGACACATACAGTATATATCCTATACAGTGAGATGTGATTGATGGGACACATATATATCGTATACAGTGAGGTGTGATTACTGGGACACATATATATCCTATATAGTGAGATGTGATTGCTGGGACACATATATATCCTATATAGTGAGATGTGATTGCTGGGACACATATATATCCTATATAGTGAGATGTGATTGATGGGACACATATATATCCTATACCGTGAGATGTGATTTCTGGGACACATATATATCCTATACAGTGAGATGTGATTGCTGGGACACATATATATCCTATATAGTGAGATGTGATTGATGGGACACATATATATCCTATACAGTGAGATGTGATTTCTGGGACACATATATATCCTATACAGTGAGATGTGATTGCTGGGACACATATATATCCTATATAGTGAGATGTGATTGATGGGACACATATATATCCTATACAGTGAGATGTGATTGCTGGGACACATATATATCCTATATAGTGAGATGTGATTGATGGGGCACATATATATCCTATACAGTGAGATGTGATTTCTGGGACACATATATATCCTATACAGTGAGATGTGATTGCTGGGACACATATATATCCTATATAGTGAGATGTGATTGATGGGACACATATATATCCTATACAGTGAGATGTGATTGATGGGACACATATATATCCTATATAGTGAGATGTGATTGATGGGACACAAATATATCATATACAGTGAGATATGATTGCTGGGACACATACATATCCTATACAGTGAGATGTGATTGATGGGACACATATATATCCTATACAGTGAGGTGTGATTACTGGGACACATATATATCCTATATAGTGAGATGTGATTGCTGGGACACATATATATCCTATACAGTGAGATGTGATTGATGGGACACATATATATCCTATACAGTGAGGTGTGATTACTGGGACACATATATATCCTATATAATGAGATGTGATTGCTGGGACACATATATATCCTATATAGTGAGATGTGATTGCTGGGACACATATATATCCTATACCGTGAGATGTGATTTCTGGGACACATATATATATCCTATATAATGAGATGTGATTGATGGGACACATATATATCCTATATAGTGAGATGTGATTGATGGGACACAAATATATCATATACAGTGAGATATGATTGCTGGGACACATACATATCCTATACAGTGAGATGTGATTGATGGGACACATATATATCCTATACAGTGAGGTGTGATTACTGGGACACATATATATCCTATATAGTGAGATGTGATTGCTGGGACACATATATATCCTATACAGTGAGATGTGATTGATGGGACACATATATATCCTATACAGTGAGGTGTGATTACTGGGACACATATATATCCTATATAATGAGATGTGATTGCTGGGACACATATATATCCTATATAGTGAGATGTGATTGCTGGGACACATATATATCCTATACCGTGAGATGTGATTTCTGGGACACATATATATCCTATATAGTGAGATGTGATTGCTGGGACACATATATATCCTATACAGTGAGATGTGATTGCTGGGACACATATATATATCCTATATAATGAGATGTGATTGATGGGACACATATATATCCTATATAATGAGATGTGATTGCTGGGACACATATATATCCTATACAGTGAGATGTGATTGCTGGGACACATATATATCCTATACAGTGAGATGTGATTGCTGGGACACATATATATCCTATACAGTGAGATCCTGACCTGGAAAGGTGCAGGAAGAACCCACCTGGGCTTTATCTGAAAACGAATGAATTGATTTGTCATTCTTGACACGGTAATAAATTAGGGGCATATTCCGAATATTCCATTGTCTGAATAAAGTAGTAATATTCCTCAGATTGGGGATTCCTTGAAATGACAGATCACTGTCACACACATCTTTACACCCAACAAAGAGGAGATATGTGGGGGGATATACATAAACATGTCATGTGTGGATGGAGGAATGGAGAGGAGATCGCTGGATAATTACAGATAGATATTCAGATTTATACTTTAATAATCATCTGCAAGTACATTCTTCCTTTGTGCGTTTAGAAACCATCAATGACATCGCCCGATTATACCACATTCGGATGATAGATTATCTCCTATGTGTAATCTCTATGTGACAGCGCTCCATGGGACAAAGAATCACATAACATACAATTATAATGTATACTAAAATGTGTATTAAATTCGGCTTCCTCCACCCGGGCAACAGGATGTCAAAAAAGATTTGTAATAAAAAAAAGCTCAAAAACAGATGTGTTACTCCCCCCCTCCCCCCAAATAAATAAATATATACATATACATACATACATACATACACACACACACACACATATATATATATATATATATATATATATATATATATATATATATAAAAATAATTGTATACTTCGTGATAGTGTCTCTACCTGTTCCCCTATCCATTGCACAGCCTTTTCTGGGGTCACAGGTGTGCAGCACAGAGCACACCCCCCATATATGGTCATGCTAGTGACAGCTCTGGGACTGAGACTGATGGGGGGGGGGGGGGGGTCAGTGGAAGTGTCATTAAGCAGAGGCAGGGGGAGGTGACACAGTAGCAGAACAGGGCACTATGCCCCTCAGGTTATCTGCAGGGGGAGAACCTGCTGGTGGGAATGGGCTGAGTGCTGAAGCTCTCCATGGTGACAGTGTGAGGCTTTGCAGGCATCCTAACCAAAATCTACACGATTGCAATTTAAAACCAACAGGAGGCGCATCAGGTCAAGTCAATCCCAACCACACAGGAAGAGAGGACATATGGACACAGGGATGCCTTTCTACCCCTAGGTGCAATGTTCCCACCAGAAGGAGCAATAAATGCGGCCAGATGAGGGAGGAGAACCCTACAGCAACCACAGATGTCCCAGCAGTAACCTGGAATCCTCTAGATTTCATTTAGGACATTGTACCTTCTACACAAAGAGCTAAAACAACCATTAACATGGACTGGTCATGTAACATCATAACAAGAAACAATCAAATAGTCCAAATACACAAGAGCAGGGGGGTGAGCCACCATACACTCCATCTTCTCTGGTCGGTATATTCATAGCGATGCACAAAAATAAGAAACCACCCAACTCATCAGAAGTGATCCCTAACTCACTACAGAATACTGAAATAGGTTCTGCATTTGCCCTGTTATATTTATATAATAATAATAATATATATATATATATATATATATAGATATATATTTAATTAGGGATGCTCTATTGAGGAGCAATAAAATGCTACACGGATAGGAAAAGCCGTAAATAAATGGCTAAGCTCTCTCTCTACAAATCCCAGTAACTTTATCATGCAGTCTAAATGGTTACGTTATACAAAAAACATAAAAACAATATATGAGGTAAAATTATATATTAACTGGAAAACAATATATAAAATTTAACAAAATATATAAAGATAAAACAACTTGAAGCATCAATGGTTAGCAAAGTGCCATGCTGGCATACGGATGGTGATAAAACACCAACACAATTCCCTGCACATACCACTCTATCATTACTTGTTAGTAACATTTTGACCTATTTGCAATGAATGAATACTATTTTGTATTAGTTTCTCATAGTAAAACGTGCAATAAGCATATAGAGCATCCATAGAGCACCCACTCATAGAGCATCCATAGAGCACCCACTCATAGAGCATCCATAGAGAACCCACTCATAGAGCACCCACTCATACAGCATCCATAGAGCACCCACTCATAGAGCATCCATAGAGCACCCACTCATAGAGCATCCATAGAGAACCCACTCATAGAGCACCCACTCATAGAGCATCCATAGAGAACCCACTCATAGAGCACCCACTCATAGAGCATCCATAGAGCACCCACTCATAGAGCACCCATAAAGCACCCACTAATAGAGCACCCATAGAGCATCCACCCACAACATCCATAAAGTACCCATAGAGCATCCACCCACAGCATCCATAGAGCACCCACGCATAGAGCACCCATAGAGCATCCACCCACAGCATCCATAGAGCACCCACTCATAGAGCATCCATAGAGCACACACCCAGAGCATCTATATAGCACCCATAGAGTACTCACTCATAGAGCGTCCATAGAGCATCTATAGAGCATCCACTTATAGGACACCCACCCATAGAGCGTCCATAGAGCCATTGGCACTGCCCTAATTTATTTATGAACAGTTGCTGGAGATAGATAGATAGATAGATAGATAGATAGATAGATAGATAGATAGATAGATAGATAGATAGATATCATTACTCTTTATAGTACATTTATTATAGATAGATACAATTATTTTACATTATATATCTATATATAGATCTATATATATCTATATGTATATATATATATATATATATATATATATATATATATATATATATATATATATATATATATATACATATAGATATAGATATATAGATATAGATATAGATAGATAGATAGATAGATAGATAGATAGATAGATAGATAGATAGATAGATAGATAGATAGATATGTCATCTCTACTCTTTACAACTACATTTTAATACATGTTAAGGTCACCCTAAGCACACATGGCTAAGCTAAGTTATCATCATCAAGGGTATAAGTCAATTTAAAATTACTCACAGGGGGGCACAGCCTAAGCCTGTTGCGGGATTTTATTTATAAATATTACAATATGTCATTGTCAAATATGTATATATATATATATATATATATATATATATATATATATATATATATATATTCCTCTATTTTATCTTTAATTTTTTTTTGCAACGATTAGTGAAATACCAAATCAGCTTGGCTTAAGCAATCGATATGTAAAGACTTATAGGGATCGGCTCTTCCATGCCATTGTCTGCTCTGTCTATTGCCATCCTGATGCCCATTATTACCTATAGAAGTTGGCTAGGCTGGTGACAGGTGGATTGTAGGGAGATTTCAGATCTTGCTAAAGACCGGTGATTTGGATATCCCCGTTAAATAAAAAAAAAAGGTTTATAGATCATTAAACACTGTGAATGTGTTGTCTATGGCCAGATAAGACGACCAAAGTTGGCAGTGCCCCTGGTAGAATTATTATGCCACCTGGAGATGTCAATTTAATTATGCTAAATATATAAATTCATTTAGTAAGTTTTTTTATCACTATTACTAAGTGTGATTTGGAGAAGGCTCTGCCATAGACACCAATACCCGACCACCCTGACATAAGACTCACCGTGCCCCTGGTCCACGAAGCTGGCAATCGTGTTGGCAGCTACCCTGTCCCGGGTGCTGTTGCTGTGCAGCCCTCTGAGCCCTTTGCGGGATAGTCTCCTATAGAGGGACAACATGTATTCATGGGGCACCACGGCAGCCCTGGCACAGTTGTCCTTCTTGGAGGTGAAGTGATGGTGGGTATCCCTATGCGGAGTGCCAGTCTCCAGCACCCTCCTGGCGGCTCCTTGCCTGTGTGCGGAGGGCAGCACTGCTGCAGCCTGGGGGCTCTGAGCAGCCCAGAGCCAGGCGCTCCACAGCCATAGACACAGAGCGGCAGCCTTCCTTAGATCCATTTTATCAGTGCACTCTGCTAGGGAATGAGAGACTTGGAGGGGGTTTGATGACTTTGGGAACTCCCCCGTTGCTTTCCTAAGATTGTCTTAATAACCTGCTGCGAGGGGGAGTCAGACAGGATCGATGGCGCCCTCTAGTGGGCGAGAGAGTGTACTGCTGAGAGTATACCTGCGGCTGCGAACTTTCCTATCTCCTGGTGGGGAGTGGGGACCAGTCATCCTGGAATTTCGGAGGATGACTCAACAGGCTGGCCATTTCTATAAAACAATGGCTGACAAAATCCTTATGACTCTTTCATACTTTTCTTCTTTCCATGTAGGCTTTAGATTATTATTTTTATTTTTATTTTTTTGCTTCAAGGCCACCATTTTAAAAAACAAAACAAAAACAAATAATACAATAATAATAAAAATAAAAAGATTTGCACCCATAAAGATTCATAAAAAAATCAATCGATGTTCAGTGTGTGTATATATATATATATTTGCATTGGAGATACTGTGATGAGTGGATTGTGTACCCCTTTACCTTGGTGTATTCACTCTGCAGACTCTGGTGTAAATCATCAGAGTCAGCAGATTTACAGTGCAAGTGGAGACTGTAAGGTAAGGAGGAACTCTGAAAACTCTGATGTAAGGGGGGCTCTGGTGACCAGAGAACCTCTTACATCAGAGTTCCTGTTTACACAAGAGTCAACAGCATTCCCCTTACATCATGGTCCTCGGTGTCCTTGGTGTTCCCCTTTTCATCAGTGTCTGCATAGTTCCTTTTACATCATGGTCTGCAGAGTTCCCTTTACATCAGGTTCAGCAGAGTTCCTTTACATCAGGGTCAGCAGAGTTCCCTTTACCTCAGGGTCAGCAGAGTTCCCTTTACCCCAGGGTCAGCAGAATTCCCTTTACCTCAGGGTCAGTAGAGTTTTATTTACCTCAGGGTCAGCAGAGTTCCTTTTACTTCAGGGTCAGCAGAGTTCCCTTTACATCAGGGCCAGCAGAGTTCCCTTTACCTCAGGGCCAGCAGAGTTCCCTTTAATCAGGGTCAGCAGAGTTCCCTTTACCTCAGGGTTAGTAGAGTTCTATTTACCTCAGGGTCAGCAGAGTTTCCTTTACCTCAGGGTCAGTAGAGTTCTATTTACATCAGGGTCAGCAGTGTTTCTTTTACATCAGGGTCAGCAGAGTTCCATTTACCTCAGGGTCAGCAGAGTTTCCTTTACCTCAGGGTCAGCAAGGTTCCCTTTACATCAGGGTCAGAAGAGTTCCCTTTACCCCAGGGTCAGCAAAGTTCCCTTTACCTCAGGGTCAGCAGAGTTCCCTTTACCTCAGGGTCAGCAGAGTTCCCTTTACCCCAGGGTCAGCAGAGTTCCCTTTACCTCAGGGTCAGTAGAGTTCTATTTACCTCAGGGTCAGCAGAGTTCCCTTTACCTCAGGGTCAGCAGAGTTCCCTTTACTTCAGGGTCAGCAGAGTTCCTTTTACCTCAGGGTTAGTAGAGTTCTATTTACCTCAGGGTCAGCAGAGTTTCCTTTACATCAGGGTCAGTAGAGTTATATTTACCTCAGGGTCAGCAGAGTTTCTTTTACATCAGGGTCAGCAGAGTTCCATTTACCTCAGGGTCAGCAGAGCTCCCTTTACCTCAGGGTCAGTAGAGTTCTATTTACATCAGGGTCAGCAGTGTTTCTTTTACATCAGGGTCAGCAGAGTTCCATTTACTTCAGGATCAGCAGAGTTTCCTTTACCTCAGGGTCAGCAGAGTTCCCTTTACCTCAGGATCAGAAGAGTTCCCTTCACCCCAGGGTCAGCAAAGTTCCCTTTACCTCAGGGTCAGCAGAGTTCCCTTTACCTCAGGGTCAGCAAAGTTCCCTTTACCTCAGGATCAGCAGAGTTCCCTTTAACTCAGGGTCAGCAGAGTTCCCTTTACCCCAGGGTCAGCAGAGTTCCCTTTACCCCAGGGTCAGCAGAGTTCCCTTTACCTCAGGGTCAGTAGAGTTCTATTTACCTCAGGGTCAGCAGAGTTCCTTTTACCTCAGGGTCAGCAGAGTTCCCTTTACATCCGGGTCAGCAGAGTTCCCTTTACCTCAGGGTCAGCAGAGTTCCCTTTACTTCAGGGTCAGCAGAGTTCCCTTTACCTCGGGGTTAGTAGAGTTCTATTTACCTCAGGGTCAGCAGAGTTTCCTTTACATCAGGGTCAGTAGAGTTCTATTTACCTCAGGGTCAGCAGAGTTTCTTTTACATCAGGGTCAGCAGAGTTCCATTTACCTCAGGGTCAGAAGAGTTCCCTTTACCCCAGGGTCAGCAAAGTTCCCTTTACCTCAGGGTCAGCAGAGTTCCCTTTACCTCAGGGTCAGCAGAGTTCCCTTTACCCCAGGATCAGCAGAGTTCCCTTTACCGCAGGGTCAGTAGAGTTCTATTTACCTCAGGGTCAGCAGAGTTCCTTTTACCTCAGGGTCAGCAGAGTTCCCTTTACATCAGGGTCAGCAGAGTTCCCTTTACCTCAGGGTCAGCAGAGTTCCCTTTACTTCAGGGTCAGCAGAGTTCCCTTTACCTCAGGGTTAGTAGAATTCTATTTACCTCAGGGTCAGCAGAGTTTCCTTTACATCAGGGTCAGTAGAGTTCTATTTACCTCAGGGTCTGTAGAGTTTCTTTTACATCAGGGTCAGCAGAGTTTCATTTACCTCAGGGTCAGCAGAGTTCCCTTTACCTCAGGGTCAGTAGAGTTCTATTTACCTCAGGGTCAACAGAGTTCCATTTACATCAGGGTCAGACGAGTTCCCTTTACCCCAGGGTCAGCAAAGTTCCCTTTACCTCAGGGTCAGCAGAGTTCCCTTTACCTCAGGGTCAGCAGAGTTCCCTATACATCAGGGTCAGTAGAGTTCCCTTTACATCAGGGTCAGCAGAGTTCCCTTTACATCAGGGTCAGCAGAGTTCCCTTTACATCAGGGTCAGCAGAGTTCATTTTACCTCAGGGTATACAGAGTTCCCTTTACATCAGGTTCACCAGAGTGCCCTTTACCTCAGGGTAGACAGAGTTTCCTTTACCTCAGGGTCAGCAGAGTTCCCTATACATCGGGGTCAGCAGAGTTCTGTTTACCTCAGGGTCTGCAGAGTTCCCTTTACATCAGGGTCAGCAGAGTTCGCTTTACCTCAGGGTCAGCAGAGTTCCCTTTACCTCAGGGTCAGCAGAGTTCCCTTTACTTCAGGGTCAGCAGAGTTCCCTTTACCTCAGGGTTAGTAGAATTCTATTTACCTCAGGGTCAGCAGAGTTTCCTTTACATCAGGGTCAGTAGAGTTCTATTTACCTCAGGGTCTGTAGAGTTTCTTTTACATCAGGGTCAGCAGAGTTTCATTTACCTCAGGGTCAGCAGAGTTCCCTTTACCTCAGGGTCAGTAGAGTTCTATTTACCTCAGGGTCAACAGAGTTCCATTTACATCAGGGTCAGACGAGTTCCCTTTACCCCAGGGTCAGCAAAGTTCCCTTTACCTCAGGGTCAGCAGAGTTCCCTTTACCTCAGGGTCAGCAGAGTTCCCTATACATCAGGGTCAGTAGAGTTCCCTTTACATCAGGGTCAGCAGAGTTCCCTTTACATCAGGGTCAGCAGAGTTCCCTTTACATCAGGGTCAGCAGAGTTCATTTTACCTCAGGGTATACAGAGTTCCCTTTACATCAGGTTCACCAGAGTGCCCTTTACCTCAGGGTAGACAGAGTTTCCTTTACCTCAGGGTCAGCAGAGTTCCCTATACATCGGGGTCAGCAGAGTTCTGTTTACCTCAGGGTCTGCAGAGTTCCCTTTACATCAGGGTCAGCAGAGTTCGCTTTACCTCAGGGTAAGCAGAGGTCCCTTTACCTCAGGGTCAGTAGAGTTTCCTTTACATCAGAGTCAGCAGAGTTCCTTTTACATCAGGGTCAGCAGAGTTCCCTATACATCAGGGTCAGCAGAGTTCAGTTTACCTCAGGGTCAGCAGAGTTCCCTTTACATCAGGGTAATCAGAGTTCCCTTTACCTCAGGGTCAGCAGAGTTCCCTTTACATCAGGTCCAGCAGAGTTCCCTTTACATCAGGGTCAGCAGAGTTCCCTATACCTCAGGGTCAGCAAAATACCCTTTACACCAGGGTCAGCAGAGTTCCCTTTACCTCAGGGTCAGCAGAGTTCCCTATACATCAGGGTCAGTAGAGTTCCCTTTACATCAGGGTCAGCAGAGTTCCCTTTACATCAGGGTCAGCAGAGTTCCCTTTACATCAGGGTCAGCAGAGTTCATTTTACCTCAGGGTATACAGAGTTCCCTTTACATCAGGTTCACCAGAGTGCCCTTTACCTCAGGGTAGACAGAGTTCCCTTTACCTCAGGGTCAGCAGAGTTCCCTATACATCAGGGTCAGCAGAGTTCTGTTTACCTCAGGGTCTGCAGAGTTCCCTTTACATCAGGGTCAGCAGAGTTCGCTTTACCTCAGGGTAAGCAGAGGTCCCTTTACCTCAGGGTCAGTAGAGTTTCCTTTACATCAGAGTCAGCAGAGTTCCTTTTACATCAGGGTCAGCAGAGTTCCCTATACATCAGGGTCAGCAGAGTTCAGTTTACCTCAGGGTCAGCAGAGTTCCCTTTACATCAGGGTAATCAGAGTTCCCTTTACCTCAGGGTCAGCAGAGTTCCATTTACATCAGGTCCAGCAGAGTTCCCTTTACATCAGGGTCAGCAGAGTTCCCTATACCTCAGGGTCAGCAGAGTACCCTTTACACCAGGGGCAGCAGAGTTCCCTTTACCTCAGGGTCAGCAGAGTTCCCTATACATCAGGGTCAGTAGAGTTCCCTTTACATCAGGGTCAGCAGAGTTCCCTTTACATCAGGGTCAGCAGAGTTCCCTTTACCTCAGGGCCAGCAGAGTTCCCTTTAATCAGGGTCAGCAGAGTTCCCTTTACCTCAGGGTTAGTAGAGTTCTATTTACCCAGGGTCAGCAGAGTTTCCTTTACATCAGGGTCAGTAGAGTTCTATTTACCTCAGGGTCAGCAGAGTTTATTTTACATCAGGGTCAGCAGAGTTCCATTTACCTCAGGGTCAGCAGAGTTTCCTTTACATCAGGGTCAGCAGAGTTCATTTTACCTCAGGGTATACAGAGTTCCCTTTACATCAGGTTCACCAGAGTGCCCTTTACCTCAGGGTAGACAGAGTTCCCTTTACCTCAGGGTCAGCAGAGTTCCCTATACATCAGGGTCAGCAGAGTTCTGTTTACCTCAGGGTCTGCAGAGTTCCCTTTACATCAGGGTCAGCAGAGTTCGCTTTACCTCAGGGTAAGCAGAGGTCCCTTTACCTCAGGGTCAGTAGAGTTTCCTTTACATCAGAGTCAGCAAAGTTCCTTTTACATCAGGGTCAGCAGAGTTCCCTATACATCAGGGTCAGCAGAGTTC
The DNA here is from genome assembly GCA_029574335.1 of Rana kukunoris. Lineage (NCBI taxonomy): Eukaryota > Metazoa > Chordata > Amphibia > Anura > Ranidae > Rana > Rana kukunoris. Next base: position 74,698,776 of record CM056052.1, read on the forward strand.
AGTTTACCTCAGGGTCAGCAGAGTTCCCTTTACATCAGGGTAATCAGAGTTCCCTTTACCTCAGGGTCAGCAGAGTTCCCTTTACATCAGGTCCAGCAGAGTTCCCTTTACATCAGGGTCAGCAGAGTTCCCTATACCTCAGGGTCAGCAGAGTACCCTTTACACCAGGGTCAGCAGAGTTCCCTTTACCTCAGGGTCAGCAGAGTTCCCTATACATCAGGGTCAGTAGAGTTCCCTTTACATCAGGGTCAGCAGAGTTCCCTTTACATCAGGGTCAGCAGAGTTCCCTTTACCTCAGGGCCAGCAGAGTTCCCTTTAATCAGGGTCAGCAGAGTTCCCTTTACCTCAGGGTTAGTAGAGTTCTATTTACCCCAGGGTCAGCAGAGTTTCCTTTACATCAGGGTCAGTAGAGTTCTATTTACCTCAGGGTCAGCAGAGTTTATTTTACATCAGGGTCAGCAGAGTTCCATTTACCTCAGGGTCAGCAGAGTTTCCTTTACATCAGGGTCAGCAGAGTTCATTTTACCTCAGGGTATACAGAGTTCCCTTTACATCAGGTTCACCAGAGTGCCCTTTACCTCAGGGTAGACAGAGTTCCCTTTACCTCAGGGTCAGCAGAGTTCCCTATACATCAGGGTCAGCAGAGTTCTGTTTACCTCAGGGTCTGCAGAGTTCCCTTTACATCAGGGTCAGCAGAGTTCGCTTTACATCAGGGTAAGCAGAGGTCCCTTTACCTCAGGGTCAGTAGAGTTTCCTTTACATCAGAGTCAGCAGAGTTCCTTTTACATCAGGGTCAGCAGAGTTCCCTATACATCAGGGTCAGCAGAGTTCAGTTTACCTCAGGGTCAGCAGAGTTCCCTTTACATCAGGGTAATCAGAGTTCCCTTTACCTCAGGGTCAGCAGAGTTCCCTTTACATCAGGTCCAGCAGAGTTCCCTTTACATCAGGGTCAGCAGAGTTCCCTATACCTCAGGGTCAGCAGAGTACCCTTTACACCAGGGTCAGCAGAGTTCCCTTTACACCAGGGTCAGCAGAGTTTGCCCTTGCACTTCAAATGGCAACTCTGGTGTAAAGGGGGCTCTGGGAATGCTGGGAACACTGATGTAAGGGGAGACTCTAATGTATATTATATACATATGTTTTCATGTGCAATTGCTGAGAAGCCAACAGTGGAAAATCATCCACTTATTCATCTTCTGTGTAAAGGAGAACTCAAGTCTGGATCAAGTTTAACAGTAAACATTCCTAATATTATCAGGGAAGCCCTGATCAAGTGACATTTCATTTTCCTGCAAATGTAACAGCACAAGTATTATTCATTTAATACTTTTTAAGTGCATGTAAATTCAAAACCAAAAATGTAATATATTGCAGCTTACCAGTCCGTAGATGTGGTGGCTGCATTAGTGTTCTATTTGTTTTTCTTTATTTTCACCTGATGATTCGGCCACTATCACACTTGCAGGTCTAGCGTAACAACCCTCACCCATCCTACTGTATTAAGAAACAAAAACAGGATAGGACTACAGGACTCCAGCCCTCTACTCCATAATATGGTTGGGGGTGTTTTGTAGTTTTCAGAGAAAGCTGGAAACAATGTACCTAATGACAGTCAGTACAGGAATTTATCAGTTCAGAGGATTTTTTGTACTTTTTTATGGGTGTATTTAACAGACCAAAAGGGACCAAAATGTTTTTAAGTTTGCATATACTTTAAGGGGTTTACAAAAAATCCAGGACTTATTCATCTTGTAAAACTGCATGTACACTTGTTCTGTTCGAATGGGGGCAAATTTGAAGGTTACTAGGCTCTTTTCTCTCCAGGGTGAATATTATTCATTCATACAGAATAGAGTGAATCAGGAAATACAATTTAATGTTTACTGGATTGAACTGCTGACCATAGGAAATACATTTTTTATTTTAATCATGATCTTTAGCTCCATCTAGTGGCCATAATGTGATATTTTCCTGAACTACTCTATGAATGAATATAATTTAACCTAGGAAAAGTAGCCTAATAACATACATTTTTTTCCCAGTGTCTGTTTTTGCTGTCTGCTTATTGAGAGTGAGTTCAGCACCTGCAGATGTGACCTGGTATTCCATTGGAGAGGCATCTTCTGGTTTTATGACCTAATCAAGTCATCTTTTTATCAGTTTCTTTTATTAAAAGTTTTTTTTTTTTTACTTGTACTGTTCAGTACAGTGTGGGACATTTACTAAAACTCGTTCAAACAGAATCTGGTGCAGCTGTGCATAACAGCCAATCAGCTTCCATTTTTGTATTGCCAAAGCCTAACTGAACAAGCTGAAGTTAGAACACGATTGGTTGCCATGCACATCTGCACCAGATTCTGTGTGCACCAGTTTTACTAAATCTCCCTCATTGTGTAAGCATACAGGAATCTTCATACTAGCAAATAAATAATAATAAGCATACAAAAAAATGGTTCCAATTCAACCACCATAGACTGAAAAATCCTCCACACTCTGCTGCACACTAGTGGCGATTAATTGCATTACTTTCCTGGCTGCCTGTGATAGACATTCTTTAAAGGATCACTAAAGGATCATGTCCTTATTGTTCGTTTTTGCTTTGAAGTTGCTGTAATCCTGCTCTGTTCTCCACACTTCCTGCTTGTCTGTTTCCTTATAACCACCATACTGGGAGCTCACGATGGTTTAAGCTGTCATTACTGTGTGTCTAAAACTTCCCAGAACCAAAACAAAACACTGCCCTGGATTTGTTTGTTTTTGTTCTGTGTGTCTATTTCTACTTTGCAGAAACAAGAAGCCAGTTCAAAAGTGAAACTAACCTGCAGGCACATTATATGATTGATTTTTATCTATTTTTAATCATTTTGAAAAGGAATCAGTTAACTTTTATGTCTCTATACCCTGTAAACAGTCATTTCAGCAAAAACATTTTTTTCCTTTAGTGACCCTTTAAGGCTTCCTTTTGGTGAGCACTGTGGACTTTGGAAGGAATACTTCCAAATCTCTGACTTGCTTCATTCGATGTTCTAGATCTTTCTTTCTATAATGCCCCCTGAAGAAAAACTTTGATTGGAAGGATCGAAACACGCTGGGGCCTTTGTATGCATTCATTGGGAGTCTCTTAACTGTCATGTATTTCTTTTTTGTTGAATCGTCCAAATATGAGGCTCATGCCGCGTACACACGACCGTTTTTCGGGTTGTAAAAAATGAAATTTTTAATGGTCTAGAAAAAACAACCTTTTTTTTAACCCGATCGTTAAAACGGCCTTGCCTACACAAGATCGTGAACAAAAAAAATGCTCTAGCAAAGCGTGGTGACGTACAACACGTACAGCAGCACTATAAAAGGGGAAGTTCCAATCAGATGGCGCCACCCTTGGGGCTGCTTTTGCTGATTTTGTGTTAGTAAAAGATGATTCATGCTTTTCAGTTTGTTACAGCGTGATAATTGTGCTTACTCCATTACGAACGCTAGTTTTACCAGAACGTGCGCTCCCGTCTCATAACTTGCTTCGTCTTTAAAGCCCACACACGACCATTTTTTATGACGTTAAAAACGTAGTGAAAAATGAGAGCATGTTCGAAATTTTTAATGCCCATTTTTTACATCGTGAAAAATGCTCTGGAACCCACACGGTTGTTTTTAATGACATAACAAAAAAACGTAATTTTTTACAACTCGAAAAACAGCCATGTGTACGTGGCATCACAATAATATTGTTAAAATATAAAAAAAATGTGCAAAAGATCAAAAATTTGTGAAATAAAGTAGCCACCAAACAATTGTGATACAAATTGCCAAACAATATATCTAAAGGTAGTGCTACACATAAATGAATAATTCATAATACAAAATGTGCAAATAATATTAATAGTACAATAAGCTTTGAAATCATCAGCAACCAAAAGCTACTCTACCACTCCTATGCAGACGACACTCAGCTGTATTTCTGCATCTGCAACAAAAAGGATCAATCTCTTGGACTAGAGAAATCCCTCAGGTGGCGTACACACGACCGAGGTTCTCGCTGGAAACCAGCGAGAACCTCGCTGGAAACCAGCGAGAACCTCGCTGGAAGCTGCATTCCAGCGAGGACCTCGGCCGTGTGTACACGGAGCGCTCGCCCTGCCCGTCGGGAATCCCGTCGAGCGAAAAGAGAGCACGCTCTCTTTATGCTCGACGGCCCGCCTGGATGAATGGCTGGTTGCCATTCCCGACGGGCGGGTCGCCGATTTCGGCGGCCGGCAGAGAACCTCGACGGGCGGAACGATGTGTTCTGCCCGTCGAGGTTCTCTGCCGTGTGTACGCGGCCTCAGGCGGCGTACACACGACCGAGGTTCTCGCTGGAAACCAGCGAGAACCTCGCTGGAAACCAGCGAGAACCTCGCTGGAAGCTGCATTCCAGCGAGGACCTCGGGCGTGTGTACACGGAGCGCTCGCCCCGCCCGTCGGGAATCCCGTCGAGCGAAAAGAGAGCACGCTCTCTTTTTGCTCGACGGCCCGCCTGGATGAATGGCTGGTTGCCATTCCCGACGGGCGGGTCGCCGATTTCGATGGCCGGCAGAGAACCTCGACGGGCGGAACGATGTGTTCTGCCCGTCGAGGTTCTCTGCCGTGTGTACGCGGCCTAACTCTTATAGATAACTGGATGACATCCAGTTATCTTAAAGTCAATGGTTCAAAAACAGAACTTCTCCTGTTTCACGCAAACCAAAAAAGTCACCCCGCATCAACTTGGACCCCCGCCCATTCTGGGTAAAACTATTTACTTTCTTTATATGCATCGTTGTGGCTACGGCAGTGATCCCTAAAATAAGGGAAGTGACAGGTTATAGATTTTTTCGGGATAAGCACATATAATGTTGTAGAGGTAGTAAGTTCAACTTTAGTTTTTGTTTATATAAAACTATAACCCCTAGTACCAAAGTCAAAAGTCTCTGAGTCATTTTCGACTCCTACATGACAATGGATGCACAAATAGGGTCTGTAGTCAGTGAATCCCATCATCTGCTGCGCCTACTACGCCGACTCACCCTCATTATCCCGAAAAAGGACATTGCAGACTTGACTACGCAAATGCCCTCTATCTAAGACTCCCCAAATACCAAATCACTCGTCTGCAAGTCGTTTTAAATACGGCCGCTCGATTAGTGACTGGTATAAAACTAGGGTTGTCCAGATACAGATACTAGTATCGGTATCGGGATCGATACCGAGTATTTGCGGGAGTACTTGTACTCGCACAAATGCTCCCGATACCTAAATAGAATACTTTTTTTGTATTTATCAACATGTTCTGTGAAAATTCTTTGAGTTTTTTACTACTGCGTGACAAGAAAATAAAACATTTTTATTCATTTTTACTAATTTTTATTCTTTTATAATGTCTTGAGTTACAGTTCTTCATAATTCTAAAGAAAATATTCTTAGTCTGTATTGTGGTTTGAAAACTGTCACATGACATTTAAAAAAAGTATCGGTATTCAGTATCGGCAAGTACATGAAAAAAAGTATCGGTACTTGTACTCAGTCCTAAAAAAGTGGTATCGGGACAACCCTATATAAAACTATGGGAATCAATCTCACCTTCACTGAGATCCCTTCATTGGTTGCCAGTAAAAGACAGAATCACTTTCAAGGCACTCTGCCTAACGCATAAGTGTATTCACGGAAACGCCCCCCAATATCTATACGAAAAAATAAAAGCCCATAACTCAAATCGCATTCTTCGGTCCAAAAATCAAAACTTGCTCCAAATACCCGAAGCCAAATACAAGTCCAAAGGAGATCGGAGATTTGCAGTCCAGGGACCTCGGCTGTGGAATGCGTTGCCAACCACCATCTGACTGAAGTCGGACCACTTGGCCTTCAGGAGAAAGATTAAAACCCATCTCTTCTGAGGTCAAGGAGTTTCCTTACCCAAGGAATGGAAACAGCGCCCAGAGGCGATTCATTTTGCATGTGTTGCGCTTTATACGTTTTTCACTCACTCACTCAATAACTAAAGTGCAAAGTTCTTGTGCAATAGTGCATAAGCACTTTGCAATTTAATTGTTGTATTATTAATATCTTTTGCACATTTTGGATTAGGGAAGGCCGTCCACAAGGTTTAGGAGTGTGCCTATGGCAATGTTTGACCATTATTCCAGAAGTGCATTTGTGAAGTCCGGCACTGATGTTAGACAAGAAGACCTGGCTTGCAGTCTCCACTCTAATTCATCCCAAAGGTCTTCTAACGGGTTGAGGTCAGGACTCTGTACATCGTACCCCTACCCATTCCCCAAAAAAGCAGTGAAATGTAGTAAAAATACAAGAGTCGGTTTATGACAAATCCTTTATTAGCTCTCTAGCCATCTCCTCTTCAAGCTGTCTCTTCCCACTGTCTTCTCCTTCCTGCTGTCTCTTCTCGCCGCCTCTCCCAGCCATCTCCTCCTTGAGCTATTACTTCCCGCTGTCTTCTACTCAAGCCGTCTCTTCCCCCAGCCACCACCTTTTCTTCTTGCTGCTGTCTTCTTCCTCGCCGTCGATTACCTGCTAAAAAAAAGCCGCTCTTGTTCTGTTGAGTCTTCATCTGTCTTCTTCTGATGTCTTTATCTGTTTTGTTGTTGCCCGCTCTCTGGTGACTATTATATAGACATGGGGCATGGCCATTCATTGACATCACCCGGAGAACCAACCCCTTGTGACAGGACAGGAGTGGGAAGAGGCGGTCCAAGTAGAAGGTAGCGGGAATAGACAGCTCAAGGAGGAGACGGCGGGAAGAAGAAGACAGCAGTAATAGACAGCTCGAGGAGGAGACAGCGGGAAGAGATGTTGGGAAGGAGAAGACAGAGAGAAGAGACAGTTCAAGGAGGAGACAGCTAGAGAAGACAAAGCTATCAATAAAGGAATTGTCATAAAGCCGGCTCTTGTGTTTTTATTACATTTCACTGCTTTTTTGGTGAATGGGTAGGGGTATGATGTACCCCTACCCATTCACATAGGGAGGGGCAGGATCTGGGTGCCCCCTTCTTAAAGAGGGGCTTCCATATTCCGATAATCCCCCATCTTACAGACCCTGACAACCACTGTCTAGGGTTGTTGGGAAGAGGCCCTTGTCCTAATCAACATGGGGGCAAGGTGCTTTGGGGTAGGGGGGTGCAGAGCCCCCCCTGCCCCAAAGCACCCATCCCCCCATGTTGAGGGCATGCAACCTGGTATGGTTCAGGGGGCATGTCGGATAAGGGTCTGGTATATTTTTTTTGCATTCAGCTATCAGCTGACAGCTGATGACTCATCAATTGCTAAGGACACGGTGGCCAGCTTCCCGGCCCCCTCCTTAGCAATCAGCTATATACAGTGTGTTTTACAGTGCGTTTAAGGAGAGAAAAATATGCAAAATGCATAAAAATGGCATGCAAAAACGCATAGAAAATGCTTGTTTAAAAACACAAAATGCACTGAAAGATTTACCTGAAAAACGCATCAAGCGCAGCCGCAAAGGTGTGGACCTAGACTTAAGGCTGACATCTGCAGGACTCTAGTGCTGAGAGATCTTTAGGTATACTCCATGCCCTTTGAGTTTGCATCTGACCCTGACTGAAAATAATTAATGTCTGGTGCTGCAACCCACATCAAACATTTGAATAAAAGGACAAAGTATAGTTGTGCGTTCCAGGACAGACGATGCACATACCGTCCACAACTGTAATGAAGAAGTAAAAGTCTGGCAGCTTGAAACAACTTGGATAGAATTTGTAGAAGCTTTATTAACAATCCAATAAAACACAAGAAGAACCCATAGAAACAGTCAGGTTGACATGTTTCAGGATTTGTTTCATCTCTTTGTATCACCTGAGGCCAGTCACTTCACTGGGTATATGTGAGGGTTTACATCCACTTTAATGTACATGGCACAAAGTAGGTGTTATCAACTACTCACTAACTACTAATGCCTCGTGCACACGACCGTTTTTCTCTGCAAAAACCATGAAGAAAAATGCTGGCAGAGCTTTTTTGCCGAGAAAAACGGTCGTGTGTATGTTTTTCGGCCAGAAAACTGTTGTGGATCTCGACGAAAAAAAAAACATGCTCTCTTTTTTTTCTCGTCAGGAGTCACAATTTTCTCGTTGTGGTTCTCGCCGGACTGGTTTACAACGAGAAACACGTTTGTGTAAATGATCAGAATAAAGTATGAGACGGGAGCGCACCTTCGGTAAAAGTAGTGTTCGTAATGGAGATAGCACATTTGTCACGCTGTAACAGACTGAAAAGTGCGAATCGTCTCTTATCAAACTTTTACTTAACACGCAGTAACATGAGATTAGCAAAAGCTGCCCCAAGGGTGGCACCAGTGGAATCAAACTTTCCCTTTATAGTGCCGTCGTATGTGTTGTACGTCACCACGTTTGAGAACGACGAGATTTTGTCTCAACAGTGTGTATGCAAAGAAAGCTTGACAAGAATCTCGTCGATAAAAACTACGTTTCTTTTATGACGAGATTCTCAGTCATGTATACGAGGCCTAAGTGATGCAAATACGTTATTACTAGCTTCTGACTAACACCAAGGCAGATGCTACTAACAACTGAGCAACACAAAGGGGATGTTAGTAACTACTAACACAAAGAGTGTGTTACTTTCTTCTGATTAATACAAGGTAGGTGCGATTAACTACCAGCAACACAGAGGTTGGTGTTACTAACTACTGGCTACCACTAAAGTGAATGTTACTAACTGCTGACTAAAAACAAGGAGATGTTATTAGCCACACACACCATATTAGCTACAGACACCATATTTTGTGTTTTATGTTTTCCAGTCTTGAAAATATAGAAAATAAATTGCAATCATGCACTAAATTGTGCAATAAACCTGTCACCAAACCAGGGAATCTGATAATGAGAATTTAATTAAAAAAGGAAGACGCAGAGGTTATGTTTAGTTTATTAGAACATTAAATAATATTCATTTTTTACAGAGCTACAGGCAGCTTAAGTTCTATGCTGATCTGTGATCCCTGCCCCCTGACCTTTCCTATTGGTCCTTTTATGTAATAGGCAAGTCTCATGAGAGGGGGGGGGGGGGGGCAGGGTCTAGCTCAACTGCGATAGGTGAAGTTGAGGTTTCCATATACAATAGTATATCCCTGGATCTACCATTTATTTTTTCTTTTGTTTGTTTTTTTCCGAAAAGAGCTTAATGCCGGATAGATTTGTGTGTAAAGGCTGGTTGATATACATAACCAGCCCATGGGCCGGCTTATGCTAGACTATTTTTTTTTAATTGTAGCCCAGACTTTTAATAGTTATAGTTGCTTTTGGACCTCTTAGCAGTGGTATGGCCCTTCAATTTAAATTCTTATTACATTACTGTTAAGCAATGCCAAACTACGGGTGCTGCTCGATGCTCCGTCAGGTTCTCTTCTATCGTCAGCTCCTGGGTGTGCAGGCGTGGACGGAGCTTCTCTCAGCTCAATGGTTACCAATAGTGATGAGCGGAATACGCCATATTCGATTTTGCGATATTTCGCGAATATTTCGAAGAATATTCGCGAATATTCGTTAATATCGAATATTCGTGATATTTAAAAATAAAAATAAAAATGCAAAATTTCGCTATTTTTTTTTGGATAAAATATCACGAATATTCGATATTTACGAATATTCGCTATATTTTATAAAAAAATAAAAATAGCGAAATTTCGCATATGCGAAAGCGAAAATGATTGCGAAATTTCGCTATTTTTTTTTGGATAAAATATCACGAATATTCGATATTTACGAATATTCGCTATATTTTATAAAAAAAAAAAAAATTGCGAAATTTCACTAATGCGAAATTTCGCTAGTGCGAATGCGAAATTGATTGCGAAATTGATTGCGAAATTTGAAAAAATACGAATATTCGAAATAGCGAATATTCGCCGCGATATTCGAGTTATTTGCGAATACTCGAATATGCAATATTCGTAGCGAATATTCGCAATGCGAATATTCGTGAGCAACACTAGTTACCGATTCAAAGGGAGATGAGTCCTATAAGCCACACATCACTACAAAACTCTATATGTGTGTAGCGCCTGGTTACTTCTAAGTACCGGTGGTAGAGAGAAAGGAGTCACCGCTCCAGGTGGGATCACTAAATGGTTACAGGTGGTGCAGGATACCGAGGGTGCTGGCGGTGCACTAAGCAAAATGAAGACAAAGAAAAATGGATAGCCGCACTCCAAAACCTGATGGGTGGTCTTTTATTCAATAGACAGCATGTACAAAAATAGGGTCACAGCAGTGGAAACAAGGAACAGCCGACGCGTTTCGCACTGGATCAGTGCTTATTCATGGCCATAAATTTAGAGGGGGTCAGAGAGTTAATTAGCTCTGGCTCAGCTGATTTGTTTAAAATTGGGTCTCTGTCTCAGCTTGGCTGACTGTGGGCTCATTCTGTTGCTTCTGAGGTGCGGTTCCCACCCCAGGACGACAGGTGGCAGCAGTGGAGTCGAGGTTTGGGTGATTTTCCCCAGCAGCCTATCAGGAGGTATTTTTCCTCGCTGTGCATGCTGGGGGGTGGGTATTTATGAGACAGACGCCATTGGTCTGGGTTCTTCTTAGAGTGCGGCACCCACCTTCAGGGTGACTGCATCACAGCGCCCCGGCGAAATGGCCTTCCAGGCAGTGGTGCGTGTGCCACACTGTGTTCCTGGTTCCAGGACCAGGACACAGGACACAGCATTTAAAGCTGTGGCTGGGCCCCAGTAATCGACGGGGTCCCCAATCCTGAGAGGATCCCAAGCGTGTTCCCAGTGAGAGGAAGCTGTTCGGTGGGGAGTCCATCTGAGGCTGGCGATCCAATATGGGCTCGACAATTCACCAGGGATCAAGATAACCGGGTACTAAGAGGACGTTGGTCACCTATCAGTCAGTAGCCTGTAAACTACATGAAGGAGATCCAGACCAATGTCTTTTGAGGAGAGTTATCTCTGCTATTTCAATCCTAAGGAGGGTCTGTGGCAGAGACTTTTCCTCTAAATCCTGAGTGATACTCTGGCTGCCAGGTCAGTGAGAGAGGTCTGTCCAGGTAAGCTATACCCACTCCGGGTGGAGTGGTAAAGAAGACTATGTGTTGTTGGAAGCAGGACTGTTTCCCTACTATTACGCCTGAATCTGCTATTTCTCCTTCTGCTTCACCTCTACTCTGCACCGCAAGTTTTATTGTTTTTTACCCGGCTGGGTAATAAAGAGCACAGAAAAGACACCTGTCATGGACATTCCATTACTGCTATATGCACCATACACCCCTAGATGGCAGAGGAGCCATGAGGTAACATGCCACCCAAAACAAATCAGCAGCTCCTTCGGGGGTAGTGCTACATGTGGAAAGTGTAAAACAGCCTCGGCCTGGGCTTCATCCAGGCTACACCCCCAACGTGTTTCACCCGACCCACAGGACTTAATCATGGGGATAAAGATTCCATGCACAGGGGTGAATAAATACATCATCGACTGCCACTTAATGAATGAAAATGAGTATCAAGTGAGTGTTTGACTAACACGGGAATAGTGAAACATGTAGGCCTGGCATGCAGCCATTTATTACTGTGTCCAAAAAGATGCCAAAGCATTCACAAATTGAGAACACTGTGCTGGCAAACCACTTACAAGTGATATATATATATATATATATATATATATATATATATGTTAAAAAATGAAAAGTAAAAGTGAAAAAAGGACAGCACACAAATATCATCTCTAAAATGCCCCCCCCCCCCTTTTTGTTCTAACTATGGCCCACAGAGATCTCCTCAACTATGGCCCTCCAGCTATTGTGGAACTACACGTCCCATGAGGCATTGTAAAATTCTGGCATTCACAGACATAACTAGGCATGATGGGAATTGTAGTTCCTGAACCACTGGAGGGCCATGGTTTGGAGACCCCTGGGTCCAACTAAACACAAAAAAAAATGTTTCTATGAATTTCCATGCAAGTTCTGGGGCAGAGTTCACCCCTCGGTACGACTATTGCTTGCCACAGACAGGCCCCTCCCCCCTCAATGGTGGCTATCATTGGCTATAATTATCTTAGCCAACAATGACACATTCCAACTATAGAAAGTTCAAGTTCTCAGCTGACACATCACAGTGTATAAAGCCACAGAGGTGTGCACTGCCTCGCACCTAGCATTGGCAGGCAATGTCACAAGATCGGTTTTGATTGAGTAAACTGTCCTGATGCATTTCTTTCAAAGTGAACCTGTCACCTCTGCTTAGCTATAAAGCTACTGGGACCAATTCATGACACCAACAAAGATGTCGCTCACTGTTGTAAGTGTTTTGGAACCACCGGCAGATGTTGTTCCTGAAAGTGTTTGCACAGCAGTTGTTCCTACTGCACCCACCGAGAAGAAGGTGGGATATTCCAACTATAGAAAGTTCAAGTTCTCAGCTGACACATCACAGTGTATAAAGCCACAGAGGTGTGCACTGCCTCGCACCTAGCATTGGCAGGCAATGTCACAAGATCGGTTTTGATTGAGTAAACTGTCCTGATGCATTTCTTTCAAAGTGAACCTGTCACCTCTGCTTAGCTATAAAGCTACTGGGACCAATTCATGCCTGTCCTTGTAAGTGCAATGCAGAAATTTGGTATCTGCATAAGATTTTTGGGACAAAAATCTTATGCAGATACCAAATTTCTGAAAGTCAGAATTTGCATAAGACTAGACATAGCCTAGTCTTTGGGCCTTAGTGCAGGTCACTGTGCAGGTGAGTTGAAATGAGAATGTGTGCCCACCCAGTATCTGGAAGTTCAAGTTTTCCATGGTGGTGCACAGCGTATGAAGGTGGTGGGCAGCAGGTAGGAGCAGGCATGACCTGAGGGCTTTTACTTTTTCTAGTATGCATTCTTAACTCAAAAGCATTCCTTCTATTGCTCTCAGCCACCTTCAATAATCCAAATTAGCTAGTGTGAGTTCTGCACCACCAGGAGCCTTGCTGACAGACACGGTCATTCGCATGAAAACGAATGGACGTTTTGTTCTGTATACCAGCGGAAATGTGGAGGCGCTTGGTATGTTGTGCCCGAAATGCGAGGGATTGGCAGTCCAGCTCCGACTTTTCGGCCGATGCTTCCAGTGTGGGGAGTACTTGTTCGGAGGGGATCAACCCACCGGATTGCCCTGCGCCTATCGAGTGGATTGGATCACAGGCACCCTCACTTTGGAAGAAGGTACATCCTGGCCTACATCCAGACCTACACCTGCCGTGCCTGCTACGGTGAATGACACCAACAAAGATGTCGCTCACTGTTGTAAGTGTTTTGGAACCACCGGCAGATGTTGTTCCTGAAAGTGTTTGCACAGCAGTTGTTCCTACTGCACCCACCGAGAAGAAGGTGGGATATGTAAAGGAACTTGTGAGGTCCACGTCAGGAACTGATAAGCAGGCTGGGATTAAACTGACAAAATCTGTGCGCACCTATTTACCTGCAGAAGAGTATGGGGACTCTGAGCTGAACTCTTTGTCAGATGCAGGTGATGATTACTGGTTTGAAGCAGAGCTCCTAGAGTTAACGTGGAACAAAAGATGAAGACCTTCCTCCACACATAGCTCAGAGAAATGTTCAGTTATGAACTCTGGGTAGACAACGCCTCGGGCGGAAACCCCGGGTGCTAACTTAGAGATTGTCATTGATGCAGGAACTGTCTCTAGTGAAAAAGATGTACCTCTATCTATTACGTCTCTTCTAAAAAGGTCACCAGAGGCATGTGTAATGCCGGGGCTGGGGAGCTCCCTTTCATTACCCAGACTCGCCCGCTTGCAAAGGGTATTAATGAAAAGGGTAGCTATTGACTATGGCATGGAGTTTCCCTATGTGTCAAAGGCGACTATGGAGGAGATTGAAGCCAACTGTGAAAAGTGGTATGAGGAAGCCATTTGGGACTATTTGAATGTGCCTAAACCGTCCCGGAACTTGGACTATTCATTCATAACGGCTCACCGATTCAAAGGATGTCGGCTGCATTGGAGCTATGGTCGGCACATTTACTCCGATCGGGTGGTCAAGGATGACAAAGTGTACTTTATCACCACCCTTGACACGCAGGGAAAATCCCTGACTCTCCTGGATCCCCGGTTTTATTTGTGAAAGGCCGGCAAGACCTGTTTTGGAGAGGGTTTTTTTTCCTTCAAAAGAAGTTCAATGAAGGAGCTTTATTTCTTCAGTTGCTGAGATATTTGAACCTGGGAGGGGAGGAACTAGTCAGTTAGGACCAGGGCCTCTGAGAACTCCGAGATCAAGACTTGTTTTTGCAAAGAATTTGTGCAAAATGCGAATTGCGATTTCAGTGGTCAATAAGACTAGGTAAAGACTCTTTAAGCCTAGCTATTGTGTTCTTTAGAAGAAAGAAGGAAAGTTCCTCCTTCACGAAGGTGCAGCTTTGCTCTGCCTTAACTGTATATAATATTAGGAGTAGGATTATTGTGTGTGTTTGTCTCTTTTCTATTTTCTTTTAGGTAAGCTGATCTTCTATCAAGACTCCCGGAGAGTGGGTGGGTTTAGATACATAGAACAGGGATGGTGATGTCAATTTGTGAATTGTTACAACATGACAATATATACTGTGTTCCTATTTCTTCTTTTACTTCCCATCCAAGTTAACGGTTCAGGTGCTGGCGCTCAGGCTTGAATGCCATCAGTTCCGACACTGGGGACAGTGTCTTTTTGTAGTGGGGGGAGTATGTAGCGCCCTGCTCCTGTTGAACAGGCGCTGCTTTAAATTTAATGGGGGTCTGAGCTGGTATTTGGCTCAGACCAGAGTGATTAAGGGCAATTTAGCCTCTGTTCCAGCCATGGCTGTGCTAAGAGTATCCACCATTGCTCGCCTGGGGGTGTCATTACCACCTCCGACCAAGAGTGGCAGCAGCAAGGTCAAGGTGTATTGAGTGTCCCCCCTTGGCGGCCAATCAGTGGGAGTGGTTGCCCACTGTGCATGCTGGGGAGGGGTACTTAAGGAACAGACACCATTGGTGCGGGGTCCGTCCGTCCGCACCTCCTGGCCCGCCTGGTCAGGGGTGCACGTTGTGAATCCTAGCTTCGGGACCACGTTGGCTCGGGGCTGCGGCTTCATCTGGTGGGCCCAGTTGTCTGGCTGGGGCCTGTACTGCAAAGGTGATCCTTTGCTGTCCGTCCTGCGGGAGGAGGCCACTTGATGAAGGAAGCCAGGGGAGGACCTATCCTGGAGAGGGCCATGCAAGAGGCTGGTACCTTGGTAAAAGGCCTGGAAACTTAATCGAAGGATGCACCGTACACCGAGAGGCTTGAGAGTGTCGCCTGTCGGATCTAAAAGTTCTACACAAACAAAGCTAAAGAGATCCGGGTGCTGAATCCTGTGGCAGAGGATTCTGGACCAAAGTGTCTCATCAAGAAAGGAAGGTCTGTGGCAGAGACTGTACTTTACTTTGTGCTCCATCCCGGCTGCTAGGCCAGTGAGAGGGACCTATCCGGGTGAGCAATACCCACTTTGGCTAGAGTGGCGACGAGAACTGTTTGCTGGAAACTTGTGACTTGCTTATTTGTGACTGCGCACCTGAACCTACCTACCCTTCCACCCCTCATCCTTCTTTTCTACTAAAGTTCTGCAAATAAATCCAAGAAAAAGAAGTGCATTGTGTGGACATTGAAATTCTTCAGACTCTCCTTTTACCCTGGACAGCAAGAACATAGGGGTAATGTGCCACCCAAAATATAACCAGCAGCTCCTGCAGGGGTATTGCTACATATATAACACTGCCAATAAATAATGGATGTGTATGAATTATGTTTGGAGAACAGGGATATGGCTCAGGCCGCGTACACACGACCGTTTTCCTCGACAGAATCCATCAAGAAACTTGGTGGGAGAGCTTTTTTCCAAGGAAAACGGTTGTGTGTATGCTTTTCATCGAGTAAACTGTCGAGGAACTCGATGAGGAAAAGAGAGAGCAAGTTCTCTTTTTCCTCGACGGGAGTCGTCATGTTCCTCGTCGGGCTGGTTTTCCACGAGAAACACGTTGGTGTGTATGCTTAGAAACCCGCGCACCTTCGGTGAAAGTTGTATTTGTAATGGAAATTAGACATGTGCATTCGTTTTCGTTAGAATGCATTTTCGTCCGAAAATCTGGTATTTTCGTTATCGTTATAAACGATCGAAAACGAAAGCGCAAGAAACGAAAACGGAAAGATCCGACATAAAAAATGCTTTATTTTCGTTTTCGTTCAGATCCGACGATTTTTGATGCTTTGTCGAATTTCCGTCGTTCAATTCGACAAAGCATCAAAAATCGTCGTTCTGAATACAGTAAATAGGTAGGAATTGAATCAATTCCTACCTATTCACTGTATTCAGAACAACAAGCTTTGATGCTTTGTCAAATTTCGGTCGTTCAATTTCACAAAGTCATCAAAAATCGTCTTTCTGAATACAGTGAATAGGTAGGAATTGAATCAATTCCTACCTATTCACTGTATTCAGAACGACGATTTTCGATGCGTTGTCGAATTTCGGTCGTTCAATTTCACAAAGTCATTGAAAATCGTCTTTCTGAATACAGCGAATAGGTAGGAATTGATTCAATTCCTACCTATTCACTGTATTCAGAACGACGATTTTCGATGCTTTGTCGAATTTCCGTCGTTCAATTCGACAAAGTCATCGAAAATCGTCGTTTTCGGACGAAAACTTTCCCGACGAAAACAAAATAAATCAAAACGATTTTCGGGAGTAACTAAATAAATTTATTTTCCGGACAAAAACGAAAAAACTAAACTAAATATTCCAGTCTGCACATGTCTAATGGAAATAGCACATTTGTCACGCTGTAACAGACTGAAAAGTGCAAATGTCTCTTACCAAACTTTTACCTAACACGCAGTAACATGAGATTAGAAAAAGCAGCCCCTGCCGTTGTATGTGTTGAAGTCACCGAGTTTGAGAACAAGGAGATTTGGTCTTGACAGTGTGTTCGCAAAGACAGCTTGTCAAGTTTCTCGACAAGCCTAACAAGGAACTCGATGAGGAAACCAATGTGTCTGAAACTACGAGTTCCTCGGACGCAGTGGCGTATCTAGGGTATGGCAGCTATGGCAAGTGCCATTGGCGCCATATGAAGGAGGCGCTGTTAAGTGGCTGGGCAGCAAGGCACTTACCAGGGTCTGAGGGCTTCTTCTTTCCTCCTCCCGAGCATAGGCAAGATCTCCTTTTCAGTACCTTTGCTAATAGACAATGGCAGCCTATCCCTGCTGCGTTCAGCCACAGCCCTCTCCTGTTCTCCCAGGCTCTCTCATTCCATCTGGTCGGATTGGCAGCACACAAAGAAGGAGGAACATTTCTCCCTCTCCTCTGTGAAAACTGAGGCCTTAAGTGATAAAGATTTCATCACTTCCAGTATTGGTTCTGCATTTACCTGGCCTTGGAGGGCAGAGGAGGGATCAGGGGTCTAATAAACCCCAGATTTCTCCATAAAGAGGATATGTCACTACCCAAGTTATTGCAAGGGATAATAAAGATCACTAGTTTTGTTTTGTGCTGTTTTTTTTTTTTGTTAAGGTTATATGAAAGATGGGTTTCAAATGTTTGGACAGGGGCACAGTTTTAGTGCTTGCCATAGGCGCTTTTTTCACTAGATACAACTCTGCTCGGACGTGTGTACGAGGCCTAAGTGTCACATAGCCTGGTGAGTATCTGACAATTTATGATCAGACTGCCAGATATCAGACACGTGGAGATCCCTCCTCTAATGCCGCGCACACACGGTCAGAATTTCCGACAACAAATGTTTGATGTGAGCTTGTTGTCGGAAAATCCAAACTTGTGCATGCTCCATTTGCTGTCGTGGGCCATAACAAGTGATTTAATTAACAATGGCACACTGAATATTGTTCCATCAAAAAAAGGACAAGCTGCAAGCATCCAAAGGATCAGATGCCACCACGTATCAATGTATCTGCAATACATCTCTTTTTTAAAATAGTTTGCCATAGTAGCTTGCGCATTGAACCTTTTTATCTTTTTTCCTCTAAAAACGTTTGTTTGCTTCAGCTCAGGGAAACAAAGAAAACCTAAATCAGGGCAGTTTTGCAAATGTTTACCTTCCATTCTCTCTGCCTTGGGTAGAAATCAGATGTTTCCTCGGGCTCTGATTATAACAACAATGTGCAGTGTTTGTGAGGATATCGTTCCTCAGACAGTCTGCGGTTCTGTGCATTGAGATTCCTTGTGGCGTAATGTGAAAATAAGCCGGCAGTAATTTATATTATTGCATGGAATGTGCTGCCTTTACCCAAAATAAACATTCCTGGCCAGCAATCAGTTATTAGTTTGTTTCATGCTAATTCACGTTGGATGGTTGCCTCCATATCACAGGTGTTCTGCAGCTACAGAACAGGCAGACGTTGGAGCCGACTAGGCTGGAGCATAATGGGGCTGAAAGATGCTTATGCGTTGGGCGATTGCATGTACAATTCAATGAAGATATGATAACAGCCAAGACAGTTTTCGTTTTCTCTATGTATCAATAATTGTTAATGAATGAGAAACTGAGACTGGTTAAAGTTTTATTTATTTTTTCGTTTTGGATAGAAAGGGGAAGGGATAGAGCTTGTAACATTTTAATTTTGCCTTTATCCCCATAGTAGAGATTCCTCTTCACTTCCTATTCTGTGTGACACCTTTCCTCTGTAGATTAACAGCCTCCTGCTGTCACTACTGCACATGACCCTCATCATGACTTCCTTTCTCCTCCTCTGCCACAGCACTATCTGACCCCATCATGACACCCCCTCCTCCCCCTTTGCTCTCATCACTGCATCTGACTCCCATCCTTGCAATGTGCTATCACCACTGTGCCTGAATAGGGATGAGTCCGATCGTTCGCACGAACATTAAGAACCCCATTGAAGTCTATGGGACTCGGACGTTTGCATTCAAAAACAATCATTTTAAAGACCAATATTCAAGTTATTGTTGGAAAACGTCTTTCAGAACCTGGGTCTTGCCCCAGGGAACATGTATCAATGGAAAAAAGTTTTAAAAACTGTAGTTTTTTCAGGAGCAGGACTCCTGAAAAAACTACCGTTTTTAAAACTTTTTTTCCATTGATAGTAGTATCAATGGAAAAAAAGTTTTAAAAACGGTCGTTTTTTCAGGAGTCCTGCTCCCATTTTTATCCCCCTATGTAATAGCAATGACATAAAGTGTAAAAAAACATAAAAAGAGTGAAAAAAAAATATATAAAAAAAGTTTTTTTAAAAAGCTCCAAAATGTTTACGTCCCCCACGTTTACGCACATATAAACGTGGATGTTTATATAAGGGGGGGGACAATAAAAAAAAATTCCGCCCCGGGCGCCCATAACTCTGGTTACGCCACTGTCTATACCTGTGGTAACGTCTTTAAATAGCACAATCACCTGCCTGACAGTAAAAATTAGGAAGAACTGATCTATCTAAGCTATACAGTGTAAAAATATATGTACAACTCCTAAGGATGTATATATATTCTCTACACACTGTAATAAAGCTAAACTAACTAGCCTGCTCTATCTAGCTAGCTAAAAAGATAATCTCTCTGACTGCTCTCAGTAACAAGCCAGAACACACTACACGAGTCCGCCCAGCAGGCGGCCTTATATAGTGTGGGGCGTGTGCTAAAGCCCTGAGCCATAATTGGCCAAAGCTTTGGCCAATTATAGCTCTCCTTTTTTTGCGTGCTGTGATTGGCCAAGCATGCAGGGTCATAGTGCATGTTTGGCCAATCATCAGGTCGCAATGCCGCAATGAATTATGGGTCGTTTTGTTTCACTCGAATTTGCCGCGAACGATCGTTTTGTTAGAAATTTGATGAAAGATCGAACGGACGATGTTCGAGTCGAACATACGTTCGTTTCGAACGCGAAGCTCATTCCTATGCCTGACCCTCATCATGACTTCCTTACTCTCCCTCTGCCACACCACTGTGTCTGAGCCCCATCCTCGCCCTCCGCTCTCACCACTGTGCTTGATACTCCCTTTCTGCTCTCACTACTGCATCTGGACCCTATCATGACTCTCACAACCCCCCTCTGCTTTTACAACTGCGTCTCACCCTCATCATGACTTCCATCATACCCGTCTGCTCTCACCACTGTACCTGAACCCCATCATGACCCTGATCCTTACCCTCTGGTCTCACTACTGCGCCTGCCCCCATCATGACCCTGATCCTCCCCCTCTGCTCTCACTACTATGCCTGACCCCATCATAACCCTGAGCCTCCCCCTCTGCTCTCACTACTATGCCTAACCCCATCATGACCCCCATCCTGGCCGCTCTGCTCTCACTACTGCTTCTGACCCCCAGCATGGCCCTCTTTCTCCCTCTCTGCTCTCACAATGTCTTCTGACCCCCATTCTCTCACTCTGCTCTCACTACAGTGTCTGACCCCCATCTTCCCGCTTTACCCTCACTGCTCCTTCTGATCTGCATCATGACTTCCATCCTCTTCATCTGGTCTCACTACTGCACCTGACCCCCATCATTACCCACATTCTTACCCTCTGCCCTCACTACTGCACCTCGCCCCATCATTACACTCACCCTCCATTTCTTCTTTCACAACTGCATCAGATGTGAGTAGGAATTCAAGAGGAAACATGGTTCTTTTATAGTTTCCTGGGTCATTGTGGAAGCTCTCAGATTGGAGGATGTCATCCCATGTGACTCTGACAACCATTTTGGGTCAGGCTGAGCCTATTTTATGCCCTGGCTCCTGGGCTTGGCATGCATTTCGCGTGTGGGTAGTGTAAGGACAGGTCATCTGTCTGACAGGGACAGTGATTTGCGGCAGAGAAAGGCTCCAGACGAGTAGGGAAAGGATAAGGGCACATCATCCTTCCTGGAGACCTCCCCTATTTGGTCATGAACCGGTCAGACCGCATTATGCACCTTAGGATGCATTAAGGTGAAAAAAACGAACTTTTACAACCCCTTTAAGAGTTTCCTTCCCTGGAACTAAGGGGCCAAGCCCAACCCCTGAAAAATAACTCCACACCATAATCCCCCCTCCATCAAACGATTTGGACCAGTGCACAAAGCAAAGTCGATAAAGACGTAGATGAGTGAGTTTGGGTTGGGGGAACTTGACTGGCCTGCACAGAGTCCTGACCTCAACCCGATAGAACACCTTTGGGATGAATTAGAGTGGAGAATGCGAGCCAGGCATTCTCGTCCAACATCAGTGCCTGACCTGACAAATGCGCTTCTGCTAGAATGGTCAAACCTTCCCATAGACACACTCCTAAAACTTGTGGACAGCCTCCACAGCAGAGTTTAAGCTGTTATAGCTGCAAAGGGTGGGCCAACTTACCTGGAGATGAGCTTTAATACAGTAGTTCCTAAAAATTTTCAGGCTATGAAACATCATTAATACATTTCAAATAGGTGATCAAACTTTTACAGGATCTTTTGTATCTTAAAACAGAACAAGCAATACATTCAGCAAATCTGGGCAGAATACAATAAAGGAGTTGTAAAGGATTTTTTTTTTTTTTTGCTGAAATGACTGTTTACAGGGTATAGAGATGTAATAGTAATCAATCATATAATGTACCTGTAGTTTCTAGTTTCATTTGTGCATCTAGTTTCGTTTTTGCATGTTATCCTGTATCTGTGCTATACAGAGCTATAGAGCAGTGATGGTTTGGAAAACGAAACTAGAAGCTCCCAGTTCTGTGGTCCTCAGGAAACAGACAACCAGAAGTGTCCAGAACAGAGGAGAATTACAGCAACATCAGAGCAAAAACTAACAAAAAAGGACATGAAACCAGGACTGCAGTAAGTTAAAGGAAGCTATTTATCTAAAAAAAAAAAATCCTTTAGTGACCCTTTAAGTATTTTTCTATGTGTAAAACAACATTTTAAAAAATTACCTGCAGATAGTTTCTCTTAAAATAATCCCCCTCTCCCCTCCCCCATTGATACTCACCTTCCCCTACTAATTGTCTGTTGATGCCTTGTACACACGATCGGTTTTCCCAGCGGTAAAAAGTCCGCTGGGAAAACCGAATCGAATCAGGGCATCAAATCCTGAGATCAAATTTGAAGGCCCTCAGAACGGCAGCGAACGACAGTGTGCTCCTATCCCCTGGACGCGTTACAACTTCTTTAGCAGGGTGGACAATTCGATCTCAAGATTCAAATTCGATCTCAAGATTTGATGCCCTGGTTGTATTTATATGCCTTATGTTTCTGGCTGAATGTGAGTAGCCTGTGTTTTATATATAGTGATTAAATAGTCTTATCCAGCGGAAGCTCTTAGATTTGTGGTTTCTTCTTGCCTGTCCGGATCCATGTGCATGGCTGATGTATGAGGAAGTTTACTACCATCCTGCTCCCTGGTTTCCTTGGTTGACATACCTGCTTGTTTGACCATCTGATAACACAGTGGTCTATTGCTAAGGTGAGAGTAGCCATCTTTAACTGGTGGAGGGATCACTTACAAGTTTGGTGTGTTTTAATATCACTTGGTGAAGAATCCTAAAGAATTGTCAGAACCTCAATCCTTTTGGACTTCTCTTTGGACTTTACTTATTTTATTCATAATTGTTGGTTTTGCGCTGCACTGTTTTTCTTTATTAGCTACTTTAGTGTATTGAGCCCTGTAGCAAACTCATGATTGCCAGAGAGGATCTGGTAGTCATTATGATGGTACCATTGTAAAAGGGTCAAACTCTCCAATAGACTGTAGCCTGATTGCCCCCTTTCTCCATTCCATCATTCAATCTGTGGGCCTGTGTTTCTTCAGTGCTTTTTTTTTTTTTTTTTGGGGGGGGGGGGGGGGGTATCTGTTATGTTTTGTGAAGTGTGTTTTGTAAAATTGAAACTTTGTATTTGATAAAAAAAAATAAAAATAAAACTATGTTTCCTCAGGAGGATGAATTTACCCCTCGTTTAAGCTGTTTGGGTCTGGTGGAACTCTTGGGCGGCGTACACACGTACGAGAACCTCATCGGGCTAAACCCATCGTTCCGCCCGACGAGGTTCCCGATGAGCGCTCGAAAAAGCTTGTCGAGCCAAAGTCCTCATTGAACAACGAGGAAAAAGAGAGCATGCTCTCTTTTTTGGCTCGACGAGCTTCCCGACGGGACGCTCCTCGGAAGTGTACACACGACCGAGAACCTCGGCAGAATATGTCTCCCAGCGAGCTTCTCGCTGGATTCTGCTGAGAAGCTCGGCCGTGTGTACGGGGCCTAAATGTGGGACTGGTGGAACTCTTCTGCCTTGGCTGGAGTATTTGGATGCAGTATTTTCAAGCAAAGGCTGTAAGCAGTGCAGGCTAAAGTCAGAAAGGGCCCCAGAGGTCACATTACCTGTACTGTCATGGAATATAAGCCACTGCACTTGTTCAATTAACAGATATTTTTATGTATGTATATTTCTTTATAATTATATACAGTACAGACCAAAAGTTTGGACACACCTTCTCATTCCAAGAGTTTTCTTTATTTTCTGACTATGACTATGAAAATTGTAGAGTCACACTAAAGGCATCAAAACTATGAATTAACACATGTGGAATTATATAGATAACAAAAAAGTGTGAAACAACTGAAAATATGTCATATTCTAGGTTCTTCAAAGTAGCCACCTTTTGCTTTGATTACTGCTTTGCACACTCTTGGCATTCTCTTAATGAGCTTCAAGAGGTAGTCACCTGAAATGGTCTTCCAACAGTCTTGAAGGAGCTCCCAGAGATGCTTAGCACTTGTTGGCCCTTTTGCCTTCACTCTGCGGTCCAGCTCACCCCAAACCATCTCGATTGGGTTCAGGTCCGGTGACTGTGGAGGCCAGGTCATCTGGCGCAGCACCCCATCACTCTCCTTCTTGGTCAAATAGCCCTTACACAGCCTGGAGGTGTGTTTGGGGTCATTGTCCTGTTGAAAAATAAATGATGGTCCAACTAAACGCAAACCGGATGGAATAGCATGCTGCTGCAAGATGCTGTGGTAGACATGCTGGTTCAGTATGCCTTCAATTTTGAATAAATCCCCAACAGTGTCACCAGCATCACACCTCCTCCTCCATGCTTCACGGTGGGAACCAGGCATGTATAGTCCATCCGTTCACCTTTTCTGCATCGCACAAACACACGGTGGTTGGAACCAAAGATCTCAAATTTGGACTCATCAGACCAAAGCACAGATTTCCACTGGTCTAATGTCCATTCCTTGTGTTTTTTAGCCCAAACAAGTCTCTTCTGCTTGTTGCCTTTCTTTAGAAGTGGTTTCCTAGCAGATATTCTACCATGAAGGCCTGATTCACACAGTCTCCTCTTAATAGTTGTTCTAGAGATGTGTCTGCTGCAAAAGGTGGCTACTTTGAAGAACCTAGAATATGACAAATATTTTCAGTTGTTTCACACTTTTATGTTATGTATATAATTCCACATGTGTTAACTGATTGCCGACCGCCCACCGTCATATTACTGCGGTGGCACTGCTACGCGGGAGCACGTAGCTCTACGTCCTCCCTTTAGCAGCTTGTCGCGCTTTTCGTTCCTGTCAGCGGGGGAAACGCTGATCTTCTGTTCATACAATGTATGGAGAGAAGATCAGTGATTTCCCCTAGTGAGATCACCCCCCCCCCCATACAGTTAAAACACACCAGGACCACACTTAACCCCTTCCCTGCCCCCTAGTGAGTGTTAACCCCTTCACTGCCAATGGCATTTTTATAGTAATACAATGCATTTTTATAGCATTGATCGCTATAAAAATGCCAATGGTCCCAAAAATGTGTCAAAAGTGTCTGATGTGTCCGCCATAATATCGCAGTACCGAAAAAAAAACGCTGATCGCCGCCATTACTAGTAAAAAATAATAATAATAAAAATGCCATAAAACTACCCCCTTTTTTGTAAACGCTGTAAATTTTGCGCAAACCAATTAATAAACGCTAATTGCGATTTTTTTTAACGAAAAATATGTAGAAGAATACGTATCGGCCTAAACTGAGGAAAAAAAAAATTTATATCTTTTTTGGGATTTTTATTATAGCAAAATGTAAAAAATATTGCATTTTTTTCAAAATAGTCGCTCTATTTTTGTTTATAGCGCAAAAAATAAAAACCGCAGAGATGATCAAATACCACCAAAAGAAAGCTCTATTTGTGGGAAAAAAAGGACGCCAATTTTTTTTGGGAGCCACGTCGCACAACCGCGCAATTGTCAGTTAAAGCGACGCAGTGCCGAATCACAAAAAGCGCTCTAGTCTTTGGACAGCAATATGGTCCGGAGCTAAAGTGGTTAATTTATAGTTTTGATGCCTTCATGAAAATAAAGAAAACTCTTGGAATGAGAAGGTGTGTTCAAACTTTTGGTCTGTACTATATATATATATATATATATATATATATATATATATATATAGTGCAGAAAATAAGTATTTGAACACCCTGCTATTTTGCAAGTTCTCCCACTTGGAAATCATGGAGGGGTCTGAAATTGTCATCGTAGGTGCATGTCCACTGTGAGAGACATAATCAAAAAAAAAATTCCAGAAATCACAATGTATGATTTTTTAACTATTTATTTGTATGATACAGCTGCAAATAAGTATTTGAACACCTGAGAAAATCAATGTTAATATTTGGTACAGTAGCCTTTGTTTGCAATTACAGAGGTCAAACGTTTCTTGTAGTTTTTCACCAGGTTTGCACACACTGGAGGAGGGATTTTGGCCCACTTCTCCACACAGATCTTCTCTAGATCAGTCAGGTTTCTGGGCTGTCGCTGAGAAACACGGAGTTTGAGCTCCCTCCAAAGATTCTCTATTGGGTTTAGGTCTGGAGACTGGCTAGGCCACGCCAGAACCTTGATATGCTTCTTACAGAGCCACTCCTTGGTTATCCTGGCTGTGTGCTTCGGGTCATTGTCATGTTGGAAGACCCAGCCTCGACCCATCTTCAAAGCTCTAACTGAGGGAAGGAGGTTGTTGCCCAAAATCTTGCAATATATGGCCCCGGTCATCCTCTCCTTAATACAGTGCAGTCGCCCTATCCCATGTGCAGAAAAACACCCCAAAGCATGATGCTACCACCCCCATGCTTCACAGTAGGGATGGTGTTCTTGGGATGGTACTCATCATTCTTCTTCCTCCAAACACGGTTAGTGGAATTATGACCATAAAGTTCTATTTTGGTCTCATCCGACCACATGACTTTCTCCCATGACTCCTCTGGATCATCCAAATGGTCATTGGCAAACTTAAGACGGGCCTTGACATGTGCTGGTTTAAGCAGGGGAACCTTTCCGTGCCATGCATGATTTCAAACCATGACGTCTTAGTGAATTACCAACGGTAACCTTGGAAACGGTGGTCCCAGCTCTTTTCAGGTCATTGACCAGCTCCTCCCGTGTAGTCCTGGGCTGATTTCTCACCTTTCTTAGGATCATTGAGACCCCACGAGGTGAGATTTTGCATCGAGCCCCAGTCTGAGGGAGATTGACAGTCATGTTTAGCTTCTTCCATTTTCTAATGATTGCTCCAACAGTGGACCTTTTTTCACCAAGCTGCTTGGCAATTTCCCCGTAGCCCTTTCCAGCCTTGTGGAGGTGTGCAATTTTGTCTCTAGTGTCTTTGGACAGCTCTTTGGTCTTGGCCATGTTAGTAGTTGGATTCTTACTGATTGTATGGGGTGGACAGGTGTCTTTATGCAGCTAATGACCTCAAACAGGTGCATCTAATTTAGGATAATAAATGGAGTGGAGGTGGACATTTTAAAGGCAGACTAACAGGTCTTTGAGGGTCAGAATTCTAGCTGATAGACAGGTGTTCAAATACTTCTTTGCAGCTGTATTATACAAATAAATAGTTAAAAAAATCATACATTGTGATTTCTAATTTTTTTTTTTTGATTATGTCTCTCACAGTAGACATGCACCTACGATGACAATTTCAGACCCCTCCATGATTTCCAAGTGGGAGAACTTGCAAAATAGCAGGGTGTTCAAATACTTATTTTCTGCACTGTATATATATATATATATGTATATGTGTAGCACCCTCTACCATAGGTAGGTGCTAGAGGTAAGTTTTTTTTGGTGATAGCTGCCAGGCAGGTAAATTTAGGCTGCATGCTAGGCCTGCTTGTTTTGATCTAGGGCAGTGGTTCTCAACCTGGGGTCAAATGATGATTTGCCAGGGGTCACCAAATCCTGGGCTGTTCCTGAAGCCCGCACTGTTCTCCCAGGAAGGTAGATGAGAGGGGAGGAACAAAGAATAGGGGAGAGAAAAAGAGAGAACAAGAAAGACAGTCAGAGGGAGGGATGGGGAAAAAACAAGGAATTAGGATTGAGAGAGATGAAAGGGAAAGAAAGGAGAGCAAAGAGAAAGAGTGGTACATCCTAAAATGTACTATAAGGGGTTTTAATATTGTACGAGTGGAAGGCAATCAGGGAGCGCTAAATGTTCACAGGTTAGGGGCGCAAATTACTTGTCATGCCTTGGGTGCTTTCAACCAACTCTATGAAAATAATTTTACTGTTAGGGGCCCCCACAACTTGGGAAATTTTATCAAGGGGTCACGGCACTAGAGGGTTGAGAACCACTGATCTAGGGGGACAGGGAGTGGTTTGTGTAGCAGTGGGTGTGACCACCTATCTTTTAGTTCTTGGGCGCCTCCCCTACTTCCAGGGAGAATGTTCTGGAAGAGGGGTAGAGCTGGAAACTTAAGTGACAGGGAGTTCATGTGAGAAAGCACAATACCATGTAGTGCAGTGTGCTGCAGTGCACAATCGTTGGCAAGATGAATTGGGGTGCCATTCAAAAGCTTGATGGTGTAAACGGGGCCTTATAATAATTTTTATTTTGTAAAATCAGATACGTTGCAACATGCATCCTAGGTAAGTGTACCAAACTTTTTTTTATCATTTTGTTTATTTACAAAGGGTTTTTGGTCCCAAATATGGAAAGCCACTAGGCCTACCTTAACTTTCATAACCACTCAGCATCTCCACAAATACTGGAGTTGGGTTTATATACAAAAATAAATAAAAGTAATGGGCAGTGCCCATACCTGCCAACTTTTTGAGATGGGAATGAGGGACAACTATCAGCAAAAGTATTCAGGCATAGGATACACCCACTGCCATGCCCCCTTAAAGGAGAATTGTACAAAAAAAACAAGATGGTTAAACTCACAAGTGCCTTTTTTTACCACTACCTTTATATTGGCTTTTGGAATTTACAAATGCAGCAATTTAGAAATCATATGAAAGGTTTAGGGCTGGAAAAAACCTTTTGAAGATAAAAAGTGCATTTTATACACATCTATATAGATGTGTATCAGACCAAAATGAGGGACAAATAAGGAGGAATGAGGGATGAGGGACATTGCTCCAAATCAGTAACAGTCCTTCGAAAATAGGGACAGTTGGGAGCTATGGCACTGCCCACAGCACCCATCTTTCCCTAGAATATGAGAATATGATTAATTGCTACTGGCAACCCAGTCATTTAATTGTATGTATATCATCTATCTGCTATAGATAAAAGGAACTGCACAGCTCAATATTCTCAGAGATATATAAGATGTCTTCATAATTCTGGAATTCAGAGTGAACTGACTCACTCCACTACCGCACTGCCTGAAACAATTATATTAAATATAAACAGACTACCCTGGCTTACAGCACTTGTCTGTTCAATGTTCTGTTAATCTGTTGCATTCTGAATAATTCAGCTTCTGGTGAGGCATGGTCATGATCACCTGGACCGTGAATGTCACCCAAATGGGTTTCCTTTCTATAAACACTGCCCTTTTTTTATCGGTTTGTTCTTACTTATACAGGCCCATACTGGCCAACTGGAAGCTCACACTGGTACCAAAGGGATTGGTAATGCCATGTACACACGGTCGGAATTTCTGACAACAAATGTTCGATGTGAGCTTTTGGTCAGATATTCTGACCATGTGTACGCTCCATCGGACATTTGCTGTCGGAACAAATGTTTGAGAGCTGGTTCTCAATTTTTCCAACAACAAAAGTTCTTGTCAGAAATTCCAATTGTCTGTATGCAATTCCAATGAAAAAAAAATCCTACACATGCTCGGAATCAATTCGTTGCATGCTCGGAATCATTGAACTTCATTTTTCTCGGCTCGTCGTAGTGTTGTACGTGACTGCGTTCTTGATGTTCAGAATTTCACACGACATTTGTGTGACCGTGTGTATGCAACACAAGTTTAAAGCCTTGTACACACGGTCAGACATCAAACAAACTTTCTCTTGGATTTTTGTCCGAAGGGAGTTGTCCGGTCAAACCCATAGCATACACATGCTCGGGCTTTTTCGGCAACAAACACGAACGTAGTGACGTTTCAATGTACTGATCAGAGTTTAAAAGAGGAAACGTGACCCACAAAAAAATATAGAAATGTTTGATTCATATAACCAAATTATCATATACTAATACAAAGTGAAGACATTTGTTTTTACTCCGTCAGTATCACCAGCAAAGCAGCTTTTAGTATTATCATATTATAAAGAAGAAGAGAATGTGCGCTGTTTTTCTTGATTTCAGAACTTGCCACGTCACACATGTGCTCTTTCAAATACGAACGCTAGTTCTACCAGACAGAACGCTTCTGGCTGGTCTTTGCTTCTGAGCATGCGGGTTTGTACTTTGTACAAAAGTCCGATTGCTTGCTGTACACACGGTCGGACTAGGCACCATTGGACTCTTGTTAACGTAAAGTTTGTCCGTTTGCAGACCAAACTTTTTGTCCGATGAAACCCGAAAAAGTTTGTCCGATGGAGCGTACACTATTTTGAAAACTTTTCAAAACTTGCTCATTTTGAAGTTTGTTGGCAAAAAGTCTGACCGTGTGTATGGGCCTTAAGCCACCATTCTGTTGGAAAAAAATCCACAGTTTTGTTGTCGGAATGTCCTATCGTGTGTACACGGCATAAGAGAGTGCATTTCAAGGCTTGTGGGACCTGTTGTAGGCAAGTCATTCTAAAACCCAAGCAAAAGTAACTACAGCCTTAATGTGTGCTACCCTAGAATCTCAATGAAACATTGTTTAGAAGAATGTAGATGGCATATTTTACTCTTCAGTAGAGTAGATCGCTTGGACTTTCAACCACTTCCATTCCATCCTCTGCTCTCTCACCCAATTGCTGGCTACTCTCCAATATTTAGCCCTGAATTGAACAGGCTTTGCTGCATACTGTTTGTGGAAATCTTGGAGACTCTGGGGGAAGTGGGGGCACATATTTTCACCTGAGCACCAGGTTTATCCACCCGTCTCTTATCAAGGGATGTAACTCTTTTTGCATAGACTGTGATAGACTACAAAAAACATGCCCTGGAGAGAGTGAGCCTCCATAACAGAGTGGGCAAAGACATGAACTCCAAAGAGCTGGAGTCTTTGGTGTGGAAGGGGTGGACTCTTTAAGGGGCTTTCTACATGTAAATATATCCATTTCATTTTTTAAGAGATAACGTTACTTTTAAAACTATTTAAACTCTTAAGTTTGTGTCAGCTTGCAAGGAGATGGCTTGTTCTTTGGAGCCTATGGAGAAAAGTCACACAGGCGCATTACCCTGTGGACAGCCAGAGCTTAGCGGAGGCCACGATAGGTAAAGGAGGTCTACAGCCGATAATGTCTGTAGTAGGGGATATAATTCATCATGATGTTTCATCATGACCATGTAAGGATGAGGCTCCCCCCAGCTCCCGAGCTCCTCTGCCGAGGTGCCACCCCCCCCCCCCCAGATGGGAATGGGCCTTCTGCTGCAGTCTAACACTCAATTCTTCACTTCACCCAGCTGACAACTCCCCTCCAGGGGACTGAACCTGAGCTCATGAAGGAGGCTTGTCCCCTGCCAATTCCAGTTGGGGATTGGTCAGCGCTCCTCACATGAGCTCCCTGTCACTCCAATTCCCAGCCCTGCCCCTCTTCCAGAACATTCTCCCTGGAAGCAGCGGAGGCACACAAGTACTAAAGGACAGGTGATCATACCCACTGCTACACTAACCACTCCCTGCCCCTCAGATCAAAAACAAGCAGGCCTAGAATGCAGCATAAATTTACCTGCCTGGTAGCTACCACAAAAATCCTCATCTCTAACACCTACCTATGGTAGAGGGCGCTACACTACCTTTATTCCTAAGTGCCTACCCACACACTGTATGTTGCAAAAGTCCTCTTGTAGATATAATGCTTGGGACATGCCTGGCATCATCATAAGTATGTGTAGTCTATTGCATTAGGGTATGCACCCCAAAAGCTCAAACACACATGCCTTTCTCTGCAGCCTTAGCTGCATGAGACAGTGAATAAATGGAAAGTCCTGTGTGCTGAGCGGCTTCCTGTTGATTCACAAGCTGAAGCATAGTAAACACAGTTTACTAAGCTTGAATTATGAATGAACACAGTGAGTGTGTTCACTTAGAAAATATAGGTGCTGGTAAATGACATATTTACTAGCCCCTTCCCCCAATATCCATCTTGAAACGTCCCCTGTAGCAGCTGGGGGAGCTATCAGCACTGTGGGGCTGGATGACCAACATGGGGGAAGACTGAGCAGAAGCGGGAATCGGCACTGCACATAGTGATTAGGGCACACCCCCTACGTACACCAATGGGCATCATGATGATCCCTCCTACCAGGAGCTTCCTCAGCAAGCAAAAAATAGTATTGGAATATATTCTAGAAGGGGTGAGGAAGATTTGGGGATAAATGTGGATGATGCCTATACAAATCATTTAAGCTATAAAACACAAATTATTGGTGTGTGATTTTTCTTATACCATGTTGCAGGTTCATCGCAGAGCTCTAGATTACTAGATTTTACTTTTATATTGGTTAAAAACAACATAGAATAAACTATAGTTCGCCTTAAATAATGCAATACCTGGCACAATGACAAATATCAGCCTGAAGGAAATAGACATTTTTTCTTGATTGCGGATCTTCTGGAAGACGCTTATCTTTCATGTATTATCCAAACACTGAAACAGTTTACCCGAACAAGATCCTTTACACAATGTACGTCAGGCAAAAGGAGCACGCAAAAGGATACATTCTATAGAATAGTTTTCTGGTGATGTGGTCTTATTGAATTAGCATACTTCCTATCACAAAAATGTTTGATAAAAATAGTAATACATCTTTTATAAAAAACAGAATACCGAAAGATTGCCCACTTGCCAGAAGAGTATTGCCTGTGCAGCTTTAGTGGTACACGTAGTTATTTAGAGACAAGGATAAAGGTGAGAGATTCATCAAAGTTTATGCAGTAGGAAAGAGCTCTACTGGCAGCCAATCAGATCTGTGCAAAAGATGCAAAATGGCAGTCAAAGAATGGAAAAATATATCTATGGCCTCGTACACACAACCGTTTTCCTCGGCAAAATCCATCAAGAAAAATGCTGGCAGAGCATTTTTGCAGAGAAAAACGATTGTGTGTATGTTTTTCGTCGAGAAAACTGTTGTGGATCTCGACAAGAAAAAAAGAGAACATGTTCTCTTTATTCTCGTTGGAAGTCTCAATTTCCTCGTCGTGTTTCTCCTGGGGCTGGTTTACGACGAGAAACACGTTTGTGTGTATGCTTAGAAACCCGCGTATGCTCAGAATAAAGTATGAGACGGGAGCGCACCTTCGGTAAAAGTAGCGTTCGTAATGGAGATAGCACATTCGTCATGAAACAGACTGAAAAGTGCGAATCGTCTCTCACCAAACTTTTACTTAACACGCAGTAACATGAGATTAGCAAAAGAAGCCCCAAGGGTTGTGCCAGTAGAATCAAACTTCCCCTTTATAGTGCCGTCGTACGTGTTGTACGTCACCACGGTTGAGAACGACGAGATTTTGTCTTGACAGTGTGTATGCAAAGAAAGCTTGACAAGATTCTCGGTCATGTGTACAAGGCCTATGGGGTATAAATCAATGGGACACGACATACACATTCTTGTTTTTTTTTAAGTGTATTTTGTGCGTGTACGAGAGAGAGGAGCCAGACTGCAGGAGTTGGGAGACCTCCCCCAGAGGCAATCTGCCATCTTTCTTCATGCCCACCCTACCTGCTCCGCTTTGAAGCCCAACAGGGAGTTGGGCTTCAAAGTCCACTATGAGGGAGTGAGAGGATCTAGCCCGCTCAGCCAGCCCTCTTAGTCCTTCGCCTCTCTTTTTTTAGAGACCGCGTGGCCAAAGTGTGTGCATGTTAACCCAATTTCGAGTGCGTGTAAGTGTGGTGGTTTTGTGGGAGGGCGTACTAAGCGCAGGCTTACCTCGCATAGCAAACCCACCGGGAGCCGGGCTGAGACCACCAAACTCAATTTATATGCAGCCGAGACCGGGATCCGAACCCTTAGCTGCAGAAGTGAACGGCTTGTCAGCACAGTGCCAATTGCGTTGAGCCACCGCAGCTCCCTTACATGTTCTTGTTTTGCGCACCCTAATAAATAAGACCCCAACAATAGGAGCAGGAGAAAAGAAAAATTGGTTAGCCATCTTACTTCACAGCGGTACTATCCTGTCCTATATGAATTAAAGCAACCTGTTGCTTTTGCCTGAATGTACATAGCTCCCAGTTGTCCCTTATTTGGAGGGACTGTCAATCTTTTTTTTATCAAAGTCTCTCTGTCCCTCTTTGGTTTAAATTGTCCCTCATTTTGATCTGATGTATATAGTTGTATACAAATGCAGCATTTATCTATCAAAAAGTGTTTTGCAATCTTAAACCTTTCACCTATCGTCTAAATCATTGTGTTTTTACATTTCAAAAGCTAGTAAAAAGGAATAGTAGTGGTAAAAAAAAATGAATTTGTGGGTATATTTATATAAAAAAAAAATTCTCATTAATCATGTGATGGGTGTGTCCTTTGCCTACATAATTTGTGCTAAATATGTCCCTCTTTCCCATCTCAGAAAGTTGAGGGTATGCATGTTCCTGTAGTGGTACCCATTACATTTACAGAAGGCGCCTTCAGATTTCTTTTTTGGGAGTCTTGAAAACCTCCTTAAAGTGGAGGTTCCGCCGACAATCTTTTTTTTTTTTTGGTGTGCATACCATCCCCCGTCCGTTTCCGTTGCAAAGATAAACTTTTAAAAACCGATCGTGACATTTCCCTTTTTGCTTGTGGGCATT
This sequence comes from Rana kukunoris, assembly GCA_029574335.1. Classification (NCBI taxonomy): domain Eukaryota; kingdom Metazoa; phylum Chordata; class Amphibia; order Anura; family Ranidae; genus Rana; species Rana kukunoris. The sequence continues at coordinate 74,732,932 of CM056052.1, forward strand.
GTGAAACCCACAAGCACTGACTTCTGGAATTTGATACGCCTTTGTCACGTGACTGGTTCGAGACATCACTCGAGATTTCACTGGACGGCGTTCCGCATTGTCTCCTGGAAAGCATGACACTATTCTCCCAGTAAACACTGTGGCGCCGGGGAAAAAAGTAGCAACGCCTACTCCCGTCGGAGAAATAAACAGAAGTCGAACTTCAATCAGCAATTGCAAGGTATTTAAATGAGAACAAAAACATTCACTTGGCATATGTATATGTATGTGGTGAGTAGATCAGGATAAGATAGTGTTGTTACTTAGGGTGAACCTCCGCTTTAATGCAAATAAATGAATAGTCAGAACGTTGGCTCATCATCTACCATGCCTTGCTACTGGCCACTAAATATGGTGGTCTCCCTAACTGTACAGCTGGGGATGGGCTAGAGCAGGAGTCTCCAAACTTTCTAAACAAAGGGCTAGTTTACAGTCCTTCAGACTTTAGGGGGGCCAGACTAGGGCTATTGGGAGTAAAAAATGTCCAGTGGGAGTAAATAATACCATCTTTGGTGACAGTGGGAGGACTAGTTCCCCTATCATTGGTGTTAATGGAAAGAATTGATGGTGTCAGTTGGAGGAAAAGTGCCTCATTGGTGTCAGCAACAAGAATTATGCCCCATTAAGGCAAGCAAAAGGCCACATCCGGCCCCAGAGCCGCAGTTTGGAGACCCCTGAGCTAGAGTACCAATTTTCTAGTTGATATTTAGATTATAGAGTGCCGATAGATTTAAAGGCATTGACTTCTATAGGGCTGAGGCAAGCTCTTTCCGTGTCTGCACTCCCAGCGTTTGTCAGCATATGAGGAGTCAGACCTACTAGAGCCTGAAGCGGCACCCTTAATTCCTTTCTCATTGCTTTAAAGTGTCATTAAACCCAAATCATTATATACTGTCAATACTACACTTGTGTTCTTGTGTTCATACTGTCTTTGCCACTAGAGCATTCGTTTTCTGTAATTGCGAAAAACCTGGTCGATCTTGATGTTCAACCTGTCCCTCCCTCCCTGTCTGTGTCCCCGCTGCAGTTTAAGATTGTATAGATCAGTCATTGCCACCTCTACTGAGCATGCTGCAGTTTTCAGTTTCCAGAGCTAAATCATTTACCAACTTGTTTTCAATCTCAAGTACTGTGGTGACAAGAGATGATGGCTGATCTCAGCTGTGATCCCCTGACTCACAGTTGCCATGGCAGGTGGGTGGACCTGGTAACTCAAATTAGTAGATCTTGTCACTGGAGCTTCAGACAGATAAAAGGAGCCGGCAGGTGACTCATACATCTGTCAATAGCTCAATTCGTTTTTGAGTCGATTGATCCTTGAAATTAATATATTTGTTTTTTCTATATTATTACTTCGGGATTCAAAAGGTTGTTAAAAAATCAGGATGAACCTCAAACTACTTATTGGCTTCATTCTCTGTATTAATTGCCATACAAGACATGAGAAAAATGAACAAATAGCTGAGGCTTCAATTCTCATCTCCAAGCCTGAAAACATTTGTTTTAGATTATCCCCATCAGAGTGAAAATGCTTAGAATCATACAGTATTAAGAGTATCACATAACCATGTAGAACCATCAATCCACTTTTTTAGCTAATACCATGTACTCTATTCATCATTAGCGCAGACCTGATGGTAATTGAAAACATTAAACGTTAGCTGATTATTATTGTGCAATGTGGCCTCAGAGAGTTTAGGATTGGGCATTCCATTAACATTTGTACTAATAGAGCACCATCTAGTGTCTGACTGGCCTTCTAAGACTGGTCAGTGTACATATAATAATAGACCAATTCTTTTGAACTTGTTCATAAATGATATAGAGGTTGGAATAAATAGTTGGAACTCAATGTTTGATGATGATACAAAGCAAAGCTGGGCTATAACCACACAATAGGATATTGCAACGTTACAAGAGGACCTTGATCAAATAAAGAAATGGGAAACTATATGGAAAATGAGGTTTAATATAATATAATATAAAGTGATGCACTTGGAGGCTAAATATATGAATTAAATCTATGGGCTAGGGTGTGAACCTCTGAGGAATCAAGGGTGTAAAAACATCTGGGGGTCCCAGTAGATGACAAATTTATAAGAATATGCAATGCCAAGCTGCTGCAAGTAAGGTTAGCAGACTATAGCATGCATTAAAAGGTGTATTTGCACAAGACATAAAACTATAATTCTACTACTTTACAAAACTCTGGTTCGGAAACATCTTGAGTATGCCATCCAGTTCCAGTCAACCCCCAGTGTAGCCGGGAGCTGAGCTACAGCAATATGGAGAAGGAGACATTTGGGTTGATTTACTAAAGGCAAATAGACTGTGCACTTTGCAAAGTGCTGTTGCAGTTGCCCCAAAGCTTAGTAAATTAGCAGAAGCTCATGTGCTCATTTGCAAGCAAAAATTCTATTTTTTTACTTGCACATGATTGGGTATTCTTTGTAAAGTGAAGCCTTACCTCATTTACTAAGCTCTGGAGCAGAGTACTACAACGCTTTAAAAGGTGCACAGTCTGTTTTCCTTCAGTAAATCAACCACATTGCCTTTTATTCTTCCCTCCCTCTACTGATATACTAACGTTATGCTGCCCCATTCTCCTCCGACCATTAGGGGAGAGGTAAAGCTAAGGAAGCTTATAGACTTTTATGCAGAGAATCCTGGGTGTTGTAGTTTGAGACGGCCACCATTGGGACGTATAGACTCCTTAGACTATAGATCCTAGTAGGCACTGTGCAGTAGAAGGGGTGGAGAGATGATTTTTATTAAATTGCCAGGGAAAGTTCTTCCTCCTGGCACTGAGGGATACTACCTCCCTCCGAATACTCATATGCCAGCGTGAGACCATATCAGCGGAGATCCAAGCATTAAACTGGGAGTAAGAACACCTGGGGGCAGCGCAGGACTGCCCACATCACAGCACCTGCACCGTTGCTATAGGAAGATTTGAATGTCCACTCACCCCCCTCTTCCCACTGCCCCCATTCTACAGTGAGAGGTTACTAGAGTATCCCGGGGACTGGTGAGAGGGCTACTCGCCCATTGCTTATACTCCTATCAGGGATTAAGCCACTGAGAGCAGTCCATACTGCACTGTATACCGCACTCATTCCAAACCTAAACTGCACTTATATCAAACCTACATCGCATCTAAACCACATCTACTGTGCACTCGTGACTACGTCCCTCTAGTGACGAAACGTTGGGAGGAACGACGTTCTGACGTCACCGCGTTGTGCGCCAGACCCGGAAGATACAGGCTGCTGAATCGAAGAGCCGGCCGGCTCGATTGTATTTTATATGCCTTATCTCACTTTTGCGATGTAAGTGTGCATTTTTATGTTATGCTAGTCCCTTCCTTTTTTTTATGTGGTGCATCCTGGATTGCTACGTTGTTTGAGACATCTTCTATGTAATATTGAACCACACAGGGTTTTTTGCTACCAATAGAGACCCCAGGCTGGGATATCAACCATATGCGCATATTGATCTCCTATAATTAGAGATCACGTCCATCTGGTAAGTGGCAGTGTTATTGTTTGGTGGAGGCACTATCCTGTCAGCACTTTTTCCTGAACTATTGGATTCGTTGAACACTGGGGATATTTAAGTTTATATGGACACTCTGCATTATTTTTATTATATTCACATTTTTTACCTTTGACGCTTTAATGGTATTCCTAAGGGTTGTTTTTGGTTTGTTCACACAAACTGCTATTTATTCATTTGATAATTCTCAGGTTTCTACCTAATTTAGGAATTAACCTGTGAAGGACTTTTATGCAATTGCCTATATACTTCAGTGTAATTCTCTCCCTGCTAATCTTAATGCCTGTGTGCCTCTAGACCTGGATAATTGGACAATGACCCTTCAATGGCATACCGGAGTCGGGCTTGTGAGATACATTTTATTGTCCAGTGTGTAGAGGTGTTAATTGTTATTCTGAACCCCAGCCAGGTCAACAGACTCATAAGTGATACTTATTGTCCATTGTGTGATAACCCTATCTAAAGCCTTTCTATTATAAGGTGTAAATTACTTCTGCCCTGTCTCAGTTCTCCAGACGGCTCCATTGTTCTGTGGCTGGCTATTGTGTACATTGATTGACCCCCTGGGGCTTTTGTCTGAACACAGATATTCAGGCTTCTGGCCACACCTATTCAAGCTTTGGGACCAATCTCTGCGGAGACATTTTCAAGTCCTCATTTGCATGGTTTTTAGAGGACCAGAGTGAAGACTGAATACTTTACAATGGACCAATAGGAAAGCGGTTGTTGGGGCGGGATGTTCCAAATCCTGTATAAAGTGTGCTGTGTACTTTCATTAAAGTGTGTCCTGTTAGATCCAGTATTAAGCCATGGCTAATGTGTGGATTATTCGGCGATTCCAGGGATATTCCTAAGTCGGGGAATATTGGGTGATTTCTTTTATGGGAGAAGAAGGGAGAGGATGGCGGAGATATGCTCTAATACCGTCACAGTGGTGGCAGCAGTGGGATGTTCCCTTCTACCTTCCTTTACACCAGGATTCCAAGCAGACACTGGGAACAGTGAATGGAAGACTGGTACACCCGGCTTAAAAGAAATACACGGAAAGGACTACTGGAAGTTTGTGGAAGGATTGCTAGCAGCAAAACCGAGCGTGTCATCATAGCAGAATAAATGGAGCTAGACCAGGAGAACTCGGTTGCAGCAAGGCCTGCAGTACAGAAGATGGGGACACCAGTGATTCGGGATGAGGAATCACCAGCTAACAAGCTAATAAGAGAGAAATTAGCATGGTTCGGTCCGAACCCAACGGCGGATGTGGTGCTGAAAGTGATGACCCTAGTAGCGGAGGAGGCTAAACAAATAAGAAACGCAGAACAACAGTTAAAACTGGCAGCAGTTCAACAAGCAGCCGCACATTCTCCAAACAGTGAGTACAGCACAGCAGACACAAGGAAGATTCCGTTTAGGGCTTTTAAAGCTTTTGATGAGAAAGAACGAGAGCGGCAACATGAGCTGAGAATTGCAGAAATACCACGATCGGTGACAACGCCTAAAGAAGCAGCACCAAATGAAAGACAGGAGATGGTGAACCTCTATCCCCAGACACCAGTTGCAGAGACAGGGGATCTGATAGACTTCTCTGCTGAGGAAGAACAACCTGAAGGGCCTCCAGCAGAAGAGCTGGTATCAGGGCCACACTTCACTGTGCTCTGCCCAGCACCAAGAGCAGTATTTGTGGAGTTACACAGAACTTTCCCAGCTGAAGCGCTGGTCACCGGACAGAGGGTTCAAGACCTCTGCCCCACCCCTGTGGCAGTTTTGGAGGCTCAGGGTGATAAGATGGCGATCACTCCCCAGCCACAGATTACAGAATGTATGGACTGTTCAGAGGATGTTATGGATTATGCATCCCCAGCAGAAGTGCTGGCAACAGGGCAGATTGCCAGCCATCTCTGCCCAGCACCGGGACCAACTGTGGAGTTCCAGGGAGCCGGGGCGGTTGGCCCCCCTCCCCAGCAACCAGCTGAGGTGGTAAAGCTCTTACTCCCAGCGGAATCACTGGCAGCAGGACAAGATGCTACTGGCGGCTGCACCCCACTACAGCTTGAGCGGATATCGGTGGATGGGACTGTGGTCTCCACTCAGAGCAACCCAGCGGAAGAGCTGGCAACAGAGCAGAGTCCCCCGGGCCTCTGCTTTCACCTAACAGAAGAAGGGGTTCCTGTGGTAGTGGATGGGACTTCAGTCTCCACTGGCACAACCCCAGAAAATGGTACAGGACTGAAAGAGGAGGATGTCGGCTTTGCTTTGCAAGCACTGGGGGATTTTCACCTCACACCAGTGGATGAGACTTCAGTCTCCACTGGTATAACCCATAAATGGTGGCCAGTTGGCCCAGATCCCCAACAGCATGATGGACTGAGCCCAGCCACCCTGTCATCTCTCCAGCGGCTGAAAGGACTCCAGGGAGAAGGGCTAGTCCAGGCCTCTCCCCAGTAGTGTTGAGCAGAATACGCCATATTCGCTTTCGCAATATTTCGCGAATATATAGGAGAATATTCGAGAAATATTCGTAAATTTCGAATATTCGTGATATTTCATCCAAAAAAAAAATTGCGAAATTTCGCTAACGTGAAATTTCGCAAATGCGAAATTTATTGCGAAATTCTCGACCGCGCATGCGCGCGGACAACACGCGGTCGCGAAAACGGCGATCATTTCCTGGATTCTTTGCCAGTGTATATTCGGATTGCTATTTAGTGCTGCCCTGCGAATCTACTGCTGCCCTGCGAAGCGAAGATGGTGGGGAGTAACTTTTCATCCAGTGAGGAAAAACTGCTGATTACTGTAAGTAATTTCACCACTTGTTATTTCATTATCTTTAACTGCATTTTAGACTAGTTAAAAAGTTAGGATGCAAGATCAGATATTAGTATTTCCCAAACAGTGTGTTTCCAGCGGTTGCAAAACTACAACTCCCAGCATGCCCAGGGTTGCCACCTTTTGTTCATTTCAAACCCGAACACTTCAGCGTCGCACAGCAATTTTTTGTCTTAGTTTGCATAGATGTCGCTATTAAATAACATTTCTAACCATATGAAATTAATCATAAAAGTTCCTCTTTACATCAGAGTCCACAGACTTCCCCTTTTACATCAGAGTCCACAGACTTCCCCTTTTACATCAGAGTCCACAGAGTTCTCCCTTTACATTACAGTTCACAGAGTTCTCCCTTTACATCAGTGTCCACAGAGTTCTCCCTTTACATCAGAGTCCACAGAGTTCTCCCTTTACATCAGAGTCCACAGAGTTCTCCCTTTACATCAGAGTCCACAGAGTTCTCCCTTTACATCAGAGTCCACAGACTTCCCCTTTTACATCAGGATCCACAGACTTCCCCTTTTAGATCAGTGTCCACAGAGTTCTCCCTTTACATCAGAGTCCACAGAGTTCTCCCTTTACATCAGAGTCCACAGAGTTCTCCCTTTACAACAGAGTCCACAGAGTTCTCCCTTTACATCAGTGTCCACAGAGTTCTCCCTTTACATCAGTGTCCACAGAGTTCTCCCTTTACATCAGAGTCCACACAGTTCTCCCTTTACATCAGAGTCCACAGAGTTCTACCTTTTACATTAGAGTCCACAGAGTTCTACCTTTTACATTAGAGTCCACAGAGTTCCCCTTTTACATTAGAGTCCACAGAGTTCCCCTTTTACATTAGAGTCCACAGAGTTCTCCCTTAACATTAGAGTCCACAGAGTTCCCCTTTTAAATTAGAGTCCACTGAGTTCCCCTTTTACATTAGAGTCCACAGAGTTCTCCCTTAACATCAGAGTCCACAGAGTTCTCCCTTAACATCACAGTCCACAGAGTTCTACCTTAACATCAGAGTCCACAGAGTTTTCCCTTTACATCAGAGTCCACAGAGTTCTCCCTTTTACATCAGAGTCCACAGAGTTCTCCCTTTTCATCAAAAAGTGAAAAGAAACAAACATATTATTTTTCATATGTAAAGATAGGGATTAAAAAAAATAATCTATTGTACAGGGCCAGTGTAAGGCTCAAAAAATTATTATAGTGGTCAGATGAATAGCAACTCATTTCTCCCCTATACGTCTATCCTGTGATGTTACTCATATATACATAATTATGCAAATGATAATGGCTGCTATATTTATTCCAAAAAGCTGGTGACCAAAATGGCAACATATAAAATCTGTCATGTTACCACTGTCAGTGATTAATAAGGCGAGAATGCTTCCAATTATTGAATACCATACATTTACGTCATATATCCATAAGGGTTTAAACAAAAGTATTATAATATACTTTGTTCTTCATCTTGCAGAGGTTCCTGCAACATGGTTACGACCTAATGAGGTGCCAGCAGGATAAACAAAAAATCGTCCAGTCCGTATTGGAGGAATTACATGAGTTTCATGGCGGGTCACATGACCACATGGCCATTCTCAAAAAATGGTCAGACTTGAAGAGGCGCCACATGGACCGGGTCACACAGATCCGCGATGAATTTCATCCAGGTAAGTTATTGGTGACAGTCATGTAAGGTGATATGTAATTAACCTTAGGGCAGATGTTGTTAACCCAGACGCCATGTTGTGGTAACATATATCACCACCGAAGGTATTCATAGTACTGTTGAAAAAAGACATTATTCCATCAAGTTAAACCATGGAATTAAAGTGGTGGTGTGGTGGGTTTCAAGGGGAAAGGGTGGTATTTTATAACTCAATTACCACTAAATTCCTGTGCTAGGCGTGGGGTTATCATAGTAATCACGTGTACTCCATCAGGCCCTTTTTTTAACATGAGATCTTCAGAATAATACAAAGGAAACACAAACAGCTAATTTTACCATGGTGGCAGCCCAGCTCACACTCAGTCCCCTGTAGTGCCAGCAAGACCCTTTAGTATAACATTATCCCATTGGTTAACTGTCTATATAAATAAATGTGTATTCATATACAATACAGCAGAGTACACAGAATGTGCATATGTTATTAGAAATCATTTTTACATATATAAACATTGTGTTATTATAGGATCTCCTCTACCATCTGTGCGCCCCAAGCGCACAAGGCGACAGGCCGCAGAGGAGGAGGAGGAAGAAGAGGAGGATGAAGAGGAGGATGCAGAGGAGGAGAGGGATAAGGAGCAGCCAGGGCCCTCCGACTTACCACCCCCAGCTCCTGAGGAGCTGCAACTTCCCCCCACCCAACCTCCTGGTGAATGCCATGATGCAGAAGAGGAGCAGGAGGATGACACAGCGCCTGTGATGACCATCAGTCAGGAGGGTAAATATGTGCACAACGATTAATGACATTTCAACAATAAGATGTAGATATAAAAAAGTACAGTATTTAATCCTAATTTTTTTTTTCTTATATCCTAACAGTTTTGAAAGAGATTCAGGAGAAATCCTATGTCATGGAGAGGACCAATCAAAAAGTCCTGTCCAATCGGCGCAAAATAAAAAAATTGGACCTCGAGAATGAACAGCTGTTACAACAGCAGAGAAAAAATTTCAAGGAGCTGGCTGAGATTTACAAGCGCTTGAAAAAATCCATGTAAATATTTATATTTTTGGTTATTAAACCTGTTATTCTTTTCAAATGTTTCCTTTCTTATTGAGATTCTTAGGTCTTTCAACACATCTAACTTCACATCTAACACATCAACATCAACACATCTAACTTCATAATAACCTAAAAACATTTCATACTATTATTTTATTTAACACAAATCTAATAAAAAACAAAATACACGGACACAGACACTACTAACACAAACTAAACTGTTGAAAAATTACTATAACAAAAGCTACAATATATACATATATACATATATATATATATATATATATATATATATATATATATATATATATAGATATAGATATAGAGAGAGAGCGAGAAAGAGAAAGAGAGTGCTGATTTGCTCTTGCAGATAGGCTAAAAGTTGCAGTAAAAAGGCCACAAACCAGGGTTTAACATAACGTTCAGTCATTTAGTCACACTTGCTGTTTGTTACGATCCGGTCTGGTAGCTTTTAGCGGATGCTGTTTGTGGATCCGCTGTGACAGAGAGGTCATGAAGCATTACTCAGCATGAAGGCAGCAGCAGTAGTATTCAAATATAAAGTAATTATCACACACACAACATTTACAAGCAGTAGTGGTAATAGTACTAGACAGCATCTAAACACTTGGGCAAGACTTGACAGCAGCAGTAGTGGTAATTGCAGCATATAGTGCCAAAGAACTTGTCACATAGGTATCTGAGCACTGGCAGCAGCAGTATAGTAGTAACAGTACCCAATAAAGTGTTGTATCACTTGTGGAAGAGGTGGCAGCAGCACAGCAGCAGCATTGGTAATTGTAGCATATAGTGCCAAAGAACTTGTCACATAGGTATCTGAGCACTGGCAGCAGCAGTATAGTAGTAACAGTACACAATAAAGTGTTTTATCACTTGTGGAAGAGGTGGCAGCAGCACAGCAGCAGCATTGGTAATTGCAGCATATAGTGCCAAAGAACTTGTCACATAGGTATCTGAGCACTGGCAGCAGCAGTATAGTAGTAACAGTACACAATAAAGTGTTGTATCACTTGTGGAAGAGGTGGCAGCAGCACAGCAGCAGCATTTGAAATTGTAGCATATAGTGTCAAAGAACTTGTCACATAGGTATCTGAGCACTGGCAGCAGCAGTATAGTAGTAACAGTACACAATAAAGTGTTGTATCACTTGTGGAAGAGGTGGCAGCAGCACAGCAGCAGCATTTGAAATTGTAGCATATAGTGTCAAAGAACTTGTCACATAGGTATCTGAGCACTGGCAGCAGCAGTATAGTAGTAACAGTACACAATAAAGTGTTGTATCACTTGTGGAAGAGGTGGCAGCAGCACAGCAGCAGCATTTGAAATTGTAGCATATAGTGTCAAAGAACTTGTCACATAGGTATCTGAGCACTGGCAGCAGCAGTCTAGTAGTAACAGTACACAATAAAGTGTTTTATCCCTTGTGGAAGAGGTGGCAGCAGCACAGCAGCAGCATTGGTAATTGTAGCATATAGTGCCAAAGAACTTGTCACATAGGTATCTGAGCACTGGCAGCAGCAGTATAGTAGTAACAGTACACAATAAAGTGTTTTATCACTTGTGGAAGAGGTGGCAGCAGCACAGCAGCAGCATTGGTAATTGTAGCATATAGTGCCAAAGAACTTGTCACATAGGTATCTGAGCACTGGCAGCAGCAGTATAGTAGTAACAGTACACAATAAAGTGTTGTATCACTTGTGGAAGAGGTGGCAGCAGCACAGCAGCAGCATTGGTAATTGTAGCATATAGTGCCAAAGAACTTGTCACATAGGTATCTGAGCACTGGCAGCAGCAGTATAGTATTAACAGTACACAATAAAGTGTTGTATCACTTGTGGAAGAGGTGGCAGCAGCACAGCAGCAGCATTGGTAATTGCAGCATATAGTGCCAAAGAACTTGTCACATAGGTATCTGAGCACTGGCAGCAGCAGTATAGTAGTAACAGTACACAATAAAGTGTTGTATCACTTGTGGAAGAGGTGGCAGCAGCACAGCAGCAGCATTTGAAATTGTAGCATATAGTGTCAAAGAACTTGTCACATAGGTATCTGAGCACTGGCAGCAGCAGTATAGTAGTAACAGTACACAATAAAGTGTTGTATCACTTGTGGAAGAGGTGGCAGCAGCACAGCAGCAGCATTTGAAATTGTAGCATATAGTGTCAAAGAACTTGTCACATAGGTATCTGAGCACTGGCAGCAGCAGTCTAGTAGTAACAGTACACAATAAAGTGTTTTATCCCTTGTGGAAGAGGTGGCAGCAGCACAGCAGCAGCATTGGTAATTGTAGCATATAGTGCCAAAGAACTTGTCACATAGGTATCTGAGCACTGGCAGCAGCAGTATAGTATTAACAGTACACAATAAAGTGTTGTATCACTTGTGGAAGAGGTGGCAGCAGCACAGCAGCAGCATTGGTAATTGTAGCATATAGTGCCAAAGAACTTGTCACATAGGTAAGTGAGCACTAGCAGCAGCAGCAGCATAGTAGTACCAGTACACAACTAAGTGTTTTTTTCACTCGTGGTCGTGGAAGAGGTGGCAGCAGCATAGGAGCAGCAGCATTGATAATTGTAGCATATAGTGCCAAAGAACTTCACACATAAGTATCTGAGCACTGGCAGAAGCAGCAGCATAGTAGTACCAGTACACAATTAAGTGTTTTTTTCACTCGTGGTCGTGGAAGAGGTGGCAGCAGGATAGCAGCAGCGTTGATAATTGTAGCATATAGTGCCAAAGAACTTGTCACATAGGTAAGTGAGCACTGGCAGCAGCAGCAGTGTAGTAGTACCAATACACAACTAAGTGTTTTTTTCACTCGTGGTCGTGGAAGAGGTGGCAGCAGCATAGGAGCAGCAGCATTGATAATTGTAGCATATAGTGCCAAAGAACTTGACACATAAGTATATGAGCACTGGCAGCAGCAGCAGTGTAGTAGTACCAGTACACAATTAAGTGTTTTTTTCACTCGTGGTCGTGGAAGAGGTGGCAGCAGGATAGCAGCAGCGTTGATAATTGTAGCATATAGTGCCAAAGAACTTGTCACATAGGTAAGTGAGCACTGGCAGCAGCAGCAGTGTAGTAGTACCAGTACACAACTAAGTGTTTTTTTCACTCGTGGTCGTGGAAGAGGTGGCAGCAGCATAGGAGCAGCAGCATTGATAATTGTAGCATATAGTGCCAAAGAACTTGACACATAAGTATCTGAGCACTGGCAGAAGCAGCAGCATAGTAGTACCAGTACACAACTAAGTGTTTCTTTCACTCGTGGTCGTGGAAGAGGTGGCAGCAGCATAGGAGCAGCAGCATTGATAATTGTAGCATATAGTGCCAAAGAACTTGACACATAAGTATCTGAGCACTGGCAGAAGCAGCAGCATAGTCGTACCAGTACACAATTAAGTGTTTTTTTCACTCGTGGTCGTGGAAGAGGTGGCAGCAGGATAGCAGCAGCGTTGATAATTGTAGCATATAGTGCCAAAGAACTTGTCACATAGGTAAGTGAGCACTGGCAGCAGCAGCAGTGTAGTAGTACCAGTACACAATAAAGTGTTTTTTTCACTCGTGGTCGTGGAAGAGGTGGCAGCAGGATAGCAGCAGCGTTGATAATTGTAGCATATAGTGCCAAAGAACTTGTCACATAAGTATCTGAGCACTGGCAGAAGCAGCAGCATAGTAGTACCAGTACACAATTAAGTGTTTTTTTCACTCGTGGTCGTGGAAGAGGTGGCAGCAGCACCAGCAGTAGTAAGAAAGTGGCAAATCTCACAGACAAAAGGTAACAGCACCAGTATGAGTAATATATCGGTACATAATCACTCAGCCTTTTGGCATTAGCAGTAGGAGCCCATATAGTGCCAAAATTACAAAAGCTTGAAATTGCATTAGCATGGTGATTACATTTGAAAAGCAGAATGACACAGGCCTTAAGTAGCTGTGGCACCGGGTGGAGTTTTTGGGTTGTGTTTTGCACGCCACAGGCTTTTCAAAAAAACAAAAAAATATCCACCTTCTTCCCAGCAGCAGCATAAGGAAAGGGAGATGCACTGTGATGTAAGGGAGAGGGGGAACTCCACTTCTGATGGTGGGGTAGGATGGTGGGGTGGCCTTTGACATCGAATGTAAGGGGAGGGGATGCGCTGGACATATAATATTACAGATATAACCGGCCCTTTTGAGGGCAACCATAATGCTGATGCGGACCACGATGAAATTGAGTTTGACACCCCTGGTATAAAGAGATAGGAGAGGTATTGGTAACTGACAAGGGACCATTCAGCGCCCTGAAGCGACGGCGGGTGCCAGAAAGTCACCGCCGATCCAGGACTCATTCATTTTGATGAATGTGAGTCTGTCCACGGAGTCTGTGGACAGACGGGTCCTCTTGTCCGTGACCACCCCACCTGCCGCGCTGAATGTCCGCTCAGATAGTACGCTGGAGGGGGGGCAAGACAATAACTCCAGCGCATACTGAGCGAGCTCGCGGCAGGTGTCCAATCTGGCAACCCAGTACTCCATGGGGTCGTCGGTGCTCATACTGTCAGAAGCACTGACGGACCCCATGTAGTCTGCCACCATGTGGGCCAGCCGCTGGTGGTGATGGCTGCTGCTGCTGCTGCTGCTGCTGGTACTGGGTCGCTCAGTTTGCATGAACATCCTCATCTCACCCATTAGGTCCCCTGCTCGGCTGCTGATGTTGCTGCTGGGTGCAGCCACCTGCTGGGTGAGATGAGGGGGGACAACTGGAGGCCGGGGACTTGCCTGCTCCAAACGGCTGACTAGGCATGCCTGCAGTTCCTCCATCCGGGGCTGCCTCCGTCTGGCTGGGAGGAACTGCTCCAGTTTCCCCTTAAATCTGGGATCTACAAGGGTGGCCAGCCAAAACTCGTCCCTCTCCTTGATGGCTTTAACCCGGGGGTCCCTCCTGAGGCATCTCAGCATGTGGGCAGCCATGGGGAAGAGCACAGCCCGCTGTGACTCCTCATGGCTGCCTGGGTCCATGACGTCCGCTTCCTCGTCATGGAGGCGCTGCTGTTCGCGGTCAGTCATGCCAAACCCCCGGACTATCGGTGCCCCCAACACCGGCTCTCCCTCCTGACCAGGCCCTGACTCCAGGACGCCACCAGTCACCTCCTGATCATCATCATGATCCTCCTCCTCCTCCTCGTCCTGGGCCTGGTCTTGGTGGAGCAGTGTTGCCTCCTCCTGCTCCACCAAGGCACTCTCCCCAGCTCCGAGCAGGCGATCTAGTGCCCTGTCCAGCAGGAACACTATAGGGAGCACGTCGTTGAGGCCGACATGCTCCCTGCTCACCATCTTGGTCGCCTGCTCAAAAGGGGCCAACACATGGCAGACCTGGTGTATCTGCCCCCACTCCAGACTGGTGATGTACGGGAGTGTGTGTTGTGATGGCCCGCCAGTGCCTTGCTCCAGCAGGTACTCCTTCACCGCCCTTCGCTGCTCCCACAACCTCTCCAGCATGTAGAGGCTGGAGTTCCACCGCGTCACACTGTCCACAATCAGCCTGTGAAGGGGCAGGCTGTTGTCCCGCTGCAACTTTGACAGGGACGCGGTAGCGGTTGGGGAGCGCCTGAAGTGGCTGGCAATCCTGCGTACCCTTAGCACTATGTCACTCAACCCGGGATAGGTGCGCAGGAACTTCTGCACCACTAGGTTGAGGACATGTGCCAGACAGGGCACGTGTGTCAGACTGCCAGCCTGGAGGGCGGAGAGGAGGTTGCTGCCATTGTCACAGACAACCAGACCTGCTTGGAGCCTTCGGGGTGTCAGCCACTTCTGGACCTGAGCCTGAAGTGCGCTCAGCACTTCTCGTCCAGTGTGTCTCCGTTCCCCTAAACTAACAAGCTGGAGCACGGCCTGACAGCGCACGTGCCCCACACTTGAATAGCTACGGGGGCGCTTGCTGGGAGGCTCAGCAGCTGCGGAGACAGTGGCTTGAGGGAGACCAGCACTTCTCCCCTGGACACCCCGGGGCGGCACCACAAAATCAGATGCCGCCAATCCCTCCCCGGCGCCTCGGAGGGAAACCCAATGGGCCGTGAAGCTTATGTAGCGCCCCTGCCCATGCCTGCTGGTCCAGCCATCCATTGTCAGATGCACCCTGTTGCTGACAGCATGATCCAGCGACAGGGTTACATTCTGCACAATGTGCTGGTGTAGGGCAGGGACACCAGTCCTGGCAAAGAAATGGCGGCTGGGGACACGCCATTGGGGTTGGGCCTGCTCCAACATCTGCCTGAAGGGGTTGCAGTCCACTATGTTAAAGGGAAGCAGATGTTGGGCAATAACCCTTGCCAGGAGCCCATTGAGGGAACGCACACGTCGGTCTGAAGGGGGGAAGGGAGTGTTGCGTTCAAAGGCGTCAGAAAGAGACGCCTGGCGCCGGACGGCAGTGCGGGACACCGAAGAGGAGGGTGATGATGTGGAGGTCTGGCTGTCGGTAGCAGTACCTCTACTAGAGGGAGCGGGGGGGCATGACCTGCTGGTAGCCGATGAAGCTGTGGCAGGGGCTGCTGTACCCTGCACACTTGTGGTGGTGGCGCTGCTACCACCAGCACGCTTCATCTGGTCATGCTCCTGCCAGTGATTAATCCGCAGGTGCTGGTTGAGTGCCGTGGTACCCACCCGAGCCAAACACTTCCCTCTCTTCACCTTGGCACGACAGAGCTGGCAGATGGCTACTGTCGGGTTATCTGCTACCAAGGTGAAGTAGGCCCAGAGAGGTGACTTCAGCGTCGCCCTCCTGTCAGATGGGGTGACGCTGACTTCCACCTGCTGGGACTCGGTGCGCACAGGTGGAGCTGCCTGCTGCTGCTGCTGCTGCTGCTGCTGCTGCTGACACCTCCTGCTGCCATCACCAGTGGAGACCCTGACGTTGGTCTCCCTGGTGACCTGGCGCACCGTTTCCCCAGGGTGCCTACCTTCCTCGTCGTCACTGATGCTGTGAACCGACGAGGCAGGTGGCACCCATGTTGGGTCACCCTCCTCTTCGCCCCCAGATATGTCAGACCCAGGGCTGACATGTGGTGGTCTGAAGGAGACATCTGACATGGAGCCGCTAGCCTGGCTCCGATGTCCCCTCACAGACGCATGGGTCTGACTAGGTGCTGGTGTTTCCTGCAGAAAACCACCAGCACCACCATGAAGGGAGGTCTCTGGGCTACTGACAGCCAGTACCCCATCCTCCTCCTCCTCCATTAACCCTTCAAAAAGGTCCTGACCATCAGCACATAAATCAATGTCTGCATGATCGAGGGCCTCCCCCAAGATATCCATGTCACTTTCACCATCAAACAGCATGAGGCTGGACTCGCTGGGGCTGGGTACTAAAGGCACCGGTGTACTGATGGTGGTGGTGCTACTTGGTGATGACTGAGTGGCACTGCTGTGCCCCATGTACTCCACCACTGCTGGAGCCTGTGAAGGCAATATCGGGCGGCTGCCCGAAGTAAAAAACTCCCGGATGAGGCGGACTCCCCTTCCACCCGATCCTCTACCAGTAGTAGGGGCGCGAGAGGTACCCCGTGCTGGCAGCGACCCAGCACTGGGAGTAACTCCCCTACCCCTGCTGCCACGACCACGGATGCTGCTCATGCTGATATGGGGGGGTGGGTAAACTTTATTGGGGGGGGGGTAAATGTGATAATAGAAAAAACAGGCGCGCAGACAAACAACTAGTAGCTATGCCACTAAACAACAATTAAACGAAAGGTAAATTTTTTTAAATTTTTTTTTTTTTTTAAACTAACTAACTGACTGACAGACAACAGACAAAAACTGACTGGGCAACGAATAAGAGCAATAAAGAAACTAATATAGATAGAACAGTGACTCTGCTAACACAGCAGAGCCAGAGATCTGAATAAACTAAAAATAACTTTTTTTTTTTTTTTTTTTTTTATAAAACAGATAACTATCTAACTAAATAAACACACTAAACTAAGCTAGCTAGCTTACAGAGGTGTACAAGTACACTCAAACCTATCTATCTAACACTAAATGAAACTGGAACACAAACACACAAATAGTAGCTTTAAAAAAAGCTGTTTGGTCTCTTCTTGCTTTTAAAAAAGCAGTTTAGAAATATAAGCACTAGCAGCTGCTAATACTCAAATGAACTGAACACTGAACAGGAGCACAGAACTGAAAGGCACTGCAATGCTGATGCAATATAACACAGAGCACAGAAACACTTCTCCCTCTATATCCACCTTGTGAATCTGCAATGAGCACATGCTGGCACTTAGTTTATATAATGGTCGTGAGGCAGCTTCCTATTGGTTGATGTGGAGGTTGCTAACCTCTGACACCTGTGGAAATGGAACTCTGATTGGCTGTGATGTGAATGAAGGGCGGGGAAAAAAATCGCGCGATATTGCTATTGCCGAATATTCGCATTGCGAATATTCGGCAGCATAAAAGGATCACATGCGCTACTCGGCCCAGGGTCCCTCTAATCATACCACCATTGCTTTTACACGTCGATGGAGATCACTAGCATGTGATCTGTGTTAAAAAAAATTTGAGAAAAATCCGAATATTCGACATTGCGAATATTCGGCACAATATTCGAGATATTGCGCGATTTCTCGAATATGCAATATTCGAGCCGAATATTCGCAATTCGAATATTCGTGAGCAACACTACTCCCCAGCGGCAGACGTGTTCCCTGAGAGAGGCAGAGGATGGCGGGGTGAGTAATGCTCGGTTTGGAGCAAGTGATTTGGGGTACTGTATGGATACCGGCATTGGGGGACTGGAACTACTGACTAAATTCAGAGACAACCCATCTGGTGTCTCTTACTGGGTTAGTCCCCTGCCAAAAGGGGGGATGTGTGACAGGCCTAGCCGGGACAGGGGCTTTTGGAGAGGACTGAATGCGAGCCTCTTGCCGTCCGATTATGGGCCCTCAAAAAGCTCACACCTTACCTTTATGGCCGGGCTTTCACTCTCATCACCGACCACCATCCCTTGGTGTGGCTTAACCGGGTTTCAGGGGACAACGGCCGTTTGCTACGCTGGAGCTTGGCCTTACAGCCCTATGACTTTACGATTCATTACCGCCCAGGCAAGCAAAACGGGAATGCCGATGGATTGTCACGCCAAACGGAGTTAACCTCGGACTAGAAGCTCTGAACCCGTCAACTCTACTGGACCAGGAAAGGTCCAACCGAGTTTCCGGAGCAGGGAGAAAAGGGGGGGCCATTGTGAAGGACTTTTATGCAATTGCCTATATACTTTTATACTTACCTTCAATGGCATACCGGAGTCGGGCTTGTGAGATACATTTTATTGTCCAGTGTGTAGAGGTGTTAATTGTTATTCTGAACCCCAGCCAGGTCAACAGACTCATAAGTGATACTTATTGTCCATTGTGTGATAACCCTATCTAAAGCCTTTCTATTATAAGGTGTAAATTACTTCTGCCCTGTCTCAATTCTCCAGACGGCTCCATTGTTCTGTGGCTGGCTATTGTGTACATTGATTGACCCCCTGGGGCTTTTGTCTGAACACAGATATTCAGGCTTCTGGCCACACCTATTCAAGCTTTGGGACCAATCTCTGCGGAGACATTTTCAAGTCCTCATTTGCATGGTTTTTAGAGGACCAGAGTGAAGACTGAATACTTTACAATGGACCAATAGGAAAGCGGTTGTTGGGGGCGGGATGTTCCAAATCCTGTATAAAGTGTGCTGTGTACTTTCATTAAAGTGTGTCCTGTTAGATCCAGTATTAAGCCATGGCTAATGTGTGGATTATTCGGCGATTCCAGGGATATTCCTAAGTCGGGGAATATTGGGTGATTTCTTTTATGGGAGAAGAAGGGAGAGGATGGCGGAGATATGCTCTAATACCGTCACATAACCCCTTCTTGTTATCCTATTGAGGTCTCACAGACCTATTTACAGATATCATTTCTCTGTGTTTCATAATTTTAATTGATATTTATCTAGCACTTCATTATCACTAGTGTCACATTTTAGCTTACAACAGCGCAGCTCTTCCTTTGACCACTATGCACCCATGCCTAGATTATACTGTACCTATACTGCATGCAGTTTAACTAGGAATGTCGTTAAGTGTACCAACACTCCTAAAGGGTTCCAAGAATAGCTGGCAGAAGAACATCTCAAAGGACTGCCCCTCCCACAATAATTAGTCTGCAAACCTTCTTTGTTCCCCTTCTCCCTCCACTATCATCCTCCTTTTATTTTGGACAGTGGCGGGACTTGTGACATCCATCATAGACGCTGCAGGCTCCAGAAGGCAGGAATTCAATGCGACCGCATCACTATGAGAAGATCCCCACTTGGCGCTAGGGCAGATGGCTCCCCACTTCTGGCTTTGGCTTCCTGCTGTGATGATGATGGGCACACCACACACTATGGCTGAGCTGCAGGAGGAGGTCATCTGAAGTCTGGACAGGTAGATCAGTGTATGTTTGTCAGGTAGGTCAGTGTATGTCAGGTAGGTCAGTGTGTGTCAGGTGGGTCGGGTAAGTCAGTGTATGTCAGGTAGGTCAGTGTATGTCAGTTAGGTCAGTGTGGGTCAGGTAGGTCAGTGCGTGTCAGTGTGCGTCAGGTAGGTAAGTGCCCCCCTCCACACAACCCCAACACCCAGACCCCACCCTCAACCACTTCACGCCCCCCTCTCCCTGGTGACAGGCTTGGATTTCGGCTGAAGCCCCGGATCTTTTTGCCACCTAGCAATGCCCCTGACTACCTGGTTTGGTGTCTGTTTTCTTTAAAGTGGATGTAAACCCAACATTTTTATTTATTTTTTTGATGTCACAATGTAGAGTATAAGATTTCCTATTATCTGTGCCCAGTCTTGCCACACAGAGTTAATCCAGCTCTGATCAATCCTCTTTTATTGTTTAGTGAAAATTAACAGAATTCCAGATAAAACCCTGTCTAAATAAAAAGTTAGTTTCTCTCTTCTTGCTTTGAGTGACAGGTTATTTACATATCTAGCTTGGACATGTTTATCATATGTTATGTTATGTTTATCATAATAAGAGGTGATCCAAAGTTCATTGTATATTACCAGGATGTGTTATGTGGGGGAGGGGTGGATTTCTCACTTTTTATACTTTGGATCACCTCATATTATGATCCGTCGGACAGGTTCGATGGTTAGTACACAAAAGCAAAGGACCAAAAACCTGCGCATGCTCAGAATCAAGTCGACGCATGCTTGGAAGCATTGAACTTCGTTTTTTCATCACGTCGTTGTGTTCTACGTCACCGCGTTCTGGTCTGGTCGGATTTTGGTCCGATGGTGTGTACGCACATCAGACAAGTTTAGAGTTGTCTGATGAAAACGGTCCGTCGGACAAGTCTCATCAGACATGTCTGATCGTGTGCACAGGGCCTGACATGTCAATTTACTAGGCATAACATTATCTTTCAAAATATAACAAAAAATTGGGCTAACTTTACTGCTGTCTTCTTTTTTAATTCCAAAAAGTGAATATTTTCCCCAAAAAGTGCGCATGTAAGACCGCTGCGCAAATACGGTGTGACAAAACGTATTGCAACGACTGCCATTTTATTCTCTAGGATGTTAGAAAAATATATATAATGTTAGGGGTTCTAAGTAATTTTCTAGGAAAACAAAATGTTTTTAACTTGTAAACACCAAATTTCAGAGAGAGGCTTGGGGCTTAAAGCGGAGTTCCACCCAAAAATTGAAATTCCGCTTAACCCACTCCTCACCCCCTTACATGCCACATTTGGCATGTAATTTTTTTGGGGGGGGAGTGGGGGCTTCAGGAGGAGTGGGACTTCCTGTCCCACTTCCTCCTTCCGCCGAGGGGCTGGTTAGGCGATTATGCTTAATCGCCTAACTTCAGCCCCTCCCTGTAGGCGTTCACCTGGGACACGTCCAGGTCCCAGACGATCGCCTGTCCAATGGGACGGCGCAGCGCCACCCGCACATGCGCAGTGGGTGCCCGGCCGTGAAGCCGAAGGCTGTCACGGCCGGGTGCCCACAGTTGTAATGAAGATGCCGGCCGGGGAGGGGGGGGGAGGAGCGGAGCCCCAGCCGGCGTGTCGCTGGAACCATGGACAAGGTAAGTGTCTGTTTATTAAAAGCCAGCAGCTACACTTTTTGTAGCTGCTGACATTTAATATGCATTAAAAAGGGCTGGAACACCCCTTTAAGTGGTTAAAGGGCTATATCTTAGAATGTAATTGTTTAGGTGAAGAACTAAAAAACAAACTTTGTACCTGGGCATGTAAGGGTTATTTTTTAATGGCTCATTTTTGGGAAAAAGTATTTTGCTTCTGCTTTAACCCTGGTGTTCCTCCTGCTCTGTCCGCCTGCTGTGACTCAAGCGGAAGGGTAAATGTTACCGTCTATTTTGGACAGAAGTCTGGCCTTTGACGGATAACACACCGGGGTTTCAATAAAAGTCTTGCCCTTAGCTTTGCTCTGGCAGAGCCCTATTCCTGGCCTGTAGGCACAGGTGCAGCGGTTTGGACTGGAGAGTACGTGCAATCAAAGCTTACCAGAATAAACACTGAAGCGTCAGGGGTTTTATTAAAATAAATGGAATGTTTACTCGGGGTCTCTCCAGAGCCAGGCAGACACTTCTTTCAATCCTTCACACGGAGGAGGATGCCAGCGAAGCTGCAGGTGTACGAGGATGATGCCAGACCATGAGGGTTGGATGGATCAGCCAAGCTAAACAGGCTCTCAGCACAGTAGTTGCTTAAGCTGTGATCCTAAAACCTTGCCAGTCCATCGTCTCTCCTGCTACGGGGGATAAATGTGGCCTCTAAGGTGTCATTTTTATTGCATAGGGGATCAGGAAGAATTTTGTCATTTTGGAGTAATCCATGTTTTTTATCATGTATTCATTTTAGGAGGCTTTCAAAAAAAGATTACCCACCACAACAACAAGCTACAAGACAAGTTACAATGCTTTCATCAGTTCCTGCCCCAGTGGAGCTTAACCACTTTAGCCCTGGAAGGTTTCACCCCCTTAATGACCAGGCTATTTTTTCCGATATGGCACTGCGTTGCTTTAACCACTTAACACCGATATACGTCGGCAGAATGGCACGGCTGGTTCGTCGCCTTTAAGATCCCAGCCGCTCATGCGACCCGGTCCGAAGCTCCGCGACCGCGGGACCCAATCGCTGCCGGTGTCCCGCGATCGGTCACAGGAGCTGAAGAACGGGGAGAGGTGTGTGTAAACACACCTTCCCCATTCTTCACAGTGGCAGTGTCATTGATCGTCTGTTCCCTGATATAGGGAAAGACGATCAATGACGTCACACGTCCAGCCCCGGCCCCCTACAGTTAGAAACACATATGAGGTCACACTTAACCCATACAGCGCCCCCTAGTGGTTAACTCCTAAACTGCAATTGTCATTTTTACAGTTATCATTATCAATGCATTTTAGCACTTTTTGCTGTGAAAATGACAATGGTCCCAAAAATGTGTCAAAATTGTCCGATGTATCCGCCATAATGTCGCAGTCACGAAAAAAAAAAAAAAAAATCGCTGATCACTGCCATTAGTAGTAAAAATAAAAAATATTGATAAAAATGCAATAAAACTATCCCCTATTTTGTAAACGCTATAACTTTTGCGCAAACCAATCGTTAAATGCTTATTGTAATTTTTTTTACCAAAAATATGTAGAAGAATACGTATCGACCTAAACTGAGGAAAAAATATGTTTTTATAAATAAAAACCGCAGAGGTGATCAAATACCACCAAAAGAAAGGCCTATTTGTGGGAAAACAAGGACGCCAATTTCGTTTGGGAGCCACGTCACACGACCGCGCAATTGTCAGTTAAAGCGATGCTGTGCCGAATCGCAAAAAGGGGCCTAACCTGCATATTGGTCCGGGTCAATTCTACGTTCATGCATTGCTGTACTCAAACCATATTTATGTCCTTTTTTTCCCCCACAGATTCCTTTTGGTGGTATTTACTTTTTGCACTATAAACAAAAAAAAGACCAAACATTTTTGAAAAAAAACAATATTTTTTACTTTTTGCTATAAAACATACCCAATAAAAAAATGTACAAAATCTAAATTTCTTTAGCAGTTTAGGTTAATATGTATTCTGCTACATATTTTTGGTCAAAATCCCAATAAGCGTATATTGTTGCTTTGCACAAAGTTACCACGTCTACAAACTATGGGATATTTTTATGGCCTTTTTATTTTTATGTTTACTAGTAATGGCGGCGATCAGCGATTTTTAGCGGTACTGCGACATTGAGGCTGACAAATCGGACACTAAGGGGTTGATTTACTAAAGGCAAAAAGACGGTGCACTTTGAAAAGTGCAGTTGCACACTGCAAGAGCAGTTGCTTAGTAAATGAGCAGAAGCTCTGCTGACTTTCATCAACCAATCATGTGCAAGCAAAAATGCATTTTTTTTTTTGGAACGCCATGATGGGAGGGGAGAGTGGGCTTAGTAGAAAGAGGCAGCAGAGGGATGACTTCATCAGTTGACTGCTTCTCTTTTACTGCCCAGTCAGCAGGCTTGGAGTGTTAAGGAGATACCACTTTATTCCTGTAGCACCCTCCTAGGTAAATTAAATTTTTGGCTCCTTCTGTAATGAAAGAAGCAGTGACTGTATGGTTTCGGTCTGTTTAGGGTTTCAAATCCTGGGAGTTTGATTGTTTCCCCTGCCTCCAGAAGAAGTTTCTAGAGCTTAGGAAGTGAGAATTCAAATAACCAGCCTGGAAATTGTTCATGGGCTAGCTAATCCCAGGGGAGATATGACCAGATGGAGGGTGGGAAGCTGATAAATAGTCTGGAGCCCTTAAGGCTTTGTACACACGAGTAAATAGATTTGTTCAAAACGGTCTGTCCGACCGATTTGAACAAATCTGTCTGCTGGCATTTTGGTTTGCTCGCGTGTACACACGAGCATAGGCTTGCGCAGCCTGTTGCATTAGGGTGTGCACCTGAAAGCTCAAAAACACAGTACGGATCTCTCACTGTGTTCATTCAGAAAGGGAAGGGCCCGGTACATGACATTACCCCTTTCCCCCTTCCCCCACTCATCCTGAAATATCATCTATGTGTGCCCACTGCAGTAGCCAATGGAAGAAGAGGGAAGCCAGCCATACTGTGGGAGGGTGCCCCGGGCAGCAGGGGGAATCTGCACTGCAGGGAGTGATTAGGGTGTGCCTGTGCACACCCTGTGCGCTCGCCTATGCACACGAGCAAACCAAAATCGTCGCCAGCAGACAGCGCGCTGACGTGTCGGTGACGTGGCGTGACGTTGACGCCGCCACGTCACCGCACCAGCAAGTAAAACACTTCCGCGAATGCGTCAAAACCATTCAGCGTGTGTGCGAGAAGACATGTCTGCTGGTTAGCGTACTAACCAATAGACATGTCGGGCGGACGGGTTCCCAGCCGACAGATTTCAAAGCATGCTTTGAAATCTGTCGGGTGGCCAAATCCGTCTGTTTGCCCGTAGACGATAGAATCTGTCTGCTGAAACGGTCTAGCAGACCGTTTCCAGCAGACAGATTTGATCGTGTGTACGAGGCCTAAGAGATTGTCTGTCCCCAGTGTGGAGAGTTCCAAGCCTAAGGGGGCTTTTACTCCCGAGGGAGCACGTGGACTGCGTTGCTGTTCTGTGAGGTCTCAGCTGTGGCATAGCTGGGACCTGGAATGACTTCAGTACTTTACTAAAGGGATCTAGTCTAGAGAAGGACTGTCTCACTTACTGGATTGTGTCTGAATGAAGCTGGAAGGTGGCAGCTGTACTGAGGATTTGTGAGTAATGAATCCTGCACTGATTCCTGGTGACTGTGTGCTTTTGGGATATACTGTAAGTGCCAGAGGTTGCTTGAACTGAGACAACTCTCAAACGGTCAGGGATACTGTCCATTCCTCATCCTCAGCAGTGTCCTGGACTGTGAGCTTAGAGAATAGTTTCCTTCTGTTCTGTACAGTTTTAATGAGATTGCACTGGGTACCAAAAGCTATGCAGTGGTGCAGGCTAACCGTATGCCCAAGAGACTTGCCTTATGGTCCCAAGTTGGTGAGAGTTTAGGTTGCCCATCATTCACAACTACTTAAAGCGGAGTTCCACCTTAAAATGGAACTCCCGCTGATCGGAACCCCCCCCCCTCCGGTGTCACATTTGACACCTTTCAGGGGGGAGGGGAGTGGAGATACCTGTCTAAAGTCAGGTATTTGCACCCACTTCCGGCCACAGTCTGCGGGCAGACTGCGGGCTGGACGTCACCCCCCCCCCCAGTTGTGTTCCGGTTCCTGAGCACAGCGTGAGCCAATCAGCAGGAGCAGCGCAACTTGCGCATGCGCCGTAGGGAACCGTGCAGTGAAGCCGGAGCACTTCACTTCCTGGTTCCCTCACCGAGGATGGCGGCGGGGGCAGCGATCGCTCGTCCTCTGCTGCGGACGGTGCAGGACCCCAGGACAGGTAAGTGTGCTGATATTAAAAGTCAGTAGCTGCAGTATTTGTAGCTGCTGACTTTTTTTTTTTTCAGCGGACATCCGCTTTAAGGAAAACACTGCCCCCTAATTGATAAGTACTGACTGTTTTGGACTATCCCATGTCCGAATACCTCTCCTGTTACAAGTTTTACCCACAATAAATCACAAATTAAATGTTTTTTTTGGAGCTCAAGTGAATGGGTGGCTGGTGGCCTCTGTGCTGTTTGGGGGGGGGCACCAGGTAGAACCAGTGGCCCTTGTCGGGTTAGCACTTTATTCTTTAGCTGTACATGGTGTCATCCAGCTGAACTGTGTGATTAGGATGTAAATCTCAGGAATGGATGGACATAAACAGAATCCTGTGGTAATACCGTGAAACAGCTCCCTTATGTATTTTGTATGTGTATTTCTCGAGTTGTTTGCTTGGTGTTCAGCTTTATTAAAATTAAATGTCCTATTACAGTCATACAGACATTCCTAGGAACTCAGCAAACATTTGCTATTCTTTACCGCAGTTTCCTATTTTGAGAAATTTGCGGTTCACTTATGATCTTATAAAGTGAATCATTATTGATGTTGGAAATGCTCACCAAAAAAGGAGCACACCAGGTAGAATTTGATTTAGTTATTAGATATATTTGTAGCACTTACCCACGAAGGGGATGCTGAGAATATACCCAGGTTTCCCAATTTAGTCCAGAGGCTGCCAGTCACGCAAGCACAGTCCAACTCACAACGATAATTCAGGTTCAGTCTAGATGTCTTTTTAGTATTTATTGCTCAAGAACTTTAACACAAGGGGGGTTTAGGGCCACAGGATACTCCAAAACAATCAATGGCAATAATGGGAATACAAACGCTCCACTAATCTTCTAATAGCAGCCTTTCCTGGAAGTAACGAAATGGCCAGTAAATCTAGGATAGGGTGACCAGACAATCCCAGTTTCAGGGGACAGTCCCCTGATTGAGGACACTGTCCCCAGACCAAGTCTGTCCCTGGTTTTGTCCCCAGATTGGATTTAATAGGGCAGTGATGGTGAACCTTGGCACCCCAGATGTTTTGGAACTACATTTCCCACGATGCTCAACTATACTACAGAGTGCATGAGCATCATGGGAAATGTAGTTCCAAAACATCTGGGGTGCCAAGGTTCGCCATCACTGTAATAGGGGGCAGGGGCAATTTCAAAGACAGTGCAGAATTAAAATTAAAAAAAATTGAAATACACACCCCCGCTCCGCTGTGCCTACTAGCATAGGGGGGTTGTATTTTTCCCATTATCTGTGCCCCTTTCTGATGATCGTGCTGGTCGGAGCGGAGGGAATATTTCTTCCATTTCGGACGCATGCCCATTCAGCTTCGCTCGCATGTTCTTCTGCCTTGGCTCAAATCCTGGCCAGCCACCTGCCGATCTCCTTGCCTTCCCTGGCGGAGTGATCTTCCTCCACTCCCCATCCAGTAGTAGCTGGGGCGCGAAGAGTAAGACTTGAGAGGCTGTGAGGCGGGCGGTGATGGGCAGAGAGTTGCTGATTGTTGCCATTACTAGTAAAGAAAAAATATTTCCCTGGATTTCATTTTAAAAATCTGGTCACCTTAATCTAGGACCCTATTGCAGCAGTCCCAGTCCATATAGCAGCTTCTGGCACTGGTTCCCTTCTGGAACTTGCACAACTAAAAGTCCACAGCAAGGTCTTTACTCACAGTGTTCCAAGAGCTGTTTGCCACCAAGATTCCACAGGTAAGCCGCGTACACACGGCAGAGAACCTCGACGGGCAGAACACATCGTTCGGCCCGTCGAGGTTCTCTGCCGGCCGTCAGATTCGGCGACCCGCCCGTCGGGAATGGCAACCAGCCATTCATCCAGGTGGGCCGTCGAGCAAATAGAGAACATGCTCTCTATTTCTGCTCGACGGCATTCCCGACGGGATGCTCGCCGAGAGCGTACACACGGCCGAGGTTCTCGCTGGAATGCAGCTTCCAGCGAGGTTCTCGCTGGTTTCTAGCGAGAACCTCGGTCGCGTGTACGCCGCCGTAGATCCTCAGTGAGGGTGATAAAAAGATCCTTCAGACTAGGACCTCAGGGCAGTACCCTCCAGCAAATAATCCTTTAGCAATATTCTCCAGGCCCTCAGCCCAGCACTTCTGAGGCCCAGATTGCAATGACTTGTCTCAGAACCCTTCCCCTAGAGGCAGCAGCCCAGAAGAACTGGAACACTCCCTGAGAAGAAAGAACACTCTGCTCAGGCCTCCCAACATTTATCACCTCCCCACCCACCTTCTGGATGCCTCCTTCCAGGGATTGGCAGAAGCATAATACATATTCACTTTTTTCCAGAGACAGGTGGGAGAAATCAAACACTCAGCTCAGGAAACCCTGAACTGACCAATCAAACACTGCTCCACTCAGTGTTGCCAACCATCCGTATTTTTCCGGACAGTTCGTAAAAAGTGGCACTTTTTCCCCCCGTTCGTAAATGTCTGTGGTTGCGGGAATGTGCCGGTAAAAATAGCCGAGATCGGCTCGGCTTGGAACTGCGCATGGAGATTGGAGGCAGGGGGTGATGATGGCTGCGGTGGCACCGCAGAGGGGGATGGTGGCAGGGGGCAATGAAGGCAGGGGAGATTGGAGGCAGGGGGTGTTGTGGCACCACAGAGGTGGATCGTGGCACTGCAGAGGGTGGGGGATGGAGACAGGGGTTGTTGGTGGCACCGCAGAGGGTGGGGATGGAGACAGGGGGCCTGAGGGAGATTGGAGGCAAAGGGAGATTGGAGGCAGGGGGAGATTGGAGGCAGGGGGAGATTGGAGGCAGGGGGAGATTGGAGGCACCGCAGAGGGGGGTGAAGGCAAGGGGTGTTGGTGGCAGAGGGGGATGGAGGGTGATGTGACTAAATAATTTGCCCTTATTATATCGAAAATATGTACCTTAAAGAAGTTGTAAAGGAAAAAATTGTTTTCATAATAAGCATCCTTTACCTGCAGACATTGCTCTTTTCCCTTCCTCAGAATTCGTTTTTGCTCAGAAGTTGCTCTATTTCTTCTCTGTTCACTTCCTGCTTGTCTGATTGTTACTCACCACTGTAAAGGGAGGGTTTACTTCGTTGGTCAGTGACGTGCTCGCCCCCTCCTGGGAACTACATCTGTGCGGCAGGACGCTCTCTACGTGTTAGAGACTTTAAGGAGGTGTGAATTACTGAGCGTGCCGCAATGCATACTGGGAAATGTAGTTCTTACATGAACGAGCGCCGCAAACCAGAAACTAGAATGCCGGAGGTGATATAGATGAAGGAATTTAATAGGTATTTACTCGTTTTTTAACAGAATCATTACACTATTCTGTCTGTCTACCTTGCAGACATTAATTTTAGCCAATTTTTTTTTCCTTTACAACTCTTTTAACCTGCATAATGGTCCGGGGCTTAAGTGTTCCAACAAATGCCCCAATTGGAAGCTTTCCCCTCTATTCTTGTTTTGTTTAAGTGTACCACTTGGAAGATTTGGTAATGATCTCCGTTGGGCCTGCAGCCCAAAATAATGCTAAATCAGAAGAATAGTGCTCAGCATAAGGAGGACTGGAGCTATAGTGCCCAGGGAGGTGAACAAGCCAGTGGAAAGAACAATATTTTCCAGCATGAGGAGCAATAATGTCCAGTGGGAAGAAATATAGTGCTTGGTGGGGGTGAGTTGGGAAACAATGGTGCCCAGCAAGGGTGATGGAGAACAGTTAGGTAACAATAGTGCTCAGCGGAGGGGAGAAGGAAAACTTTAGTGGCCAGCAGAGAAAGGGGAACTATAGTGCCGAGCAGATGGTTAACTATAGAGGCCCAGGGTGTGAGAATAGTAGTGGCCAGCAGGGGTGGGGAGAACAATAGTGCCCACATGGTGGAGAGGGAAAAAAATTGTGCCCAGCAGTAGAACAATAGTGCTCAGCAAGGGGTGAGGGGGAACTATAGTGCCCATGGTGTCACAACAGTAGTGTCCAGCAGGAGGTGAGGGAGAACTATAGTGCCCAGGGTGGGTGTGAGAACAGTAGTGCCAAGCAGGGATGGGGAGAACAACAGTGACAACATGGTGAGCAGAAAAAAAAGTGCCCAGCAGGAGAACAGTAGTGCCCAGCAGGGGGTGAGTGAGAAGAACTATAGTCCCCAGGGTTTGAGAACAGTAGTGCCCAGCAGGGGGGTGAGAGAGAACTATAGTCCCCAGGGTTTGAGAACAGTAGTGCCCAGCAGGGGGTGAGGGAGAACTATAGTCCCCAGGGTTTGAGAACAGTAGTGCCCAGCAAGGGGGTGAGGGAGAACCATAGTCCCCAGGGCAGGGTTTGAGAACAGTAGTGCCCAGCAGGGGGTGAGGGAGAACCATAGTCCCCAGGGCAGGGTTTGAGAACAGTAGTGCCCAGCAAGGGGGTGAGGGAGAACTATAGTCCCCAGGGCAGGGTTTGAGAACAGTAGTGCCCAGCAGGGGGTGAGGGAGAACTATAGTCCCCAGGGCAGGGTTTGAGAACAGTAGTGCCCAGCAAGGGGGTGAGGGAGAACTATAGTCCCCAGGGCAGGGTTTGAGAACAGTAGTGCCCAGCAGGGGGTGAGGGAGAACTATAGTCCCCAGGGCAGGGTTTGAGAACAGTAGTGCCCAGCAGGGGGGTGAGAGAGAACTATAGTGCCCAGGGTTTGAGAACAGTAGTGCCCAGCAAGGGGGTGAGGGAGAACTATAGTCCCCAGGGCAGGGTTTGAGAACAGTAGTGCCCAGCAAGGGGGTGAGGGAGAACTATAGTCCCCAGGGCAGGGTTTGAGAACAGTAGTGCCCAGCAAGGGGGAGAGGGAGAACTATAGTCCCCAGGGCAGGGTTTGAGAACAGTAGTGCCCAGCAAGGGGGAGAGGGAGAACTATAGTCCCCAGGGCAGGGTTTGAGAACAGTAGTGCCCAGCAAGGGGGTGAGGGAGAACTAATTATAGGTGGTTGTAAATAAATTAGTAATGACATTATAAACACATATCACCCTCTGCCTACATGACTTCTGGCTCTGCTACAGCACATATAATAACTTTCAGTGACTTCTGTACTGTGAATTATGGAATAACTAGCGAGCACCGATAGATCTGTATCCACCTAAGCACACGTGAGCGCGCGCTTACCTCCATTGGGGTCTCCCCGCGCAGGTTAGAATCCTGCCGACTACGAGATGTTTTTCATTTCTCCTCCTAAGAAATACAATTAAAATGCAATAAGCTTAATACTTTAATGTTTTCTGCGAGCGATCATTTACTGCATAGCAACCCGGGGCTGTGCTGTGCTCGGCAGACATTTCTAGAGCTCGGCTCCCCCGCACCAGCTGACTGTGTATGAATGAGGGGTGTGTGTACAGCTCTGTCCATCGAGTCCCGTGACCAGCCGCCGCCTCCTCCTCCTTCTCTGCTATGGCGGCCCCGGTGCTCACTTCCAGGTCAGTGCTCGTCCATGTCTCCTTCACCTTCCCGGCCCTGAGCGGGCTATGAGGTGCTCTGTGTGTCCTCTCCACATAGCCGCTCCCCTCCCTCCATATATTAGAACTTGTCTGCAAGTTTGTATGAAGAGGACCTGTCACTTCCCTGTATACCCTGGACTGACCCTCCTATTGTACAGGGCCTTATGGGAGGACTGGAGGGCTGCTGTATATCATTTCTTGGACCCAGTGTGCTGGGATTCTCCTGTTTTCTGACTGCAGTGTAGTTACTGAGCTCTGCAGCCTGGGAGGCAGACCAGTCCAGAGGTGGCACTGCCTGGGATACACTCTGAGGTGCCCAGGATATGCTCCGAAGGTGTCGCTACCTGGGATATGCTCCGTGGGGGGTTCCCAGGATACGCTCCGAGTGGCGCTACTCAGGATACGCCCCGAGGTGCCGCTACCCGGGATGCCCCCCGAGGTGCCGCTACCCGGGATGCCCCCCGAGGTGCCGCTACCCGGGATGCCCCCCGAGGTGCCGCTCCCCGGGATGCGCCCCGAGGTGCCGCTCCCCGGGATGCGCCCCGAGGTGCCGCTCCCCGGGATGCGCCCCGAGGTGCCGCTCCCCGGGATACGCCCCGAGGTGCCGCTCCCCGGGATACGCCACGAGGTGCCGCTACCCGGGGTACGCCCCGAGGTGCCGCTACCCGGGGTACGCCCCGAGGTGCCGCTACCCGGGGTACGCCCCGAGGTGCCGCTACCCGGGGTACGCCCCGAGGTGCCGCTCCCCGGGGTACGCCCCGAGTTTCCGCTCCCCGGGGTACGCTCCGAGTTTCCGCTCCCCGGGGTACGCTCCGAGTTTCCGCTCCCCGAGGTGCCGCTACCCAGTGTGCTGGGATTCTCCTGTTTTCTGACTGCAGTGTAGTTACTGAGCTCTGCAGCCTGGGAGGCAGACCAGTCCAGAGGTGGCACTGCCTGGGATACACTCTGAGGTGCCCAGGATATGCTCCGAAGGTGTCGCTACCTGGGATATGCTCCGTGGGGGGTTCCCAGGATACGCTCCGAGTGGCGCTACTCAGGATACGCCCCGAGGTGCCGCTACCCGGGATGCCCCCCGAGGTGCCGCTACCCGGGATGCCCCCCGAGGTGCCGCTACCCGGGATGCCCCCCGAGGTGCCGCTCCCCGGGATGCGCCCCGAGGTGCCGCTCCCCGGGATACGCCCCGAGGTGCCGCTCCCCGGGATACGCCCCGAGGTGCCGCTCCCCGGGATACGCCCCGAGGTGCCGCTACCCGGGATACGCCCCGAGTTGCCGCTCCCCGGGATACGCCCCGAGTTGCCGCTCCCCGGGATATGCCCCGAGTTGCCGCTCCCCGGGATACGCCCCGAGTTGCCGCTCCCCGGGATATGCCCCGAGTTGCCGCTCCCCGGGATACGCCCCGAGTTGCCGCTCCCCGGGATGCGCCCCGAGGTGCCGCTCCCCGGGATACGCCCCGAGGTGCCGCTCCCCGGGGTACGCCGAGAGGTGCCGCTCCCCGGGGTACGCCCCGAGGTGCCGCTACCCGGGGTACGCCCCGAGGTGCCGCTACCCGGGGTACGCCCCGAGGTGCCGCTACCCGGGGTACGCCCCGAGGTGCCGCTCCCCGGGATACGCCCTGAGGTGCCGCTACCCGGGATACGCCCCGAGGTGCCGCTACCCAGTGTGCTGGGATTCTCCTGTTTTCTGACTGCAGTGTAGTTACTGAGCTCTGCAGCCTGGGAGGCAGACCAGTCCAGAGGTGGCACTGCCTGGGATACACTCTGAGGTGCCCAGGATATGCTCCGAAGGTGTCGCTACCTGGGATATGCTCCGTGGGGGGTTCCCAGGATACGCTCCGAGTGGCGCTACTCAGGATACGCCCCGAGGTGCCGCTACCCGGGATGCCCCCCCGAGGTGCCGCTACCCGGCATGCCCCCCGAGGTGCCGCTCCCCGGGATGCGCCCCGAGGTGCCGCTCCCCGGGATGCGCCCCGAGGTGCCGCTCCCCGGGATGCGCCCCGAGGTGCCGCTCCCCGGGATACGCCCCGAGGTGCCGCTCCCCGGGGTACGCCCCGAGGTGCCGCTCCCCGGGGTACGCCCCGAGGTGCCGCTCCCCGGGGTACGCCCCGAGGTGCCGCTCCCCGGGGTACGCCCCGAGTTTCCGCTCCCGGGGTACGCTCCGAGTTGCCGCTCCCCGGGGTACGCTCTGTCTGTAGTGGTTCTCTCCTCTCACTTCACTTCTAAAGCAGTGGAAGCCATTGGCTCTCTCTTTTTTTCAAGTACTCGCCGATACCGAATACCGATACTTTTTCCATACTGGGCACTTAAACACCCTCCTGACCAGACCAATTTTCAGCTTTCAGCGCTCTCACACTTTGAATGACAATTACTCAGTCATGCAACACTGTTCCCAAATGATTTTTTTGTCCTTTTTTTCCCACAAATAGAGCTTTCTTTTGGTGGTATTTGATCACCTCTGCGGTTTTTATTTTTTGCGCTATTAATGAAAAAAGACCAAAAATTTGGGAAAAAAATGTTTTTTTCTTAGTTTCTGTGATAAAATTTTGCAAATCATTAACTTTTCTTCATAAATTTTGGCCACAATTTATACTGCTACATGTCTTTGATAAAAATAACCCAACGTTTTTGGAAATTTTTTGGTCTGTGTGAAAGTTTTAGAGTCTACAAGCTATAGTGCAAATCATACAAAAATGATCACCTGATGTACTGAAGGCCTCTCTCATTTCTTGAGACCCTAACAAGCCAGGAAAGTACAAATGCCCACAGATGGCACTGAGGCGGCACAGATGGCACTGAGATGGCTACTGATGTGCTCCGATGAGGCCTGTGTACTGGTGGACACAGGTGGGCACTAATGAGGCGGCACAGATGGCACTAATGAGGCGGCACAGGTGGCACTAATGAGGCGGCACACTGAGATGGGTACTGATGACATGGGTACTGATGTGCACTGATTGACTGCCGCACAGGTGGGCACTGATGAGGTGGCACAGGTGGGTACTGATTGCAGATGGGCACATGTGGTACTGGTGGCACAGGTGGGCACGGTGGTACTGGTGGGCGCACGGTGGCACAGGTGGGCACAGGTGGGCACACGGTGGTACAGGTGGGCACACGGTGGTACAGGTGGGCACACGGTGGTACTGGTGGGCACACGGTGGTACTGGGGGGCACAGGTGGTACTGGGGGGCACAGGTGGTACTGGGGGGGCACAGATGGTACTGGGGGGCACAGATGGTACTGGGGGCACAGATGGTACTGGGGGGGCACTGTGGTACTGGGGGGCACAGATGGTCCTGGGGGCACAGATTCTTTACTCCCCCCACAGTGCTGCAGCTCCGTTCGCTCTCCCTCCTCACATGCGCTGTCTGTGTGAGGAGGGAGAGTCGGCAATGAGAGATGATCTCATATGTTTACATATGAGATCATCTCTCATTGGCCGCACAGATCGCGCTGTAAATAGCCGCTGTGATTGGCTATTTACCGCGATCTGTGTTTGGCTGTGTCTGAGGGACACGGCCAGCACAGGAGTTCCCCGCTGCGCGCTCGAGAGCGCGCGCTGGGAACGCAAAAAGGGGCGGACGAGAAAACTCGTTCACTCAGAGAAGTAGAGCCGCGCTGCGGCCGTACAAACTCGTATGGCCGTCAGCAAGTGGTTAAATGTGTCCACATATGCAGCCATGTCCCCCACATATGCAGCCATGTCCCCCACATATGCGGCCATGTCCCTCGAGCCATGTCCCCCACATATGCAGCCATGTCCCTCGAGCCATGTCCCCCACATATGCAGCCATGTCCCTCGAGCCATGTCCCCCACATATGCAGCCATGTCCCCCACATATGCAGCCATGTCCCCCACATATGCAGCCATGTCCCCCACATATGCAGCTATTTCCCTCGAGCCATGTCCCCCACATATGCAGCCATTTCCCTCCAGCCATGTCCTTCACATATGCAGCCATTTCCCTCCAGCCATGTCCCCCACATATGCAGCCATTTCCCCCCAGCCATGTCCCCCACATATGCAGCCATTTCCCCCCAGCCATGTCCCCCACATATGCAGCCATGTCCCTCCAGCCATGTCCCCCACATATGCAGCCATGTCCCTCCAGCCATGTCCCCCACATATGCAGCCATGTCCCTCCAGCCATGTCCCCCACATATGCAGCCATGTCCCTCCAGCCATGTCCCCCACATATGCAGCCATGTCCCTCCAGCCATGTCCCCCACATATGCAGCCATGTCCCTCGAGCCATGTCCTCCACATATGCAGCCATTTCCCCCCAGCCATGTCCTCCACATATGCAGCCATGTCCCCCACATATGCAGCCATTTCCCCCCAGCCATGTCCCCCACATATGCAGCCATTTCCCCCCAGCCATGTCCCCCACATATGCAGCCATTTCCCCCCAGCCATGTCCCCCACATATGCAGCCATGTCCCCCCAGCCATGTCCCCCACATATGCAGCCATGTCCCCCCAGCCATGTCCCCCACATATGCAGCCATGTCCCCCCAGCCATGTCCCCCACATATGCAGCCATGTCCCCCCAGCCATGTTCCCCACATATGCAGCCATGTCCCCCCAGCCATGTCCCCCACATATGCAGCCATGTCCCTCCAGCCATGTCCCCCACATATGCAGCCATGTCCCTCCAGCCATGTCCCCCACATATGCAGCCATGTCCCTCGAGCCATGTCCCCCACATATGCAGCCATGTCCCTCGAGCCATGTCCTCCACATATGCAGCCATGTCCCTCGAGCCATGTCCTCCACATATGCAGCCATGTCCCTCGAGCCATGTCCTCCACATATGCAGCCATGTCCCTCGAGCCATGTCCTCCACATATGCAGCCATTTCCCCCCAGCCATGTCCCCCACATATGCAGCCATGTCCCCCACATATGCAGCCATGTCCCCCACATATGCAGCCATTTCCCCCCAGCCATGTCCCCCACATATGCAGCCATGTCCCCCACATATGCAGCCATGTCCCTCCAGCCATGTCCCCCACATATGCAGCCATGTCCCCCACATATGCAGCCATGTCCCTCCAGCCATGTCCCCCACATATGCAGCCATGTCCCTCGAGCCATGTCCTCCACATATGCAGCCATTTCCCCCCAGCCATGTCCCCCACATATGCAGCCATGTCCCCCACATATGCAGCCATGTCCCCTATACCTAGCCGCCGCCGCCGCACGGGGAATATCACAGCTTTCATTTGAATAGCTGTTTTCCCCGCGCGTATAGACACCCCCCCTTGCTCGGGATTGGACAGATCACAATCCCCTATCCAATCCCGAGCAAGGGGGAGTGTCTATACGCGGCGGGAACACTACAGCTATTCAAATGAAAGCTGTGATATTCCCCCACGCTGTTTAACCCATGCAACGGCGACTTTTGATGCTGCAGGGGTTTTCATTGCGGCGGCGGGGGGGGGGACAAGTATTCTATCCAGGCATCGAGGGTATTTGCGGGAGTACAAGTACTCCCGCAAATACTCGGTATCGGTCCCGATACTGGTATCGGTATCGGGACAACCCTACTCTCTGCTGTCATTCAAAGCCAGTGATGCGGGGGTGGGATCGATCCCCGTTTTCTGTGTCTATAGACACGGGCAACAGGACTCAGGAGTGAGTTCACACGAGTGCCCCCATAGAAAGCTCCTACCTATGGGGGCACTTGCCAGAGAGGAAAAGCCAGAAGCCCTGGTAATTGACCCAAGAAGAGGAGGTTGAATGTGCTGTCAATACAAAGCGATGTGCCTCAAGCCCCGTACACACGGCCAAGGTTCTCACCAGAAACCAGCGAGAACCTCGCTGGGAGCTGCATTCCAGCGAGAACCTCGGCCGTGTGTACGCTCTCTGCGAGCCCCGCCCGTCGGGAAACCCGTCGAGCAAATAGAGAACAGGTTCTCTATTTGCTCGACGGCCCGTCGGGATGAATGGCTGGTTGCCATTCCCGACGGGCGGGTCGCAGATTCTGACGGCCGGCAGAGAACCTCGACGGGCGGAACGATGTGTTCTGCCCGTCGAGGTTCTCTGCCGTGTGTACGCGGCCTTAGCTGTGACTCCCGTGCACACGCGCAAGAGTGACATCATCACGGCTCGCGTATTTGTAACTATGTAAACCAAATACGTCTTTTGGTTGGTAAACGATTATCCAAAAGACTAACTGCATGTATTGTTCTGTTTATGGGCCACATAAAGGGAAGAGTAAGAACTTTACTAAATGGTTTGGTATTAAGAAAAAGGATGTTGCCGAATATGGTGTGTTTCATTGCAGTACTTGTACAATTCCACAATGGGTGTGCTTTATTACTGCCTTTCTCAACCTTTTAACCCCAAAGGTACCCTCAAAATAATTTTCAGATCTAATGGAAACCAAAGAGAACCTCATTGGGGCTCATTTAAAAAATACCCTTTATATTGCTGACAAGTGGGAGAATGTGCCCCCTTGGCATTTGCCCAGGAATTATGCAGGCACCATCAGATGGGAGGTCAATCATCACAGCCCAATGAACCCCCTAGCAATTCCTAAAGGAACTCTAGAGTTTAACCCTGGCTGAGAATGGCTGCTTTACTAGTATGGATAACACAATCTGTTCTCTTCTAACCCTTCCCTGGTGTTTTACCACTGTAGAATTTAATTTGCTACAAAGTATTTACTGCCATTGTTAAAAGAAATGCCTGGAGTTTTGTGGAAACTAGAAATGATACAAGATTGCCAAAGTCAAAGGCCTTTGTTAACCGCTTAAGACCCGGACTATTATGCAGGTAAAGGGCCTGGCCCCTTTTTGCGATTCGGCACTGCGTCGCTTTAACTGACAATTGCGCAGTCATGCGACGTGGCTCCTAAACAAAATTGGCGTCCTTTTTTCCCTCACAAATAGAGCTGGCAGTGAAGGGATAAACCTGTAGGGGGCGCTGAACGGGTTAAGTGTGCCCTAAGGGAGTGATTCTTACTGTGTGGGTGTGTGATGTCACTGATGGTCGTTCCCTATGACAGGGAACAGACTATCAGTGACAGTCTGACTAGGAAACATGGGGAGAGGTTTGTTTACACTACACTCTGTGACCCAGTCGTGGGACACTGGCGGCGACCGGGTCGCGCAGGCGTGGTCACAGAGTACCCGACCGGGTCGCGCAGGCGTGGTCACAGAGTACCCGACCGGGTCGCGCAGGCGTGGTCACAGAGTACCCGACCGGGTCGCGCAGGCGTGGTCACAGAGTACCCGACCGGGTCGCGCAGGCGTGGTCACAGAGTACCCGACCGGGTCGCGCAGGCGTGGTCACAGAGTACCCGACCGGGTCGCGCAGGCGTGGTCACAGAGTACCCGACCGGGTCGCGCAGGCGTGGTCACAGAGTACCCGACCGGGTCGCGCAGGCGTGGTCACAGAGTACCCGACCGGGTCGCGCGTGCAATCCAGGCCTGTGCATATTAAAGGGGACGTACATGTACACCAATATGCGAAGCCGTGCCATTCTGCTGACGTACATCGGCGTGTGGCAGTCGACAAGGAGTTGTAAATGCAAATGCATTCTATGCATTAAGAAAAAAAACCTCTGTATGTAGCAGGTCCCCCAGCACCCCCTAATACTTACCCTGAGCCCCCTCTCTCGCTAGCGATTTCCACGATTCCCTTGGGTAATCCGGCACTCTCCTCCTGATTGGCTGGGGCACAGCCGCGGCACCATTGGCTCCTGTGGCTGTCAATCAACGTTAGTTAGCCAATCAGGGGAGAGAGGGGGCCGGTCTGAATGGATAAACTGAGCTCTAACTCAGTTCGGGTGCCCCCATAGCCAACTGCTGGTCTATGGGGGCACTCATCAGGTGGGAGGGGCCAGGAGCAGCAACAAAGGACCCGAGAAGAGGAGGATCTGGGCTGCTCTGTGCAAAACCAACTGCACAGAGAAGGTAAGTAAATAAGTATAACGTTTTTTTTTTTTAAGCTTAAAGACTTTACGATACCAAATAAAATATTGCATATACATTTTAAATAATTTTCCATGTATTGATACTACATATGGCTTTGATATCTGAAATGTAAAGTTCCACATTATTAATATGTGTGTGTGTGTGTGCTCTCACAACTTATCTGGGTTCCACCATTTACTAGTTCTTTGATAAGCAGTGGTAACCCCAAATCCTTACAGTGGTGTCATATTGACTTTTCCCAGGCAGATCCAGAATGCATACACAGGCCTTGACATGTGGGTTCCAGAATACCAGGAGATTCGTGGCAAGATGATGACCGGACATGTCGAGTATCAGATTATTGTAGTCACTACACTACCTGCTTTCAAATCGGCTAGACACAGGCCCGAGGATGTCGTTCAATTCATTGTGAGTATGGCTTGAAATAGCTAAGTCATAGAACAGTATGTGTCAGACCTGGCTCTGGGCCTGTTTAATTTCTCCATGGGGTGCAGTTATATTTACCCTTTAATGACCTCAGACCTGTAAAGTGGCTTTCTATTTTGGTTTGGATATTCCCTTTTTGTGGTTCAGTTGCTGGCAGCTGTATACACTGGGCTCAGGCTGCAAGGGTGCTTCTGTGCATCCCTGTGCAGGTAGGCTCATTCATGTCAGTTGGGAAGCAGCGACTGAATAGACATAGCCGTTGCACCAAATTTGACAGCCATGTGCCAGCCGTGCATGTGTCCACACAGCTGTCAAATTGTAAACAGCGGCTGTGCATGTGCAGTCGCTGCTTCCCAACTGACATGAATTAGGCTGCCTGCCAGTGGCGGCCCTTGCATTGTGGGCACACAGGCGTTGCCCCTCCCTATCCATGCGCCCAGCCCCTTTCAGGATGCCGGACACATGGATTCCTATGGTGGGGGTGGGCAGGGTATTGTTATTTTGAAGCACCTGATTAGAGCCAGAGTCTCTAATAGGCTTCAAAATAGGGTGGGCTCAGCACACAGAGAGTGCACCCTGATCCCACCCAATTGTGTGACCATACAAATTAATTTTCGCTGTATTCACACAACAGTGCCTCCCTGCCAATCAGGAGGCAGGTCAGTGAGACCTGTTTCCCAATTGACTAAAGCGCTAGGAGATCCTATTGGATGCCTAGCATTGTGGAAGAGGAGACACTGGAGCCGGACCCGCCGCTGCCTTGAGGACACAGCCAGCCCACCCGTTGCATAGTAAGTAACGGACCTAGGGGAGTTAGCTGGCTGACACTGCCGCAAGTCCCACGGCCCCTCCTGGTGCGGGGTGCATCGGTGTCACGCCACCACAGAGGGGGGGTAGTGCTGCTTGTTTTCTGCCCCCCCAGAAGAAAAGCCCACAAGCCGCCACCGCTGCCTGCACAGAGATAGACAGAACACCTGTGCATCCCAGTGCAGGCATACATGGCCCGCGCTCAGGCGTACACTTAAGCAGGGCCGTTTGCAGGAATTAGGGGGCCCCAAGCACCCCCCTGCACGCACGCTACACTCATTTTTTACACCCATGTTCTTACCCTCCCCCTCCCTAGTCCTTATGTTTTTCTATTCTTACCTCCCCTTCTTCCCTGTAGGCTGCCGCTGTAGCGTGGCCGAGCTCCTCTTCCTCCTGTCAGTCCGGTGTTCTATCATTATGGGTCCCCAGTGCTCTATCAGATAGTACCTGGGCCGGGTACAGCACGGTACAGAAGATTTAGTTTCCTGTTTCAGGCCGGACTGAAAGGAAGTGAGCACTCAGTGTGCACTTCCTGTCAGTCCGGCTGGGAACAGGAAACTGAATCTCCTGTACCATGCGCAGTACCTGGCCGGACTGAGAGGACTCCTGGAGGAAGATCGGCCATGCTACAGCCTGGGAAGGGGAAGTTGGGGGCCCCAGGCCAGCTCGGGGGCCCCAAGCAATTGTTTGTTTTGCCTATCCTGTAGCGACGGGCCTGCACTTAAAGGGGAGGTTCCCCTAAAAAGAAACTTTTAACATTGCCTGTCTCTTCTTAATAACATGTAGAATCGGCTGGTAGTTAAAAAAAAAAACGTCCGTACATACCATTTTCGGCATGTAGTCTCACTGTCGCTTCCGGGTCTGGCGGCCGGGGATGGGCGTGCCTACTTGATTGACAGGCATCTGATCGACGCATACAGCGCGTCACGAGATGCCGAAAGAAGCCGAACGTTGGTGCGCATGCACCGTATAGAGCCGCACCAACTTTCGGCTTCTTTCGGAATCTCGTGACGCGCTGTATGCGTCGATCGGATGCCTGTCCCCTAACATCATACCCGGAAGCGGCGGTGAGACTACATGCCGAAAATGGTATGTACGGACGTTTTTTTTTTAAACTACCAGCCGATTCTACATGTTATTAAGAAGAGACAGGCAATGTTAAAAGTTTCTTTTTAGGGGAACCACCCCTTTAAGTACCCCCGTGTGAATGAGGCCATTGTATCTACAGTAACATTTGTTATTTTAAAATGTCAAAAATTGAAAATGTATGTGTGTTTCTCTCTTTCACACATATGCCTGTGATATACTGTACATAGAAAATTTAAATATTTAAAAGTAAACTTCAGTAAAAGAATGTCTTTTTGGTGCTATAAAGAGTTTATGTATCAACTATGTAGCAAGTGTGTAAGTATTGACAAAACTGTAGCTGAATCAATGAGTGCAATGTAAACATGGATCTAGTCTGTAGGTGGTAAACAACCTCTAGTAATGAATTGGTTGATGATTGAAGCTGATATTGGGGAACTGGTTTTTGTACTCTGATTGTGACTCCCTGACAGCCCAGACACAGAAACAGTGGCGTATAGATTTGTGTTGAAGCTTCCAATTTCACACCTACAGATGTGATTGCCAGTTGGCACGTGAATACATGCGGTACGGGAGTAACAGCGCCAAAAGTCAGTTTATGTGTTTAGTCTGCCTACTCGCCCAGCACGAAGTGAACTGATCATTTTAATGCCTTTTTTTTTTTTGTTCTTCTATGTGGAGAATCTCAGAAATGTGCTGCCTCTCAAAGTTTAGTTATCACTAACAGACCTAGCAGGACAGAGTCCATTGTACTTTGTTATAAGTTGTCCAAGGACACCCAGGCTTCTCAGCTCTAAGATCAAATGTAATTGACTAGTTTTAGCTAGTTTTGAGTTTTTGATCCCTTTTACCATAGTACCCCCCCCCCCCCAAAGCTCAACTTTGAAAAGTGTCTCCCTCAATGAATGAGAAACAGAGACAGTTGGGTTATAATGCTGCCTACAGGAGGCTTTGGTAAGTGACAAAAAAAAAAACGGTGCTGAGTGGCTGCATTCTGAACACAGGAGAGGTCAGCCGCTCAGTACAGGCACCATTCAGAGAATTCTTTGCATTTCCTGAATTAATGCAAAGTTTTCTCTGATTTGACGAAGTGGACAGCGTAACGTGACCACCTCGCCTCCCCACTTTGTCCAATCAGAGAATGCTTTGCATTCATTCAGAAAATGCAATGTATCCTCCTCTGACTGCCACTTCCTAAGTTAAGAATGCAGCAACCCAGCCGCTCAGCACGGGACCCAGAAGCAAATGGAGACCACTGGAGTGGTGGTGCCTACTTCGGTGACTTACGGCCTCCAGAGGCTTCAGCCAGGTATAGTATACACATAGTTACATTGGTCCAAGCTGGACCAATGTAACCAAGTCTAAAATATCCATACCTGGAATTAATCTTTAACCGTTTGTGTTGGCCATATTTTCATTGTCTGGATGTAGTTTGTGCTGTGTCTACCTTCCCGACCAATGCTTTTATTCTAAAGTCTGACTTACTCTCTTTCACCCTTGGTGGTCCCCCATAAACGGGAACTAGCATCTCACTCCACCATTTCTCTGTAGCTTGAACAAGTTATCCTCCAAGCTTATGTTCCACCATCTCTAGGTGGTTCCGGCACACCATCATTCAAGCTTGTGGTTTCAAGAGTCGGTTTCCCCCCTTTTCTGTCAAGACACAGATATACTAGATCTGTTTTGTGCTTTTTGGCATCAAAACAACTGTTTCCCAGATTTGCAAGGCTGCCACCTGGTCTTCTGTTCAAGTATTCTCTAATGCCGCATATACACGACCGATTTTCATGAAAATGCCATTTTTAAAATTGGTCGTTAAAAACGGTCGTGTGTAGGCTCCAGAGCATTTTTCTCGACAAGAAAAATGGGCATTAAAAACTTAGATCCTGCTCTATTTTTTCTTGTCATTCTTTACATCGTCGTTTATCTCGTTGTGAAAAATGGCCATGTGTAGGCTTTAACAACGTTGGGAAAAAATTTGCATGCTCAGAAGCAAGTTATGAGAAGGGACATTTGCATAATCAGCCCAAAGGGTGGCGCCATTCGAATGGAACTTCCCCTTTATAGTGGCATCGTACGTGTTGTACGTCACCGCGCTTTGCTCGAGTATTTTTTATCACAATCGTGTGTAGGCAGGCTTGA
This sequence comes from Rana kukunoris, assembly GCA_029574335.1. Classification (NCBI taxonomy): domain Eukaryota; kingdom Metazoa; phylum Chordata; class Amphibia; order Anura; family Ranidae; genus Rana; species Rana kukunoris. The sequence continues at coordinate 74,776,416 of CM056052.1, forward strand.
GAGGAATTATGTCGAGAAAAACATAGTTTTTTTCCATGAGTGGGTATGTGGCATAAGTTCTACTAAGTGGATGTTAAGGCTTTATCCAATGCCATGCCTCTTTGTGCTTCAAGCAGACCCCAGTTTCATTCTTTTGTTATGTGGGCCTAATAATATTTGTTACAGTTGTCTATCCTCAAGCCTTGGACATCCCAATTGACTTTTATTCTGTGTCAGTCAATGAAAGAGAAAGAAAATTGGATTTTTATACTTACCGTGAAATCCATTTATTGGAGTTTGAGGACATGTGTTCCACCCTTTGTGTCTATGATCTTGTGCTTAGTATTTCTTGCAAAAACAGTAGGGCATGCTGGGAGTGAGAGGGTTTATACCGGATTGGTCACTTTTTTTTTTTTTTGCCAGTGTCCAAACTAGAGCCGAAACAACTAATCGATTAATCGATTATGAAATTAATCGATTACTATTCTCATAATCGATTAATCGGGCAGTAACATAATGGGTTAAAAAATTAGCCCTTTATAGTACAAAAATAGCAAATCGCTACTGTAAATATGACTTTCACTGTCCCACAGAAAAAAATTACCCCTTAGGCCCCTTTCACACTGGGGCGTTTTTCGAGCGTTTTTACAGCGTTTTTCGAGCGTTATTACAGCGTTATTCGAGCGAAGCCTCATCTGCAATCCCAATGTGCTGGTAAAGCACCACTAAGACTCTAAAGTTTTAGGGCGCTTTAGCAGCGCCTCAGTGTGAAAGGGTAAGGCGTTTTTACAGCGCTTTTCAATTAATTTAAATGGAGAGGGGCGTTTTTGGAGCGTTTTTTTCAGCGCTCCAAAGATCCTGCTTGCAGGACTTTTCTCAACGCCTCAGTGTGAAAGGGTAAGGCGTTTTTACAGCACTTTTCAATTTATTTAAATGGAGAGGGTCGTTTTTGGAGCGTTTTTTTTTAGCGCCCAAAAGCTGCTCCAAAGATGCTGCTTGCAGGACTTTTCTCAGCGCCCCGCCAGTTCAACGCCTCAGTGTGAAAGGGTAAGGCGTTTTTACAGCTCTTTCAATTCATTTCAATGTAGAGGGGGCTATTTGGAGCGTTTTTTTCAGCGCCCAAAAGCTGCTGCTTGCAGGACTTTTCTCAACGCCTCAGTGTGAAAGGGTAAGGCGTTTTTACAGCGCTTGCAGGACTCAGTGTGAAAAGGTCCATTAAGATGCATGGAGAGCATTTTATGAGCGTTTTAAGAGCGCTATTTTTAACGCTAAAACGCTGTAAAAACGCTTCAGTGTGAAAGGGCTCTTACAGTAGCGATTATTTGCTCTTTTTGTACCAATTTTTTAAATTTATTTTTAACCCTCATTATGTTACTAAACATCTCAGGCCGGGGTTCACACCTCTGTTTCTGGTGCTTTTTGCAGAAACACACTACAGTTCATTTACATGTTTTCCTATGGGACACGTTCACATCCATGATTTTTTCAGCTGCTGCGAATTTGGAAAGGGCAAGGACTTTTTTTTTTAATGCAAAACTGTGTTATATTGTTTTTTTTTTTGGTTCAATATACTTCAATTGAGAAGCTTCAGGAAAGCATGTAATGAGTTTTTCCTGCAATTTGTGTTTTTTAATCTGCTCAACAACAAATTGGGCAAAAAAAAGCAAAATGTGAATTTTGTAAGGATATTAACCGATTAATCGAAACAATAATCGGCCAACTTATCGATTATGAAAATAATCGTTAGTTGCAGCCCTAGTCCAAACAAACCCAATTGCCTATGAATACCATGTTCCTTGATGAACTCATGAAATGGATTTTACGGTACGTGCAAAAATCTATATTTTTTTTCAAAGCAATATTAAATCCAAAACCAAAAATATTATATATTGCAGCTTACCAATCTTTAGATGTGCATGACAATTTGTTCCCCATTCGTACAGTATATACGCAAGTTCAGAGTAGTTCATGCATTACTTTGGTCTGACTTTCATGCAACTAGAGCGCCATAGACTTTAATGTTAACCCTCAGAAGTTGCATGACAGTCGTACCTGAATGTTATACAATGCAACAGTTGTCAATTATCACTGGTCAAAGTCGTATCCAAGTTGCACCCATCCAAAGTTGCGTCAGAGTTGCACCAAAGTTGCACTCCAAAGTCAGCACAACTTTGGAATCGTACAAGTGTAAAAAAGAGCCTTAAGCCCTGTACACACGGCCAGGAATACCATCTGTTTGAAAACCATCAGTTTTCCCGACGGGATTCCTGCCAAGCTTGTCTTGAAAAGCCATGTATACACACGGCCACACAAAAGACCCACCATTCTTTTGAATGGCAAGAACGCGGTGATGTCAAAGACTACGACGAGCCGACTAAATTACGTTCTATGCTACTGCGCATGCGTCGAATTGTTGTCAAGCATGCAAGGTTTATTTCCCCTTCAGCTAAGCATACAGACGACCGGTTTTCTCGGCAGGAAACACTCTATCGGGAATGCTGACTGGAAAATAGAGAGCAGGTTCTCTATTTTTTTTCTTGTATTAGAGTGCCCCTACTCTGGATGAAGACGCAGAGGGGCACAGCAAACAGCAGCATTGTTGACCTGGCAGGTAGGGGACTGTTAGATGTACTAGCAGATTGACATACACTACCAAAACTTAAGCCAAACTCCAGCTCACTCCTGGGGTAAAGGTTTTACATAAAACTAAATGTTGATCATTGTAAGCACCCGCCAGTGGTAAATGGTTTGTCTTATACCTGTAACTGATACATTCTGATGGATAACGTCTTCTTTTGAAAAACAACTGGCTGGATCACGAGATGAAAATAGAAGTGAGAAAAACAAATGCAACCATTACATCTAAGAATTGGTAAGCTATAATAAAATAAATTTTTTCTTTTGGGCTTAATACTGCTTTAACGTTGTCGTATAGTGGCAAAGGTTTCTGGAACAGCGAGGAAGCAATCCTTGGAAATAGAGAATTATTTCTCTGTCCTCTATAGTGATCCTTTCGGTGATCAGCTTTTGTCAGTGACAGGATTGCTAGTGTTTTTTAGTGCAACTTCAAGAAAAATGTAAAAATCCACCCTTGGAATGCTCTGCAGGGATTAAGGGCCAGATTCAGATACAAAAATGTATCTTTCCGGCGGCGTAGCGTTTCCTCTTTACACTACGCCGCTGCAAATATTATAGGCAAGTGCCTTATTCAGAAAGCACTTGATCCATAATATGCGGCGGCGTAGCGTAAAGTGCACGGCGTAAGGCCGCGCAATTCAAATTGCTGAAGTGGGGGCGTGATTCATGTAAATGAATCATGACCCCACGTAATTGACGTTTTTTTTTGGATGGCGCATGCGCGAGATCACGTCGCTTTTTCTCAATGTAAACGACGTGAACGTAACTAACGTCAAGCCCCATTCCCGAACGATTTACGCAAACGACGTACAATTTGACGCGGTCCCGACATCCATACTTGACATTGGCTGCGCCTGCTATAGCAGGGGGTAACCTTACGCCGGTCTCACGACGTAAAATACGACGTGCCGTCGCAAGTACGCTCGTAAAACTGCGTAATTAGCTCATTTGCATAATTTACGCGAAAAACAACAGAAGCGCCACCTAGTAGCCAGCGTAAATATGCAACTTAAGATACGACGGTGTAAGCGAATTACGCCACTCGTATCTTAGAAGAATGCCGGTGTATCTTCTTTTCTGAAAGCAAAAAAAAGATACGCCGGCTATTCTTAGTATTTACGCAGCGTATCTATAGATACGCTGACGTAAATGCTTTCTGAATCTGGCCCTAAATGTCCATTTATTTAAGAAGTAAATACCTACCTTACTTCTGGCTCCAGCATGGCCCCTCACAACCTGCTGTGGAAGTTGCAACCAGCTCTGCTCTCAGCCCCAGTTGGAAGGGTGTTTTCTGGGGTTATGCTGAAGAAACGGGCACCATTTCTAGAAAGCTAGTGACTTTATTGAAGTAAAAAATTTTTTTTAAACAGTTTGTTCTCATATAGGCCCACTTTTTTTGGGGAAAAAATATAGCAAATAAAGAAAAAATAATATAGTGTACAATATTGTAATTGAATGTTAATAAAAAATTACCTTTCCTTTACAATCTGCTGCTGCTGTAATTTTCTATAAATGCAATGCAATATGTCTACCTGGAGTTGTTCTGTACAGAGAATGTGTAATGACCACTCCCCAGAAACATCATTTCCTGCTTGTGTGATTGGCTCACTAATTTTCTCAGAAGTCTGCCTAATAAACACGTCATATTTTTGGCATCCCATGCAACAAAAATTACATTTTTGGTGAGATATTTCCAATAGGAGCATATCTAAAGGTAGTCAGGCCCTGCAGCTTTCCTCATGAGTGCTCAGCTGACTGATAATTATGAAACCACTTCCATTAGACCCACTGAGTACAGAGGCACAGACAAACAAACACACACGGATTTCTTCAGAATTACAAAAGGTAGGAATCTGCAACAAAGGTTGTTATAATCCTTGCAATGTACATAGATCACCCAGAGGGGAATGTTTTTTTCTTAACAAAAGTGGAGTTACGCTTTAAGGATAACATTTGTTGTTTGGCACAGCCAATCTGCAACCTCGATTTAGGACATTTGGAAGGCGATTGAGTACTATGTGTAGGAGCCATATAGCAAAAGTGGTGACTTTAGCACTATTTTATGCAGCAGTTCCTATGATGTTTTTCAGGCGTCTGTCTTTACAGAAAAATCATCTTTGATTTTGGGAAGTTCATGGGATAAATAAATACATGAAGTTACATTCAAAAATAAATGATTCCTGTAAAAGCTCCTACTTTGTTGCTTTCGTATTGGTATTGTGCTGTGACTGGCATCCTCACTGATAAAAAGGGGGAGATCTGATGAAAACGGACAGCATGTCCGTTTTTCATCAAATCTCACCCGATCCGATCCACCATTGACGGATGGGGACATATCGCCATCCGTCCGATTTTTGGCGGATCGGGTCGGATGTCAGCGGACATATCTCCGCTGACATCCGGCGCTCCATAGGACTGCATGAAACGGCCGTTCAGGTCCGGTGTCAATACTAACAGGTGGACCTGAATGGTCCGATCGTGTGAAAGGGGCCTTAAGTGCTTGTAAACCTCTGTCATTAAATCTGAACAAAGTGCATATATCTGTAGTGTTTACTTGTCTATCCAAAGCTCTGAGCGTCGCTTCTCTGTGGTGCTTCGTTCCTCTGTTATCAGCATGTGTCACTTTTGACAAGTTTTCACAACTCTAGAGATAAAATGGTGATGGGGAGGAGAGCTCAGCACACAGCTTGTCTTATTAACAACACAGCTCTGCATCATTTTCTATGCCATGTGTGAAGGGGCGCAAATTGGGGGGGGGGGGGTGTACCTTTCCTCTAATCAGCTCTCACACACTGTAACCACAGCTCTCCGCCCCCTCCTCTGTGCTACTGACAGATACAGAAGGCTTTTATCTAAATTCAGCACTTTGAAGGGAGGTAGAGAAGACTTCAGATAAACAAGTAAAACTTATGTAGGAGGATTTGTATCATCTTTTGTGTGTCATCTGAGGCTTCTCACTTCAGTGAGTATATGAGAGGGTTTTACAACAGGGGTCTACAAACATTTCATTATGAGTTCTACATTGTATATTTTACACATTATTGGCAGGTTGAAAACAATCCCCATCGGATTCCCTTTTACATCACAGTCCCCCTTACACCATAGTCCAGTGGCGGCTGGTGCATTCAACATTTTTGAAGGAGCGCAAACAAACTGAAAAATTATGAAAAAAAACACACATCAATTGCAGCCTCACTGTGCCCATGAAATGCTGCCATTGTTCCCCAAATGTTGCCACTGTGCCCCAAGTGTTGCCACTGTGCCCCCTGTCTGCCCGGCACTTGCCTTGTCTCGGGTGGGCAGCGGGTGACAGGCGGCGAGCGGTGTCCGGTGTCCTCCATTTCTTCCCCTACTCCAATGTCTTCTACCGCCCGCTCCTCCTCTCGTACTCTGCTATAATTGGACACCAATCGGGTGACGGGTAACACAGACCTGGCGCACCTGATTGGCTGAAAGAGGGTTCAATATTAGTGTGACAGAACCCACTGTCACTGTATGTCTTGGAAGGGACTGTGCGCGTGCCTCCTACCGACAGACTATGGCCCGGAAAGATACTGGAGACCTGAAGCTGGCATTAATGTAATGTTACAGCCCTCCCCCCCCCCCCCCCCTCTTTTTGCAGGACACAGACAATGGAGAGTGGACTGCAGACGTCTCTCCGCAGGGGGTGTGTATTGAGAAGCTAGGCTGCCTGTTTACCATAATCTCCTTAGGTATCTGTACACTGTTTCAATGTCCAAATGTTCTGTTCCCATTGGTTGTTCCTTGTCCCTCACCCCTCATAGACAAGGCTAAGGGGAGTGTCCCTAACTGTGTGTAAAACTGTATGGTTTGGAAATTAATAAACAGTTAAAGGGGTGTTCCAGCCAAAATTGTGTTTATTAAAAGTCAGCAGCTACAAAAAGTGTAGCTGCTGGCTTTTAATAAACACTCACTTACCTGGTCCTGCGTTCCAGCGACGCGCCGACCGGGGCTCCGCTCCTCTCCCCCCCTCCCCAGCCGGCGTCTCCATCTCCACTGTGGGCACCCAGCCATGACAGCCTTTGGCTTCACGGCCGGGCACCCACTGCGCATGCGCGCGCGGCTCGCCGCTAATTGGAGAGGCGATCGCATGGGACCTGTCAGTGTCCTATGTGATCGCCTACAGGGAGGGGCTGCAATAAGGCGATTAAGCCTAATCGCCTTACCAGCCCCTCGGCGGAAGCAGGAAGTGGGACAGGAAGTCCCACTCCTACTGAAGCCCCCACTCCCCCCCCAAAAAAATTACATGCCAAATGTGGCATGTATGGGGGTGAGGAGTGGAACAAGAGGAAGTTCCAAATTTGGGTGGAACTCCTCTTTAAGCTCTGGATGTGTAACATGTGTGGATTGTCTCGTGATTGAGGGGTTAAGGGCTGGTTATGGCGAATCTGCAGGCTGCGGGTGCGTTTGGAGGACAGGAGACACAGGTCTGGCGGATGTGCCCACCTGGGGTATCTGAGATCCGTCACAATTAGCAAAGCAAATTCCTTCGTTTTGCTAACATACAGCTGAATGAGAAGCGTTGTGCCCACTTCTCACATTTTTGGGTGCCTATAAGGGCCGGCGGCTCTAATCAGGTGCTTCCAAAAAACACCCCCACCACTGTAATTCGGGTGCCCGGTGCCTGAAAAGGGGCCGAACACCTGAATAGGGTGCAATGCATGAATCTATCTATCTATGGGAATTAGAGCGGTGCAGGAGAGAGGGAGTGGCACTCTTGCGCCCTTTAGGGACGCACCACCCCTGCCAAAGTCCCTTTTTTCAAGGTCTCCATCAGTGTTTCCATCAGAATTACCCTTACAGAGTCTGACAAAGGATTGGGGGAAGAGGGGGTGGAAGCGGAGTTCATAGGCAGCCTCTGCTGACCTTAATCCTCAGTCTGTGCACATTGAGGATACGCCATTGACCCTAAGCAGCAGGTGGGATAAAATTTGTAGCAGGCCGTGGTTTGGAGGCCCCAGCTCAGAGGATGAGTCTGGTGATACATAACAGCAGATTGCTAGTCCACAGTGTAACGCAGCCTTTCTCAACCTTTTTAACATGAAATAACTTTCCGGTCTCAGGGAACCCCTGCTAAAAATTACTGTATCTACAACTCATGATACATTTATGTGATGGTCATGGGAAGAATGCTCCTTAAACTTGTAATCATTGAGAAGAATTACCGTACCCCCAGATAGCTAAAGAGACAATTGGTGTCGGTGGAAACTTATCTGAGAGGAAGAAATTTCTCTTTGCTCAAGGAACCCCTAGTAACCTCTGGAGGAACCCTAGTTGAGAAACCCTGGTATAACAAGTAACCTCATAGTACAATATACAACCTTAAGAGCCCATTCACACAGGTCCAACTTTGGATCCGACTTCAGGTCGCCCCTAGTCACCAGTTGCGCTGCATGAAGAAATAAATGTAAGTGAATGGAGCCGTCTTAATGCACACTACTGCAGTCGCTCCGACTTGAGAAAAGGTTCCTGTACTACTTCAATCCGAATTGTAGGCGACTTGTACCCATTGATTTCAATGGAAGTCGCCTCCAAGCCGGATCCCCGTTCAGGGTGAGGCAACTTTACAGGAAGTCGCCCCAGTGTGAACCTGTTCTAAGGCAAACCCCTCTCTCCCACAGGGGAACTCCACGCCAAATTTAAAATAAAAACCAGCATGGGTTACCCTCCAGGAACATACCAGCCCCTTAGGTCTGGTATGGATTTCAAGGGGAACCACCTACGCCAAAAAAATGGCGTGGGGGTCCCCCCCAAATCCATACCGAACCCTTATCCAAGCATGCAGCTCAGCCGGTCAGGAAAGGGGGTGGGGACGAGCGAGCGGGGAGGGGGAACCCATGCTGGTTTTTTATTTAAAATTTGGCATGAAGTTCCCCCTCCTGTAAATGGCATTTTTCTTGTCATGAAAAATGGTTGTGTGTATGCGGCATCATAAACGGTAGCATCTGGCAAAGCCAAATGTTTCTGTCATAGAAGGGGCAGAAGAGCATGCCACTGGCAAGTGTCAGTAATGCATATTCTGGGGGTAGGAGGGGAGCAAAACTGCATTGCACTGGTTCTTTCCTGGTGCTTGCATGACCTGCACTGTGGTAGATACTTTTGGATGGAACTGATACACACAAGTTCAGGTGAGTTCAGCAGCCAATATTTCAAGACATTGTGGCAGGCCAAATGTAGGCAAAGCCAGAAAGTCTTTGCAAAGTCAAAAATCGTTAAAAAGGAAAGGGAAAGACAAAAAAAAAAGCTCACATTTAATTGTTATGGAAACGATAAACTTACACCGCAGGCAATTCAAAATCTTTATGCTTGTTTTGTAGGTGATAATTTCTTCTGACGGTGAAGTATCTAACCATGGAGGTGTTGTAGATGCTTGGTGACACCACCCTGGCGTCTTACCCCTCTATTAATTGTTCATGAAAACATGCAAAGAGGAACACATGTGGAAGGGGCACAGGCTCAACTTTAGATTTGGGATATGCTGATTTGCCGTAGGGATTATAATAACAGAATCTAACACTTTAGTACATGGCCTTTATTGTCTTAAATGACAATGTGTTAAACTCTGGGCCAGGGAGAGCAGCGTGGAATCCACCGACACACTCTTTGACTTAGGATATAGTTACCGTTCTTGGCATTTTTTCGGTATTTTGATGGAGAGTCAGATGACATCAGATTGATTCCAGACCCTCCAATGGCATTAGCATCGTGAAGAAACGTGTGAAGCCATGCCTGATATTAAAACACACTAAATTGAATTAATAGTATCTACTTCTGGCACGTAGCAGTCATGTTATTTTCATTTGAATTCTGATCTAGGACTGCCAAAAAATAATGAGCCTTTCTAAGACTCGCCAAGACTTTGTTTTAAAGGAGTACAAACCTGCATTGAGAAAAATATGGAGTCAACGCTGATTCTTTTTTTGTAAATACCAATTTTGTTAACCTTTTCTTGGTGCCCTACATCATATAGCCTTGTATAGCGTTAATTTTGATATTAAATAAAGTAGGGTTATCCCGATACCGATACTAGTATCGTTATTGGGACTGAGCATTTGCGCAAATGCTCCCGGTGCTTCTCGCAATACTTTTTTTTTTTTTTGAGAGAGAGAGAGAGAGAGAGGGGGCGGAGAGGGAGCGGAGCAGAGCAGTCCTCAAAGAGCAAGCCAAGACCTCCCCCCGCCACCACCGCCGCCGCCGTCGTCGTCTAGTTGATCAGCGCGGGGAACAATACAGCTTTCATTTAAATAGCTGCGTGTTCCCCCCGCCGCGCCTCGTCATATATAGCCTCTCCCCCTTGTCCGGGCACTTTGATAGACAGATCACCCGTCCCAGGATTGGATGGTTGATCTGTATCAAAGTGCCAGGACAAGGGGGAGGGGCTATATATGACGAGGCGTGGCGGGGGAACACACAGCTATTCAAATGTAAGCTGTATTGTTCCCCGTGCTGATCAACTAGGCGACGACGGCGGGGGGGGGGGGGGGGGGGGGCTGCATTTGTGGGGACATGGCTGCATTTGGGGACACATTTAAAAAAAGTATCGGTATTCGGTATCGGCGAGTACATGAAAAAAAGTATCGGTACTTGTACTCGGTCTTCAAAAAAGTTCGGGACAACCCTAAAATAAAGTGTATTTCTGTGAGTGCCTAGATACTTTCCTTCTTTGCAGGCTTATTTTTTATGAGCTTATGGCACTTCTTCAGCCTTTTGGATAAAAAATAATTAAATTTCAACAGCTACAAATACAGATTTTTTAATAAAAGGACACTTACCTGTCCAGGGATTCAGCGCTGCGCTCACCTGAACCGTTTCTTCACCAGTTTTGGGGTCCCTGGTGCCAACATGTTTACTGTGGGCAGCTGGCTCTGATTCCTTGTGGCTTCATAGCTGGCTACCCATTGCACATGCACTGCACTTTATGAATGGTCCCACCACTATTTGGGACCTGTGAAGTGTCCCAGAAGGTTGCAAGGGGGTGGGATAGGGGGGAGTAGAACTTCTGGTGGATTGCCTTGGCAATCTGCCTTGAAGTGGGAGCAAGTACTTATCAAAGCCAAGTACCTGCTACCCCCCAAACAAGTACCAAAAATAGAAGAGGGAGGAGGAGGGTGAAGTTCTGCTTTACATTTTTATTTGATATGGGCGTATCTATACATACACTCATACGAAGGGCCGTCTTTCCCTGCATCCGCATGCAATCTCATGCAAGCAATCCCATTCATGTCTATTGGGACATAGTGACTACATGGACACAGCTGCTGATCCCAATTTGCAGGTGTGGTTGTGTGTCCCCAAAAAAAAAACCTGTCTGCGTTTTGAACACCCACCCGCATGAAGCCTTAAAGTTAAAAATACATAAGCCCTAAAATTATTATTTTGCTAAATGAGATGCTAATAGCAGAACATTCATGCAAGTGCTGTTCTTTTTATAATTTTTCACCTCCTGAGCTTCCTCCTTATACTGACCAAGTCCAGGTATGTGGGTGCCCCTTGTACCTGCTGGGACCTACAGTATGCAGTCTTGCTGGAGTCTCCAATATGTGCGCAATCCCAATTAGAAAAAACAACTTTACATGCAGCAATTCTCTTGAGGGACACAGGGCACCAGACATGGTGATTTGGACGTTGCTGTCTGACACCCCTGTGGAGGAGAAGATGCCTGAGCTTTGGCTCTGTGTCCCTTTTGCCTGTGTGTGGCTCTGAGAAGAGTTACACGTAAGATTGTAGCTCTAAATGGGAGCACAAATGCAGTGGAGACACCACTGAAACTTCACCGGTCTCAGGAGGGAACAGGGGGCGCCCACATACTTGGAGTTGGGGAACCATGGTCTGGGGGCAGTATGAAGAGGAAACTTAGAGGAGAAAAAAAATTAAAACAAGAAAATGTAAGTTCTGCTACTATCAGCCCATTTAGCAAACAAAAAACAGTCGTCGTTTTTACGTTGTTTACGTAAGTCATGTTCTATCCGACGTGATTCTGAGCATGTGCATTGGTATACGTCCACGGACGGCTCATCATTTGCATGGGGTCATGGTTCATTAACATGTATCACGCCCACCTTCCACCTACTTTGAATTAGGCGTGCTTACGCTGGCCCATTTACGCTACGCCGCCGTAACTTAGGGAGCAAGTGCTTTGTGAATACAGCACTTGCCTCTCTAAGTTGCGGCGGCGTAGTGTATATTCGTTACGCCGCCCTACCTGAATCTGGCCCCACATGTTTTACATTTTTCCTATGGATAAAAAAAACGATAGAAAAATCTGATCGTCTGTATGGAACTCCATTACTCAAAAATCCACGCATGCTCTGAATCAAGTCGACGCATGCTTGGAAGCATTGAACTTCATTTTTTTTTTTGGCTCGTCATAGTGCTGTACATCACCACGTTTTGGCACGGTCGGATTTTTGACTGATGGTGTGTAGGCAAGACTGATGGAAAAAATCCATCGGATTAGATTCCATCAGATATCCGATCGTGTGTACAGGGCTTTAGTATGATGTGCACCTTTTTCCAATTCTTCTTTTAGGAAAAATCTTCCTGTGTCTTACCCTCTCCTTGCCATAGTCTTCTGCTATTGCTGGGCGATCTTGACTAGAGGTCGACCGATATATCGGCCGATATTTGGCCGTTTTAAAAAAATCGGCATTGGCCGATTATTGTAAAAAAATCGGCCGATTTTCAGCTGCCACACTAGCCCCGCTCCACCTACAGCAGCACGAGAAATGAATCCTTCAGCCGCGCTGCTGATAGCCTGCGCGCCGGCCCCTAGCACCGCACCACCCCGCCCCCTTCCTTCTACCTCGGCGGGCTGTAGCAGAAGAAGAAAGCAAACACGTGTCAAGCCCGAGCAGCTGCAGTAGGTTGTCTGTGAGAAGAGATCACACTTGTAAAGCTTTCTGCATGCTGGGACAGGGGCGGGATCACTGCACATGGGCTCTAGGCTACGTCTGGAGATGAGGAAGAACATGGAGACTGGCCTCCTGATACTGGGGTAATGTATTCATATTATCTCTGATAGGTGCCTCAGCTCTAGTGATTATACATAGTGCTCAACTCACGTGGGAGCTTACAGGTATCATCCAATGTGCAGTTCTGGAGGGAACAGTGTGTACATTCTGACACACCCCTCTCCTGTATACACACTCAGATACATACTTCTGTATACACACATTTTTATATATATATATATATATATATATATATATATATATAATCTCTATCCCCCACCCACGGCCAGCTCATCCATCCACAGCCAGCACCATCCATCTCTCCCCCTCCACAATGCATCCCCCCACCCACGGCCAGCTCCATCCATCCACATCCCTCCCTCCATCCACAGCCAGCACCATCCATCTCTCCCCCTCCACAATGCATCCCCCACCCACGGCCAGCTCCATTCATCCACACCCCTCCCTCCATCCACAGCCAGCACCATCCATCTCTCCCCCTCCACAATGCATCCCCTACACACGTCCAGCTCCATCCATCCACCCCCTTCCACAATGCATCCCCCACCCACGGCCAGCTCCATCCATTCACAGCCAGCACCATCCATCTTTCCCCCTCCACAATGCATCCCCCACACACGGCCAGCTCCATCCATCCACCCCCCTCCACAATGCATCCCCCACCCACGGCCAGCTCCATCCATCCACAGCCAGCAACATCCATCTCTCCCCCTCCACAACACATCCCCCACCCACGGCCAGCAACATCCAGCCACCCCCTCCACAACGCATTCCCCACCAACGGCCAGCACCATCCATCTCTCCCCCTCCACAACATATCCCCCACCCACGGCCAGCACCATCCATCTATCCCCCTCCACAACTCCCTCCCTCCATCCACAGCCAGCACCATCCATCTCTCCCCCTCCACAATGCATCCCCCACCCACGGCCAGCTCCATCCATCCACACCCCTCCCTCCATCCACAGCCAGCACCATCCATCTCTCCCCCTCCACAATGCATCCCCTACACACGTCCAGCTCCATCCCTCCCTCCATCCCCCACCCACGGCCAGCTCCATCCATCCACAGCCAGCACCATCCATCTTTCCCCCTCCACAATGCATCCCCCACACACGGCCAGCTCCATCCATCCACCCCCCTCCACAATGCATCCCCCACCCACGGCCAGCTCCATCCATCCACAGCCAGCAACATCCATCTCTCCCCCTCCACAACACATCCCCCACCCACGGCCAGCAACATCCAGCCACCCCCTCCAACGCATTCCCCACCAACGGCCAGCACCATCCATCTCTCCCCCTCCACAACATATCCCCCACCCACGGCCAGCACCATCCATCTATCCCCCTCCACAACGCATCCCCCACCCACGCCCAGCACCAATTATCCACCCCCCTCTACAATGCATCCCAATCCAAAAATCGGCCCAAAATATCGGCCGCTAAAATCGGCATCATATATCGGCTATCGGCCTCCCCGATTTCCCATCGGTCGACCTCAATGCCCTCCCTTTCCTGCCAGATCTGCCATTCATAGAAGCCTTACTATAGTTTCTATGAATAATAGAGGGTCTATGGATGAATCGGGCAGGAAGGTCGGGCATAGTAAAACACTCTTGATGAGAGCTCCTGACAGCCCCCCTTATTAACACCCACCACATTGAAGAAAGAAAATAAATGCACAACCTGACTACTGCAGTGTTTACCCTCTGTCTGTCATCCTACTAGCTTGTATATGTAAGCCTTTTCCGGATACCAAAGCACTGGAGAGCAGTGTTGCCAACCTACCAGATTGAAATTTACTGACACAACACCCACATTTTACTGGTACAGCCAAGTTTTTAAGTAAGTTTATGCTAAAACTAAAATCCCTGCATTTATAGCCACCAACATTCTAACACTAACCTATCCAGCCCTGTAAAAAACAAAATCAGTATACATACCTTTTCTGCAGGCGGTGTGACCAGATCTACAGCGGTGAAAGCTCTGCTGAGTACTCGTCTGACAATGGCTGTGAAATGAATAGGAAGTGATATACTTGCTATGGGGCTTTCGTTGATGGACTTGTCCTCTGCACCCGCCCACACTGCGAAGCCGCAGCTGACAGCTCCGTGTGGGATCAGAGCTTAATTTCGCCGCTGGAGATCAGGTCGGATTGCCTGCAAAAAACGGTATCTATACTGATTTTTTTCTTTACAGGCTAGATAGGTTAGTGTTAGAATTTTGGTGTCTATAGATGCAGGGCTTTTAGTTTTAGCATTTACTTCCACTTTGAGGCAAAAAACATTTATTATTTTATTTTCAATATAGCAAGTAAGTAGGTCAGGGACAGGACTCAGGAGGGCAATAACTTAGAATGGACAGGCACACACACATGAAATTGACTCTTACAGTGACACTGACAGCAGTGTGCAGCAGCATAGATGATACATCATGACACGTCCCCTCCTGACTCACAGTGACCGTCTCTCTCCACACCAGGTGGTCCCTTCAGTCCAAACAGCACTCTCACAGTTTTCCTTGCTCCTGTGCCACAAACCCACA
This sequence comes from Rana kukunoris, assembly GCA_029574335.1. NCBI lineage: Eukaryota > Metazoa > Chordata > Amphibia > Anura > Ranidae > Rana > Rana kukunoris. Next base: position 74,791,570 of record CM056052.1, read on the forward strand.
CACGAGACTCCGGCCACTCCGCTCAGCACCCTTGCACTATGACATCACATTAAACACTGTAGCAGGCATTCGGATGGTCTTGGCTGGCGTCACAGCCATATTTTTTACAGGCAACCTTTTCCTGTCACTGGCAATTACTGGCAGGAGAAGTACCCACTTTTTACTAGCTGCCAGTAAAAATACTTATGGCAATACTGCTGGAAAGCTGCACAGTTATCCGATAAGTAATTGTTGTCCCTTCGATGCCCTACCATTTCCCTGTTTAATGCATTTCTCTATCTTCCTTAACCACTTAACGCCTGCCCACTGTATATATACGTCCTATTTTTAAAGATGGATATCTCGGTAACGGCAGCAGCTGCTGCCACAACTGGGGTATCCATCTTTACAGTGGGCGGGCCTGCACACGATAATCGCCCCCCTCCTGCCGCTCTCCTGCGCCCTCCGCCGCTTACCATAGCCCAGCGTCTTAAAGAGAATTTTTTTTGTTTACAAATTATAAAATAAATAAAAATAAATACGAAAACAATTATTTTTTTAAAGTGCCCCGTCCCGACGAGCTCGCGCGCAGAAGCGAACGCATACGCGAGTAGCGCCCGCATATGAAAACGGTGTTCAAACCACACAAGTGAGGTATCGCCGCGATCGTTAGAGCGAGAGCAATAATTATAGCCCTAGACCTCCTCTGTAACTCAAAAAATGCAACCTTTGGAATTTTTTAAACGTCGTCTATCGAGATTTTTAAGGGTAAAAGTTTGACGCCATGCCACGAGCGGGCGTAATTTTGAAGCATGACATGTTGGGTATCATTTTACTCTGCGTAACATTATCTTTCACAATATGTAAAAAGATTGGGCCAAATTTATTGTTGTCTTATTTTTTAATTTGAAAAAGTGATTTTTTTCCAAAAAAAGTGCGCTTGTAAGACCGCTGCGCAAATATGGTGTGACAAAAAGTATTGCAATGACTGCCATTTTATTCTCTAGGGTGTTAGAAAAAAAATATATAATGTTTGGGGGTTTTAAAGTAATTTTCTAGCAAAAAAAAACAGTTTTAGTCTCGTAAACACCAAATCTGAAAAACAGGCTCGGGGGTTAAGTGGTTAAAAAAAAAAAAATAACTCCAGACAGAATTATTTTTCTAGTTTTTCATAGAGTAGGAAGGGCTAGAACCCCTATCAGGGTGCCACTGCTGTCTGTTACCCTCAATGGACCACTGTACCTGTTTTTCTCTGGAACTGAAGTAGAGGTAGATGATGCAGACAAATGGTTGGAGCCCTTCCATGAAAAAAGAGGAACCAACCTTTTTACTTTTAAATAACTTGGAATTGACCAAAGTAATTGGCATCTATTTTTTTTATTTATCATACTATTTTAAATAAACCAACCCTTAAAGGGGTGTTCCAGCCAAATTTTATGTTTATTGAAAGTCAGCAGCTTCAAAAAGTGTAGCTGCTGGCTTTTAATAAACATACACTTACCCGTTCCAGCGACGCGCCGGCCGGGGCTCCGCTCCGCCCCCCCCCCTCCCCGGCCGGCATCCTCATTGCTACTGTGGGCACGCGGCCGTGACAGCTTTCGGCTTCACGGCCGGGCACCCACTGCGCGAGCGGCGCTGCGCTGTCATATTGGACAGGTGATCGCCTAGGACCTGTCAGTGTCCTAGGCCATCGCCTACAGGTAGGTGCTACAATAAGGCGATTAAGCTTAATCGCCTTACCAGCCCCTCGGCGGAAGGAGGAAGTGGGACAGGAAGTCCCACTCCTCCTGAAGCCCCCACTCCCCCCCCAAAAAAATTACATGCCAATTGTGGCATGCAAGGGGGTGAGGAGTGGGATAAGCGGAAGTTCCATTTTTGGGTGGAACTCCACTTTAACCTTATATTATGCTTTACAACCTTTAGAGGCATTGACTGAAATCAAGCGATTTCTGTAGCTCTCAATGTGTTTTCTGCACCTGCCAACAAGTAGTTTGGCCCACTCTTCTAGAGAAAACTGTTCCAGCTGTCTCAGGTTTGAAATGTGCCTTCTCCAGATTACATGTTTCAACTCTTTAAATAGATGCTTGACAGGATTCAGAGCCAAGCCTTATAGAATAGCACTTCAGAATAGTTACATTTTTTGTTCTTGGCTATACTTGGTGCTTTTAGCTGTGTGTTTAGGGTCATTATCCTTTTGGAGGACACATGATCTGAGACTGGAACAGAGCTTTTTGACACTGTGCGTTATGGTTCACTCCAGAATTCCTTGATAGTTCTATACATTAAATTGCAAATGCAGTAAAGCAGTCCCAAAATATAATCAAGCCTCCAACATGTTTCACAGTAGGTACATTGTTTTTTTTTAAAGCTTCCTCATTTTATCTGTGAACATAGAGCTGATTCAACTTGCCCAACAGTCCCAGTTTGTCTTATCTGTCCAAAAGACATTCTCCTAGAAGCTTTATGACTTGATATATATGTTATATATGGAGGTGTGCAGCAGACGTGCAGCAGACGCTCTCACCTTAGTCTGCTCACCTTAGGGACTGGGAGAGCAGGACGCTCTCAAACGAGTCGGCTCTCCCCAGGGACAGCATCAGGCAGGCAGGATCTTGTTTTTTACAGCTCTCTCCTTCTCCAGACATCCAGACATCCTCCCCAGGTAGGCCCTACCTTCCATCACCTCCCCTGGAACCGATTGGCGGCCGTCCTTATCAGGATAAGCTGCCGAATCGGCTGAACGCTGGGGTCTCCTTCCCTCTCCTTACCCCACATTACCACCCACCTGTCAATGTAACCTTCCCCTCGGAGCCTCCCCGCGATTCCCCGTCTTCTCCCCTAAACCGCGCCAGCCGTCACTGATTCGCGGCCGCCGCATCTTAGGAAAGGCCGCGGCTTCATCCGCGGCCTAGCGGCGCGCCGCATTTTCGGCCAAATCTCCGGTAGTAGCCCCCAGGAGCTCACCCCCAGCCCCTGTAGGTACTCATCCACCCCTGGCCTCAACAACCAGCCCCCCCCCCTGGCTCACCAATCCACCCAGCTGGCTACACACCAGCCTGGGTCCCATGCCCTGCTCCTGGTCGGCGGCCATCTTGGTACACCCAGCAGCAGTGTCAGCTTCCCCCCCCCCCACCCCCCCTGTCACAACTTAATAGCACTTGATCCAGGGGTTCGCCCGATCGCCTTTCAGGGATCAGGAAGGAATTTTTTCCCCTACCAAATGCAAATTGGCATAGCATGGTTAGGTTTTTTTTGCCTTCCTCTGGACCAAGCCGGGAGGATTCACTGAATCCTCTCTTCATCGCCACCAAAAGGAACGACTTTTTCCCCGGTGAATGGTGACCATGGCTAATCTGCGGTACTCCGCAGAAACCATTTGGAATTTGAGGCGTTTCGCCACAATACTGCCAGCCATCACCAAAAAGACCCTAAGAATTGAGCACCTTTTGAGGATCGATCGACAATCGACCGTCAAAAATTTTAGCCGTTTACCCCAACCTAAGCGCATTTCATGTGCTCTGATCAACACAAGATCGGCAGTAAAACACCGACTTGAAATCCATGATTTCATTCTACAACACGACCTAGACTGCCTCTTCATTACAGAGAGCTGGCTCACAGCCGACTGTAACACCATTCTAGGAGAATTGGTGCCAGAAAACTACCGTATTATAACGGAAAACAGAATAGGGCAAAGAGGAGGAGGACTGGCGGTGATCCATAAGACGCGTCTTGCGATCACAAAACCAAGCCTCCAAAACCCTCTTCCATTCATGGAAACACTTACTCTTCAACTGCAAGTAAACGGCCAGGAGACCGTCCGGATTCTACTCTGCTATAGGCCACCTGGCCCCAAGTCGCAGCTGCTCCCATCTTTGACGGACTTTGTCTCCACTTATACCCTGAATAGCAAACACCTTTTGCTGCTCGGGGACTTCAACCTTTGGGCCAACTCCCCGCAAGACCCCATTGCCGACGCCTGCATCGACCACCTGGAAGGATTAGGGCTTCAGCAACTAGTATGTGGGCCCACACATGCTTCAGGTCATACGCTCGATCTTATTTTCAGACAAGATCTGGAAATAAAAATCTTGGAAAATGAACCATTGCCATGGACAGATCACCATGCAATTAAATTCATTATTTCCGAATTCCCTCCCTTAACAAAAACATCAAATCCAGTGACAACACACTGGACCAGATGTCAGAAGAAGCTCCACTCGGAACTCTTCAAAGCCACGTTAGGGGGAAAAATAAACACAATTCAGCCGCACCAAACAGCGGAAGAAACACTAGAGGCCATAAACACAGCACTATTGCAGTCAGCTGACTTGATAGCGCCGAAACGAAAGACCCAGATCAGGGAAAAATAACTCCGGCTGGTTCAACAACCAGCTGGCGTTACTGAAGCAAGAGCGTAGAAGGGCAGAAGCAGCCTGGAAAAGAAGCTCTTCAGATGAGAACCTCGCGATTTACAAGGCAATAACCAGAAAATACTACAAGCAAATCTTCGAAGCCAAGAAAAACTATTTTTCTGAGGCTATCAACGGTGCCCTAAATCGCCCCCGCGAACTCTTCAAGCTGGTCACTCAGACCATGAATCCAGGATGTCTTGAAGCCCCCAACTTGGATACACAAGAATTTTGCGATGAGTTATCGGATTGCTTCATTAACAAAATTGAGGCAATCCGGCAAAGCATTCAGCAGAACAATTGCTTTCCCAGCCCCCCCCCCGTAGTCATTTACACAGCACCGGCAACAATTCACCACAGTTTGGTGAGTTCACGCTGGAACCCATCCCCATTCAGACCACTAAAAATATCATCGGCACTCTGCGCAACAGCACTGCGCCAAATGATATTATCCCCACCAAACTGCTGAAGGAATGCGCCAACATCCTGGCACCTCCTGTCACGCAGCTTATTAACCAATCCTTCAGGGAGGGCAAAATGCCCTCCCAGCTGAAGGAGGGCTTCATTCAACCCATCTTGAAGAAAGCCACCCTGGATCCTAAGGATCCACTCAACTGGCGCCCCATAACAGGCCTAAATGTTCTCTCCAAGGTAATGGAGAAAGCAGTGGTACAGCAGCTGTAACAGCATCTAGATACCCACAACTTACTCGACCCATTGCAATCAGGATTCCGTCCCAGACACGGGACGGAAACAGCATTGCTTAAGATATGGGACGACGTTCTTGAGGCCGCAGACGAAGGAGAATCTTCTCTTCTGGTTCTGCTGGACCTAAGCGCAGCCTTTGATACAGTTGATCACAAGCTGTTATTGACTCGGCTGGCTAAAATAGCCAAAGTCGCAGAAAGCGATCTATCTTGGTTCTCCTCTTTTTTGGAAAACCGATCGCAAATAGTCAAGCTAGGACCATTCACTTCGGAACAACGCACATTATCGTGCGGGGTCCCTCAGGGATCTCCCCTGTCGCCGATGTTATTCAACATCTATCTGCGTCCTCTTTTTGAAATCATCAGCAGCCAAAAACTGCTATATCACTCTTACGCAGACGACACGCAACTGTACTTCCGCATTTGCAATAAAAAGGATCACCACCTCAATCTAGAGACCTGTCTCTCTTTGATAGAGGACTGGATGACAAAGAGTTATCTCAAACTCAACGGAGCGAAAACAGAACTTCTTCTGTTTCACGCCAAGCGTAGGAATCAATCGATAACAACCTGGATCCCCCCGCCCATTCTGGGCAAAGTCATCACCACTAGCGCCAAAGTCAAAAGTCTTGGGGTCATCTTTGACTCCGACATGACAATGAACGCACAAATAGGGGCAGTAGTCAGCGGATCTCACTATCTGCTGCGCCTACTACGCAGACTCACGCCTTTTATTCCCAAGAAAGACATAGCGGTCGTGGTGGGAGCGATTGTAAACTCCAGATTGGACTATGCAAATGCCCTTTACCTCGGACTCCCCAAGTACCAAATCGCTCGTCTTCAAGTCGTTCAAAATACGGCCGCCAGACTTGTGACTGGGAAAAAACCCTGGGAATCAATCTCACCTTCGTTGAGATCCCTTCACTGGATACCAGTCAAAGACAGAATCACCTTTAAAGCACTCTGTCTAACGCATAGATGTATCCATGGGAATGCTCCCCATTATCTATGCGAAAAATTAAAAATTTACAATCCCAATCGTATTCTACGATCCAACAATCAAAATCGGCTTCAGATACCGAAAGCCAGATACAAGTCCAAAGGAGACAGGAGATTCGCTGTCCAAGGTCCCAGACTATGGAACGCCTTACCAGCCTGCATTAGACTGGAGGAGAACTACTTAGTCTTCAGGAGAAAGATTAAGACTCATCTCTTTTGATCTCAAAGGAGACGGGAACAACAAGCGCCCAGAGGCGATTTACTTCGCATGTGCTGCGCTATACAAGTTCTTCATTCATTCATTCATTATATATGTGTTTTTTTTTTCAGTCTTCTTTTTTTTTTTTTAACACTGAAGTCCTCTTGGGTCTTCCTTTGAGCCCACTCCTTCTTTTTCAATCTGGGGTTGATTTTACTCTTCAGGCCACGTCCAGGGAGGTTGGCTCCCATGATAACATTTGCAACTGTAGTCACAGAAACATCAAGCTACTTGTCTTTACCTTTGACATACTGGTCTATCGTTTTCTTTCTAATCTCAGACAACTCTCTTCTTGGCTTTCTCTAGTCAATGTTCAGTGTGATGCACATGATGATACCAAATGGCAGAGTGACACATTTTCTCTCCTATATTGGCTGCCTGACTCCCTGACATCTCTGATGCTAATTACAGAAAACATTTTGAAATATCACTGTGATCCAGTTTATAATCCTTTTTGAGGGGTACCAACAAATCTGTCCAGGTCATTTTAGAATATTCTTGTGGAATAAGCAATAACTCAGTAGCTGTGTTTTTGCTCTTTCTTTGCTTTACACC